>OZ038475.1:46361846-46546846 GCA_964036315.1 Acanthosepion esculentum
ATCAGAGAAATCTTCGATGTATATTATACCACTTCCATTCCATGCAATCTTAGGTCAGTATCCAATATTGACACTGACCCAAATTGTCTCAAGCATATTCATAATTGCAGTACAATGATGGTATTTGTACACTATCTATAATAGTTTCTTCATTTATTTTACTTTGACAACTACTCAATTCTACCAGGTGTGCACATTGTCTGCAATAATGCATATTACTTCAACTTTCTTTGCCATTAAAGTGTGTAATTTACGTCATGATGGCATTGTACCCGGACATTCCATAACATTTAGACATATCATTTTCAGTTCAACATGTGACGTTTGTACATGCACGTATTATTATTATTATTATTATTATTATTATTATTATTATTATTATTATTATTATTATTATTATTATTATTGGTGTATGATATGTTTCCTGCTTTGTGTCCTACAGAGACGGGTTGAAACTATGAAACGATACGAGTATTGTCATTAAAATGATAACACTTTCTTATTATATGGGGTTTTTCTAGTATGGCGATCTTCTGGGCTACTTGTGTTCTGATGTTACCTGGGACACTGTTAGTCAAATTATCCAGTCCTATTCTCAAGAGACCCAGAGCTCCGTCTACTATTGGTAAAGTTTCACTCTTCCTTCCCCACATCTTATTAATCTCGATTTCTATTTTTTGTATTTGGAAAGTTTTTTATAATTTTCATGGAGGTGATACTCTGAGATGGTACTGCTATGTCAATAAGCATGATTTTCTAGTCTTTTATGATAATATCAGGTCTGTTGGCATTTATTTCCCTGTCGGTTTGAATTGGCATGTCGCAGAGGATAGTTACATCGATTATTTTCGCTACCTATGTCTGTTTGGTTCACATACCTTCTCTCGGTTGTTTAGATTTTGTTTTTATTGCTTCCAGTCCACATATGTCGCTAATCTGTTATGTATGTGTGTATATTCATTTTTCTGCTAGTTCCAGACTTCCTGAGATAATATGGTCGACAGTCATCATATTTTCCGCAGAACATGTATTTTGGGTTAGTACCATACTTGATTACGTGACAGTAATAGAATCTGGTTGCAACGCTTTGGTTCTGAGTTACAATGATTAGTCTTTTTATCTCAGTTTTCAAGCCGGTGTCACTCAACCACTGATGTGTTTTCTGTTAGTCCACATCTGTTTCTTTCGTTCCTTTTACGTATTTGAAATGCAACACCTTGTCCTCACTTTTGTTTTGCAATTTCATTTGGCCAAGTTGATTAGCTTTTGTTTTACTGGATGGTATTCGTAGATGGTATTCGCTTCATTATTGTGTTGGCTGGTTTTAAGTTAGATAATTTATTTCTTGAAGAGTGATGCTTCTTTGTTGATGGAGTATATTTGGTGTTTTACTATTTGTAGAAGATGGGACATTTTTTGTAAGGTGTGCTTCCAATCCGATTTTTGAAGTTTTATGATTTAGTTCAAGTTCATTTCACTTAGACTGACAATGATCCTCTTATTCTATTTATTTCGGTTTTTATTTTTATTTCCAGATTGGAATTCATGTTTTTTGTTTATGTTTGTATTTTTAATTTTCAACTATCTCCAATCTTTGAAGAGGACGCGTCTATCAGATAATTAATTTCATTCAGGTTCATCGGTCTTTACATTTCATCCCTTATTTTTCTAATTGCTTTGTTAGCGAGGTTGACGGATTCCTTCGGTTGATGATCATTTCTTACTTTTGGAATTGCTGGTCTTTCCTTGAAAGACATTTCCTTTACATTCCACCATGTGTATCGGATGTTTTTCTTATCTCTGTTTCTCTCTATATTTGTCATTATCTTCCTGTATTTGCTTGTGTATCTCAGAGCGTTTATCACAGCTGTTTCTATTTGTCTCTCTGCATTTGTCACATCTGCGTTGTTGGTATATAGCCCCTCAATGATAACGTTTAATCTATTTTTGAGGTTTTGTCGGATGCATTATAATTCTATATGAAGCATTTTTTCATGATGATGTCTGCCTGTCATTGGCTAGTTTATTGGCATCGATGTTTAGTCTGTGTGAGGATTCTTTTGTGCTAGATGTTACAGACGGCTTTGGTCGTTGTTGCAATTGTTGGATTTATCATAGTAGTGTAAAATACTATCATTACTTCAATATACTCTACCCTCGATCATATATTTATTTTTATTGTGGGATTTTTTATTGAATACACAATGGTTTCTTATTGTTTTCGTTATTATTATTATTATTATTATTATTAATTAGTTACTTACTTTGTTATTTAGCGCGGCTAGATCAGCAGATGATATAATTACTAGCGGCTCAGAATGAATAATCGGAGAGCCGAGGTCTAATTCCAGTCGGGTTTGTTACATTCACTTATGTGATACAATCATTGGAAAAAATAAGAATTGCTCTCCAAGAACCAGTAATGTTTAGATAGCAGAACATTTTTCTGGAACAAATAAGTTAACAATCAAAATAACTGTCAATGCAATACTCACTGGCAAATAAATAATCTTAAAGTCCAATATATATTTCGGCTTTACATAAACTCCAAATGCTTTATACCCTGTAAAAACAAGAAAACACCCAATCAATGATTCGCCCTCTTTTTAATTTTCAGTCGAGTATTTCTCATTATGTGTTTTCTCCATCAAGTCGTACAACTTCAGACCATACATTTCGTAGAATATTTGTAGAGCTACGCGATGCAGACTCCAGAAGGTTTTATTCCAATTATCTCAACTTTGTGGGTACACACACCAACGCCCCGATGATATCCTGGAAAATACTGGCTTGAATGATCCACATTCTGAAAAGTTCAATGAGTACGTCAGTGTAATTATAAAGATTTAAAAATTCTTTAAGCATGATATTATAGTCAAGAAGAACGGCCACTTCGAAAAGGAGAAATTTGCTGTATTTTTTATTTTGTTTTTTTTTTCCAAAATCGGCAACGTCATGTTTCGCTGCCTCAAGGATGCGGTCTCTTTGGTTGGTGAAATCCTACACGACATATACTTGCTTGATTTCGGCCGTGCCAAATGTAATCGAATTACATGAATGTTGTCACATATAATTCCTGTATAGGCGAATTATTATTAGTAGTAGTAATATTGGTAGAAATATTAGTATTGTATTATTTCCTTTGCTTTCTGTTGTATACGCATTTCTCTCCGGATCCCGACCAGAGAGTCAAGGCCAGAAATGTCATCATGACATTTTACATTGAGCAATTTAAAAAAATCATACGTATTTTACATAGTTATAGCCATTCGTAAGGTGTGGGCTGAACTTAGTACATCTTTTTTTGTATTTCTTTAAGACATGGGCCACTAGGTATTCCTTCAATGTGAATCTTTTCCAATCAACCTGAGTGCTCCAACTACAACTGGAATTGTGAATGATCTCACGCGCCATATTATTTGCGATTTTGATTTCTAGGTCCCTCTAATTTGTTAGTTTATTTCACGATCTTCAAAGATATATTATTATTATTGTTATTATTATTGTTATTACTGGATTTTTGTTGGTGGTGTGGTATCTTTTTAAAATATGTTTCTGAATAGATTTTCCTAAGTTGTGCACCAGAAAATAATTATAAATACAACAGCTGTTGTAAAGCAATGATGTTTATGCAAATAAAAAGTATTTATAAGAATATATCAATATATTGTTACGACGAAAATAAGGAAACATATGCAAGACTTGTTATCAAACTGTAGCACCTGCATGCGGATGGATTGAAGGATTTTGTAAATTATATAATGGAATCAAACTTATTATAAAATGCGTGTGACAAAGGATAATACTTTACTTAAATCTTTCATTCTTGGCATTATATATTATCCAATTCCTGATTGCAATTATTTACGACGATGTTGTATGAGAGCAGCTCCCCAATAAGCGGCAGTTCCTATCAAACTTACATTATTGACATTCTTAGTAGTACAAAACAATCGAGCAGCTGTAGAATCAGGTGCTTCTAACTTCGGTGGCAGAAAGTAAGTGTCTTCATTAAGTTGATGTGAACGTTAGTCTTATCTACCAAAATAATATAATTGTTATACATTTTCGACTTGTTGGATCTCAAGAAAAGTGGGAAAATTAAAAAAGAATATTCATAAAATTCAAGTGAGTTAAATTAATATAATAATTTTGTTAGATATTATGAGAAGATTACGAACAGGAGACAAATGTTATTTAAGGAATTGAAAAAAAAAGTTTCTCATGTCTGTTAGATGTATATTTTCGCCTAGGTTAAATAAATAATAGACAGCCAGGTGCAATGATATAGAAGAAATGATATCGAAAAGTTATAAATCTGATGATAAGAATAAAGTCAAGCAACTAATATTTTCGTGTTAGACTGAAATTTTTTTATGAATCTTCCACATATAGAAAAGGATAAGATGTGCAGACATAATTATGACACCAGATTTTCGAGAAAATTTATAGTTTCCATTAAACGAAAAAGTCTTACTTCTTTCTTTTTGTACTAATCAAATACAGAGAAAGAACTCGATCACGATTTCGCCAATCTGTTTGTTTTTTTAAATTACGACAAACAAAACAATATGGCAAGAATTTTATCGGAATTAAACATTGTGCGCAGATTTTATCGCTAATGACAGAATAAATAGATAAAACAAAATAGACAACGGTACATTCGTGCTGGATGTGCGGGATGAAGAGCTATTATTTTAGTATATCCAATCAGATTAATGTACCATTACCACGTGTTTCCCTGCTTTCTTCATATCACGGTGGTAAGTGAATAAATGCCAACTATCCGGGTTTATTTTTCAGCAACACATGATAATTCTGTTGGCTATGTTTTAAAACGGAATGGTGTGGTGAACATAGATATTTTACCGACTTTATTAGAACAGGTTACATTGCCCACATGAAAATTCAGGGATGCGAATTAGTTTTACCCGGAAGAAAATATATGGACATTAGTCGAAAGAAATAAAAATCAATCTAACTATTTTGACAATCAGCATGGTAAGTAAATGTTGATAAAATGATTTTTAAGAAATTTTCAAAAGAAAGTTTTACACTTTTCCGAAAGTTAAAGGTGGGAAAAAAAGGTCCTGATAAAAAAATTATGTTCAAATTATTGAAACCTGAAAGCTTTTATGTAGCTTTTTCAACATATTTATATAATAATCTCTTATAATATGAATAATATTAATATATTGCACTATTTCTATTGAGCACTGTTTTAAAAGTAAATGCTACGAACAGTATAATTTTACTTCTTCATCTCATTTATACACATACACAAACACACACACACACACACACACACACACACACACACACACACACATATATATATATATATATATACATGATGTGCATATACGCGCTTGTGTTGAATGCTAGCCTGCAGTTATAATCATGTATGTGCAGTTTATGCAACTTCGAGTACATGATGGTAATGAACAAATATACGCTTATATTACTTATACATAAGATAGTTTACTAAGTTTGGCTGCTTACTATGGAATGCTAAATAGGAAGATATCACCTCTATAAAAATACATGTGGTACAACACCTAGAAACTCACACACACTCGCATACACACACACATATATATATATATATATATATATATATATATATAAATATATATATATATATATATATATGTGTATATATACATGTGTGTATATATATATATATATATATATATATATATATATATATATATATATATATATATATATATATATATATATATATATAATGGTCGGCTACTAGTTTCACTTTACATCTTACTTACGTGGGGTTAGATCAGTAACTTGAACAAGTCCTATATAATCAAACCGTAACCAAATTCTCTCCTGACACCTTAAGTCTATGTGATTTGAACGGCATCGTCACTATTTGTATTTGTTAGTCATTGTTACATTAAGAACAACAATTTCAGATATTTCCGGGTTATCGTTTCATTCTGCCAGCTATTAAATAGGCGGGCTGGATATTTCCGTTGTTTATTTTAATTGTATATATTTTATATCATGAAACAACATTGCCAATAAAAACGAGTAAAAACGTACATTTTACTCTCATTTCAGAAACACTTAAATGAATACACGATTTAGGCGAAAGAAGAATAATCATTTTGATGGACGAAAAATTATCTCTCGGAAACTATGCGAAAATACACAAAAGGGAACAACTGTTGACGCAATTTTTTGGTGTGTAAACGTAAGTTTGACATTTTCCAAACAAGGTAATTCTAAATAAACCAAGTACATACGATGCCTTAATAAAAAAAAATCAACTTTCTTCCTCATATTTTTCAACCATCCCTGCCGAGTTGTCATTATTCCAAAACTGACATCAGTAAATTCATTTCGGAAATCAGATCCGAAGGAAAATAAAAATTAAGTGACGATGGAGAAAGAATTTTTTTTGAGGAGCTCTAACAGAATCCCAAATAAGCTATTGCCCAGAAAAATAGCGATCCGTTAAAGGTAATGATAGAACTAAGATTAGGTTCTAAATTAAAACATTCAGAATGATGATGTAACGTCAACTTTCCCTTCCGTAGTATATAAACGAGGAGGAGAGAGTTATGTTGGTGGAAAATATAAGGCTTTCGGTGCAGCATCAAACAATTAAAAAGTATCATCCACATCACGAAAATTTGTCGATCATAGGTTGATTCGCTGCAATAAACGTTGCCTTTGAAAACCTACAAGGATAGGATTTGGGCCATCTATGGCCCAAATTGTATCTCTAGAGTTATTAGCGGATAAATACAGATATTGAATTGTAAGTAGTGTAGATAATTAGCAAATATTATTTATTCAATAAAGCACGATTCAAGAATGCATGTAAAAGATCATCTATAAAATGTTTTAGCACAAATGGAGATGACAACAACAATTTTAACCTTCATAAAATAGATCGTAATATCGGAAGAAGACAGAAAACGATTTGCAACATCGATAGCACTGTCTCGGAAAAGATACAAAAAAGCAAAACAATCCCGAAATACAGTTGCCTGAATAATCCTTAATACAGGTGTAAACATATAGGCTAAAATAAAACAACGTTTGATGCTGCGAAAACTTAAAAAATGCTAATGGTAATATGATTCATTTTCTTATAATTAAACATTCAGCATTCTTTTGACCGAGAACTCAGTTGACATTTATAAAATCTTTCTTTAAAATAATTATTCTTAATAAAATATTTGTAACAAGGTTTCTGTTATCGTTCTTAACAATATTCATGGAGGCTTCCTAGCTACACATTTGTTTGAAGAAGTGTGGAATGTCAATATCTTGATTATGTCCTCAAATGATATCTTTACTCTTATTTGGTACCGTTCTTTGCTCGTGATTCTGTAGTGCCAGTCCTACAGATTTGAATCAACTAAATCCATTTTAAACATTAATCTGAGAAATCGATTGCATACTTTTGACTGTATTCTGGATATGTTTACCCAAGCATGACATCCATATGAAATGCATATACTGACAATATTATTTAAGATTAAAGATTTCATATCAAAGTTTAGATTAGTATCATGTTTTAAAGCAATTTACGTTGTCATAAGGAATAATATTATTTCATGTACAATTATCTCTATCACCAATGATAAATATGTTATCGGATCCGATCCATACACATATATATTTTAAGTGTTGTGTATTTTTTAAATCCACATCCTGAGATTTTATCATGGATTCAGGATAGGTGCCGTCAATGCTTGCATTCCAAATAAAGACCATAGTTTCTGTTTTTAGAAGGTATGTTAGGTAGTATCTCTCTCTCTCTCTTTCTCTCTCATATATATATATATATATATATATATATATATATATATATATATATATATATATATATATATATATATATATGTATATATATATATATGATGAAAATGTGGAAAAGACAAAGCAAAATCGGAATATGTGAGTTTACTGTTTTTATTTTGTTTTTGTTATTCTGTCGACGTCAGACGTTTCGGTCAAATAGACCTTCTTCAGGACGAAATGTCTGACGTCGAGAGAATAACAAAAACAAAATAAAAAGAGTAAACTCACGTATTCGGATTTTGCTTTGTCTTTTCCACATTTTCATCATACCGTCGGATCTACAGCCACACATTTGCTTACATATATATATATATATATATATATATATATATATATATGTGTGTGTGTGTGTGTGTGTGTGTGTGTGTGTGTGTGTGTGTGTGTGTGTGTGTGTGTGTGTGTGTATTTATGTATTTTAACCAAGGAATTGATAGTGTAAGAAGAACAAACAAAAGGAAGGTTGGAAATGAAATGGTAATCTTTATAATGATCAACAAATTACAATACTCGCTAGCGGCGTGAAGTAGGTAAACACCTGCTAGTATTGGACTACTTAGACACCATATTTCCCCCACCACTTACATTAGTGTCCTGCGTATTTATGCGGATTAGGACATACCCATTTGTGTTCATAGGTATGTTACGTAACAATACATGCATATAAGTGAACATGGAAGTCAGCACTTAGAGGCGACAGTCTGTTTCATGCTAGTGCAATCGTCAGGCAACTTGAGTCGCCTCTAAGTGATGACTTCCATGTTCACTTTTATATTTACACACGCGCTATCTCTGATAATGAGCACTTCATCCCCTAAATATAGCACACTTTAAGACTATATTTCTTCATATATATATATATATATATATATATATATATATATATATATATATATATATATATATATATATATATATATATATACACACAAGCGATTTATAAAATGATGCTTTCATTTGTATATATAAATCTACGTTTGTTTTTTCTGTAACTGACAGAAGCGAACTAAATTTGAAGGTGAAATAATTATATTAATTCTTATAAAGATGCTTAATAAATTTCAATAGATTTAATTTAATATGAGGTGATATTACGACAAGTTTAATTTAGGAAACAAAACTTATTACAAAGTTATCCAATGAAGATACGTTATTATTGTGGCGTTAGCTTGCAGAATGCTTCCATTTTTATACAATGGTGGACACTACAATTAGACAAACAATCTTTACAATGAAAAGTAATACATATCGATTGTCCGTACATTATTTCGAAATTAGCAAATATACATAGATTTGGCAGTGGCAATGTTTCCGCCTGATATTTTACTCTTTTCCTTCTATTTTTAAAAGCGGAAATCGATTTTTGGTTTGTTTAATAATCCCTCTGTTGACATACTTTGGAAGGTTGCCATTCCAGATGCTATTTTTTATCAGTCTGGGCTTCACACTCTCCTGTGCCTCACGCATATCACCAGTGTAAATTTATGGATAAAATACCAAAAATAAAATTTCTGGAGATATATGAAGCCTGATAAGGAGAGGGGCGAATAAGATAATATTATATTGATCTTAGAATAGATCCGGTTAAGGCTTAAATAAATTACTATTACCCTCCGACTTTTCCCACATTTCCTTGATCAAAATATGGAATGTTTTTTTTAAAGACCTACAAGTTTTACAGTAATGCAGAAAATCAGGTAAGAATACTGCATCAACAGTACAATTAAGTGAATATATTTCAAAATCAGAATTTCAGTTTTCTTATTTTTTCACAAAGTAAATCCACTGCATGTAAATGATAGGTTGATACTTCAAAATATTTGCTGAAAATTTCACGATTGAGTCCCCTTCACAATATATTTTAACGTATAAACACAAAATATAACATTGGTGTATAAATGTTTTACTGTCCTATTCAGCATCCCCTTACACCCACACACATGCACGCACACGCGCACACAAACACATACACACACAAACACACGCACGCTAACACAAACACAGGGAACACAGATATATATATTGAGTTATAGCTTGTCTGAAATTTTTTTTAAATGTGTAATTGATTTTAAAAATATAAGTTTTATGTGCAATCCTATATCAATTCTTATTAAATTTAATGTTTTTAATATTGTTTATTTTAGGATATTATATATCTATATAAGCCATTATTGCAAACATATAATGTGTTTAAAATATTTTCATTTAATCTTAAATCCAATTAATTCCTATATTTGCACAGATACTCTAATCAACAGCAATAGTTCTGGAATTATTTACTTTGGTTAAATTCGAATTTAAAAGACAGAAGTCTGACAAGTCACATTAAGTAAGCAATCGATTATAAATATACAAGAAATAATTGCAGGATATATTAATCCAAAAATAATACAACGTTACAGGTAAAAATGTACAGTACAAAATAAAAATGACATTGATATCTGTAATAGTGTTACCGGTAGGATATTTTTTTCATTATAAAATAAGCGTAGCGGAAAAATGGATGTATTTCGTATTTGTTGAGTTTGCATATTTCCTAGAAGAACATATTGGTACTGGTTTGAAAATATATACCATGGCAAATAATAAGATGAGCTAATTGTTTATTTCAAAACCCCATAACTTCACACCGGTGTTAACGCATCTTCATTTCTTTGTGTTCATTTGGGAAAAACGAAGTGCCACTCAGCTTAATCTCACAGAATTGTCGTTTCTTATGTAGCACAGCCTTTCGAGGGGATGATTCTCCGATAATCACAATTTTAAATTCATCAACTCTAGTGCCAGCCATTAACTGACATACACTCCTAATATATTATTTCCTACCTTTACACACTTATAGAAACGTCGTTCACTAAACCTCTAGCTTGAGTGTTTCTGAAGTCTTTATTGAGTTAAAAATTAGTATAATATTGTATGTACAACAATGTATTCGGTTTATAACAGGAGGAGAATTTGACAGCGATTCCAGTCTAATTATATTTCTCAACAAAATATTTTCCCTTATATCTGTTATGGGAAGGATGGACAGTCACTCGTATCTGATGATGTCCGTCAAATAGAGCGCCTAGCTGACACCTGTTGCAAACGCCAGTTCAGGAACGTTCCTTATTGTTTAATACCTACAGAGATAATATGTGGTTTATAATGTAACTATGCTGAGCTAAATTTAGTTACCTAGCGTGATCAACAGTTGGAACAATTTCAGAAGTTTCAAACACTGGTACATAAAACGGTTAAATTCATATTGATTCCAATCAGTCTCATCAGTTAGTGAGTGTATTCGAATTTTTTTAAGGGTTTCACCACAAGCAAGGCGGGAAGCCACTAGCACGCAAGGGGTGACAGAGAGCTGGAGCTAGAACAAATAGGAGTGATAGAGGAAAGGATGAAGAGAATGATAAAAGACAGATCAAGGCATCTGGAAACGTCAATTGACATTACATTTCTGTTATGGTCCAAGTTCCTTGTCCCACGGTGATGGTCCAAGGTAGAACCAACTAAGAATAACTCGAACACAGGTATGGAATAACACAGATATATTACAAACATAAATATATACAAAGAAGTAGAAGTATTAGTAATGACTATCAGGTTTGGTTAGAGTGAACTATGTTGTCTCGACAAATATCACTATTCCAATGTCTTACAGCAATCGTCTGACGCGACTTTGAACTGACTCTGAACTGTACTGAACTGCCGCTCCCTCTTGAGGCGCAGTATTTATGATGTACAGAATAGTCCATTATTATTATGGGTAAGTTCCAATAACAATTTCAGTAGTTGGAGATTATTGCTATCAGGAAAAGAGGAAGAGGCGAGAGGGTTTCACAGGCGAGACTTGCAAGACATGAAGGTATTCGAGGAGAAGAGACGGCTAAATTTAACAGTTTCGACAGTGAAATGGTGTGAGCGAGATGCAAGACGAGGAGAAGGCTTAAATTCATGAAGTTTGGGAACAATCAGAAGTAGCTCCTCGGAGAAGTTACCTTGAAAGTATTTGTAAAAAAGACAGAGGGGTGGGCGACGGCGCGTCTGGTGAGTGAGCCTCTGTAGACGAGATGCCAGATCAGGGCCAATTATTTTGCATATCCTTCTCTGGATCTTCTCAAGAACCTTGAGACATACATAAGGGGCACCAGACCATATATGGCAGCAATAATCCATGCAAGGTCGAATGGTTGATTTGAAGATTTGAAGGATCGATTCCGGCGAGAAAAATCTCCAGGCGCGGCAGAGGGTGCCAACTTTCCTTGCGGTGCACGAAGCTATTGACTCAATGTATTTGTCCCATCTCAGGTCAGCAGTCAATATGAGGCCAAGTAGTCGCAAAGAGGAGCTCACGAGAAGATGAGCCTCAGACATTCTAATGTGGGGGGCAGGGATGGATCTCTGTGGTGAGTAATAGAGACCAATTTTGTTTTTGAGGCGTTAAGTTTAACCCGCCAATTCCTGCCCCAGTTCACAACAGATTGGATGTCCTTTTCGAGACGAACGCCCAGGTTAGTTTTGTCAACAAAACTAGATTTGTTTTTTTAGACAGAAGTAAATTGTAATGTCGTCCGCGTAGATGCCTACTTGGGAAACTATGACGTCAGTAAGATCGTTGACGAAGATAAGGAACAGAGCAGTGCCTAGGATTGAGCCTTGGGGAACATCTGCGTTCGTGGGAGGAGAGTCCGGTGAGAACGACCTTCAATAAACTGTTTGACAAGAATGATTGCATTAAGTCAAACAATCGACCTGAATTTCAGTAACCCTGAAGCTTGCAAAGAAATCCAGCATGCCAAACACTATCAAACGCTTTGGAGATATCTAGAGCCACAGCACGAGCTTCACCGTTATTATGAAGAGCTTGGTAAACAATTTCAGTGATGGCCGTAATCACATCAGCTGTAGAACATGTAATAGCGGAAACCATATTGCTTGTCGGAGAGCAGATCATGGGATGTAATGTGCTTAACCATTTCGGTGTGGATAAAATATTCGTAGCCTTTGCCGAAGATGGTTAGGATACAGATAGCACGGTAAGTAGACGGGTCAGAAAGGTCACCAGAGTTCTTGAAGACAGGAACAATGGATGAGGACTTTCAACAATCTGGAAAACAAGATTCATTGAGGCAGTAGTTATATAATTTGGAGAGGGAAGGCGGCAGTTCAAGCGCACATTTCTTCATGGCAATGGCTGGTATCCCATCTCCAACACTAGCCTCGTAGGGCTCTAAATCAGAGATAATGCCCAATAACGATGACAGGGATATGCGCAGCTCGCTGAATAGAGCATCAATTCTAAGGGGGTGAATTGGCTGTTGGGTACACAGGGAGACTCAAGCGTTGAATTGATTTCAGCCTTGTCGGCAGAAGATGTCAGAACCTGGTTGAACAAAGAAGGTATAGATGGTTTGCTATTATTAAATACGCTCGTGCAGAAACGCCAATAATCCTTGGTGCCGAATTTGCGAGATGCAATACGTTCTTTTATTCCAGCAGCAAATAGTGACTTTGCTTCATTGAGGACACGATTACACTCGTTCCGGATAGAGACAAAGACACGCCTATTGCAGTCAGATATGTTGCTACGATATATGTTGTAGAAGTAGTTCCTACGGGCAATGGCAGCTGAGCATGCAACGAAGAACCAAAGGGAGGAGCCCGATTTGACCTTATATTTCCTTGAGGGGACGAAACCTCGATTCCATATTTAACCCAGGAGGAGACTTCGGAAGCACATTCTTGAACAGGGAGCGTAAAGACAACATCCCAGGGAACCTCATGAAGGAAATCCCGGAACGAGTCTCAGTCTGCTCGTTGATAGCAGAACGAGGTTCTAGTGGTAGGAGATTATTTGCAGGGAGTAGAATTGAAGGATATGTTAATAGACACAACAGCATGATCAGAATTGCCAAGAGTGCAGAGCTGCGTGGCGCTACAGGACTCGGGGATGGAGGTAAATCATAGATAGAGAAGAGAAACCTTACCGTTGCGGTTGTAGGAAGAACGTGTGGGGAAGTCAACTATATGCGTGAGGGATTGATAAATTAAAAGATTGAGGGTCTGAATACCTGCAAAATCAGTAGTAGCGTTTTTAAGCCACTTGGTATGACGGGCGTTAAAATAACCCAAAACGAATATGTGAGGGGGGGAGAGAGAGAGAGAGAGAGAGAGAGAGAGAGACTTGGCAATGCTGTCAGAAATGCATTCAATTATACTACAGTCTTGGCAGGATGGTGAGCGATAAATGAACAAGTGGTATCTTACAGAATTGAGAAGAGATAGTCGGAGACACATGTACGAATGATCTGGAGATTTAAGAGACAGCTCTCTAGCCATCGGGAGATGGTCCTTGACGTAAATTCCAAGCACATGCAGGTTGGTTTGAGAGTCTTTTCTAAGGAGGGGAAGGTAGCCTGGGATCGAGAGGTCAAAGGAGAGGATAGACGAATCAATGTTGGTCTCACACAGAGTCAGTATATGCGGGCAGTTCGCAATGAGGAAATATTCCACACTGCAGAAATTGGTTCTAATGCCACGGATTTTGGAAAGTGAAATGTTAAAAGGTTTAGGTGATTTTTTTAGGGGCTGGTTTAAGTTTACTTTTTGGAACGTCGTTCATTATCATGTGAATTTGTGTTTGTAAACATGATAAGGCCTGTAGTAAAACAAACAGACGGTTATCGACCGTGAGGTGGGCAGAGAGATTTTGGCACAGCCTGCAACATAATGTGGCCTCAGGTTTGCCCGCCGGAGGTGAATGCAGCAACTATTATTCATGCGCGATATGGCATTACAGACACCCTGGTATTATGCAACTGTTGTTCAGAGCGGCCGCTCAGTACGCTAAGCAAAAGTTAGGGCCCCTAACTACCAGTCGAAAACAGCAACCAGAGAACTGTCAACCGTGTTCCCTCAGAATGAAGAGGTAATGCCACAGACTGAAGACATCACGGGAGAAACACGGCAGTAATAGTACAGAGGCCAGAGAGAAAGATAGGGAGAGTTCCAGGAACCCCTTTTTAATCAAGAAACACGGTGTGAGCCTCTACCCATGTCCAAGAGAAAGGAGAGGAGTATTGGCCGTACGGTAGTAAAGCCTACCTACTCCTATTACATCTAACACAAACAACAACAACAACAACATCAACAAAAAGAGGAGAAAAAGGCTACACCTTACATGGAGTCCAAGCTTACACCAGAAAATGTATTTACCAAGGAATAGGACTGGGATGTTATTTGTTTTTCCCTTCCATTACAGTAAGTTTCAACTTGTATGTGTCCCATTGTCCTAACCTAAAAACAAATTTGTTTATACAACATTGTGGATATGCCTGTCATTCTGTTCTTTTACCTGGCACTGGAAGGTAGTAGTTTGCATACGTAACTTTCCTCAAGCGTTAAAAGGGTCGAAAGGTCGGGGAATTGTAGATAATTTTTCAGAATGTGCACCTTCAATCCACGTTGTTGTTTGTCTTTTGATGAAAAGAAAACGTTTGTCCTGGTAATCAACGCGTCAAAACAAATGAATCGCCGCTAGTCTACTTAATATGATCGCCATCTAGATAATTTTCCGTTAGTTGATTAGTTACTAAGAGGAATTAGTCAAACAGATTCGTATAAGTCTGATGGATATTTATTGCATAAAAATACAATTATGGCGCATAATTCTTCTTCTTCACATTGTGATGAAATTAGAAAAATTCTTTAATTGGAGAACGATTCTTAGTTTTTCAGATTTTTAAATTTCTCTACGGAAATAAAATGAAATTCTAAATATTTATATTTACATCTCTTAGATATTTAGGATTAATAGTTTGACGTTGAATGGTTCCATTACAGTTTTCTTTTTGATAACAGTTTTAATGTTATGCCACTGCATTCGAGTACAATTCATCGGATAGCAACAGGCATGCAGGTTCATTTGTGTTCCCTATCAAAGCTATATTACTACACCAGTAACATTTCTGTTTTGTGGTCATAAGTATTTCGCCGTTTTTGGTAGCTGGATGTGAAATGAATAATCTGGGATGACATTAGTAGGAAATGTGATATGCCATCTTTTTTTCTCTGGGGAAATTTTGGCTAGTTTGTTTTCATGTTAAATTAGGTTTTCTAATTTTTAAATTATCTGATACAAAAACAGTGGGCGTTCTCTCATTTTTTTTAAAGATATCATCTGTTATGATTCTTTTTCTGTTCTGTACAGACCACTAATCTTTTATAATTGTTTCAACATTCAACATTTCACTAGAAAACTATCATTTAAACATCAACTATAGATCATAAAACGTGTTTACTTGCCATTTCTGTTGATACATTTGTTCATTTCCAGGCGCAGCATATTGTAAGGTTGTGGACATAGTTTTTTGCCAATCCATATAAAGAGATAGTGAATCAATACTAACGATAAACTGGAAAACGGTGAAACTGAAAACGAAGGTACAATGTTTTATGTGCTGACGCTTTTCTCAATTGTTTTAAGAAGAGAATAAGTGGAGTCGATGAGAGCTTGTCTTGTTGGCACGTGTTCATTACCAATGGTGGCACACTCTCTGTTCATAACGCATGTCTCTTGTCGGACATTTGATTGTCGAAATAGATAAAGAACATGTCTCATGAGACTGCGACCGTCGCGATGCTCCGTTTGAAATGAGATTTTCCGCTTGAGATGAGATACAGAGATAAAATATCCGCAAAGCCATTTTTTTTGTTATTTAAATAATTTCTTTGCGTTCAATTTCTCCAAGGTACGATTAATTTATCAATGGATGAAAAAAAAACGTTTGGGTATCATTCAAATTGGAAAACACTTCATGTTAGTAAACATTTGCAAGTTGAAACTATGCATGTCATTATCAATACTGATATCATTATAGGTAAATAAACGGAATTACTGTCATATATTTTCCATAATAACCTGCTTTAACTGAGTATCAGATTTGAACTTCTCTTTTTCCCTCGCTCCCTTTTCGAACCGTTAAACTATTCATATGACACGCAATTCTTTATAAGTCTATATTCATTTTAAATACAAAAATAGGAATCGTTCTTTTTGTCTGATATCATTTCTAATACTTTCCACAAGCTCTCCTCTGAAGATACGAATACTCACTTTTAACTTATTTTAGTCTTCCTGATCTCTTTTTTCCAGTACCATTCTGTGACGATACGTGGAAGATCTTTATTTTTCTTCATACAATATTTCTCACTCTGTTCTAATTTTCACACTGGTTAATCTAACTTATTTCCTAATAACCCTTTCTTCTTTCCACCTGTGACACTGACGAAATGAAGAACATTTTTGTTCCATCGTTTTAGATTTAATTTATCTTATTTTTGTCGTCTAATTGTCTATGTTTCTTCTTGGATTTTTTAATATTTTAACATTTTATTTTCTGTCCGATTTTTTCTGTTACTCTACGGATCTGCGAAGTAATTCAGTTGGTAAATAAGCGAACATTTCTTCTTCCTTCATTGGAGATAACTTCAAACAATTTTCTTCATCGTGTTATGATGCCAACGAATAACGCCTGTTTCCTAAAATATCGGTTTCATAAAAGTCTGAATCGGTAAACTACCCGATAAAAAAAAAATTGTTGTTTCTTCTTCTTCTTCTTCTTCTTCTTCTTCTTCTTCTTCTTCTTCTTCTTCTTCTTCTTCCCTCGTGTTGTGTCCTTAAAGACACAGGTAATCATTGCTCTGCACAACTTCATGTTCTCTGTAGCTCTTATTTAAGTTTGTCTATTTTATATTTCCCTGAACCGTTTTAGCAAACATTTATATAAGCTCGTTAGTTAGATTATGCGATGCATTCCGCCTTCACTTCCATATGTCAGATTTTCCAAGCACTCTTTCCTATATATGCCCAAGTCATTTCAACTGCTTCATTCTGATGCTTCTTAGAAGTGTTCTTTTCGTTTTCATTTTCTCTAATCTTTCGTGATTACCTCCAGTGTTCAGTCCACGGAATTCTCAGCTTCCTTCTTCAGAAACTCATTGATGTTGCCTCAAATCACTTCTCTAGCAGTGATTAGAAAAGTGACATTAAATTCCATATAAGAAGACCGATATTACATAACAGATCAGTACGCTTTTAATTTTTTTCACACAAATTCCCTGTTTTCAATGTTTTTATTGTTTGTTTAACTTTTTGAAGTCACGTCCGGGTTTTCATGTTGCATTTTCTATCGTAACCTAATAGCTATTTAAAATTTTGCATTTGATAAATTTTGATAACTCAAATTTGTTTTTTACATGTTGGTTTGTTTGGTTTGATGATAATCCTAAATTCGGTCTTCTCACATTCCATTTCTCTTGCTTCCTGCGTTTCATATCCACATAGGTGTATCCAAAGTTATTAAGATTGTGGCCGCTAATAATAAATCGTAGTAGGACTTCGTATTCTCTAAGAATCGTCTCAATCTATAGAACTGATAAATCTGATGAGAAGACACATGCTTTTTATGCCTTTTTTGTGCATTTAATGAATTCCTTTGTTCTTGCATGTATATTTAGAAATATACAGTTTAAGTAATATGTATATATATATGGGATTAGGTTTTCGTAAGAGTAACAAATTTAAGCTATGTCGTGTCTTGTTAGTGTACCTATATGAGTGGCACCTTTGAAGTACCAGACATTGAACACGATCGATGTTTCCTCGGTAGTACCATTTGCAGGACGATCAGAACATTGGTCATGCTCCACACTATTAATACCAATCCTAAATTAACCTGCTCACATTTGCATTGTTGATAAAGCTGGAAAGCCATCCCCTAGTGCACCAACAGTGTCAGCATTAATATATGTTATGGGAACTTACCTATAATAGTAATGGACTATCCCGTACACCTCGTTCGGGGAGGCTGACCAACCCGATCCCGTTTATAGGGGTTCTACGGGCATTTTTTAGCGGAACCTACGGGCTCGGTGAGCCCACATTAAACCGGCCTTGTGCCACATTCGACACACGTGGGCGTGTTGCTGAACATCGCGTGAGTCAGACATAGAGTCAGTCAGTCAGTCAGAGCCGCGTCAGACGATTACTGTAAGACATTGGCATAGTGATACCGGTTGAGACAACATAGTTCTCTCTAACCTAAACTGATTGTTATTACTAACACTTCTTATTTTGTACATATTCTGTTTGTAATATATCTGTGTTATTCCATACCTGTTTTCGAGTTATTCTTCATTGGTTCTACATTGGACCATCACCATAGTACAAGGAACCTGGACCATAACAATATCATTTAGAGATAACACCTTTTCTGCCAGTACTTGATAAAACCACGAAGCCAAAATTTACCCATTTTCAAGGGGAATCGTTACTAGTTGTAATTAATGTCTTCTTTGAAAAGTCAAATGGCAGTAATCTGGTGAGAAAAATGCATTTTACTGTCAAGAATATGTGATTTTAATGTCAAGAATATGTGATTTTAATCCATACAATGTTTCACACCTATAGCATCACCCGTTCATAGTTATCCTATTGTAGATACCTTTACAGTATATATCTGATAAATTGGCTATGGATTTTTTATAATCGTTTCACTCCAAGTAAGGCGGGAGTGATACTAGTATGCAGGGGATTACAGAGAATGAAAGTAGATAAAAAGAATCTGCATAAGGGGACTGAGAAAAGGATAAAAGACGAACGGGGTTCAAGACAACAGAAAATGGCGAATGACATTGGATTTAAATTTTGGAAGATTTTAGTCTTCGCTGTTGCAAGTAGAAGGAAGAGCGTTCCACTATCGGGAGTTGTCAGAAAAGAAACGTTTCGAGAAGTAGTGACTGTTATATTTACCGATTTCAACAGTAAAAAAAGATCTAGATGTCAAACTGGCAGCACGCTTAAATTCATGCAGACGGAGCACAATGGGAAATGTTCTTCATAGCAGCTGCCATGAAAATATTTATGAAAAAGAAAGAGAGAAGGCACATTACATCTCTGAGAAATTGGCTGATGTCGAAATGCCATGTCAGGATCTATTATATTGCAGATCATTTTTTGGATTTTGTGAAGAACCTCAAGATGAATATCAGGAACACCAGACCAGGTATAGCAACAGAATTCAATGCACAGCCGAATATTAGATTTGCAAATGTGCAACATGGACTCCGACGAGGAATACATTCGGGCACGACACAATGAACCAATTTTCCCGCGGTTGATGCAGCTATTAATTCAATGTAGTCCTTCCAATTCAAGTCAGTTGAAAACTTGAAGCGAAGAAGGCGCAGTGAGACATTGTCCAGCAGTCAAGCATATGCTATGTTGATCGTGGGAAGGATGATTTCTCGATGGTGGTTAAATGCAAACTATTTGTTTCGAAGACATTACGATTTGCAAGCTATTTCCTGCCCCAGTTAACAACTGATTGGAGGTTATTTCAAGGGCAGCGGCTTGGTTAAATTTGTCAGCTCAAATGGATCTTCTATTGAGACGGATTTAAATTGTAGTGTCATCTGCATAAATGTCTATTTGGGAAATTATGACACCAGGAAGAACATTGATAAATATCGAAAACATCGCAGATCCAAGGATAGAGCACTGAGGGACAAACGCAGGGGATGTGAAAGGATCTAAAAGATTCACTGCTTGATGTGCTAAGAATGATTGGAGTAAATCGAACAATTATCCTGTCATACAGTAGCCCTAAAGCTTACGAAGAAGACCAGCATGTCAAAACCTGTCAAATGCGACTGAGATACCTAGATCCACAGCTGGGGCTTCGCTGTTATTATCAAGAGCTTAGTATACGTATTCGAGGATGGCTGTAAGTACACCGGCGTTAGGTCGGGCTAAACAGAATCTATATTCTTTGTCAGGAAGTAAGTCGTAATATATAAGATGCTTAACGACTTCAGCCTTGATTAAAACCTCGAAGAATTTGACGAAACGCGGTAGGAGATTAAAGGGGCGTTAGTTAGAGGTTTCAGAAGATTTCTCAAGACAGGAACTATCGCAGAGTAATTCCAACAAGCTGTACAGTAGGAAGCTACGAGGCAATAGTTGATGTGGGAGAGAGCTTGAGCCATCTCGTGAAAGCATTTCTTTAGGACGATGACTGTGATCCTGTCACCTCCACGTGCCTTATGGGAGTCTAATCTAGAAATGATATCCGTGATCAGTGACGGGTTTATGCGGATATCACTCAGTAGAGGCTCAGTTCTTGGGGGGAAATCAGCTGTGGGTTACTCCAAGTGAGTGGAATCTTGGGTTGGAAGAGAATTTCTGGTCAAAGCATTCAACCTTATCTGCTGTAGATATAAGGAATTCAAGTTGATTGAATAGAGGATGGATTGATGATCTGCTGCTGTTAAACACATTATTACACAGCCGCTAACCAAATCCAGAAGAGAACTTGCGAGATGCTATACGTTGTTTCATTCGATCAGCAATCAGTAACTTCGCTTCATTGAGGGCATTCTTGTACTCGTTACGAGCAGAGGCCAAGAGACGTCTATTGGAATCAGACTTGTCGCTCTGGTACAGTCGGAGGAAGTAATTCCAGTTGGCCATATCAGCGGAAAATGTAGGTGAAAACCAATGAAATTAATGCGGTTTAACTTTCTGTTTCCTTGCTGGATTGAAATCCCAGATGCCAGCTTTCACCTAGGAGAATAGCTCAGATGCTCATTCTTCAACAGGATGAATAAAAACTTCATTCCAAGTGATGTCACGAAGAAAATCACGAAACGCTTCCCAATCTGCTTGTTGATAAAAAAAAGATATTCTCTTGGTGGAAGGTTCTTAGACGGTGGGTGAGCAGAAGGTGATGTTTAGAGGCACTACCGCATGATCAGATTTGTCAAGTGGGCACATCAGCGTAGTAAGACAAGAGTCAGGGATAGATGTAAAAGGCAGATGGGAAAGAGAAGCGGGTCCGTCAGGTTACCCGAGAAATGAGTAGTGAAGTCCACCACATGCGTGAGAGATTGAGTGATTGAGAAGTTAAGTGACAGTTTTTAAGACACCTGGTATAGTGGGAATTAAAGTCACCGAACACGAATTCATTTTTCAAAAGTGTGTCGGGCGAATGCCTTGTCTGTATTATTGGAAATACTCTCATGAACACAACAGACATGAGAGGAAGTAGAACGGTGCGAAAGAAGAGATAGCTGACCGAGTTAAGTATAGAAAGACATATACACATATAATAATTGTCACGGCATTCAAGAGAGAGTTACCTATCCAGCGTGAGATGTGTGCGGACATAAACTTCTAGGCCACGTGTGTGAACATTAGAGTCCTTCCTAAAGTGAGGAAGTTAGGTAGAAATCTAGTAATCATAAGATGGAATTGAAGATTTAAGTTTAGTTTCACAAAAAGTTAGTATATCCGGAGACTTCCTAAAGAGAAACTATTCCACCCCGCAGAAGTTATTACGAATACTACAAATGTTGGAGAAATAAAGAATAAGAGGTTTAGCTGATTGTGCTGAGCTGGTTTAGGTTTATATCTTTGGTTGTTTATAGTCATGATATGTTAATTTCGTACGGAAAGTTCAAGGGCAGTAGTAGCACTCGGTCATCTAATTACATATGTGCAAGTAAGGAATTTGCACAGACTACAACATAGTGTGACCTCGTATTTGGGCACCGGTGGTGCTTGCAAAGACAAACTTCCATGTGCGTCATGGCACTGCATGAACCCCGATATTATACAACTGTTGATCAGATCAGTCTCTCAACACGCTACGCGGATATTTGGGTTCGTATCGACCGGTCGTGAACAGCAAACAAAAAAATTCCAACCTTGTACCCTCAATATGAAGAGACGTAAGTACTATCCACGCATATCACAACAATTCCATGTCAGCGCCACTATTAAGGCCAGGGAAAAGTAAATGACCGGGAAACAATTCCTAAACAGGAATGGGTCTCAACTCCTGTTCAAGAGAAAACGAATGAGTATATAATAAGCAATAGGATAGGGTATCTACTCCTATTAAAGACAGGAGAAAAAATAAAGAAAACAAACAAAAAATAAAAACAAAACATAAACAGCACAAAATAAAAGAGAAACATATCTAGGGTCTACTTCCAGACCAATTGTTTCAAAAAATGAGCTTACAGAAAACTTATTTGAATGAGTCGAATTGTCGCCTATAAATGTGCCAAGAGAAAAAGTTTAAATAAAATAAAATAATTAATATTTAACTTAGTATAAGACCGAATACCAACGCTTTCAAACTGCGTTCTCATAATGCTAAGTCAGTATGCACCAAAAAGAAAAATTATATTAAATACTGAGACCATGAGCAATTAACATTACGTTAACAAATGCGATTCAGTACGAACGTGTGCCTGCTTGTATATATATATATATATATATATATATATATATATATATATATATATATATATATATATATATGTAGACACAGAGAGAGTGAAAGAGAGAGATAGCATAAATAAACTTTCAAGCAAAGTTAGAAAGGCAGTTCAGAGAATAAAGACATATATATAAATTAAAACAACATACATTTCAGTAGAAAAGGGTTGAATTCTCTCATTTTCAGACCGGCAAGTCTTAATGGCTACTTTGGAACAAAACTTAATATTCTCGGATCTGACACCACACGCCATAGTGTTGGGATTTAGGGGAAGGAGGTAGGCAGCTCAAGGTTTCTGCAATCTTCTTTTTTCTTTAGCGTGTGGAGGATTATCGGGCCTACATTAACATCTATGTATTTCCTCTTGTTTAATCATGCATTTAAATTTCTATGATATATTTTTCCAAACGGGAAGTATATTTTGCAGAATATGATAGTGCATACTAAACGTTAACCAGCTTGCGTCTAACGTATTATACAGTTAAAAAAAACAAACAAATCTTCAGTCAACTGCATGTGACGTCTGAAAGAACCATGACAGTATGAACAGTTCGAGTGAAAAATAAACGTGCCGGTTCATATGAGCTTTCCGCAAGATTATTTTATATTTTTTAAACGTACCAGTTCGGTTAATAGTCACGGTAAATGTTTGGAAATATAATAAGCGTACTGCGCAAAATAAGAACATTGCCGAGTAAAAATGTCGCAAACCATTTAATCCTGCACTCACTTGTATTTGGTACCAAGGATAGTGAAAATATTATTGTAAGAAAAGAGTATATAGATAAGGAATTAAAATATTCATATTTACGTATTTTAATATTTAGTCTTTTTTGTGTTCTGTTGACTACAGTGAACCATACTCCTATAATTTTATTTCATAACATGTAAACTATTTACTCATACCAACAGATGATCGATAATATGGATGTCATTGCTCTCTTATATTTTTATTTATATTAATATTCACCCCATACGAAGGCCAAGAGCCACTCGAGGTAGACGTTTATTATGTTGTATCGCGAGAGCATATGTAAAAGCAAGACATGTAATTCATGATGTTATCTACGATAGCTGTATCTGTAAAGGTAGTGATTATGAAAACATCTTACCAAGCTTCACTATATTTAAATAACGTCAAACCTGGTCACTGCCTATATAGGTGATCGCTTGGAAATACCAGTTCTGGGAAGCTTGGATGATCTCTTCGTGCCATGGATAACGGCCCGGAATTGTTATTTGGATTTCTTAATTCCAGTTCACGTTTGGTTCGTTATGTTCATATATTCGTAAATACCATTGGGAAAGGTATGAAAACGCGTCATCCACACACCAGCTTGGGGTAATTAGTAAGACTTGTATTTGTATATAATTATTATCTCCAAAACATAATCTTACAGCCTAAAAATATTTTATGACATTGAATAACCAGCAAAGAGTTGCTACGCCATAGAAAACAAATCACTCGAAGCGTCTAGTCGAGTGTCTGTTCCACAAATAAGTAGTTTTGGGGAAAAAGTTATCCCCGTGCAAGTTCCTTCTTATTTATGTAATAAGAATTGAGTGATGATGATTTATGGACGTGAAATGGTTTTCGAAATGTCATGTGAAACCAAGTAATATAGCTCATCGGAACACTTGCCATGGAAATAGCGATAGATTAGCGACTGTGTTACGCTGGTTCCTTTGGGAGGAATAGGGTTGTAGCGGGAAAATAATTCATCACTTCAATCAAGTGAGTAATGAGCATCCCCAGCAATGATATGAAAACAATGCTCCATTTTTCTTCTCATCACGCCATTGTAAAAAACGTTTATAGCAAGAGGAGGCAGATACTTACAGGCGAGATACAATGGATCGATTATTATGCCAGTATATTTAGTGATAAAACCTATTTACAAGTCTCACGTAAGTTTAGGAGTCAACATGAATCTCAATAGATGTCGAAGGCCAGTAATCTGCTGGAGAGTACAACCATTCATGATGATAGAAGAATGTTCGAGGTCTGCTGTAAATGAATCTACAGAGTTATTTAAATGTTCAATATAGTTAATCCATTTGTCAACAAATAAATAGTTTATTATATTAGTTTATTCCTGGCTGGTTATACGTCTATTTAAAAAAGATGCCTAATAAGCAGGGGTCAAGTAATCATTTACCTGGATGCGAACATTGGTCGCTGGCAGATTTTCACGCTCGTTGAAAATCAAATCTCTCAATTATAAAAGCAAATCCATTGTTCTCATAATGTTTATATATATATATATATATATATATATATATATATATATATATATATATATATATATATATATATATATATATATATATATTTACCGAAGTTAATTAATTCTGTAATAAAGGTACGTTTGTACTGGCGGGCATTTAAATTAATACCGAGAAAGATGAGCTATACTAATTTGTATCCTTTACATTCGGATTAATGTTCTTTTCAACAGTGTTATATTTTTAATAAAAGAAAACCCGAGCAGGGCGATAATTCCACCAAGACGCAAATGGGTGCTAGAAGTAAAAGCGAACGAGGAGACTCTAGAAAGAACCGGAAACTCATTTCTAAACAGGAAGTGTTAAATCCCTACTACTGTTCAAATTTCACAACGTTCCGACCTAATCAACGTGTGGGTTCCTCTGGCTAATGATGAAGGAGTTTTGACAATTAATCTAAAATATAAGATTATTTGCATACTGCAGTCTATTTGTTTTAGATATCACAATTAGTGCTCACCCTATTTCCACGGAGACTATTTTTTAGGAATTTCTTTTCAGGAATTATTCTAAAAATTAGGGGAAAATCTTATTAACCCATTTGACTATTGGTAGGTGAGAGAATACGGGACAATAGCATAATGCATACAAAGTGGCATCGAATATGATGACCTATGAATTGTTAATTTTAAATTACTTGCGATAAAAGAAATAAATAAGTCGATGCTACTGTACATTCGGTTAATTATTCAATAATTAATCTAAAATAAAGAGCAATACTTTTGGTACATTTTGTGAAGGAATAACTTTCTACTGAATTTAATCATGAAATTAAATAGCAAGGGAAGCTAAATTATTTAAACCATCGACAAATGATTGTATATTTATTTTTCTTTCAGTAATGTTTGCAAGTATAAACTATATTAACATAAATAATCAAAATAATCCAGAAGAAAACTAGACAAAGAGAAAAGAAATGCATGACAGATGACATTCTCAACTTGAGGAAAAAGGGACAAAAATGAACAATGAGAAGATTTAGCAGAGAATATATGATATTGCACAATAAGGAATGAACAAATGGTGGTTGGCTAAAGAGGAATAGCTCAACGAAACATGTGCAGAAACACCGAGAATGAATATTACAGATAAAGCAGATACGTATAAAGTAGAAGAGATCTATGAGGACAAAAGGCATCCCCACAAAAAGGATGCATCATATACAAGAATGCGACACTGATATTAGAGAAAGAATAATGTACGAAAAGAGATGAATCCATTAAGGATCTCTTCCACTACGAAAGAGGACAAACATCTATAATCAGAAATATCGAAGGACAATAAATATTAAAATCTGAAGTATAATAATAACCTACGAAACTAAACAGACAAAAAAGCAGTAGTATCAGATGGAATTGTAATAGAGAGACAGGAATCCGTAGACGACTTGGGTATTGCCATGACTACAAACATAATAAATGAATAATACAATTGTGGTGATATACCAGTAAATAGATTTATTTTCATAGATGTATTTCCTATTTACATAGATATGTAATATCAGAAAGTCTGTAAAAAATAATAGAATAACTAATGACGAAAGAAGGCTTGGAAATGTTGACAATCACAAGACATAATAAAGGCAAGAAGGAGAGAGGAATGCTGTGTATAACTTACCGACGGGCTTTTGTAAAAGGATGGTAGTAGATGGTTTAAGAGAGATCGCAAAAAGATTAAATGTATTAAGAGTTACAAAGATATGAAATTATGGAGAGCCATGGTCGCCAAAGTTCTGAAGAGGTATGGCACGGAATCTGATACATTTCTTTGGCCAGATGAAAAAAGCTGCAGCATACGATTCCTTTTTAATTAGACAAACACGTCCTTAGGCCTAAAAGTGTTTATACAAGGTTCATGATGATCCCAGCAAATCTAATGGATTGGTGGAAACTTCACTCTTTAATCTTCAACAATACATACGTATGTGCTATATTATAAAACATATTAACCGAATCTAATTTTCATGCCGTTAATATCAAAATGTTACTTCACTCATTATCGGAAGAAACAGTCTTCTGCTTTTTATATAATCTTAATTGAACCTTGTGATCTTCTCAGCTAAACATACAACAAACATTTCAGATTAATTATCGAGACTCCTTCTAGAAGAATCCACACGTGATTAGGCCGGAACGTTGTGTATTTTGAACAGTAGTAGAGATTTAACACTTACTTCCTGTTTAGAAATTAGTTTCCGATTCCTTCTAGAGTCTTCTCGTTCGCTTCTACTTCTAGCAACCCTTTGCAGCTTGGTGGGATTGTTGTCCCGCTTGGCTGTTTTGGAAAGAACATTAATCCGAATACAAAGGATGCAGATTAGTATAGTAATGTTCATTTTCCTGTTGATACAATTACAAACTTTTCTTTACATAAATAATCTGTCCCGCTTGAATTATGATTGTGTCATATACATTTTATTATTGTTTTTCAATTTTGATATTATTATTGACAATATATTTACAGTTTTATATGACATTGTTATTATGTTGCAAGAGTAATGATAGTAATAGTAATAGTTTTTATCATAGTCCAAGATCATTATTAGAGTAAAATAATTTTTCTCTTAAAATGGTCGTTATTCTCATTACATATTTAGGTTTGTGCTCTAAATATCAGGGATTTGTCATATTTCTTAATCAGAAAATTCCATCAATACAAAACTGTATTTATTTCTGGGTCGTCCGCATTCATTTGTATATACGACTCTAATAAAAAGATCGTCGTAAACAATAACACTTGTTAAATTGTAGACATGAAAAATCGAGAATACAGTATTTTAAGTGACCAGTTAATTTAGATTTCTCCATCGTGTTAACTTTACTTGTTTATGCTCAAATTTATATTAGGAAAATCGTCATAATTATAGTTTTTATATGTTTCCGTACGTTTTTACTTATGTCCAGAACATTCATGTCATGGTATTATAAATTAACATATTTATTTTTAATTTTACAAATTATATTATTACGAATTTCAAATATTCCCTTGTTCCATATACTTAAATTTTACTACCAAATTAAAATCAAAATATTATGGTCGTTACCATTTTAACGGAAGAAATGACTCAAATGTATTTCTCATGTAATTTAATTATAACAAAAATCAGGAACACAACTTTGTATTTATGATTATCAGAAATGACCAAATTGGGAATGAGTAATTAAAAACTCAGAATTTAAAGCAGAATGTGAACAGTAATTGTTTCAATCAAGCAAGGACTACGAGGGTATGTCAAAAATGATCCAAACGTTTGCTTTGACACATTTTCAGGTTCGTCACACAGCCTTCTCATGCGTGATTATAGTTGATACTATCGTAGACACGTGATCGAAGTTTGAGCATGATCGCGCAAGTCCACTTACTGATGTTATAGTGTAAGCATGTCCGTTCCGCT
The DNA here is from genome assembly GCA_964036315.1 of Acanthosepion esculentum. Lineage (NCBI taxonomy): Eukaryota > Metazoa > Mollusca > Cephalopoda > Sepiida > Sepiidae > Acanthosepion > Acanthosepion esculentum. The sequence goes on from OZ038475.1 coordinate 46,390,698, forward strand.
CGCAGTGTGAACCAAGGAAGTACAAACTATTGCGTATCAGAGGCCGAAATTCATCGGAGGCTTTAAATATAATATGAACACCTTGCATAGCCTCATAGAACACTCCAAGTGTGCATCGAGGAATTTAAATATGGCCGGACAAGCATGACTCAGGTAGAAGAAGCAAAACGACCGTTAACATCAAACAACTGATGAGAAGAGTAAGCAAGAATTAAAAATGTTAGAGGCGAACCGGCGAGTTATCATGAATGAGGCAGAATGATCTCTGCAGATTCGAATCACACCTCTTTGTTCTTCCAAGTTACACATTGCTAGCGGAGCGGCCATGAATACACTTGAAGACGAACTAGAAAACTGGCGCGATCAAACTCAAACTTTGATCAGGGGTTCACAAACATAACATCTAAGTATATACACATATACATGAGCAGCAGACAGTTAAGCATAGGTAAAAATATATTTTGCCTAAATGTTCCGATAATTTATTACTTATCCTCTATATTCAAAATCCGTTTGAAAATCTGAGAAATATTGGGTGTTTTAAATTATTACAAATGCGTATATATATATATATATATATATATATATATATATATATATATATATATATATATATATATATATATATATATTATATATATATATATATATATATAAAGGAACATGAAAAAAACTTAAATGTTTTTTGGACTCTGAAGCAGAATAAATATCTTAAATAGTTAAAGAATATTTAAGCAGAGAGAGAGAGAAAAAAAGAGACAGGGAGAAATGTGGGAGAGAGAGAGACTTGAGTAACATCCTAAACATGCAAGCGAATCTTCTTCGCTTTTGAAGGTAATGTTTGAATAATTCTGAAAAGTATGTAATTAAATAAAAATTATAGTTACAAAGAAAAGTTACACGTGTCCTGATTAGAGCGTTTTCATGAGTGATTTTTGTCGTCTATCGGATTCTTTTAAGGCTTTCTTGGTATTAAAACTCAATTTGTGCAAGTAGTAGTAGAAGAAATAATAATAATAATAATAATAATAATAATAATAATAATAATATATTGAGAAGTAAAGCAAATATATTTTTTCCAGAAAAAAAGGGGGTAACCTAATTCCCCGCGATACTTGAGTAATTATCTTCAAGAAAAGGTTCATAACCCGCTGTTGAATATTTGTCAGCTTTACAGTGATCTGTTTCATGATGTACTGATGGCCGAACGGAAAACATTTAATTGAGTTCAACAGTTCGGTCATCGGAACTTTTTTTTCTCTTTATTCATCTAGGATATAGAAAAATTTACTTGTGTGTCTCTTGTCATTATACAAAATACAATTCTACACGATTTCAAACATTGACTGTTCTCAAGTCGATCGAAAATCAAATTCTTATGTGCGGTATTCGTATGTGCACAAGTGGGGTTTAGTGTAATTATTACACGATGACAGAAATTTCCTGGTATTATATATATATATATATATATATATATATATATATATATATATATATATATATATATATATGGACATTTGAAATAAATCAATATTTCCGATGGCAAGGGAATTTTCTCTCGATGCCGCTGACTATACTTTGAAATGAGTCCGTCTTTTGCTACGTAAATAAGTCAGATAACGCCTTTTCAGTTATAGCTGCCCCTCTTCCTAATTTTGCAGTGTACTAAACGCAAGAGGTGTAAGTATAGAAAAGGCACTTTCTGTCAATCCATTTGGGAATATCTTTTTCTTCGGTGACTTTAATACTCACAACGACACGTGGTTGATACATTTTAAAGGTCCTGATTTTGCCAGTATACAGACATTAACTTACCCAATCCTTCAATCAAATCATCAACTCTCATACTCGTTCAACATGGTTCTTAAATGGATCTTGCCGATGACTCGGATCACTGTGGTAGCTACTGCTATCTCCTTCCAAGAATCCATTAAACCGGACTCTCTCATCCATAACACTTCTTTCCGTTACCAGTATGTTGATTGGAATTCATTGTGGTATTTTCCTCGTGACGCCCCTTTGACTGAAATTATCACACACCCCCATTTGAAAATTTGTGCCATTGACGTTGATTCTTGGGTCAAAGCATGTATTGCCGATTTCTGTTATGGAAATAGAAGATTGATCAGCAATCCTCCCCATTGTTCACACCAGCATGCCCAGCAACCGTAGCATACTACTATTTCTAGATATACCAGTCTCTCGTCATAACGAGTGCCTATTTCCCGCTGCTCGGAAAAAAGTAAGAGCATCATTTAAGGACGTCAGTCCCTGTTTACTGATAGAATGAACCACGTCATAGCCTCTAAAATCTTTGGCTCTCGTAGCTAGTGACCTCTCTGTAATATTGGTATTAAATAAATGAAAGGTCTCTATTCCCCCTCTTCAAACGATTTGCGGTGTCATCATCCTTCGCTGCCAAAGCAGAAAGATTTTCCCGTAAATTCTCGTCAATCTCTAATTTTGACTCATCTGGAGTATCCCTTCCTAACTTTCCACTTAGAACCTATTATCTGTTGAATGATATGCGTATACACCATTCCATGCCTTCTACTATAATCTCTAACCTTGATCCCCACAAAGTACGTGGACACGATGGCATCGTTCTAATAAGAAAAAACACACGTGTGTGTGTGTGTCTCTCTCTCTCTCTCTGTGTGTGTGTGTATGTGTGTGTGTGTGTGTGTGATAAAACGATAGGAACAAAGATTCCCTTTCTTCACCCTTTCCCTGACCAATACACATTAAGGAATAAAACATTCACTCTACAATATCAAAGAAAATTTTCGATTACTACTACACATAAAAGAGAATGCTTAAGCACGAGAAAATATTAAGAAAAAATAATTCCTTTAAATACTATGTGAAAATAAACATTCATTGCCTGATGAAGATCACAAAACCCGAAACTCGTGTAGAAAAATATATGAAAAAAAGTATTGCATATTTTTGTAAAAAAAAATATTATAAGCAAACACATTTACAGCTTCATTTTTCTCTTTAAGATATACACGTTGGAGGCACAATAATCCCTCACTTATATATATATATATATATATATATATATATATATATATATATACATATATATATATATATAAACTGCGTCTAGAGATTATATGCAAAAGAGGTATTGTCAAATATTTTATGTAAAATTCATAGATATGTGTTATACAAGGAAATAATTTGTACTATTATGTATAGCGAGTCAGCATGAAAGCAATTCAGTCCCAATTTTCAATTTCAGATAGATATTTAGTATTTTTTCAGTAATCATAGCAATTTGCAGTGTCGATTATTTGCAAAAACTGGAATTTAGTATTATGGCTCGTAAAATAGTACTAACAATGAATGAAAATAACTATATAACCAAATAAATTAGTAAAGGAAAGTTTTCGCTTCAAATTTCTAAGGATTTGAAAAGGGATCATCGAACAATCACGAAAATATGTCAAATGGGAATTCAACCAAGAAAAAAGTCTCAGGCTGAATTCAGGAATTTAACAAATCGAGTTCTATCACATATCCGAAGAAAATTAATAAGAAACAAAATGCCTAAAGTGAGTTTATATTTGAGGCCGCTGGAGCTCCTATGGTTTCAAGGGAAACAAGGTGTAAAGCATTAAGGAATTTTGCTGATGTAAAATATCAAATAAAGAAACCCATTTTAACAAAAAAAACATAGGGAAAGAAGATTGCAGTGGGCAAAAAATACATGACAACTGATTTCAGTAATGTGCTTTTTACAGACGAATTAAGGATCACCCTCGATGGGCTAGAGGATGGGTTAGCAAGCAACAAGACTCAAGAAAAAATATTAAACGCCAACAAGGCGGCGGTGGAATTATGATATGGGCTGGGATTATTGGTAATGAGCTCGTGGGTCCATTTAAAATGAATGACGGGGTTAAAATGAATTCCAAAATTTACTGTGATTTTCTAGAGCAAAATTTCTTTGAATGTCTTGATAACCAGTCTTTAGCCTAGCGTAGATCTATGATCATTATGCAAGACAACGCACCAAGTCATGCATCAAAGTTTACTAAATCCTGGTTGAAAGAAAAGGGATTTGTTGAAGATTCTCTCCTGGAATAGCCTACAAATAACTGTGACTTGAATCCCTTTGAGAACCTGTGGAGCATCCTCAAGAGAGATATTTATTCTAATGGAAGGCACTTCAACAGCATGTGTGAGCTCTGGGAGGCAGTTAAAGTTGCTGCAAACAACTTACCAACAGGTAAATTGCAAATCTAACATCAGATGTTGACAATAGGCTGCTAAGTGTTGTTGAAAAGAAAAGAGCATCTGTGCAGTAAATTTTAGGAGGTTCTTATTATATTTTGTTAATATATCTTTTATTTTTAAAATATATTTTTTAATGTTTTTCCTTTAAGAGATTGACGAATTTGTTCTAATATCTTTTCATATTATTTTTTACATTAGTTTTACAAGGTAAAATAATGTAAATGTATCAAAATAAATAGTTTCAAATAAACTAATGACAGTCAAATTAGTCTGTTTTGTTAACTTGGTAATTTTTTCCCAACGCAAATCAATAGTTTTCTCTATCACTATATATCTAAGTTAATAATATTGAATAGAATCTAAACAACATCATTATAGGAATTTTAAACCATTAAATACGCAACTCTTTATACCAATTCATAACCTGCATATAATCTCTAGACGCAGTTTATATATATATTGGTTCCATAAGTAAAATTCGTATGTATATTAAGAACTTACTCCTCATATGGATATGCGTCAAAACAAATTCCTTTCGTTTCATTCAATTGCCCATCACACAATTATAGTTATATATTATTAAAATTACACAAAAAAATATAACTATACACACACACGCGAGTATTTGTGAATGTTTCTCCATTGTCTGCATGTATAATTATATAGACTGAGATACGCATTATATATATATATATATATATATATATATATATATATATATATACATATATATATACATATATATATATATATATATATATATATATACATATATATATATATACATATATATATATATATATATACATATACATATATATATATATACATATACATATATATATATATATATACATATACATATATATATATATATATATATATATATATATATATATATATATATATATATATAAGTACGGGAATTGTAAATTTGTATTGATGTATTGCAATGGTTGGTATTCTATTTAAATTCTGCAGAGAGAGCTGCAATAAAGACAGCATTTGCGAAGCTCGTGAACCAGGTAATTTTCTTATGAAGTATTCAGTCCTCTAAAGATCATGCATATTTCTCCTTTATAATTACTCCGATATATTGCACTTGTCAGGTTGAAAATATATAATCAATCTGCTGGAAGTCATATGTGCAATAGAAAGTGGATATTCGGCCATGTTGATACCCAAACCTTGTATTCATATGACAAGGCTTAATTCGATTTTCTTATGTGGCAACGATTACAGTAGAATCTTTTACGAAGATAGGGTAAGAGAAAACTGCAAATTTGACAGAAGGATACACAGATTCTGCATATCATCAAACTAGTTTCCGACGGTCTACTTTCAATCTTCTTATCTCTTTCACGAAGAAAGTTCCCTGCTGTGCGAGTTAATGCTAATGTATTTCTGTTTTCGGCAGAAACAATAAGCAGTTGTCAGTGTATCACGTGATCTATGTCCTGAAATGTTGCACCCATTCAGATTCGAAGCGAATTATTTCTCGATTGGGAGACATTCACCTGTCTTGGGAAAGGAAATTGTCTGAATAATTCCAAGAAGCTGTTTTTTTTTAATACAATAAGTGATTGTTGGCACTGACATCTTTTACTTTAGCACATGTAGATTTGTAGCGTCAAAAGTATTTGACAACCTTTCCGTAAACTATTCATTCTCTTTCCTATGTAACAGAAAATACTGGATTGTATTTTGTAAAGGTGAATATTATTTTTGTAAATATTATTTTCGTTTTAAGCTTTAGAGACATCTCGTGCTGAAAGCAGGGAATATTGTCTATAAATGGCGAAATAATTGGATTGTTTGCAGTGGAACATATGAAATGCAAAGTCTTTATAAACAGCATTAAATATAAACGCAGTCATGTCTTATTGAGTGATTAGTCCGTCAAAATGGAGCCGACTTTATTCAAAACTTTATCTGTTATGTAGAATTAATAGAACTACAATTGATATTGGGAAATATAATCGTAATTCATCACTTTCTCCAAGGTGGATTTATTGTGGGTCAACCTCTAGAAAGCTAGTTACTGACACATTAAAGACATATTTCGCCCTTCGATATTATCTCTATTCAGCCTACTTGGTTGTGAGTCAAGTTCCTTACCTCGTAAGTAGTCGCTGAGCGAAATGGTATAGTTGCTGCAGAAAAAGATAACATTTTTCCAAATTATTTAAACTTTTAACCTTTTTTTTCCAAAGCAGAAAAGTAAAAATTTACTTACCTTGAACATTCGTGTCAGTAGTGGAACAAATAAAGACAAATTCAAAAGGACATATGGTGAAGTATCCAGTAAGTCGATGCTGAAGGTAATATGTTAACATATAATAAAACATAATCTAGAAAGAATAAATGTTGTACCTTGCAAAGCAGGGGATGTTGTAAGTATAACATGAGGTTGTTCAAAAATTCCTATAGACATTAGCTTTATTGTGCCCACTTTATATTAATTTTTGCCTCAAGCACATATACAGAGACACGCGCTGAAAAGTGTTGAAAATATTCTAATTTCATTCATGTTCCGTCATTTGTCAGAATAATCTGAAGTGTATTCAATTGAGAATGTTTTCAGCACATTTAGAACAAATAATAATGTAAAGAAACAAATATATTCCGTTCAAAAATCAATAGACTTCAACGTATTTTCAACGGTATAAAGTGCATATTCTTACATGTTTCAAATCATGTTTTTGGAGGCTAGATATCAGATGTAATATTATCTTCCAAATGATCTGGCAAAGTTTCCTCTTGGAAGAGGGCGATATATGAGCAGCAAGATCTTCCGGAAAAACTTTCAGAGACTCTCGATCTTGCCAGTGTATCATAACGGCATCCAGCAAATATATTTCAGCGCTTGCATTGAAGTTATTGTAATTGGACAATTGTTTTTATTTATAGTGACGTTGTGTCTGTGATGGATTTAGCTTGCAATGACGTTGTAGCGCTGAAGCAAGTATTTACCCGGTATTTAATTTATTTACCATTTTTCTGCATATCAGTGCGATTTAACTTCAGAATATGTATCGGTTTTTAATTTAATTTAGGTCAGCAATTCAGTAATGAATTATGCATAGGAAAATAATTCATATTTATCTGTATTTCACTCATTTAAACTAATCATCTAACTTCATATTAAAACTTGCCTCTATTAAATTTTAATCCCCACCTTCACTTTTAGACTTTCCTGTTCTTCTCTCGTCGGTTACGCCTCTCTAGAGCTTTTTTTTTACTTCTCACATTCGTCCCCCACTCTCATACATATACTCTCACTAAATTTTATTTTTATTCCCGGAGTTATTTTTTTCTGATTTCTTCTTGAATTTGTCGGTCTGATGATTTGGATCATAATTACTATTCCAATGTAATAAATTATAACCATGGAGTATTAGTGTTTAAGCCTTTATATATATATATATATATATATATATATATATATATATATGAATATTGTACATCACACACTGTTTTTCCATATATATATATATGATAAATTATGTTAGCAACAACACAAATACGTGTACCCACCCAAAATATCTTTTACTTTAATAAGAAATAATTTGAAATGGATAATACTTTTTTCAATTATTGTTGTTTACCTTTCGGATAAGAATCTGCAGCTAGCAGATATAGATTCGCAAATGACACAACGAGAAAAGATGTTTTCTTAAAAGGAAATTCCATGTCTACACAGTCATACTGGTCTCTCTCGCTCTACTGGTAGAGGCTTATTTGGTCCAAAAAACATGTTTTTTTTATGGTGAATAGAACGGAAGACATTTTGTTTAGTACGATATAAAATTCTAACCTGGATTGTATCATTTTATCTGAGAAATATTTCACTACTGGTTAAGAATACAACAAATCAGATGTGGCATTTTTGTTGGTATTAGAGCCGGGTAATTAGTGTGCCTAAAACACTGCACAAGATGAGGTTAATATACTAGCTCAGATATTGATTGATTTTATGGGACACTTGAAGCCGTGATTGTAGAAATCAAATTCTTTCACAAAAGTATATGCCTATTCCGGTTGATTCACTATCAATTCGAGGCAGAACGAATGTATATATCAATAAAAAAAGGGTTTCAGTGACCTTCGCTCGTAATTTAATTCAGCAGAAATCTAAATTGGCGAACTGTAACTTACCGACAGTGATGACATTGTGAATATTATTCTGAATGCATTGCAGACTATTTCCTATAAATAAAAGCAACAGACACTGAAATCAATGTATAAACGATTTCTAAATCTATTTTCAGACCCTGCAGAATACAATTCATATTCATGTTGTCTTTAAAACTTTGTCTTCATTTCAATGCCGCAGATTCCAATATTTATTCAAAAGTTTTATCTGCATAATCTTTGAAATTATTCAGCAAATATAACTTTTAATTACAACATCGTGTCGATTCGTTAGAGTTATCTAGCTTCTAATGTGAAATTTCAAATGTCCGGTAAAAAGCGAAATGTTTGTCTCGCCGGAAAACTTCTATGCATATTAATACACATATATGGAATTAAACTCAAGATTAAAATGCAATGATTTCCGCGTATACACTCATTAATTTTTTTTTTTTAGGAAAACCACGAATCCAGTAAGAATTAAAATCTAGTAAATATATCTGTTAATCTAATATGGAAAAAGTGCAGTTTAGTACAAATTTTACAAGTTATTTGATGCGAAATATTATGAACAGAGTGCATGAGAAAATCAGATCGAAATTAGGAAAAGAACAAAATTTTATAAAGATTTTGAACATGCTAATCTTAGGAATATAATGCTACCAAAGCGAGCGATGCAAATGCATAAACATCTATACCGATGTTACATAAATTAATACACAAACGGTGATAAAATAAGTCATAAAATCTACTTGAAATAAAAAGTGTAATGACAAAAGTACTTGGGTATAAGATTTTTATTCAACTGAGAATACAAGGTTCGCGTATAGTGTCCTTTCATAGTCCCAGTAAACACAAATATCTCTCTCAAAGAGGAGAGTAACAAAACAAGGGGAGACCACACTTGATTATACATAACAGTAAGCTTGATATATACTGTTGTGACCACGAAAACGGTTACGAAAAACAAAACAAGAGGTTGCAGATAAATCATGAAGAATAAATACGACATAACAGTGTTACACGACTTGGGAGTGTGTGTCGGTTGACCAGCGTTTTGTCTATATCACAGTTAATATTTAGTGCACACAACTACAAATACAGCATAAGGCCGAATTGAGGAGGGGAAAGGATGGTCATCTTCTGTACTAACATTAAAAGTACCTAGCAAATAACACTGACCCAAACGCGCAAACAATATTCCATTCACCAAAACAACTAATGTTACATGCCATTCTTACCTTTTACCCCATAATTCCTCAGAAACTATGTAGTCCAAAAGAATTCACATATAGACATTACAGTGCCTGAGGGAGGAGGAGAATAAAATAATGAATTTAAAATCTAAAAAACCCAATGAATATTTACAATGTGTACTAACTATATACAAGAAACTAAACAAAATAGTGTTGGTAATAACCTCCCCCACCGCCGAAACTGGCAGAAACATCGGTTAACTGGACGAAAAACAATGCAGGACTTGAAAAACATGTCATTCGTTCAAGCCAAGCATACACTACAAAAACACACTCATTCAAACTCAACAGCAAATATGAAAAACACGCGAAACGAAAGACGCCCCGCACCCACCAGAAAACTGATACCACGAACCACTTAACGATGAGAAGGATGGGGAATTAAACAAAAGAAAAAAGTGACCAGTGAGCATACATACCATAGCTAAGTTAACTTGAAAGAAGGGAAAGAAAAAAGAAAAAAAAACGAACTACACTGACCTGTAAACGGGAAGTGTTGTCAATGTTCGACCCATTATTCCCAAAATTCTTAAAGCCTAACCGGCATCATAAGACCACTAAAACAGCAGCTTTCACACGGCAGAGACGCGCCAGACTCACCCATCATTCGCCAAGTCCCAATGGATGCAGACGCATCCTTTCCGTCCTAATCTTGGCTTTAAGCTGATGCATAAAGAATAAGATCAGTTGGGAAGAGGTAAACTTCTCGGCCCCATGATGTTCCTTCTGTCGTTTAGTCCATAACACGACTCGCATAACTCCCAGTAAGCAAAGGAACACATAGTGCTCAGCCTAACTACACTGCGGTACTTTATATTGCTACAAACGGAACTGGCTTCAAAGATAGATGTTTCCGTGCACCATGCGAAACATGATGCCTGCAACAAACTTGCACAACGGAGCTATGACACTAGAATGAACGGCATGGCCTAGGTTCCCAATCTCCCCACAGCAGTGAACACAGTTTGGTGACTTAGCCAAACCCGCTGAACGAAGACTTTTGGCGACCCAGAGCGCCCCTCGAATCATCATCCAGATTAGTAATGCCTCTGTATTAGTGAGATATTCAAACCCGAGCGCCCAAGGCCATATACAGCGAGCCTCCTGCTTTATCAGTCTGAACTCGCTTATCAAAGCATCCTGAACGTTCTCCCTCACTAACACCTGATATAAGGCCTTAAGCGACAACGGCTGGACGTGCGTACCTGAAGTTTTCAATAGCACTCCATGTAGCATTTTGAAAGAACGCGTTTTCGCTGTCTTCATTTTGGCTTTTGTTGGATAAGTGCCTTTGCTAATTCTGTGTTTGAAGGAGCATTTCCTCAAGCTTCTTTTGTCTAATCAAAATTTCCAAGTGCATTTTTTTATTTTCTTATTCAGTTCTATTTGATCTCGTTGGAATTTCTCTTGTCTTTCTTGGTAGCTGTTGTTCCTGTTGGTGTTTTAATAACTCTAGCATTGCACTTTTAAATTCGTCCATTTAACTGCAGTTGTACGGAAAATTAAGAAACGGATGGAGATTTTTTCCCCTTCAACCAAAAATAAGTCTGTTTGACTTGAACAATGCTTTCTCAGAAACATTTAAAAGCGAGATCGGAGGTAAATTTTTATTTTACCCTATTAGTGAAAACAATAAGTCTGCTTGACTTATACAGTTCATTTACTGTCTTGGTGGATTAGAGAAAAAATAACAAGGCTCACCAAACTTCTTTCAAACCACTGAATTGAACTTCTATTGTTTTGCGAAGTGCCTTTTTTAACTGACTGTGTTGTAATTAACATTGGATATTCTTTTGCCGTAGAGTTTTATATAGATTTTCTTTCATCATCAGTGTTGTAGACACCGGCAATTTCTTTTTTTACGATTTAACGTGAAGACAGTTTCTTCGTATCATTCGTTGCCAAAATGTTGTGACCAAATACATTGTTAAGAAATAATAAAATAAGAGGTTGCAGATAAATCGTGTATTGAACAGTAAATACAACAGAAGAGTGATACACGACTTGGGAGTGTGTGTCGATTGAACAGCATTCAGACTATATCATTGTTATATTTAGCAGACCCCCACTTGGGTACATGTTGGACAAGGCCAAGTTTAACATGGGTCATCCGAACCCGTAGGCTCGGACAAAAATCCCCGTAGAGTCGGCATAAACGGGTTCGGGTCTGTCTCACTCCCTGTACGAGATTCTGCTCTTCGGCACAGCATTGTCTGGTTTCCTCTCTGCTCAAAGCAGAAAGTTCGACGGGAGCAGCGAATAGTCACAGCCTCGGAAGAACAGTCTATAACACTGTTAATATTTAATAGCCTCCCCACCACAAGGGTGAATGTGGCACAAGGCCGGTTCAGCGTGGTGTACTCGGAGCCCGTAGGCTCGGACAAAAATATTCCCGCCTAAACAGGTTTAGGGACTTTCTACCTCTCCGGACGAAACTTTGCCCTGCGGCAAAGCTTCGTCCGAGTTCCTCTATACCGAGGCAGAGAGTTCGTCTGTACGACGGTTAATATTTAACAGCCCCCCGACAAGGGTGTATGTAGCACAAGGCTGGTTTATAGTGGATACTCCGAGCCCGTAGCCTCGGCCAAAAATATAACCTGTGAACCCGTAATAACGGGTTCAGGGACTGTATACCTCCCCGGACGAAACTTTGCCCTGCGGCAAAGCTTCGTTCGAGTTCCTCTATGCTGACGCGGAGAGTTTGACAGCGATGAACAATCTGTGCAACCGTTCCCGTGAGGCTTACTTTTACTAATAACTTTATAGTAAGCGGAAGAGTCCACAATAGATACATTAGCTGGAGGACACCACAACATATACCTAAATGATATTCATATAATCTATAATATATTATTGGGACCAAATTACCTGATTTGTTATAGTTAAAGAGTTGAGTGAATAAAATAAAATTTAAAAAGTGGTAACACAAGGATACGTACATTCGACCGAACAATTTTGAAAAAAAAATAAACATATTTTACATAGATAAAACAACTCGTAAGGTGTGGGCTGTAGTTGTGAGTACATTTTTATTGTAATTTTTGAGGACTGGGCTACCAGGGATTCCTTCAATGAGTCTATTGGAATCATTTCCAATCATTCCAACGGCTCCAACTACAACTGGAATTATTATGTCCTCATGCGCCACATTTTTGACATTTCCATTTCAAAGTCCTTGCAATTTGATAGTTTTTGTAGATCTTCAAAGATACATTGCAGTCTGCAGGGACTGCCATGTCAATAAGGAAGCATATTTTGTCTTTGCAGGCTCTAATCATGAAGTCAGGGCGATTAGATGTGACTGTTCTGTCTGTTTTATTGTAAAGTCCAATAAAATTGTACAGATTGCATCTCCGTAACCAGGTCTGAGTGGTGTTCATACCAATTTCTTAAAGTTCCCATTCCCTAAGTCTTGCAGGTCTTCCAGTGCAGATATTGGTCACACTGTCGTACTTTATTGTATATTCAGTGGGTGGAAATTATTATTTGTATAATTATTCGATTTAATATCATATTTTATAAATAATTACACTCGTTAACATTCTCCGATTTCAAAGCGAACATGTGATTTTTTTTACGTTGCTTCAGTTTTATATCTAGATATTCTTGAAAAGATCCAACGAAGGAACTGCAACTTCATCGGTCCTTGCTTGGAATCTCGGCTTCAGTCCCATTCTCGTCACCATAATGTATATATTCTTCGTCTCTTCAATATATATTTTAATGGTAATTTTTCTGAAAATCTATCAACGATGGTAACTGGAACTCGCGAAATTTATCGCAATACTTGATTGCATGTGAGATTGCTAGCTGAAATGTAATTTTTGTACTAACAATATTGTCCCTCGGACTTCTCGCATGTGAAATTATCCTCCTGTTTCCTATTTGTTTAATCAAAAACTATGTAAGAACGTTGGTGATTTGTGGTACACTTGCTGTTAGTATTTTCATTATTATTGTTATTACTATTATTATAATTATTATTATTTCAAATAATAAGAATAATCATATTAAAATTATGTTTTCCCTCCCTTCGTTCCCTAGCACGTCTATTACGTCATAACAATTACTCATAAATAATGGACTCTTCCACGTTTTAAAATTTCAAGGTTTCAGTGAGAAAACGAAATAAATAAAGGCGGGAAGATAGAAGTGAATAGAAATAGAAGTTGATAAGAACAAATATTTCAGTCTGATCTCAGCCAACAGCCCGAGAATCCAGTGCGAAATGGGAGCCATGTTTTAGATGTACAGTATCGAAAACGGGAGCCGAGTAAGACAATCGCGAAAAATCCAATTACCATAAATTAAATTAAATAATATGGTTTGCTGAATTATATTTAAATTATTATGAATAGGAATGCTAGAAAGACCGACAATCAGCTAGAAAGAAAGTAAAAAGAAATAAGTGATGACAAAAGTGTTTAACGTCTCCTGTCAATACCTTATAAATAATGGTCTATTCCGTTTTGATCGAGCAGAACGAGGAGAATGGACATTATCAGTGGGAAAATGTGAGAAAGAAATAAGTAAAGAACGGAAGGTAGAAATGTTTAAATCCAGTTTCAGTGAAATGGCAAAATTAGTCATTTTTAAATCTTTTAATTTCTACCCAATTCATAAAAAAACGACCACCTTTTATATTTATGATTGTTCTTGTTAAAGTTGTTAAGCTCAAATATTTAAGCATGCCACAGGGGAAATTCTACGGACATTTTATTGTGGTAGAACTCGCCATGAGTATATTTAAACATTAACTTAAGAGTAAAGATTTAAGATTCCTCAGCTAATTTTAAAAGGACAACTGTAATATTTTCACGGGCCTTTCTAATAATAATAATAATAATAATAATAAAATTTTACTTTTAAAACCATACAATGCAAACAAGTATAATAACATTTTCTATACATATTATTAATAATTATATATTTTATTTATGGGTAAAAAATGTTCTTTGAGTTTCAACATATTGAAATGAACTCTAAATGATATAAAGTTTCAAAGTTTTGAACAAGACTCTAAATGATCCTAGAAGAAAGGATTCTAAGACAAGAAAGCTTCTTTCTAAACATAATATGCATCACACCCACTGCTTGTGTAGAAAATCTATACACACCTTGGTAAAAAGCTAGAAGAGATCTTTTCAGCTTGAAATGTCATACAAGACAACAACTATTGGCGTATAATCTGTGGCAACTAAACTGGATCTATTATCCACAATTTACTTATATCAAATATAATATTATAATTCTAATGTAATAATATATTATATAAACTCAGTTATTTTCTTCCTGGTGAATTAACAAACTTATTTCTTTTTCTGTATATTGTAACAAGTAAAAAGAGTCTCTGCTTTGATAGAATTGAAATTGTTTCTTTTCAATCCCTGAAAATAGTTGTCTTCATTAATTTTTTTCTTTAAATGCACATCATAAAGCCCTCAAGCTGGTGTAAGGGAATACCTGAGGCTGAATCAAATGCAAGAATAGATCTGTGATCAAACCTTAACTGCATTTCCTGCAAGGCACTTAATTTTCGAAGACTTAATTAAATCAATTAAGTCGATAAGAAAATGATTGATTTAATAATTAGATTAATATTTAAATTATTTAGTGCATGACCTTCTAGCACACGTCTTCATAATTTATATAATTTTCTCGAATATTACCCGTAAATTATTCACGTTTGGATATTTGTTTCTACGCAAAGTTAGAATATCACTGTACTCTACCGAGGATTTTTTCCTTTACCGACATTATATTTTTTTCTCACGGTTTAAATGTTCAATTTTTTTACTAGTTTCCTTTTGTCTCATAGATATGAACGGCATGTAATACTGATTAAATATGAAACTATTTATTGTTACAGACCAAAAAGCTAAAGTGAGTTCTGCGGTAAAGTTCCGAAACAATTTGAAATTTCCGCTGTTAGAAGGACAACTTCCGGGATGAAAAGATTGTTTCACTCGTGTATTACAGTGTAACCCGGATATATGAGAGTTGTCGGGACCGGAGAATAAGTCTCTTATATCCGGGTATCTCTTATATCCGGGTTTGGTCTATTATATATACATTAACACAGGCTCTAATTTGGGACCAGAGAACATATCTCTTATATCCGGGTTTCTAATATAACCGGGGTATACTGACCAGCAAAAGTTTTAATTATAGAATTTTCAATTATCTTTTGTTTCTTACTGTAAAGAATGCATTCTTATTCTCTATTTTGCTTGTTAGTTTAATGTTTTAATTATTTATCTCCTGCTAAGTCCATCACTAATACTATTGTTCGAATGTTTCCCTTATCTAATAAACCATGTAGGAGAGGTGGATTCAATTAAATCTCTCTCATATTACATGCCTATATATCCATCTCTGTATGAAATTCAGTGAATTCTGTTAGTCCCTCCGCCATTCACACCCTCTAAATTAGCCATACATTAGCCGATGAAAACCAGATTTCGGAGAGAGTTAAAATAGGTAAGGACGTAAAAAGTTCAGTTTGATTTCTAGAATGCATAGCTTAGTACAATAAATTTCCATTATATTCTTTTGTTGAAATGTTAATTGTTTTATTTCTAAACGTGCAAGATGTTCCCACTGTTTTAAAAACATTTTAATCTTGGAAATAAGAAATATATATTTAAGAAAAATGTAATGTTGGTTTTTGCATATGTTTCCTTTAATCTTTATATAAAAGAATCCAGATCAAACTGTGTTTCCACAAACTATAAACAAATCACAAGGACAAACGTTTGAAAATCAATCCAGAAAGAAATATTTATACATGACCAGTGATATGGTGCAGACTGAAGAGTAGCATATCCTAATAAATTATTCTTCGCCGTTAGAAAGGAAAAAGAAAAGAAAAATTAAATATTGTTTACCAAGTTATCCTATTAAATTAAATTAAATAGGTTATTAAACCGCGAGTAAGGTTTTTGGTTAAGTACTTTCCAAACAAATCAGCCTATTCAAATTTCATCGAATGGTTTGCCAAATTGAACAAAATGTACAGTTTGTAATTATCGACAGAAATATTGGCGATAACCACTAGTAAATACTGATTTAGGGTTTAGTAAAATATTCTAGTTGGTAAAGCAGTGGAACTTTGTGTCGTATTAGTTTTACAAAGGAACATAATGTTTTACTTATAAAAGTTTCAACACAATAGTTTCATAATCTACCGAAATCTTACAATCGAGGAATAGGCGTAAATAAATTAGATCATCCAACAAATTTTATTCCTATTCATGTGAACATTTAAAATGTTTAATACTTGAAAATGGCTAAATGCATAGCCGAAAGCGCTCGGATAAAGATAATATTCGGACAGTTTTTTATATAATTTATCATCCGAAAAGAAAAAAAAAATTAAATCGCATGAGAAATTGTAAAAAATAATATAAAAGCACCTTGTCTGTCGTTTTCAATGACATGTGCATGAAAAATGATTGCCATTTTGAAGACTTGAAGGAATAAGCAGAGTCCATCTGCAGATCCACATTGTGTTGTCTGTAATTACTTCCACATCCGTGTCAAACATTCACTGCCATATGAGATGATAGTTATAGACATCCAACACTCTTTCATTTGTTTATAAAGAAAACTTTCAGGTTATCATCAACTTGATTAACTTTTGGAATGCTTCTTTTGCTAGTACAATACGTCTATGAATCTCGCTGTCCAATTTTGCCCGTACTCATAAAAACCTTTGGAACTACCTGATGTTTCTATTACGAATTAACTCGTTTCTTGGCATTTTCTCTCTTGCTGTTGACCATACCTTTTGCCATTTTACAGTTGATAGTTATTTTCTCACTTTCTTCTACCGCATTCTAGGAGGCCCCGTTGTATACTTCTAGAATCGATCGTTAGTATAATGTCTTCTGCGATTCTTGTATTTTTAAGATTACTCCAACATGGTAGAATCTCCGGTTTCTCTTAGGATACTGTCACTAGTGTTTGAATTAGCCTGTATAGAAAATACAGCCTTGTTTCACGTCTCTCTTTAGAGCTAATCCCTTTCTTTTCTTTATGTATGCAGGTGGTGCTCGACCCATGTATATGTTCTGGATTATTCTTATATATTTCTCAGATAGATCTAGTTTTTCCTAGCAGTTCAAACAGAACCTTGTGTCGTATTGTGTCAAATCCTTTTGAGTGATCTATAAAACAAATATACATATTTCTGCATTTCTATTGCTCGATTAGATATCATTCTGCCCGTGAATAGCGCTTTTCATTTTCCGATGTCAAATACACATTGTTCTTGTCCGGTTTGCGGTTTAATACTGCTTCGCGTTCGTTTCATCAGGATTCGAATCCTTGTGGCTATGCGTGTCATTGAAATGATTGTCCTATGGAATTGCACCTGTTCTCCTAGGTAATATTACGAAGATGGATTTACTGAAGTCCTCCGCTTCGTGACCAATGTAGAATATTCGTTTATGACGTCTGTGATCTTAGGGATTCCGAAGTCTGACATGATTTCTGTTAGGATCCTATCAGGCCCTGTTCATTTGACCCTGTAAATGTTCTCCATTGCTGATTTTAATTCAAGTTTTTGTAACTCTGGCATCCCTGTATCTTCTATTTTAAGTTTTCACTCGGATAGTGAAAAACATATTTGACCTACTCGCACAAACTTTGGATTATTTTATTTTTCTATCGTAAATGATCCTTCCTATTATTTAACAAATCTTGATGGTTGTCTCAAATTTCTTCCTGTTGATTCTGTTGTTACTATGCGCAAAAAGTAAACTTTTCAACATGGAATGAGATATATTCAAATATCTGTGATTTATTCATCATATCGTTGACTGAGGAATATTGAAACGGAAACGTTCGCCTGCAGGTAATGTCTCAGAACTTGAACATTTTCTTCACAACGACGAGAAAACATTAAGTATATTCAGTATTGGTGAAAGATGATACATCGGCTCTGTCTGGCCAAAATAATTATCATACGAATATGATTATGCAAATTCAGCGGTAACTTATAATTACAATGAAATCATAAATATCTGATAATCTCTCTCGCATTTTCTGACTACACGCATTCACGAATATATATATATATATATATATATATATATATATATATATATATATATATATATATATATATATATATATGAGAGTGTGTGTGTATTCACACGCACTCACAATCATATATATATATAAATTTCAAAAATCAAAAATATAATTTATATAAATAAGAAGCTCATTACCTTTACATATATATATATATATATATATATATATATATATATATATATATATATATATATATATATATATATATGTATATGTATATGTATATATATTTGTGTATTTAGGCAGCAATCATTTTTCATGCACATTTCATTGAAAACGACAGACAATGTGCTTTTCTTATACAATTTCTCCTGCGATCCAATATTTTTTTTCTTTTCGGGTGATACATTATATAAAAAAATGTCCGAATATTATTTTTATCCAAGCGCTTTCGGCTATACATTTAGCCATTTTCAAGTATTAAATATTTTAAATGTTAAATACGAAATATTTTGTTGTATGTATGTTTTATAAAATGTTTTTTATTTTTCGAATCACGATCAAGATTTTGTGTCCATGTTCAAATTTAATATTATTAGTGTTTTTTGTTGTTTTAATTAATAAGGCTTCCATTATTGTAGCCTTTTTGCATGCGTTCTATTATATTAGTGTTGTCAACAAAACATACATACAACAAACAATTTCTTATTTAACAGTTAAAATATTTAATCCTTGAAAATGGCTAAAACTATATAGCTGCAAGCGCTCGGATAAAAATAATATTCGAACCGTTTATATATAATTTATCATCCGAAAAGAAAGAAAAAAATTACATCGCATGAGAAATTGTATAAAAACCTAAATAAAAGCACCTTGTCTGCTGTATCCAATGACATGAACATATATATATATATATATATATATATATATATATATATATATATATAAATAAAAAAAAAATTAAGTAATTCAATGAATATGAAAGAAAGCTCAACAGAATGCAGAAAGCACTGGACGGCCGTTTCCTCCTATATTGAAACCCTGACTGTCGAGTTATCAAGCAAACGTCATACCAACAGTTCCAACGGGCTTCGGCGACAAAGAGGTAGCAAATCACTCTCGATATAGCGCCGCTCGCTCACATATTCCATGGCGGAACTCAATTGAAATTCTCTGTAACCATAGGACAGTGCCCCCAGGAGCCACGACTATTATCACCAAGCCGCTCAAACTGAAGCATTAGAAGCCGGATGAAGCAATGATATACACATGATAGAATTTTTTAGGAGGATTTGATAATTATAATTAAGTAATTAATTGAGACTGCAAGAAACCTCAACAGAATGCAGAAAGCACTGAACGGCCGTTTCGTCCTATATTTGGTATTCATCAGCAGTGCGCAACCACTACCGAGAATTGAAACCCTGACAGTTGAGTTATCAAGCAAACGTCATACCAACTGCTGGGCAGTTGAGTTATCAAGCAAACGTCATACCAACAGTTCCGGGGATACGCGATATGAATATATAACCGTAGACAAACTCAATCACGAGGTTATATATATATATATATATATATATATATATATATATATATATATATATATATATATATATATATATATATATATATATCAGGAAGTAACACTTCATTCCGAATTTGTTTTTCGTTATTATAAACGTTCTATTTAGTTGGTACACAATGTTCCATGGATAAACCCTTTTTTTGTTTTTGTAAACAGTGAAAGGAATACCTAACAGCATTGAGATCAATTGTGATATCGACAAATGCTACGTTCGAAAGGAATCTTTGTCTTTAATTATATAGAAACCTCACAAATGAATCATTATTTAAATTAAAGTGCGAGAAAAATTACAACAAACCAATACATAACCCTATAACTTCGTTTTGGCCTAATCGAAATTCTTTTTTCGTACTTGTCTGTCTCTTTCTTTCTCATTGTCATACCGTGTTTGGCCAAAATGTATGCACACTTCAGAAAATGAAATAATTTTATAGATATTGTAATAATTATTTTCTACAGAGATCACACAAGTTACCCTTGCACTTTACAATCAGAAGAACTGCTCAAAACAATAACCTCTGGTTCCCGGGCATTTATTAGTGCGGCGAACTACTGCTTGGGCAACGTTGGCCAAATTGACCAGTGGGATGCACATGCATTTTCATTTTAGTGTTTATGGCTTGCCAATAAAGTAGGTATTCTGCGATACGCAACATAATGTAGTACTTGTTGGTGTAGCAGACATGACGTTAACGCCATTTGTCAAGAAAATACTACAGTAAACAATGTTATCGCTATTTGGTAAAACTAGGTACAACCTTCTTCCTTTCCTGGAGTGTGTATACAGTTTTGGCATATTCTCAATCTCACTCTATCACTCGCAAAACCTATGTATCTATCTATGTATCTATCTATCTATGTATCTATCTATGTATCTATCTATCTATCTATCTATATATATATATATATATATATATATATATATATAACAGCGATCATTCTTTGAAAATATATAACCAAGTTTATTTATCCAAACATTTATCATTTAAATTTTGTTACGCGCGCCAGTTAACAAAAATCAATTACATAAATTTATAAAACGAAAGCGGGGGTCCACATAATACTCTGAAAATCATAGGTTGATAAATAAAAGGAAACTAAATTAATTGAGTAGTACGTTTAATATGAATTTCTTTCGGATTTATTGATTGTAAAATATTTATCTTACCGTAAACTATAATATTCAGTCATATAAGATTAATTTTAATAAGAAATTTATGTTTTCACCGATTCCGTTAATGCTAGAGGAAATACGCAGGATTTCGAAAGGCAGTCTAATTTCTTGATAAACCCACACTATGCTTAAATATATGGATCAAATCAAAAATAGTCAAGTATCAATTTCGGTTATTATTGCAGAGGTGATTCTTCTCCTGCAAATGTCAGGAAGTATTTACCACAAGACATCCAGGATTACTGAATTTGTTTAGCTAAAACAAACAATGGGCATTTATATATATTTTCTTTCAATCTCTGTAGAGATACTTGAGGAGAGTAAACGAGTCTCTTGTCGAGGCTTTCACTTCTCAAAAGCATTGATTAGTGCTGGGCTTGGATAGACGACTGCCTAAAGAGTTCTACTTAACTCGTACATTATTCAAAATTTTCATTGGTCGTATATAAGCAGTGAATTGCAATGTGGCTTATTTGCCTGAATATCGATCTGTTTGACTATCAATCAAAGCTGAGTAGGTCTGAGCACTGACTTCTCATCTTCTTAAGAGATCTCTTCAACTCAACTCAGAGAAAAGAAACCTCAAGTTCATTGACAGCCGCCGTGCCATTGAAATTCACTGAAATACATTGCTATGAAATAAATTATTATTGCTTGCTATGAAGAAGACTAATTAACTTTGCCCTCGAATGGTTGCGTATGTGTGGGGGGTAGCATGATGAAACCTACACAATGTACTTTTGTACCTCATTATTGTAAATCTCTGAAGAAACCGATATATCCTACACGTTGCCATCAGTATTTTAAACCGTCTTTATGAATATCAAAATATTTTTTTCATAACGGCAACAAATAACAATAGAATTAAACTTATTTGATATAATTAAAAGCGATGTAAGATGAAATGTCATTAAAAGAACACGTTGAAATCTCATTGTGGCAATAAATTGACTACTCAAAAGCTTCATCTCTATTAATTACATAGATAGTAACTAAAGACAGTAGAATTAATTTCAGTATAAGATATATAAATATATGACATACATATATGCGAGATAAGGTAACGTTGAAATTTTATTAAAAGCAAGGCAGAGCCTTTAAGTGAGTAACCCCGTTCGATTGATCGTCCCACATGATTTAGGTTGAGTTTAAGTCAAATTTTAGTGGCTCAATATACTGGGTCTCCCTGAATGGACACAGGTTTATCGAGATCGTTTCAATTTCTGGGTTGACTCGTTGATGATGGAACGTCACTATGTTTCATTTCGACGAATTGAATGTGACAAGCCACTTACCCTCCAACAAACACTGATCTTTTAGCGCTAGATCAGCTGCGAATCTCTCGTCATCTAAAGTTTCGGAAGTACAAACATATACTGTTGTATCATCATCAAATTCTTTTAGAAATGATCGGTGTATACGCTGTAATCGCTCGTCCTTGGGAGATATATTTTCCTCTAGTGACTCACAGATCCTATAATTAATGGTAGTTAGCATATTAGCAGTAGACTGAGCCCATCGAAAATTGTATTGAAGTGATCAACAACATTCTTTATTATAGATTTAAAAAGTGTGCTAATGTTATTGAAGAGTCTGATAGATCTAAAATGTGATCGGGATGAGAGCTCCACACATACTTAAAAATAGGGCATATATTTGATGTTTTTCACGGATTTGGGACTGAATTCTCTTTCAATCAATGGTTGAATAATTTCTCTATGATCAGTAATCACATCGAATAAATATTCTCAAGTACAACCACTGTGATTTTATGTGAAACAGTAGCCTTCTTAACATCAAGAATTTGGCTAAGTCACTAGATTTCCCGAGCTGTAATAAATGTATTACTGAGACAGTGCTCGATGAGAGGAAGCAAGATGAGAGAGAGAAATTTTTCATTTAAACTTTAGTTAGAGACAAATATTGTGGGCAGGATGAGATAATCACGGAGCCATTTATAATAGGGGGAACTGATTCTTTGTTTCAATTCTGAATTTGATTGAATATCTTCGAGCATAGCGGGATCAAATTTATTTGCTTTCGACTATGGTCTGGATTGCTTTTACATAGCTACACATTGCAATTTATTTAACTGTATTATATTGGTTGAGGGAAGTTGTGAATGCGGCAAGTGATCTACTACACTTTTCCCTGTGATAGATATTGTAGTGGTGATTACGGTCTTGATTCATTGAAAATTTAACACTACTTAACTAATGAGCACATTGGTTTTGAAGAAATCCCAAAAGCACGATTAATTCGACTTTTTACCTTACTACTTACTAAGTCTGCGCGAAAGCCCAATGCCGGTAGAGATGTGTTGTTATGGCTATATATAATAATGTTTTTCTAAATCCCATAACATGAGCAAAGGTCTTCTTAGAGTGTCGGTTGTACTTATTACGACACTTTTGCATTTCTCTTAAGTCGGAGTTTCCAGGGCTTTTCCAATATGTTGGTGCGTTCCTTTTTTATCATTCCAAGTAATCCTTCTATGACTGGTACTAATCTTACTTTCAATTTCCACATTTTTCTATTTGGATTTCCAGGTCATTATACTTCGATAATTTGTCAAATCCCTTGGTTACTATGATACAGTCTACCGGGCAAAGCATATCAATTTGTAGGCATTTTTTTCGGTTTTTGAAAAAATAGAATTGTGATGTCTTATATTTTTAACCAGTGCTGCGTGATGTTCATCTCAGTGTTTATGAACATCTTTTTCAAAGTGAGTGAACATTGGCCAGTGTAAGTCTTGTCTATCGTGAAGAATTTATAATCATTTGCCGTAATAGAAATCATTCGAAGATTCGACGGTCTATGGTTTCCTGATATTTGTCACATCTTACATTTGCATTTTGGATCCATACTATTATGTATGGTATTTGCTTCAAAGCTCCTAGTGAAATGGCTCTGGACTTGCGCTACAAGTATAAAACATTCAGTTCCAGCCTTTATTCCAAATGCTCGTAAACATCGATGATTTCTAACTTTATCATCCGCTTTATTCGCATGTTCTGCATATTGGCTATGCAGAGGTTTGTATTCCCAGCGATATTTCATCTGTTCAAGAGCTTTATCTTTGGATTACTTTTACATATATTTGCTGCAACTGTGGGTTCGTGGGTTTTGTTTTTGTTTTGTACAAAATCTACTAAATATAAATCTGTTTTATATTTACAAACTTCCGTGCTATTTGACTAATTTCCTTATACATTAGTGTTTCCATGTATTGCCTTGAATGACAATTCTAGCTGAATAAAACCCCTTCCAACTTCTTTACGAGCAATGTATAGATGGATCTCATCAGCCTTTAGATTATGCATATAATGCTTAAAATAAGCTTTCTCGTCTTAGGATCCATTTGTCTCAAGCCATTTTGAGTCCAGTTTAAGATGTTGAAACTATATTGAACCACAGAGATTGCAATGCTATGATGTCCATAATTTTATCCTGAGAAATCTTAATATCATTTCGCCTCTCTATAGTACTAATTTCGCACTATTGATCATCATTATTATTATTATTACGATAATTATTATTATTATTATTATTATTATTATTATTATTATTATTATTATTATTATTATTATTATCTGTGTATGTTATGTTTCCTGCTCTGTATCCTGTAGAGCCGTGTCAATCTTATGGTCTTTAGGCTCTATAGAAGTAGTGTCATTTAATTGATAGCATTTTACTTAGTATATGGGATGTTCCTAATGAACAGATTTTCTGGGCAACTTTTATGTTGTTAGTACAATTGTCCAATCCTTTTCCCCCGAGTATCAGATTTCTGATAACTATTTTTCCAGTTTCAGTCTTCATTTCCAACATTTTGTTATTCTCGATCTCCAGGTCCTTGTATTTGGACAATTTATCGATAATTTTCATAGAAGTGTTTGTCTCAGGTGATACTGCTATGTCAATAAGCATCCACATCCTGAAATTCTTGTCTTTTATAATAATGTCAGGTCTGTTGGCTTTTATTCCCCTGTAAGTTTGAATTCTCATGTCTCAGAGAATAGTTACATTGTTAGTTTTGTTAAATGTGTCTGGTTAGTGCTCCTACCATCTCTCAGTGGTTTCGATTTTGTGCTTCTTGCATATATTCCAGTACACATATGTCTCCACCTTGATATGCCTGTGGGTATATTCCTTTTGTTCCAATTCCGGACACCTTAGATAATATATTTCGCAGATCCTGCATGTCGGGTTAGTTCAATCCTTGATTATGTGACAATGATAGGATCTGGTTACGTAATTAGGTCTTCCGTCTCAGCTTTCTCCCCTGGGCTCCTCAGCCACTGATGTGTTTTTTTGTTGATCCTCATCTGCTTCTTTCGTTCTTTTTAGGTATTCACAATTCCTTGTCCTCCCATTTTTTGTAATTTCATTTTGCCAAGTTGTTTTGCATTATTTTTTAACTTTTGGCGTAGATGGTAATCGCTTTCTTATTTGTTGTAGAGGATTTCAGCTATATTAAGCTGTTTCTTGAAGAGTGCAGGTTGTTTGATGGAGAGGATTCGTTGTTTTACTACTTGTATGAGAGCGAAATTTGTTTGGGTGAAGGGTGCTTCCAATTCAATTGTTGTAGTTTTCCGATTTAGTTGGATTTGATATCCGTCTCCTTAAGCCCTTCGTACGTATAGCCTATCCTCATCTGATTTTAGGTGCTACATTCTCATTTTGGTAAGCATTTTGGCGATCTTGGTGTCCTTGAACCTCAATTTAATAATGTTGAAGCTGTATGTTACTACGAGTTTAGTTAAGAAGTTGATATAATCCATTTGATTGGCCCCATTTATTTCGCTTTATAGCATCAAAGGCACTCTCGTATAATATTAGTTTCGGATCTTTTTTCATAATTTAATGCCGTATTCCGTCGCCTTCATTAATCTCTAAGAATTTGTATGTACCAGCTTGGTCTAGTTCCTTAATTTTGTTGTTGATATCCAGGTCTAAATCTGCAGTTTTCGTTAGTTTACCGACATTGAAGGTGGCATTGGCATATTTGTAGATACCGAACTCCATTCTAATGTCTTCGCTGAAGGTTTTGTCGATGACGAGTAAGTTTTTCTGATTATTGTCATCCTTGGCAAATGTTTGAAGATCATCAATATAAAGAGGTGATCCAGTTTGCCGTTATTTAAATTCTATCCCTAGATAGTATTGTTCAGTAGGCAGCTGAGTAGCGGTAATGTTAGCCAGAAGAGTACTGGTGGTAATAAATATCCTTGAAAGAGCCCACTTTTGATGTTGATTGGTTTCGATGTTAATGAACCGTTTTTTATGGTTTAAATTTAGTGGAGTTCTCTACTTTTTCATGCTCCTCTCTATGAATTAGTCCATTTTGGGGCATACACTGTATATTTTTAAGCTCTTCTTTATCCATGAGTGTGGAACACTGTCGAACGCCTTTCTGTAGTCAATCCATGTTGTAGATAAGTTTACATTTTTTGTTTTCACCTCTCAGTATTATATTATTGGTAATTAGGTGATCCTTGCATCCGTAACTTCCACTTATGCATCTCTTCTGTTCTGCTGGAAATAAATTGTTTTTTCTCAAGAAGTTGCATTTCCTCTCGGTTATTATAGAGACAATATTTTGCAGGCTTTATGAATATATCATTGCATACACGTACGGAGTCTTCGTGGATGTTACATTGTTTGTTGTTTTTTGTTGGGGCGGGGGGTAATCCAGAAATTGGCTATTCGTTCTATTTCTGGTGCTTTCCGATGACACATATCTTTTTTTCTGTACTATTGGCATCAATCCATTTGTGGCACTCTGTATATTTTCTGTTGTTATGTAATCCATGTAGCTCTTTCATTGTGCATTGCCCCACACCTTACATCACAAATCCTCGACTTCCGCGATATTAGGTGTGTCATTTTTTCTCAGTTTTCGATATAGTTTATTGGCATTTTTGAAAAAATTGTTTTACCAGAAGAATCTATTTCTTTTTTTCATAACGCCTGATACACTGTGGCCTCGCTTGAATTTGTTATTTTAGCTTGTCTTTAAATTTTGGTACGCCAATCGTATTCTTCATGTCAAGTCTTTTTTCCAGTTGTCTCCTATTTCTTTCTTTCATTTTGGCGACGTTGTCTACTTCACTTAGAAGTACTTATTGTCCTCGTAGTTTATTTATTTCGGTTTCAATTTTTTTTCTTTCGGTACTAGCATCTTTCTTTTAAGTTTACTTTTTGATTATACTATTTGACATATTGTTTCTGCAAGGCGAGGCTGTGTATATAAGATGATTAAATTCTGTCATGTTCATCTGTTTTCCAATTTTGTCTCTTTTTTAATTGCTCGATTAGCGAGTTTGGTGTTTCCTTTCATTTTACAGGTCTTACTCACCTTTGGAATTGTCGACATTTCCTCGAAAGACATTTCCTGCTCATCTGTTATTTATATTGGATGTTTTGCTATATCTGCTTCTCTCTGACGTTCGCAATCATCTACCTGCTTGTGTACCTCAGAGGGATTATTACAACTGGTTTCTATTTGTTCGTTTGAATTTCTTTTCCTCTGTGTTGTAAACTTTTACTCTATTTTGATGATTTCTTGGATTCTTCCGTGTTCTATGTCAGGTATTCGTTTGTTTTGCTGTTAATGTTACTACGATTTATCGTAGTGGTGTAAAAGCTACCATTACTTCAATATACTCGTCCCTATATCTTTTATTTATTATTATTTTTGTGGGATATTTTTGTGAATATTGAGTGCATCTGTGGGGGCTATGCTAGACATTGTTTTCACCTAGTTCACATATGGTATAGTTTGTTCCCTATGCAGTCTTTTCAATCCTAGTCTGGTAACTAGGATCAGGGTAATTGTTGACCAGCGTGACTACCGATGCGGTTTAGCAATATATCTGTCAACATTATATTTAGTTCCTATTGACGCATACATGGGGTCTTTTCCGTGGTCACCAGTG
This sequence comes from Acanthosepion esculentum, assembly GCA_964036315.1. NCBI lineage: Eukaryota > Metazoa > Mollusca > Cephalopoda > Sepiida > Sepiidae > Acanthosepion > Acanthosepion esculentum. Next base: position 46,419,075 of record OZ038475.1, read on the forward strand.
CATAGCCATCATGTTCTGAGTTCAGGCCTCCTCCTTATATATATATATATATATATATATATATATATATATATATATATATATATACTATTTGTGTTGTGAACAACAACAGTAATATATCTTCAGTTATAACCGTATGGATCCCAAGTAGACACGACTTGCTTCAGCAGACTGCAACATAGGTTCAAATTTCTTCGGAATTTTATTTGATTTTTACTATATTTATCTGTTGTGTTAAATAATATGTAACCATTATAAAGTCTTCCTAATGTAGTCATTACTCAAAGAACATATTTTACCCATAAATAAAATATATAATTATTAATAATATGTAAAGAAAATTTTATTATACTTGTTTGCATGATATGGTTTATAAAGTAAAATGTTGTTGTTATTATTATTAGTATTATTATTATTATTTCTTTAATTTCTGTTGTAAACACATTTCCTACCGGGTTCCAACCAGAGACCTAAAGACACAAATAGCTCCATGATATTTTACACTGATAATTCACTGTAATTTTATATAGATAAACTCTTCTTAATGTGTGAGCTGTACGTGTGAGTAAAATCTTTAAATCTGTTTAATTATAATTATTAAAAATATTATTATAATTATTGTACACACAAACGAATACACATGCAACACATGTATTGCCCTCACAATTCCTAACATATAATATATATATATATATATATATATATATATATGGAGAGAGAGATAGATAGATAGATAGATGTTATTACTATTTAGATATAAGTTGGACATACGGAAACATTTACGATTATTTCAAAGATGATATAAACCGCTGCATATATGTCTAGATTAAGTTTGATTTGATTTATTGTGGCATATTTTGTTACGGAAGTCATGCATTAAATGGATTACATTATTTCCTTCAGTATTTTCTTTTATCTGCTATATTTTAGTTGCTAATTTTTAGCTACACAATTATTTATTCTTTTCTACTATCATCATTCTCTGTTATTCACATATTAATTTTTATTAAGAATTGTAAACCTCTGAATCAGATTCATATGAATCACTGAAAAATAATAAATAATCAATATTTCTTTAAGAGAATTGACTATATATTTTGATTACTTATAATGTTATTAAACAGATATATAGAAATGTTAGATCTTTTTAACATCTATTTGATGTATATCTGCATAATTACATTATATCATACGTTGTGGTAAGTGACTTTCTAGACAAGTGTTCTCAATTTTTTTTAAGGATACATATTTATTATATGTAGAACGATTACATGTTCGATATGTACAAAAATGAAGTAATATATTTGTTGAGTCTTGACTCAATGTTGAATCTCGCCTATTGCATGGAATAATAATGCAACACAAAATGTACTTATAACAAGAATGTATTACAACAAGAAAGTGTACACAATAAGTAGATATAGTATTTCTGTATATTTCTGGGAAGACGTTCCTGGAGAATGTGTTGACTAGTCGCAGTCGATCAGAGTCTCTAGTTGGATCTCGTGATTCCTTTTCCTCGTCTTCCGGTACCAACCATTATTTATATAGTTGGTAGTCACCTATGCAGATTAGGTGGATCCTACCTCAACACACCCTCCCAAGCCTTGGAATCCTTTTGGATTTCAAACTGGCTTCTATATGGGATGATGATTATGGTCATTTCTTTGTAGATCCCCTTTGCATAGTTCATATGTATATCTGTTTTTTTTTTTCAATATCTTTTTCGTTTTCGATTCACGTCCAATGGGTCCGTGAACTTTCGTTTCCTACCGGATCTTCTCGGTTCATGAGCACTCTGCGGAGGTTCTACTTGAAAAGTATCATACATTACATGAATGGGATCTTCATCCCCATCCGGTATACTCTCTTCATGCTCTAGCACGTAGCATTTTTTGAGTTGGTTCTGGTGCCTTTTATGAGTATTCTTCGGCCCTTTTATTATGTAAATCAGGTCACCGATTCTCTTGTGCACTATGCCTAGCTCCCAGAACTCAATGTTGTTTCTATAGCACTTGAAAAAGACCTTCTCTCCGGGGGTGTATCTTTTTCTAGCTGTATACATATTGTTCTTTATTCTATTTCCTCCTGGCAAAAGCTTGTCAAACACTGACTTAACTTTCCTAGCGAACATTAGTTCTGCTGGTGCCATGTTTGATGGTGTTCTCTGGTTAGGTGTGATTCTGTATACTTGTAGGAATTGCTGAAGCGCCTTTTCCGTTGGAACTCCTGAGGCTTTCTTCAGAGCGCGCTTTAACGTATCTACAAATCTTTCTGCGAGTCCATTGGATCTCGGATGATACGGCGGCGTCGTTATGTGGTTAATTTGATATAACTCACAAAATTCCTTAAATTCATCAGAAGTGAATTGTGTACCATTGTCACTCACAATACACTCTGGCACACCGAACCGTGCAAATAGTTCATGCAAAAAAGTTGTTGTGGTATTGGACGTAGGCTTTTTGCAGCGTAGTACTTCCGGCCATTTTGTAAAGCTATCTACCACTATTAAGTAGTAATAATCTTCTACTGGACCAGCGAAATCAATGTGTAATCTTTCCCACGGATGATCCGTCTTTGGCCATGGTTTGTGTACTATAGGTGGTGCCTTAGCTGCTAACGCACACCCTTTACATCGATGAACCATGTTTTCGATATCCACATCCATTCCTTTCCAATATACAAAGCTTCACATTAAGCTTTTTGTTCTATTAATCCCCGGGTGACCCATATGAAAGTCCCGTAGAATTCTTTTCTGCAACTTTTTTGGTACTACTACTCTCTCACCATATAGTAAAATTCCGTCACAAATTGAATAGATCTCCTGAACTTTTTGGTCATTTGCTACCATTTTACTTTTTATTCCTAAAATGAAGTCATCGCTTTCAGCTTCTTTTTTGATTTCCTTTGATGTAACCGGTAGCTCTCTTACAATGTTGTTTACCATGCTTTTCACCTCATAATCTGCTCTGATATTTGCAATAATTGTTTCTTCGAATCCTTCATCTTTATTCGGTACGAGTCTTGATAAGGTATCCGCATGAATTATATTTTTGGATGATAGGTGCTTTATGTGGAAATCATAATTGAGAAGAATGGTTCCCCATCTTAACAGTCGATTTGCCGTGTAAACGGGTAACCCTTTCTTTGACCCAAAAATAGTGATCAGAGGTTTATGGTCTGTTTCTAACCTGAAATGTCTGCCGTAGATGTACCTATGAAATTTTGTTATGGCAAAAATGATACTCAGCGCCTCCTTTTCTATCTGTGAATAACTTCGCTCTCCTGGGAGTAATGCCCTCGAAGCATGCGTAATCGGTTTTCTAGAACCATCTGGCATTATGTGTTGAATACATGCTCCTACCCCGTATGAACTAGCATCATTTGCCACTACAATATCCAGTTTAGGATTGTAATGGGTTAAAAAGAGGTCGGACGTAAGCATTTTCTTAATTTCATCAAAGGCCTTTTGACATTCTACCGTCCATTCCCATGCCTTGTCTTTTTTCAGTAGTTCATTCAACGGAGCTCTTAGATTGTACATTCATTTAATGAATGCTTGATAATAGTTCGCGAGCCCCAGAAAACTCTGTAGTTTCGCCACGTTAGTGGGCGTCGGTATGTTTCTAATCGCAATGGACATTTCCGGATCTGGAAATCTGCCATTTTTGTTGATTATGTGACATAAATATTTAATTTCCTCCAAACCAAATTCACACTTTGATTCTTTGACTTTAAATCCAAAGTCCTGAATCTTTTTAAATATTGATTGAGGTGCTCTCGATGTTCGTCGACGTTTGCACTCCTTACTATAATATCATCTAAGTAGGCACACGCAAAGTCTAAGTCATTCAACATGACGTCCATGGCTTGTTGAAAAATGGCTGGTGCCACTTTAATACCAAAAGGAAGCCTGTTGTACTTGAATAAACCCCTATGCGTGTCTATCCCTAGTAACTTCGAACATTCTTCTTCGACGGGAATTTGGAGATAGGCATCTGATAAGTCGATTTTTGAAAAAATCACTCCGCCATTTAGCTTGTTAAAAATCTCCTCAGGACTCGGTAAAGGGTAATGGTAGTCCTTCATTACAGAGTTCAACCCTGTCGAAAAATCAACGCAAACTCTGATTTGGTTTGATTTCTTTTTTATGCACACAATCGGCGCAGCCCATGAATTAGATTCTACTTTTGAAATAATTCCCATTTTTTCCAACCTATCAAGTTAACTTTCTCTCCACTTGCGAAAGGCACGTTACGTTTCTTTTTAAATATAGGCATAGTATTTTCTTTTAATTCAAATTTAGCTTCAAACTTGTTACATCTTCCAAGACCAGGTGTAAAGGTTTCCGGAAACTTTTTCTTTAATTCATCTTTAATGTCCTGTCTTGATTGCGTATTACTTTCTACTTTTCTGCAGAATGAGTTTAACGGTTTATCCCACAATTCGAATGTTTAAATAAAATCTGTACCCAACAAGTTTTCTCCATTTCACAGAATGAAAACTTTTATTTTTTTAACGATCCCATTCAATTTCATTGGAAGTACAACCTCGCCTTCGAAGTTAATTTGCTTTCCAGTTACCGTTCGAGCGAGTTTCGTTGACTTCATTATTGTAGGCCTTTTTAAAATTTTCCATGTTTTATCGTTCATTATTGTTAAATCTGACCCCGAATCGAGTTGAAATTTGATATTCTTTTTTAATATTTCAGTCGTCACACATTTCCTCAAATCTCTATCTGATTTGATATTCGAATTTGTTTGTCTAATTCGGCTCTTGAATTTTTTCGTTTTACAACACGATCCTTTTGACCATTCTTTTGGCACACGAAACATTTCTTATTTCTATATGGGCAATTTACCTCCCAATGTCTTTCGTTACAACGTCTGCAATTATATGGTGGGACCTTTTTATTTTCGTTCTTTTTATTTTCTTGTCTATTATTAAAATACGCCGAATTTTTTCTCCAATTTTTCTCTGATGGGTACTTTGACTGCTTTTTTATTTTTTTAATATAAGCAATGCCAGCTTCTTCGATTTTTTGCGACTCTTTTTTTAAACTTACGGCCCGTTTACACTCCTCTGCTAACTTTTGCAGGGTAAGGCCTTGTTCAGATTCGAGTTTAGACAAAACTCTACGTCTTATTTCGGCACTCTTACTGGATACCAGTCCTTGAGCAAAAATTAAGCACTTGAATTCTTCAACCGTAATCTCTGCCAATCTGAAATTGTCACAATGTCTATTCACTATAGATGCATATGTTAAGTAATCCTGATCGTCGGATTTAGAGACATTCATGCATAACCATCGCTTATGCCAAAGCGACATATTTGTTCCAAACAGCTCTTTTAGCAATTTCACTGTTTCCGAGAATTCCAATTCAGTTGTTTTTCTCGGTAGAATAAAATCTACAAATTTGCTATGTTCTGCTGTACCTAGCTTTCTTAGTAATAGACTGACTTTTCTTGAATTCGACCAGTTTTCTCAGTCTGTGTAGAAAATAGCTTCATATCGTTTAAAGTACGCTTCAACCGTTTTTTCTTCGTCTGGCACACAGTTGAAAGTTTCCAGCGAATTAAATATGGTGTTATTAGAATATGAAGAATTTCCTTCATTTGCCTGATAGTTGTTTAATTTCTCTAGTGTTAACTAAGTTTGTTACCTTTCAAAGTCGACACGGTGTATTTGTGCTCCTTTTAATCCATGCATGTTTTTGTAGTCGGCCAATTTTTCTTTTTAGCGGGTGTCTCGTTGTAGATAATTTTTTAATTTAAAATTACCGTTATTCGTTTACGACACCTTTCAATTTTTCTGAGTGAACGTTCCTTTATGCTTAGTCGTCTTTTAACGAGTTTTACATATCCAGAAGTTCAGAATCCTTCGTCGTTACGTTAACGTTGGACTTTGAATTAAATTTTTTTTTTTTCAGCCTGGGTTCTTCAATGACTTGTCCCAATTGTTGAAAACTCTCACTATTAATTCTTTCTTCTTTCCGTATGGTCCGTTCTACTTCTTTGCCATTGTTGAAACTTGGAGTATGGTTCGTTCTACTTTGTGGCCCTTGTTGAAACTTGGCGTATGATTCGTTCTACTTCGTCGCCATTGTTGAAACTTGGCGTATGGTTCGTTCTACTTCGTCGCCATTGTTGAGTCTTGACTCAATGTTGAATCTCGCCTATTGCATGGAATAATAATGCAACACAAAATGATCTTAGAACAAGAATGTATTACAACAAGAAAGTGTACACAATAAGTACATATAGTATTTCTGTATATTTCTGGGAAGACGTTCCTGGAGAATGTGTTGACTAGTCGCAGTCGATCAGAGTCTCTAGTTGGATCTCGTGATAATATTTATTACTGTATACAAAACACAGTAAATGTGGCACAAAGCCAAAAATGGGGATTGGGAAAGGAAGGTCATCGCTTGTCTTAAAATTAAACTTAGCTAGTCGCACGCACTGACCCAAGCATACAAAACAATATTCCTTTCACCAAAACATCACATTCATACATACCATTCGTTCTACAACCACCAAAATACCTCATTGTCTCTATGAAAATCCTAAATAACCCCATATGTACAATAAAGTCTGTTGGGGGGCGGGCATAAAAATTAAATAAAATAATCCCCAATGAATATATACAATATGAATACAAATATGTACAAGAAAACTAAACAAAATCATGTTAGTAATTAAACCCCCCCCCCACAAATCCTAAATGTGCCAGTAAAATCAATTAACTGGGCGAAATCGACACGGGACTTTGACAATCTAAAATACACATTTATCCATCCCAACCATTCACACAAACACGCACTGATTCACACACAAACATACGAAAAAGGATCACACACACGAAAACGAAAGGCGTCCCGCATCATCCAGAGAACTGAAATCACTGAGCACCTAAAGAGGGGAGGGATGGGGAGTTAAACTAAAGGAAAAGAAAAGGGGACAGAAAAAAAAGGGGCCAATGAGCAAACATACCTTAGCTAAGTTTACATAATCCTAAGAAACTAAAAATAAAACACCAAAAACCCTAATCTAGCCTAAGCATGGATGGGTTGCCCAAGTTCAACCCAGGTAAACAATATCCTATGCCTAACCGGCATCAAAATGCCACTCAAGGTCAGCCCCTTTCACACGGCACAAACGCGCAAGAGTCACCCACCTTTCGCCAAATTCCGATGATGTGAGTCGCCGCCTTTCCGTCCTAATCTTGACTTTAAGCAGATGCCTAAAGAACAAGATCAGTTCGGAAGAAGCAAACTTCTCGCCACCATAGAATTCCTTCTGACGCGTCGTCCAAATCACGACTCTCATAACGCCTAGTAAGCAACAGAACACATAATTCTCAGCCCTCGACATCTGCGGTACCACATTGCTGCAAACAGAAACGACATCCAGGACAAAGGTCTTTCTCCGCAAGACGCGAACCATGAGACCTTCAACAAACCTGCACAACGGCACTACCACTCTGCACTGAAAGAAGGCGTGACCAATGGTCTCGACTTCCCCAACACAGCGGCGGCAGTTTGGAGAATTCTCCAAGCCCGCTGCACAAAGTCTTTTGCCGACCCAGAGGGCTCCACGAATCACCTGCCAGGTGAGTGATGCCTCGTCGTTAGTGAGGCATTTCAACCCTGTCGCCCAAGGCCATATTGAGCGAGCCTGCTGCTTCGTAAGACCGAGCTCGCTAATCAGAGCATCTTGAACGGACCCCCGAACTAACACTTGATACAATGCCCTACAAGACAACGCCTGGACGTTGGAGAGGCCTTCCGACGCCCGTAAGAGGCATTTCAGAGCGCGACGACATTCATGAATGAAGGAGCTTTCGGCTCGGGGTCTACGGCGGGCCTCCCCCTCGCACGAGTGCACACTTCTCAGGGACGGGAAATTTTTCCGGGCATCTTCCTTCCAGAAGGCTCCCACCTCGTCCGGTTCGCGACACAATCGGTCCAGGAATGCAATGCGAAGCATATGTTGACGAATCTCAATGCTTGGCATACCCAGGCCGCCCTCAGCGGTATGAAGGCAACAGATCTTGCGAGATACCATAGCGGCCTTGCCTCTCCACAAGAAAGAGAACAAGAGCCTTACTAATAAACTTAGTGCGGTAAACGGAAGTGGAAGTACAGAGAGTCGGTACACGAGAATAGGATATATGTGAGAAACACATACTTCCGCCCTTCCCTTCAGGGAAAGCCTCCTCCGAGACCACAGACCAACCGCGATCTCGGCCTTCCCTCGTACCTCCGACCAATTCATTTCCAACTGGAGATCCGGACCGAACCAGACGCCGAGTATCTTGATCGGCCCATCCGTCCAGAGGAAAGGTCCGGGAAGAGAAACTCCCTTCCACGCACCCAATCGCAAGCCCACAGACTTATCGCGATTGATCTTGGCCCCTGTCACCATCTCATAACCACTGACCACTTTGCTGACTTCGTCAATCTCGGCTCAGCTCGACACAAGAACCGAAACGTCGTCAGCATAGGCAGAATACCTTGCTGAGGTGGTGGCCCCAGGCAGAGATATTCCACGCAGGACCGGATTCGCCTTTAACTTGCGAAGGAACGGTTCCAACGCAAGAACGTACAGCAAAGGCGAGAGCGGACAACCCTGACGAATAGAGCGAGACAATACGAAAGGCTTCGATCTTACTCCATTCACTTCCACCAGCGCACCGGGGGTCGCATACAAGAGTCGGATCCAGGAGCGAAAGTCGGCTCCGAAACCGGCCGCCGAAAGGACAGCCTCCAGAAAACGATGGTCAACCCTATCGAAGGCCTTGGACTGATCTAAATTGATCAGCGCGGCTTCACCGTCGACTTGTTCTAAGATCAAGCGTACCATATGCAGGTTATCCTGAATAGCCCTGCCCTTCACAGCACAAGTCTGCTCGGGACCAATCAGACTAGACAGGACAAGCTGCAAACGGTTGGCTAAGATCTTCGCCAAAATCTTTAACTCCGTGTTTAACATTGTTAAAGGGCGAAAGTTCCCTAACCCATCCCCACCGTTCTTGTCCTTACGCAGCAACTTGATCACACCCCTGGTGAAGCGTTGGGGTATAGACCCCTGCTTCATCCAGTGGTTGAAAATCAGCTCCAGCAAAGGAACAAAAACGGGCGACAGCCTCAAGTACACTTCGTAGGGAAGACCATCGAGTCCCGGAGACTTATCCAGGCCAACCTGCTTCAGCGCATCCCAGATCTCGGACTCTGTTATGGGACCCTCGCACCCAGCCGCTTCAGCTGCCTCGAGGCAGGGAAAGTCGGCTAAATAGGAGTCGAACTGAGCAGAGCTCAGACCGGGCTCCCTGGTGAAAAGATCCTGAAAGTAATCACGAAAGACCTCACATATGCCCGCGTTTGTAGTCACGGTCCGATTATCCGGTAATGTGACGCACGCGATATGTCGTCGAGACGCACTCCTACTCTCCTCTGCACGCAATTCAGCGGCCATATTCGTCGCCTCAGAGGACATTCTTTTTAACCTAGCCCTAACTACCAGAGCTTGATCCTTCTTGATAAGCAAGGAGGCCAACTCTGCCTTAGCTAAGGCTATATCCCCACTAACACGGGATTTCACGGCCCGATCAACTTTTTCTTCTAAAGCAGTTTGCGCCGCTAATCTATCTCGATTGAGTCGACGACTAAAATCGGCAGCAAACGTTCTAATTTTGGATTTAAGTTTACCCCACCAGGCGTTCCCGAAAACCGCTCCCGACAATTCCCGTTGTATCATTAGTACCAGCTGGTCCCGAAATCCCTGCTCACCAAACAGTGAACAGTTGAATTTCCAGTAACCAGCCAACCTAACCTTAGGCTTATCTAAGTTTACCCGGACCCGGACAAGCCTATGATCCGAATAAACTATGTAATGGAAACTTGGACACCCTAAGAGCCCTACATCGACTCTCTTAACTAAGACCCGGTCGAGGTAGCTCGCAAGCGTCCCAGGAGCCGAGTTGCCACTATTAGTCCAAGTCCATGCTACCTCCCGAGGATGCTCATTCCGGTACTTATCGACGAGATCAAACCCGCCGATAAAGTCCCGAAATGGTTTCACATCAGGATTGTTAGTACCCCGTTTTTTTCCTATACGATCTATATCGGGCTCAAGGACGGCATTCCAATCGCCCGCTAAAACTACCCGACGAGATGTCGTCAAAAACGGCTCGATCTGCCGAAACAGACCAGGTCGCTCAGCATGGGTATTAGGCGCATAAACGCCGATGAGACGTAAAGCCTTACCTTTTATGGTAACGTCCAGCACACAAAGCCTGCCCGCCGGATCTGCGAAAACAAGAGTACATGCAGCGTCTAAAGACCTGCTCACTAGCCAAGAGACACCCCTCGAACGACCATCAAAACATGCTGAATAAAGGGCGAACCCCTTAGACAGCACATCCTCACGATCATGAGAAGAAAACCGGGTCTCTTGCACACAACAGATATTAACCCCGAGGCGCTGAAGGTCGCGAGAGAGCCTCGCCCTGCGAGACTCCGACCTCATGCCCCGGACATTTAAAGTAGCCAACCAGAGAGCCATAGTGAAAACTGATTAGGGTTGCTTACCTGTTTTGAACATGGCCGGGGTGAGGATACCGACCGCATCTCCCATAGACCCATGGCCCATCTCAGTGTTGATGTTACCGTCCTGGGAGATCCCGCCGATATCCCACGGGAAAGTGAGTTTAAGAGGCCTATAGAGGGAGGGGTGAACAAAAATTGGGACCCTCCCTGCGCAAAATGAGTTCATTTTCCGGAGCTTGTCGCTCTGGATGATAGCAATGGGCGGGCTCATGTTGAACGAGGATATGGCCTCGTCCAACATGGCCCAAATCTGTTTTGCTCCCGTGTCCACTCCCACCACGGTTAAAACCCGCTGGGCATCCGGAAAGTTCAACGGGTTGTCGATGTCTTTGTCACTGAACTGCTTTATGGACAGGAGGAACTTTAGGTTTGGGATACGATTTCCATAATCCCTAGCTTTTTCCGCCTGCCTAGGGGAGATCTTGCAAATGTCCAATCCATGATTGTAAATGCCTTTGGTTTTTTTTTTCTTTTCGCCGGGATCTTGCGTGGGGCTTCGGGGCCTTTTGGTGACCGGAGGTAACATCTGAGAGGATTTAGAGGGAGAAGGACTGGGAGTGTGGCAAGGAGTGCAGGGTTGTCTAAAGGGACTGGGATCTCTACTGAGCGGGATTTGGGATTGGGCATGGGAGGTGGACGGCATAGCAGGAGAAGGCTTCACTCTGGAGAGAGGGGTTGAAGTGGGAGGCATGGGGATGGAGGATACACAAAGGGTGGCCTTCTTCTTCGGGGGAGATTTGATGGGGGAAATTAATTTAGGTGACTGTAAGGGGATTTTTTTTTTTTTTTTTTTTTTTTTTTTTTGAGGAGATTTTGTGGTTTTTTTTTGGTCGTCCAGATGTTTTTTGAGTTTTTTTAGTTTCTCCGCTTTTTCGTGGCTCGGCTCGTATTTTAGCCTCTGCTCTTCAATTGAAAGAGTGGAGGTCGGGGCGTCGCCCTTGCTGTTGATAGAGGGAGTGGGACTGTGTGTGTCTTTAGTCCCCGAGGCTTCAGGGGACTGAGGACCCGCTGGCTGACGCTTCCCTCTGACCCTGCCAACTACCTGCCATTCCCCTTCTTCCCCCTTCTTAGCCACAGGAGCGGCGGAAGAGGGCTCTTCGGGGGATGGGGGCTTGGATGGTGACCCAACCGGGGGAACAACATCTCCGGTCCCGGCAGCTGACATGCCCATTACAGGCGCGGCGGATTTTGCAGACTCGGTCAGAGGGGGAGTTTGGTCTTTTGTGACCTGAGTTCCAGAGGCCTTCTTCTCTGGGCAGGAAGAGGAGAGATGACCAGTCACTCCACACTTCCAGCAGGCTGGTTTACGACCGGTCACGATGACCGGCAGCTTCAGGTCACCGACGTCAATCCAGTTGGGGACGGAGCTGAAGGCCTTACGATCGAGCATCATATCAAAGCTCCATCCCCCGGTCAGGCTATCGCAGGAAGCGGCCAATATTTCCCCGTATTGGGCCAGGAAAGCCGCGAGGTGTTCCCCGATAACCTGAGGAGGGACCTCGTACACTGCCACCCTGGTCCTTCGCCGACCCTCGTACTCTGTTCGGAGGATGAGATCTTTGGTGATTAATTCTCTCCGGGTGGCTCTCACGCAATCTTCTGCAGTGGGCAGCAGCACGTCCCACATGAAGAAACCCTTGCCCTTGACAATTCTTAGGGGTTTGAACCCCAGGGACTCCAGTGCTTTAAACACTGTGTCTTTAGTCGAACGACAAATTTTGCGCGAACGCTTGTCGACGACAAAAACAGACACTATTCTTTTCTCGACTCTCTTCAGTTCCACTGGATCCTCCAAGAGCCCGTCTTTCACCACGATGTGAGCGTAACTCTTGGCACGCTCCAGGAACTCCGCGATGTCGATAATACAATTCGGAGGGGACTTCCAACAAGAGGGCGAATCCCCGACCTCGGTACTAACTTTAGGCTTTTCATTGTTTTTTTCCTTTTCCAGGATTTCCTTAGCTATCCTGGCTTTGGCCGCCTGCTTAAGGACGTCCACAATCTCCTCATTAGTAGGGGTTCGTGGCAGGGCAGGATATTCATTGGGATTATCTTTGTCTGGGGGGTCTTTTTTCGGGTTAAAAAGGTGCTTCCTAACCGATTTTTTGATGGAAGCCAGGGTGGAAGTTTTTTTCTTTGTGATCAGGAAAGAAGGGGCTTTTTTTTCCTTCTTCTCCATGATGAAGTAAAGGGGAGGGTCGGGAGTGGAGGAATAGGGGGAGGGATATTTACTAAATTTCGCCTAAAGGCGAAACAAAAAAAGAACGAATAACGCCAAAAGGCGCAAAAAAAAAATAAAAAGGGGGGGGAATTTAGACAAAAAAGTTCAAAGAAAAGATAAGAAAAACTAATAAGATTAAACTCTAGCCGAAGCTAGTTAAAAATAAAATAAAAGATGGCCGACTTAAAGAAGCGAGACTAACCAGTAAAAATAAACAGCTAAATTAAACAATTACAAACACAACAAAATTAACACGTAAAAAACTTAAACAAATATCAACTAAAGGCGAAAATAAAAAACACAAGGAGGAAAATTAAATAATACAAAGAAAACGGTTCAAAACAAGGTAAACAAAGACAATAATAAACTTCGGCAAATAGCCGGAGTTATTAACAAAAATTCAAAATGGCCGACACTAAACAAAAGAAAATACGTAGCTTTCGACGACAGCCAAAGCTAGAAACAAAAATTCAAAATGGCCGACCCACAGAAAAGCGAGTCGAACCGATAAAACAAAAGAAAAATAAACAATTAAATTATACAATACAACGATTACAACACGAAATTAGTACAAACAAATTATAAAACGAAAAACACGGAAAAAACGTAAGGTTAGGAAAGAAAACAGAAATTAAAATTAATAAACGCGAAAATCAGAAATTAAAGGAAAATAAAAATTTTAACGAAAGCTAAAAAGAAAAAGCGTGGAAATGAAAAACAAAAATTAAAGGTTGGAAGGAAATTAAAACGGGAAACTAGAATAAAAAGAAAAGGCCTGCAAATTAAAAAGGGGTAAAAAATAAAAAACAAAGAATTACCGGGGGTAAAAAGAAAATTAAAAGGAAATCAAAAATTAAAGGGGGAAAATTGGAAAACTGAAATAAAAAGAAAAAATAACAGAAATTAAAAGAGGGGGGGGGGGTAAAAAAAAAATGTAGAGAAGCAAAATTCAAAAGGACTTTTTTTTTTTTTTTTTTTCTTTTTTTTTTCTTTTTTTCTTTTTTTTCCTGAAACAGTCAAAATGAAATAATAAAAAACAAACTTAACCAAATATAATGCAACACAGAATTCGGGCAAACGAGCAGTCTGTCAGCAGTCAAACAGATTTCGGGCAAACAAGCAGTCGGTCTGCGGTCTACAAAAAAGAGAAAAGGAATAACAAGACGGCCGTTGGATCTCGTGATAATATTTATTACCGTATACAAAACACGGTAAATGTGGCACAAAGCCAAAAATGGGGATTGGGAAAGGAAGGTCATCGCTTGTCTTAAAATTAAACTTAGCTAGTCGCACGCACTGACCCAAGCATACAAAACAATATTCCTTTCACCAAAACACCACATTCATACATACCATTCGTTCTACAACCACCAAAATACCTCATTGTCTCTATGAAAATCCTAAATAACCCCATATGTACAATAAAAGTCTGTTGGGGGGGCGGGCATAAAAATTAAATAAAATAATCCCCAATGAAAATATACAATATGAATACAAATATGTACAAGAAAACTAAAAAAAAAATCATGTTAGTAATTAACCCCCCCCCCCCCACAAATCCTAAATGTGCCAGTAAAATCAATTAACTGGGCGAAATCGACACGGGACTTTGACAATATAAAATACACATTTATCCATCCCAACCATTCACACAAACACGCACTGATTCACACACAAACATACGAAAAGGATCACACACACGAAAAACGAAAGGCGTCCCGCATCATCCAGAGAACTGAAATCACTGAGCACCTAAAGAGGGGAGGGACGGGGAGTTAAACTAAAGGAAAAGAAAAGGGGGGGCAGAGAAAAAAAAAGGGGCCAATGAGCAAACATACCTTAGCTAAGTTTACATAATCGTAAGAAACTAAAAAATAAAACACCAAGAAACCTAATCTAGCCTAAGCATGGATGGGTTGCCCAAGTTCAACCCAGGTAAACAATATCCTATGCCTAACCGGCATCAAAATGCCACTCAAGGTCAGCCCCTTTCACACGGCACAAACGCGCAAGAGTCACCCACCTTTCGCCAAATTCAGATGATGTGAGTCGCCGCCTTTCCGTCCTAATCTTGACTTTAAGCAGATGCCTAAAGAACAAGATCAGTTCGGAAGAAACAAACTTCTCGCCACCATAGAATTCCTTCTGACGCGTCGTCCAAATCACGACTCTCATAACGCCTAGTAAGCAACAGAACACATAATTCTCATCCCTCGACATCTGCGGTACCACATTGCTGCAAACAGAAACGACATCCAGGACAAAGGTCTTTCTCCGCAAGACGCGAACCATGAGACCTTCAACAAACTTGCACAACGGCACTACCACTCTGCACTGAAAGAAGGCGTGACCAATGGTCTCGACTTCCCCAACACAGCGGCGGCAGTTTGGAGAATTCTCCAAGCCCGCTGCACAAAGTCTTTTGCCGACCCAGAGGGCTCCACGAATCACCTGCCAGGTGAGTGATGCCTCGTCGTTAGTGAGGCATTTCAACCCTGTCGCCCAAGGCCATATTGAGCGAGCCTGCTGCTTCGTAAGACCGAGCTCGCTAATCAGAGCATCTTGAACGGACCCCCGAACTAACACTTGATACAATGCCCTACGAGACAACGCCTGGACGTTGGAGAGGCCTTCCGACGCCCGTAAGAGGCATTTCAGAGCGCGACGACATTCGTGATAGAAGGAGCTTTCGGCTCGGGGTCTACGGCGGGCCTCCCCCTCGCACGAGTGCACACTTCTCAGGGACGGGAAATTTTTCCGGGCATCTTCCTTCCAGAAGGCTCCCACCTCGTCCGGTTCGCGACACAATCGGTCCAGGAATGCAATGCGAAGCATATGTTGACGAATCTCAATGCTTGGCATTCCCAGGCCGCCCTCAGCGGTATGAAGGCAACAGATCTTGCGAGATACCATAGCGGCCTTGCCTCTCCACAAGAAAGAGAACAAGAGCCTTACTAATAAACTTAGTGCGGTAAACGGAAGTGGAAGTACAGAGAGTCGGTACACGAGAATAGGATATATGTGAGAAACACATACTTCCGCCCTTCCCTTCAGGGAAAGCCTCCTCCGAGACCACAGACCAACCGCGATCTCGGCCTTCCCTCGTACCTCCGACCAATTCATTTCCAACTGGAGATCCGGACCGAACCAGACGCCGAGTATCTTGATCGGCCCATCCGTCCAGAGGAAAGGTCCGGGAAGAGAAACTCCCTTCCACGCACCCAATCGCAAGCCCACAGACTTATCGCGATTGATCTTGGCCCCTGTCACCATCTCATAACCACTGACCACTTTGCTGACTTCGTCAATCTCGGCTCTGCTCGACACAAGAACCGAAACGTCGTCAGCATAGGCAGAATACCTTGCTGAGGTGGTGGCCCCAGGCAGAGATATTCCACGCAGGACCGGATTCGCCTTTAACTTGCGAAGGAACGGTTCCAACGCAAGAACGTACAGCAAAGGCGAGAGCGGACAACCCTGACGAATAGAGCGAGACAATACGAAAGGCTTCGATCTTACTCCATTCACTTCCACCAGCGCACCGGGGGTCGCATACAAGAGTCGGATCCAGGAGCGAAAGTCGGCTCCGAAACCGGCCGCCGAAAGGACAGCCTCCAGAAAACGATGGTCAACCCTATCGAAGGCCTTGGACTGATCTAAATTGATCAGCGCGGCTTCACCGTCGACTTGTTCTAAGATCAAGCGTACCATATGCAGGTTATCCTGAATAGTCCTGCCCTTCACAGCACAAGTCTGCTCGGGACCAATCAGACTAGACAGGACAAGCTGCAAACGGTTGGCTAAGATCTTCGCCAAAATCTTTAACTCCGTGTTTAACATTGTTAAAGGGCGAAAGTTCCCTAACCCATCCCCACCGTTCTTGTCCTTACGCAGCAACTTGATCACACCCCTGGTGAAGCGTTGGGGTATAGACCCCTGCTTCATCCAGTGGTTGAAAATCAGCTCCAGCAAAGGAACAAAAACGGGCGACAGCCTCAAGTACACTTCGTAGGGAAGACCATCGAGTCCCGGAGACTTATCCAGGCCAACCTGCTTCAGCGCATCCCAGATCTCGGACTCTGTTATGGGACCCTCGCACCCAGCCGCTTCAGCTGCCTCGAGGCAGGGAAAGTCGGCTAAATAGGAGTCGAACTGAGCAGAGCTCAGACCGGGCTCCCTGGTGAAAAGATCCTGAAAGTAATCACGAAAGACCTCACATATGCCCGCGTTTGTAGTCACGGTCCGATTATCCGGTAATGTGACGCACGCGATATGTCGTCGAGACGCACTCCTACTCTCCTCTGCACGCAATTCAGCGGCCATATTCGTCGCCTCAGAGGACATTCTTTTTAACCTAGCCCTAACTACCAGAGCTTGATCCTTCTTGATAAGCAAGGAGGCCAACTCTGCCTTAGCTAAGGCTACATCCCCACTAACACGGGATTTCACGGCCCGATCAACTTTTTCTTCTAAAGCAGTTTGCGCCGCTAATCTATCTCGATTGAGTCGACGACTAAAATCGGCAGCAAACGTTCTAATTTTGGATTTAAGTTTACCCCACCAGGCGTTCCCGAAAACCGCTCCCGACAATTCCCGTTGTATCATTAGTACCAGCTGGTCCCGAAATCCCTGCTCACCAAACAGTGAACAGTTGAATTTCCAGTAACCAGCCAACCTAACCTTAGGCTTATCTAAGTTTACCCGGACCCGGACAAGCCTATGATCCGAATAAACTATGTAATGGAAACTTGGACACCCTAAGAGCCCTACATCGACTCTCTTAACTAAGACCCGGTCGAGGTAGCTCGCAAGCGTCCCAGGAGCCGAGTTGCCACTATTAGTCCAAGTCCATGCTACCTCCCGAGGATGCTCATTCCGGTACTTATCGACGAGATCAAACCCGCCGATAAAGTCCCGAAATGGTTTCACATCAGGATTGTTAGTACCCCGTTTTTTCCCTATACGATCTATATCGGGCTCAAGGACGGCATTCCAATCGCCCGCTAAAACTACCCGACGAGATGTCGTCAAAAACGGCTCGATCTGCCGAAACAGACCAGGTCGCTCAGCATGGGTATTAGGCGCATAAACGCCGATGAGACGTAAAGCCTTACCTTTTATGGTAACGTCCAGCACACAAAGCCTGCCCGCCGGATCTGCGAAAACAAGAGTACATGCAGCGTCTAAAGACCTGCTCACTAGCCAAGAGACACCCCTCGAACGACCATCAAAACATGCTGAATAAAGGGCGAACCCCTTAGACAGCACATCCCCACGATCATGAGAAGAAAACCGGGTCTCTTGCACACAACAGATATTAACCCCGAGGCGCTGAAGGTCGCGAGAGAGCCTCGCCCTGCGAGACTCCGACCTCAGGCCCCGGACATTTAAAGTAGCCAACCAGAGAGCCATAGTGAAAACTGATTAGGGTTGCTTACCTGTTTTGAACATGGCCGGGGTGAGGATACCGACAGCATCTCCCATAGACCCATGGCCCATCTCAGTGTTGATGTTACCGTCCTGGGAGATCCCGCCGATATCCCACGGGAAAGTGAGTTTAAGAGCCCTATAGAGGGAGGGGTGAACAAAAATTGGGACCCTCCCTGCGCAAAAAGAGTTCATTTTCCGGAGCTTGTCGCTCTGAATGATAGCAATGGGCGGGCTCATGTTGAACGAGGATATGGCCTCGTCCAACATGGCCCAAATCTGTTTTGCTCCCGTGTCAACGCCCACCACGGTTAAAACCCGCTGGGCATCTGGGAAGTTCAACGGGTTGTCGATGTCTTTGTCGCTGAACTGTTTGATGGACAGGAGGAACTTTAGATTAGGGATACGGTTCCCATAATCCCTAGCTTTTTCCGCCTGCCTAGGGGAGATCTTACAAATGTCCAATCCATGATTGAAAATGCCCTTTGGTTTTTTTTTCTTTTCGCCGGGATCTTGAGTGGGGCTTCGGGGCCTTTTGGTGACCGGTGGTAACATCTGAGAGGTTTTAGTGGGAGAAGGACTGGGAGTGTGGCAAGGAGTGCAGGGTTGTCTAAAGGGACTGGGATCTCTACTGAGCGGGATTTGGGATTGGGCATGGGAGGTGGACGGCATAGCAGGAGAAGGCTTCACTCTGGAGAGAGGGGTTGAAGTGGGAGGCATGGGGATGGAGGATACACAAAGGGTGGCCTTCTTCTTCGGGGGAGATTTGATGGGGGAAATTAATTTAGGTGACTGTAAGGGGATGTTTTTTTTTGGAGGAGATTTTGTGGTTTTTTTTTGGTCGTCCAGATGTTTTTTGAGTTTTTTTAGTTTCTCCGCTTTTTCGTGGCTCGGCTCGTATTTTAGCCTCTGCTCTTCAATTGAAAGAGTGGAGGTCGGGGCGTCGCCCTTGCTGTTGATAGAGGGAGTGGGACTGTGTGTGTCTTTAGTCCCCGAGGCTTCAGGGGACTGAGGACCCGCTGGCTGACGCTTCCCTCTGACCCTGCCAACTACCTGCCATTCCCCTTCTTCCCCCTTCTTAGCCACAGGAGCGGCGGAAGAGGGCTCTTCGGGGGATGGGGGCTTGGATGGTGACCCAACCGGGGGAACAACCTCTCCGGTCCCGGCAGCTGGCATGCCCATTACAGGCGCGGCGGATTTTGCAGACTCGGTCAGAGGGGGAGTTTGGTCTTTTGTGACCTGAGTCCCAGAGGCCTTCTTCTCTGGGCAGGAAGAGGAGAGATGACCAGTCACTCCACACTTCCAGCAGGCTGGTTTACGACCGGTCACGATGACCGGCAGCTTCAGGTCACCGACGTCAATCCAGTTGGGGACGGAGCTGAAGGCCTTACGATCGAGCATCATATCAAAGCTCCATCCCCCGGTCAGGCTATCGCAGGAAGCGGCCAATATTTCCCCGTATTGGGCCAGGAAAGCCGCGAGGTGTTCCCCGATAACCTGAGGAGGGACCTCGTACACTGCCACCCTGGTCCTTCGCCGACCCTCGTACTCTGTTCGGAGGATGAGATCTTTGGTGATTAATTCTCTCCGGGTGGCTCTCACGCAGTCTTCTGCAGTGGGCAGCAGCACGTCCCACATGAAGAAACCCTTGCCCTTGACAATTCTTAGGGGTTTGAACCCCAGGGACTCCAGTGCTTTAAACACTGTGTCTTTAGTCGAACGACAAATTTTGCGCGAACGCTTGTCGACGACAAAAACAGACACTATTCTTTTTTCGACTCTCTTCAGTTCCACTGGATCCTCCAAGAGCCCGTCTTTCACCACGAGGTGAGCGTAACTCTTGGCACGCTCCAGGAACTCCGCGATGTCGATAATACAATTCGGAGGGGACTTCCAACAAGAGGGCGAATCCCCGACCTCGGTACTAACTTTAGGCTTTTCATTGTTTTTTTCCTTTTCCAGGATTTCCTTAGCTATCCTGGCTTTGGCCGCCTGCTTAAGGACGTCCACAATCTCCTCATTAGTAGGGGTTCGTGGCAGGGCAGGATATTCATTGGGATTATCTTTGTCTGGGGGGTCTTTTTTCGGGTTAAAAAGATGCTTCCTAACCGATTTTTTTATGGTAGCCAGGGTCGATGTCTTTTTCTTTGTGATCAGAAAAGAAGGGGCTTTTTTTTCCTTCTTCTCCATGATGAAGTAAGGGGGAGGGTCGGGAGTGGAGGAATAGGGGGAGGGATATTTACTAAATTTCGCCTAAAGGCGAAACAAAAAAGAACGAATAACGCCAAAAGGCGCAAAAAAAAATAAAAAAGGGGGGGGAATTTAGACAAAAAAGTTCAAAGAAAAGATAGATAAGAAAAACTAATAAGATTTAAACTCTAGCCGAAGCTAGTTAAAAATAAAATAAAAGATGGCCGACTTTAAGAAGCGAGACTAGACAGCTAAATTAAACAATTACAAACACAACAAAAATAACACGTAAAAAACTTAAACAAATATCACCTAAAGGCGAAAATAAAAAACACAAGGAGGAAAATTAAATAATACAAAGAAAACGGTTCAAAACAAGGTAAACAAAGACAATAATAAACTTCGGCAAATAGCCGGAGCTATTAACAAAAAACAAAATGGCCGACACTAGTCGAAAAGAATAAACAAAAGAAAATACGTAACTTTCGACGACAACCAAAGCTAGAAACAAAAATTCAAAATGGCCGACCCACAGAAAAGCGAGTCGAACCGATAAACAAAGGAAAAATAAACAAATAAATTATACAATACAAGGATTACAAAACGAAATTAGTACAAACAAATTATAAAACGAATAACACGGAAAAACGTAAGGTTAGGAAAGAAAACAGAAATTAAAATTAATAAACGCGAAAATCAGAAATTAAAGGAAAATGAAAATTTTAACGGAGGCTAAAAAGAAAAAGCGTGGAAATGAAAAACAAAAATTAAAGGTTGGAAGGAAATTAAAACGAGAAGCTAGAATAAAAAGAAAAAAGGCCTGCAAATTAAAAAGGGGTAAAAAATAAAATCAAAGAATTACCGGGGGTAAAAAGAAAATTAAAAGGAAAACAAAAATGAAAGGGGGAAAATTGGAAAACTGAAATAAAAAGAAAAAATAACAGAAATTAAAAGAGGGGGGGGTAAAAAAAAATGGAGAGAAGCAAAAATCCAAAGGACTTTTTTTCTTTTTTTTTTTTTTTTTTTTTTTTTTTCTTTTTTTTCTTTTTTTTCCTGAAACAGTCAAAATGAAATAATAAAAAACAAACTTAACCAAATATAATGCAACACAGAATTCGGGCAAACGAGCAGTCTGTCAGCAGTCAAACAGAATTCGGGCAAACGTGCAGTCGGTCTGTGGTCTACAAAAAAGAGAAAAGGAATAACAAGACGGCCGTTGGATCTCGTGATAATATTTATTACCGTATACAAAACACGGTAAATGTGGCACAAAGCCAAAAATGGGGATTGGGAAAGGAAGGTCATCGCTTGTCTTAAAATTAAACTTAGCTAGTCGCACGCACTGACCCAAGCATACAAAACAATATTCCTTTCACCAAAACACCACATTCATACATACCATTCGTTCTACAACCACCAAAATACCTCATTGTCTCTATGAAAATCCTAAATAACCCCATATGTACAATAAAGTCTGTTGGGGGGGGCGGGCATAAAAATTAAATAAAATAATCCCCAATGAAAATATACAATATGAATACAAATATGTACAAGAAAACTAAACAAAATCATGTTAGTAATTAAACCCCCCCCCACAAATCCTAAATGTGCCAGTAAAATCAATTAACTGGGCGAAATCGACACGGGACTTTGACAATATAAAATACACATTTATCCATCCCAACAATTCACACAAACACGCACTGATTCACACACAAACATACGAAAAGGATCACACACACGAAAAACGAAAGGCGTCCCGCATCATCCAGAGAACTGAAATCACTGAGCACCTAAAGAGGGGAGGGACGGGGAGTTAAACTAAAGGAAAAGAAAAGGGGGACAGAAAAAAAAGGGGGCCAATGAGCAAACATACCTTAGCTAAGTTTACATAATCGTAAGAAACTAAAAAATAAAACACCAAAAAAACCTAATCTAGCCTAAGCATGGATGGGTTGCCCAAGTTCAACCCAGGTAAACAATATCCTATGCCTAACCGGCATCAAAATGCCACTCAAGGTCAGCCCCTTTCACACGGCACAAACGCGCAAGAGTCACCCACCTTTCGCCAAATTCAGATGATGTGAGTCGCCGCCTTTCCGTCCTAATCTTGACTTTAAGCAGATGCCTAAAGAACAAGATCAGTTCGGAAGAAACAAACTTCTCGCCACCATAGAATTCCTTCTGACGCGTCGTCCAAATCACGACTCTCATAACGCCTAGTAAGCAACAGAACACATAATTCTCAGCCCTCGACATCTGCGGTACCACATTGCTGCAAACAGAAACGACATCCAGGACAAAGGTCTTTCTCCGCAAGACGCGAACCATGAGACCTTCAACAAACTTGCACAACGGCACTACCACTCTGCACTGAAAGAAGGCGTGACCAATGGTCTCGACTTCCCCAACACAGCGGCGGCAGTTTGGAGAATTCTCCAAGCCCGCTGCACAAAGTCTTTTGCCGACCCAGAGGGCTCCACGAATCACCTGCCAGGTGAGTGATG
Source organism: Acanthosepion esculentum (assembly GCA_964036315.1). Lineage (NCBI taxonomy): Eukaryota > Metazoa > Mollusca > Cephalopoda > Sepiida > Sepiidae > Acanthosepion > Acanthosepion esculentum. Next base: position 46,442,030 of record OZ038475.1, read on the forward strand.
CCTCGTCGTTAGTGAGGCATTTCAACCCTGTCGCCCAAGGCCATATTGAGCGAGCCTGCTGCTTCGTAAGACCGAGCTCGCTAATCAGAGCATCTTGAACGGACCCCCGAACTAACACTTGATACAATGCCCTACGAGACAACGCCTGGACGTTGGAGAGGCCTTCCGACGCCCGTAAGAGGCATTTCAGAGCGCGACGACATTCGTGATAGAAGGAGCTTTCGGCTCGGGGTCTACGGCGGGCCTCCCCCTCGCACGAGTGCACACTTCTCAGGGACGGGAAATTTTTCCGGGCATCTTCCTTCCAGAAGGCTCCCACCTCGTCCGGTTCGCGACACAATCGGTCCAGGAATGCAATGCGAAGCATATGTTGACGAATCTCAATGCTTGGCATTCCCAGGCCGCCCTCAGCGGTATGAAGGCAACAGATCTTGCGAGATACCATAGCGGCCTTGCCTCTCCACAAGAAAGAGAACAAGAGCCTTACTAATAAACTTAGTGCGGTAAACGGAAGTGGAAGTACAGAGAGTCGGTACACGAGAATAGGATATATGTGAGAAACACATACTTCCGCCCTTCCCTTCAGGGAAAGCCTCCTCCGAGACCACAGACCAACCGCGATCTCGGCCTTCCCTCGTACCTCCGACCAATTCATTTCCAACTGGAGATCCGGACCGAACCAGACGCCGAGTATCTTGATCGGCCCATCCGTCCAGAGGAAAGGTCCGGGAAGAGAAACTCCCTTCCACGCACCCAATCGCAAGCCCACAGACTTATCGCGATTGATCTTGGCCCCTGTCACCATCTCATAACCACTAACCACTTTGCTGACTTCGTTAATCTCGGCTCTGCTCGACACAAGAACCGAAACGTCGTCAGCATAGGCAGAATACCTTGCTGAGGTGGTGGCCCCAGGCAGAGATATTCCACGCAGGACCGGATTCGCCTTTAACTTGCGAAGGAACGGTTCCAACGCAAGAACGTACAGCAAAGGCGAGAGCGGACAACCCTGACGAATAGAGCGAGACAATACGAAAGGCTTCGATCTTACTCCATTCACTTCCACCAGCGCACCGGGGGTCGCATACAAGAGTCGGATCCAGGAGCGAAAGTCGGCTCCGAAACCGGCCGCCGAAAGGACAGCCTCCAGAAAACGATGGTCAACCCTATCGAAGGCCTTGGACTGATCTAAATTGATCAGCGCGGCTTCACTGTCGACTTGTTCTAAGATCAAGCGTACCATATGCAGGTTATCCTGAATAGTCCTGCCCTTCACAGCACAAGTCTGCTCGGGACCAATCAGACTAGACAGGACAAGCTGCAAACGGTTGGCTAAGATCTTCGCCAAAATCTTTAACTCCGTGTTTAACATTGTTAAAGGGCGAAAGTTCCCTAACCCATCCCCACCGTTCTTGTCCTTACGCAGCAACTTGATCACACCCCTGGTGAAGCGTTGGGGTATAGACCCCTGCTTCATCCAGTGGTTGAAAATCAGCTCCAGCAAAGGAACAAAAACGGGCGACAGCCTCAAGTACACTTCGTAGGGAAGACCATCGAGTCCCGGAGACTTATCCAGGCCAACCTGCTTCAGCGCATCCCAGATCTCGGACTCTGTTATGGGACCCTCGCACCCAGCCGCTTCAGCTGCCTCGAGGCAGGGAAAGTCGGCTAAATAGGAGTCGAACTGAGCAGAGCTCAGACCGGGCTCCCTGGTGAAAAGATCCTGAAAGTAATCACGAAAGACCTCACATATGCCCGCGTTTGTAGTCACGGTCCGATTATCCGGTAATGTGACGCACGCGATATGTCGTCGAGACGCACTCCTACTCTCCTCTGCACGCAATTCAGCGGCCATATTCGTCGCCTCAGAGGACATTCTTTTTAACCTAGCCCTAACTACCAGAGCTTGATCCTTCTTGATAAGCAAGGAGGCCAACTCTGCCTTAGCTAAGGCTACATCCCCACTAACACGGGATTTCACGGCCCGATCAACTTTTTCTTCTAAAGCAGTTTGCGCCGCTAATCTATCTCGATTGAGTCGACGACTAAAATCGGCAGCAAACGTTCTAATTTTGGATTTAAGTTTACCCCACCAGGCGTTCCCGAAAACCGCTCCCGACAATTCCCGTTGTATCATTAGTACCAGCTGGTCCCGAAATCCCTGCTCACCAAACAGTGAACAGTTGCATTTCCAGTAACCAGCCAACCTAACCTTAGGCTTATCTAAGTTTACCCGGACCCGGACAAGCCTATGATCCGAATAAACTATGTAATGGAAACTTGGACACCCTAAGAGCCCTACATCGACTCTCTTAACTAAGACCCGGTCGAGGTAGCTCGCAAGCGTCCCAGGAGCCGAGTTGCCACTATTAGTCCAAGTCCATGCTACCTCCCGAGGATGCTCATTCCGGTACCTATCGACGAGATCAAACCCGCCGATAAAGTCCCGAAATGGTTTCACATCAGGATTGTTAGTACCCCGTTTTTTCCCTATACGATCTATATCGGGCTCAAGGACGGCATTCCAATCGCCCGCTAAAACTACCCGACGAGATGTCGTCAAAAACGGCTCGATCTGCCGAAACAGACCAGGTCGCTCAGCATGGGTATTAGGCGCATAAACGCCGATGAGACGTAAAGCCTTACCTTTTATGGTAACGTCCAGCACACAAAGCCTGCCCGCCGGATCTGCGAAAACAAGAGTACATGCAGCGTCTAAAGACCTGCTCACTAGCCAAGAGACACCCCTCGAACGACCATCAAAACATGCTGAATAAAGGGCGAACCCCTTAGACAGCACATCCTCACGATCATGAGAAGAAAACCGGGTCTCTTGCACACAACAGATATTAACCCCGAGGCGCTGAAGGTCGCGAGAGAGCCTCGCCCTGCGAGACTCCGACCTCAGGCCCCGGACATTTAAAGTAGCCAACCAGAGAGCCATAGTGAAAACTGATTAGGGTTGCTTACCTGTTTTGAACATGGCCGGGGTGAGGATACCGACAGCATCTCCCATAGACCCATGGCCCATCTCAGTGTTGATGTTACCGTCCTGGGAGATCCCGCCGATATCCCACGGGAAAGTAAGTTTCAGAGCCCTATAGAGGGAGGGGTGAACAAAAATTGGGACCCTCCCTGCACAAAATGAGTTCATTTTCCGGAGCTTGTCGCTCTGAATGATAGCAATGGGCGGGCTCATGTTGAACGAGGATATGGCCTCGTCCAACATGGCCCAAATCTGTTTTGCTCCCGTGTCCACGCCCACCACGGTTAAAACCCGCTGGGCATCCGGAAAGTTCAACGGGTTGTCGATGTCTTTGTCGCTGAACTGTTTGATGGACAGGAGGAACTTTAGATTAGGGATACGGTTCCCATAATCCCTAGCTTTTTCCGCCTGCCTAGGGGAGATCTTACAAATGTCCAATCCATGATTGAAAATGCCCTTTGGTTTTTTTTTCTTTTCGCCGGGATCTTGAGTGGGGCTTCGGGGCCTTTTGGTGACCGGAGGTAACATCTGAGTGGTTTTAGTGGGAGAAGGACTGGGAGTGTGGCAAGGAGTGCAGGGTTGTCTAAAGGGACTGGGATCTCTACTGAGCGGGATTTGGGATTGGGCATGGGAGGTGGACGGCATAGCAGGAGAAGGCTTCACTCTGGAGAGAGGGGTTGAAATGGGAGGCATGGGGATGGAGGATACACACAGGGTGGCCTTCTTCTTCGGGGGAGATTTGATGGGGGAAATTAATTTAGGTGACTGTAAGGGGATGTTTTTTTTTGGAGGAGATTTTGTGGTTTTTTTTTGGTCGTCCAGATGTTTTTTGAGTTTTTTTAGTTTCTCCGCTTTTTCGTGGCTCGGCTCGTATTTTAGCCTCTGCTCTTCAATTGAAAGAGTGGAGGTCGGGGCGTCGCCCTTGCTGTTGATAGAGGGAGTGGGACTGTGTGTGTCTTTAGTCCCCGAGGCTTCAGGGGACTGAGGACCCGCTGGCTGACGCTTCCCTCTGACCCTGCCAACTACCTGCCATTCCCCTTCTTCCCCCTTCTTAGCCACAGGAGCGGCGGAAGAGGGCTCTTCGGGGGATGGGGGCTTGGATGGTGACCCAACCGGGGGAACAACCTCTCCGGTCCCGGCAGCTGGCATGCCCATTACAGGCGCGGCGGATTTTGCAGACTCGGTCAGAGGGGGAGTTTGGTCTTTTGTGACCTGAGTTCCAGAGGCCTTCTTCTCTGGGCAGGAAGAGGAGAGATGACCAGTCACTCCACACTTCCAGCAGGCTGGTTTACGACCGGTCACGATGACCGGCAGCTTCAGGTCACCGACGTCAATCCAGTTGGGGACGGAGCTGAAGGCCTTACGATCGAGCATCATATCAAAGCTCCATCCCCCGGTCAGGCTATCGCAGGAAGCGGCCAATATTTCCCCGTATTGGGCCAGGAAAGCCGCGAGGTGTTCCCCGATAACCTGAGGAGGGACCTCGTACACTGCCACCCTGGTCCTTCGCCGACCCTCGTACTCTGTTCGGAGGATGAGATCTTTGGTGATTAATTCTCTCCGGGTGGCTCTCACGCAGTCTTCTGCAGTGGGCAGCAGCACGTCCCACATGAAGAAACCCTTGCCCTTGACAATTCTTAGGGGTTTGAACCCCAGGGACTCCAGTGCTTTAAACACTGTGTCTTTAGTCGAACGACAAATTTTGCGCGAACGCTTGTCGACGACAAAAACAGGCACTATTCTTTTTTCGACTCTCTTCAGTTCCACTGGATCCTCCAAGAGCCCGTCTTTCACCACGAGGTGAGCGTAACTCTTGGCACGCTCCAGGAACTCCGCGATGTCGATAATACAATTCGGAGGGGACTTCCAACAAGAGGGCGAATCCCCGACCTCGGTACTAACTTTAGGCTTTTCATTGTTTTTTTCCTTTTCCAGGATTTCCTTAGCTATCCTGGCTTTGGCCGCCTGCTTAAGGACGTCCACAATCTCCTCATTAGTAGGGGTTCGTGGCAGGGCAGGATATTCATTGGGATTATCTTTGTCTGGGGGGTCTTTTTTCGGGTTAAAAAGATGCTTCCTAACCGATTTTTTTATGGTAGCCAGGGTCGATGTCTTTTTCTTTGTGATCAGAAAAGAAGGGGCTTTTTTTTCCTTCTTCTCCATGATGAAGTAAGGGGGAGGGTCGGGAGTGGAGGAATAGGGGGAGGGATATTTACTAAATTTCGCCTAAAGGCGAAACAAAAAAGAACGAATAACGCCAAAAGGCGCAAAAAAAAATAAAAAAGGGGGGGGAATTTAGACAAAAAAGTTCAAAGAAAAGATAGATAAGAAAAACTAATAAGATTTAAACTCTAGCCGAAGCTAGTTAAAAATAAAATAAAAGATGGCCGACTTTAAGAAGCGAGACTAGACAGCTAAATTAAACAATTACAAACACAACAAAAATAACACGTAAAAAACTTAAACAAATATCACCTAAAGGCGAAAATAAAAAACACAAGGAGGAAAATTAAATAATACAAAGAAAACGGTTCAAAACAAGGTAAACAAAGACAATAATAAACTTCGGCAAATAGCCGGAGCTATTAACAAAAAACAAAATGGCCGACACTAGTCGAAAAGAATAAACAAAAGAAAATACGTAACTTTCGACGACAACCAAAGCTAGAAACAAAAATTCAAAATGGCCGACCCACAGAAAAGCGAGTCGAACCGATAAACAAAGGAAAAATAAACAAATAAATTATACAATACAAGGATTACAAAACGAAATTAGTACAAACAAATTATAAAACGAATAACACGGAAAAACGTAAGGTTAGGAAAGAAAACAGAAATTAAAATTAATAAACGCGAAAATCAGAAATTAAAGGAAAATGAAAATTTTAACGGAGGCTAAAAAGAAAAAGCGTGGAAATGAAAAACAAAAATTAAAGGTTGGAAGGAAATTAAAACGAGAAGCTAGAATAAAAAGAAAAAAGGCCTGCAAATTAAAAAGGGGTAAAAAATAAAATCAAAGAATTACCGGGGGTAAAAAGAAAATTAAAAGGAAAACAAAAATGAAAGGGGGAAAATTGGAAAACTGAAATAAAAAGAAAAAATAACAGAAATTAAAAGAGGGGGGGGTAAAAAAAAATGGAGAGAAGCAAAAATCCAAAGGACTTTTTTTCTTTTTTTTTTTTTTTTTTTTTTTTTTTTTTTTCTTTTTTTTCTTTTTTTTCCTGAAACAGTCAAAATGAAATAATAAAAAACAAACTTAACCAAATATAATGCAACACAGAATTCGGGCAAACGAGCAGTCTGTCAGCAGTCAAACAGAATTCGGGCAAACGTGCAGTCGGTCTGTGGTCTACAAAAAAGAGAAAAGGAATAACAAGACGGCCGTTGGATCTCGTGATAATATTTATTACCGTATACAAAACACGGTAAATGTGGCACAAAGCCAAAAATGGGGATTGGGAAAGGAAGGTCATCGCTTGTCTTAAAATTAAACTTAGCTAGTCGCACGCACTGACCCAAGCATACAAAACAATATTCCTTTCACCAAAACACCACATTCATACATACCATTCGTTCTACAACCACCAAAATACCTCATTGTCTCTATGAAAATCCTAAATAACCCCATATGTACAATAAAGTCTGTTGGGGGGGGCGGGCATAAAAATTAAATAAAATAATCCCCAATGAAAATATACAATATGAAAACAAATATGTACAAGAAAACTAAACAAAATCATGTTAGTAATTAAACCCCCCCCCACAAATCCTAAATGTGCCAGTAAAATCAATTAACTGGGCGAAATCGACACGGGACTTTGACAATATAAAATACACATTTATCCATCCCAACCATTCACACAAACACGCACTGATTCACACACAAACATACGAAAAGGATCACACACACGAAAAACGAAAGGCGTCCCGCATCATCCAGAGAACTGAAATCACTGAGCACCTAAAGAGGGGAGGGACGGGGAGTTAAACTAAAGGAAAAGAAAAGGGGGACAGAAAAAAAAGGGGCCAATGAGCAAACATACCTTAGCTAAGTTTACATAATCGTAAGAAACTAAAAAATAAAACACCAAAAAACCTAATCTAGCCTAAGCATGGATGGGTTGCCCAAGTTCAACCCAGGTAAACAATATCCTATGCCTAACCGGCATCAAAATGCCACTCAAGGTCAGCCCCTTTCACACGGCACAAACGCGCAAGAGTCACCCACCTTTCGCCAAATTCAGATGATGTGAGTCGCCGCCTTTCCGTCCTAATCTTGACTTTAAGCAGATGCCTAAAGAACAAGATCAGTTCGGAAGAAGCAAACTTCTCGCCACCATAGAATTCCTTCTGACGCGTCGTCCAAATCACGACTCTCATAACGCCTAGTAAGCAACAGAACACATAATTCTCAGCCCTCGACATCTGCGGTACCACATTGCTGCAAACAGAAACGACATCCAGGACAAAGGTCTTTCTCCGCAAGACGCGAACCATGAGACCTTCAACAAACTTGCACAACGGCACTACCACTCTGCACTGAAAGAAGGCGTGACCAATGGTCTCGACTTCCCCAACACAGCGGCGGCAGTTTGGAGAATTCTCCAAGCCCGCTGCACAAAGTCTTTTGCCGACCCAGAGGGCTCCACGAATCACCTGCCAGGTGAGTGATGCCTCGTCGTTAGTGAGGCATTTCAACCCTGTCGCCCAAGGCCATATTGAGCGAGCCTGCTGCTTCGTAAGACCGAGCTCGCTAATCAGAGCATCTTGAACGGACCCCCGAACTAACACTTGATACAATGCCCTACGAGACAACGCCTGGACGTTGGAGAGGCCTTCCGACGCCCGTAAGAGGCATTTCAGAGCGCGACGACATTCGTGATAGAAGGAGCTTTCGGCTCGGGGTCTACGGCGGGCCTCCCCCTCGCACGAGTGCACACTTCTCAGGGACGGGAAATTTTTCCGGGCATCTTCCTTCCAGAAGGCTCCCACCTCGTCCGGTTCGCGACACAATCGGTCCAGGAATGCAATGCGAAGCATATGTTGACGAATCTCAATGCTTGGCATTCCCAGGCCGCCCTCAGCGGTATGAAGGCAACAGATCTTGCGAGATACCATAGCGGCCTTGCCTCTCCACAAGAAAGAGAACAAGAGCCTTACTAATAAACTTAGTGCGGTAAACGGAAGTGGAAGTACAGAGAGTCGGTACACGAGAATAGGATATATGTGAGAAACACATACTTCCGCCCTTCCCTTCAGGGAAAGCCTCCTCCGAGACCACAGACCAACCGCGATCTCGGCCTTCCCTCGTACCTCCGACCAATTCATTTCCAACTGGAGATCCGGACCGAACCAGACGCCGAGTATCTTGATCGGCCCATCCGTCCAGAGGAAAGGTCCGGGAAGAGAAACTCCCTTCCACGCACCCAATCGCAAGCCCACAGACTTATCGCGATTGATCTTGGCCCCTGTCACCATCTCATAACCACTGACCACTTTGCTGACTTCGTCAATCTCGGCTCTGCTCGACACAAGAACCGAAACGTCGTCAGCATAGGCAGAATACCTTGCTGAGGTGGTGGCCCCAGGCAGAGATATTCCACGCAGGACCGGATTCGCCTTTAACTTGCGAAGGAACGGTTCCAACGCAAGAACGTACAGCAAAGGCGAGAGCGGACAACCCTGACGAATAGAGCGAGACAATACGAAAGGCTTCGATCTTACTCCATTCACTTCCACCAGCGCACCGGGGGTCGCATACAAGAGTCGGATCCAGGAGCGAAAGTCGGCTCCGAAACCGGCCGCCGAAAGGACAGCCTCCAGAAAACGATGGTCAACCCTATCGAAGGCCTTGGACTGATCTAAATTGATCAGCGCGGCTTCACCGTCGACTTGTTCTAAGATCAAGCGTACCATATGCAGGTTATCCTGAATAGTCCTGCCCTTCACAGCACAAGTCTGCTCGGGACCAATCAGACTAGACAGGACAAGCTGCAAACGGTTGGCTAAGATCTTCGCCAAAATCTTTAACTCCGTGTTTAACATTGTTAAAGGGCGAAAGTTCCCTAACCCATCCCCACCGTTCTTGTCCTTACGCAGCAACTTGATCACACCCCTGGTGAAGCGTTGGGGTATAGACCCCTGCTTCATCCAGTGGTTGAAAATCAGCTCCAGCAAAGGAACAAAAACGGGCGACAGCCTCAAGTACACTTCGTAGGGAAGACCATCGAGTCCCGGAGACTTATCCAGGCCAACCTGCTTCAGCGCATCCCAGATCTCGGACTCTGTTATGGGACCCTCGCACCCAGCCGCTTCAGCTGCCTCGAGGCAGGGAAAGTCGGCTAAATAGGAGTCGAACTGAGCAGAGCTCAGACCGGGCTCCCTGGTGAAAAGATCCTGAAAGTAATCACGAAAGACCTCACATATGCCCGCGTTTGTAGTCACGGTCCGATTATCCGGTAATGTGACGCACGCGATATGTCGTCGAGACGCACTCCTACTCTCCTCTGCACGCAATTCAGCGGCCATATTCGTCGCCTCAGAGGACATTCTTTTTAACCTAGCCCTAACTACCAGAGCTTGATCCTTCTTGATAAGCAAGGAGGCCAACTCTGCCTTAGCTAAGGCTACATCCCCACTAACACGGGATTTCACGGCCCGATCAACTTTTTCTTCTAAAGCAGTTTGCGCCGCTAATCTATCTCGATTGAGTCGACGACTAAAATCGGCAGCAAACGTTCTAATTTTGGATTTAAGTTTACCCCACCAGGCGTTCCCGAAAACCGCTCCCGACAATTCCCGTTGTATCATTAGTACCAGCTGGTCCCGAAAACCCTGCTCACCAAACAGTGAACAGTTGAATTTCCAGTAACCAGCCAACCTAACCTTAGGCTTATCTAAGTTTACCCGGACCCGGACAAGCCTATGATCCGAATAAACTATGTAATGGAAACTTGGACACCCTAAGAGCCCTACATCGACTCTCTTAACTAAGACCCGGTCGAGGTAGCTCGCAAGCGTCCCAGGAGCCGAGTTGCCACTATTAGTCCAAGTCCATGCTACCTCCCGAGGATGCTCATTCCGGTACTTATCGACGAGATCAAACCCGCCGATAAAGTCCCGAAATGGTTTCACATCAGGATTGTTAGTACCCCGTTTTTTCCCTATACGATCTATATCGGGCTCAAGGACGGCATTCCAATCGCCCGCTAAAACTACCCGACGAGATGTCGTCAAAAACGGCTCGATCTGCCGAAACAGACCAGGTCGCTCAGCATGGGTATTAGGCGCATAAACGCCGATGAGACGTAAAGCCTTACCTTTTATGGTAACGTCCAGCACACAAAGCCTGCCCGCCGGATCTGCGAAAACAAGAGTACATGCAGCGTCTAAAGACCTGCTCACTAGCCAAGAGACACCCCTCGAACGACCATCAAAACATGCTGAATAAAGGGCGAACCCCTTAGACAGCACATCCTCACGATCATGAGAAGAAAACCGGGTCTCTTGCACACAACAGATATTAACCCCGAGGCGCTGAAGGTCGCGAGAGAGCCTCGCCCTGCGAGACTCCGACCTCAGGCCCCGGACATTTAAAGTAGCCAACCAGAGAGCCATAGTGAAAACTGATTAGGGTTGCTTACCTGTTTTGAACATGGCCGGGGTGAGGATACCGACAGCATCTCCCATAGACCCATGGCCCATCTCAGTGTTGATGTTACCGTCCTGGGAGATCCCGCCGATATCCCACGGGAAAGTAAGTTTAAGAGCCCTATAGAGGGAGGGGTGAACAAAAATTGGGACCCTCCCTGCACAAAATGAGTTCATTTTCCGGAGCTTGTCGCTCTGAATGATAGCAATGGGCGGGCTCATGTTGAACGAGGATATGGCCTCGTCCAACATGGCCCAAATCTGTTTTGCTCCCGTGTCTACTCCCACCACGGTTAAAACCCGCTGGGCATCTGGGAAGTTCAACGGGTTGTCGATGTCTTTGTCGCTGAACTGTTTGATGGACAGGAGGAACTTTAGATTAGGGATACGGTTCCCATAATCCCTAGCTTTTTCCGCCTGCCTAGGGGAGATCTTACAAATGTCCAATCCATGATTGAAAATGCCCTTTGGTTTTTTTTTCTTTTCGCCGGGATCTTGAGTGGGGCTTCGGGGCCTTTTGGTGACCGGTGGTAACATCTGAGAGGTTTTAGTGGGAGAAGGACTGGGAGTGTGGCAAGGAGTGCAGGGTTGTCTAAAGGGACTGGGATCTCTACTGAGCGGGATTTGGGATTGGGCATGGGAGGTGGACGGCATAGCAGGAGAAGGCTTCACTCTGGAGAGAGGGGTTGAAGTGGGAGGCATGGGGATGGAGGAAACACAAAGGGTGGCCTTCTTCTTCGGGGGAGATTTGATGGGGGAAATTAATTTAGGTGACTGTAGGGGATGTTTTTTTTTGGAGGAGATTTTGTAGTTTTTTTTTGGTCGTCCAGATGTTTTTTGAGTTTTTTTAGTTTCTCCACTTTTTCGTGGCTTGGCTCATATTTCAACTTTTGCTCTTCAATTGAAAGAGTGGAGGTCGGGGCGTCGCCCTTGCTGTTGATAGAGGGAGTGGGACTGTGTGTGTCTTTAGTCCCCGAGGCTTCAGGGGACTGAGGACCCGCTGGCTGACGCTTCCCTCTGACCCTGCCAACTACCTGCCATTCCCCTTCTTCCCCCTTCTTAGCCACAGGAGCGGCGGAAGAGGGCTCTTCGGGGGATGGGGGCTTGGATGGTGACCCAACCGGGGGAACAACCTCTCCGGTCCCGGCAGCTGGCATGCCCATTACAGGCGCGGCGGATTTTGCAGACTCGGTCAGAGGGGGAGTTTGGTCTTTAGTGACCTGAGTCCCAGAGGCCTTCTTCTCTGGGCAGGAAGAGGAGAGATGACCAGTCACTCCACACTTCCAACAGGCTGGTTTACGACCGGTCACGATGACCGGCAGCTCCAGGTCACCTACGTCAATCCAGTTGGGGACGGAGCTGAAGGCCTTTCGATCGAGCATCATATCAAAGCTCCATCCCCCGGTCAGGCTATCGCAGGAAGCGGCCAATATTTCCCCGTATTGGGCCAGGAAAGCCGCGAGGTGTTCCCCGATAACCTGAGGAGGGACCTCGTACACTGCCACCCTGGTCCTTCGCCGACCCTCGTACTCCGTTCGGAGGATGAGATCCTTGGTGATCAACTCCCTCCGGGTGGCTCTCACGCAGTCTTCTGCAGTGGGCAGCAGCACGTCCCACATGAAGAAACCCTTGCCTTTGACAATTCTTAGGGGTTTGAACCCCAGGGACTCCAGTGCTTTAAACACTGTGTCTTTAGTCGAACGACAAATTTTGCGCGAACGCTTGTCGACGACAAAAACAGACACTATTCTTTTCTCGACTCTCTTCAGTTCCACTGGATCCTCCAAGAGCCCGTCTTTCACCACGAGGTGAGCGTAACTCTTGGCACGCTCCAGGAACTCCGCGATGTCGATAATACAATTCGGAGGGGACTTCCAACAAGAGGGCGAATCCCCGACCTCGGTACTAACTTTAGGCTTTTCATTGTTTTTTTCCTTTTCCAGGATTTCCTTAGCTATCCTGGCTTTGGCCGCCTGCTTAAGGACGTCCACAATCTCCTCATTAGTAGGGGTTCGTGGCAGGGCAGGATATTCATTGGGATTATCTTTGTCTGGGGGGTCTTTTTTCGGGTTAAAAAGATGCTTCCTAACCGATTTTTTTATGGTAGCCAGGGTCGATGTCTTTTTCTTTGTGATCAGAAAAGAAGGGGCTTTTTTTTCCTTCTTCTCCATGATGAAGTAAGGGGGAGGGTCGGGAGTGGAGGAATAGGGGGAGGGATATTTACTAAATTTCGCCTAAAGGCGAAACAAAAAAGAACGAATAACGCCAAAAGGCGCAAAAAAAAATAAAAAAGGGGGGGGAATTTAGACAAAAAAGTTCAAAGAAAAGATAGATAAGAAAAACTAATAAGATTTAAACTCTAGCCGAAGCTAGTTAAAAATAAAATAAAAGATGGCCGACTTTAAGAAGCGAGACTAGACAGCTAAATTAAACAATTACAAACACAACAAAAATAACACGTAAAAAACTTAAACAAATATCACCTAAAGGCGAAAATAAAAAACACAAGGAGGAAAATTAAATAATACAAAGAAAACGGTTCAAAACAAGGTAAACAAAGACAATAATAAACTTCGGCAAATAGCCGGAGCTATTAACAAAAAACAAAATGGCCGACACTAGTCGAAAAGAATAAACAAAAGAAAATACGTAACTTTCGACGACAACCAAAGCTAGAAACAAAAATTCAAAATGGCCGACCCACAGAAAAGCGAGTCGAACCGATAAACAAAGGAAAAATAAACAAATAAATTATACAATACAAGGATTACAAAACGAAATTAGTACAAACAAATTATAAAACGAATAACACGGAAAAACGTAAGGTTAGGAAAGAAAACAGAAATTAAAATTAATAAACGCGAAAATCAGAAATTAAAGGAAAATGAAAATTTTAACGGAGGCTAAAAAGAAAAAGCGTGGAAATGAAAAACAAAAATTAAAGGTTGGAAGGAAATTAAAACGAGAAGCTAGAATAAAAAGAAAAAAGGCCTGCAAATTAAAAAGGGGTAAAAAATAAAATCAAAGAATTACCGGGGGTAAAAAGAAAATTAAAAGGAAAACAAAAATGAAAGGGGGAAAATTGGAAAACTGAAATAAAAAGAAAAAATAACAGAAATTAAAAGAGGGGGGGGTAAAAAAAAATGGAGAGAAGCAAAAATCCAAAGGACTTTTTTTCTTTTTTTTTTTTTTTTTTTTTTTTTTTCTTTTTTTTCCTGAAACAGTCAAAATGAAATAATAAAAAACAAACTTAACCAAATATAATGCAACACAGAATTCGGGCAAACGAGCAGTCTGTCAGCAGTCAAACAGAATTCGGGCAAACGTGCAGTCGGTCTGTGGTCTACAAAAAAGAGAAAAGGAATAACAAGACGGCCGTTGGATCTCGTGATAATATTTATTACTGTATGCAAAACACAGTAAATGTGGCACAAAGCCAAAAATGGGGATTGGGAAAGGAAGGTCATCGCTTGTCTTAAAATTAAACTTAGCTAGTCGCACGCACTGACCCAAGCATACAAAACAATATTCCTTTCACCAAAACACCACATTCATACATACCATTCGTTCTACAACCACCAAAATACCTCATTGTCTCTATGAAAATCCTAAATAACCCCATATATACAATAAAGTCTGTTGGGGGGCGGGCATAAAAATTAAATAAAATAATCCCCAATGACTATATACAATATGCATACAAATATGTACAAGAAAACTAAACAAAATCATGTTAGTAATTAAAAACCCCCCGACAAATCCTAAATGTGCCAGTAAAATCAATTAACTGGGCGAAATCGACACGGGACTTTGACAATATAAAATACACATTTATCCATCCCAACCATTCACACAAACACGCACTGATTCACACACAAACATACGAAAAGGATCACACACACGAAAAACGAAAGGCGTCCCGCATCATCCAGAGAACTGAAATCACTGAGCACCTAAAGAGGGGAGGGACGGGGAGTTAAACTAAAGGAAAAGAAAAGGGGGACAGAAAAAAAAGGGGCCAATGAGCAAACATACCTTAGCTAAGTTTACATAATCGTAAGAAACTAAAAAAATAAAACACCAAAAACCCTAATCTAGCCTAAGCATGGATGGGTTGCCCAAGTTCAACCCAGGTAAACAATATCCTATGCCTAACCGGCATCAAAATGCCACTCAAGGTCAGCCCCTTTCACACGGCACAAACGCGCAAGAGTCACCCACCTTTCGCCAAATTCAGATGATGTGAGTCGCCGCCTTTCCGTCCTAATCTTGACTTTAAGCAGATGCCTAAAGAACAAGATCAGTTCGGAAGAAACAAACTTCTCGCCACCATAGAATTCCTTCTGACGCGTCGTCCAAATCACGACTCTCATAACGCCTAGTAAGCAACAGAACACATAATTCTCAGCCCTCGACATCTGCGGTACCACATTGCTGCAAACAGAAACGACATCCAGGACAAAGGTCTTTCTCCGCAAGACGCGAACCATGAGACCTTCAACAAACTTGCACAACGGCACTACCACTCTGCACTGAAAGAAGGCGTGACCAATGGTCTCGACTTCCCCAACACAGCGGCGGCAGTTTGGAGAATTCTCCAAGCCCGCTGCACAAAGTCTTTTGCCGACCCAGAGGGCTCCACGAATCACCTGCCAGGTGAGTGATGCCTCGTCGTTAGTGAGGCATTTCAACCCTGTCGCCCAAGGCCATATTGAGCGAGCCTGCTGCTTCGTAAGACCGAGCTCGCTAATCAGAGCATCTTGAACGGACCCCCGAACTAACACTTGATACAATGCCCTACGAGACAACGCCTGGACGTTGGAGAGGCCTTCCGACGCCCGTAAGAGGCATTTCAGAGCGCGACGACATTCGTGATAGAAGGAGCTTTCGGCTCGGGGTCTACGGCGGGCCTCCCCCTCGCACGAGTGCACACTTCTCAGGGACGGGAAATTTTTCCGGGCATCTTCCTTCCAGAAGGCTCCCACCTCGTCCGGTTCGCGACACAATCGGTCCAGGAATGCAATGCGAAGCATATGTTGACGAATCTCAATGCTTGGCATTCCCAGGCCGCCCTCAGCGGTATGAAGGCAACAGATCTTGCGAGATACCATAGCGGCCTTGCCTCTCCACAAGAAAGAGAACAAGAGCCTTACTAATAAACTTAGTGCGGTAAACGGAAGTGGAAGTACAGAGAGTCGGTACACGAGAATAGGATATATGTGAGAAACACATACTTCCGCCCTTCCCTTCAGGGAAAGCCTCCTCCGAGACCACAGACCAACCGCGATCTCGGCCTTCCCTCGTACCTCCGACCAATTCATTTCCAACTGGAGATCCGGACCGAACCAGACGCCGAGTATCTTGATCGGCCCATCCGTCCAGAGGAAAGGTCCGGGAAGAGAAACTCCCTTCCACGCACCCAATCGCAAGCCCACAGACTTATCGCGATTGATCTTGGCCCCTGTCACCATCTCATAACCACTGACCACTTTGCTGACTTCGTCAATCTCGGTTCTGCTCGACACAAGAACCGAAACGTCGTCAGCATAGGCAGAATACCTTGCTGAGGTGGTGGCCCCAGGCAGAGATATTCCACGCAGGACCGGATTCGCCTTTAACTTGCGAAGGAACGGTTCCAACGCAAGAACGTACAGCAAAGGCGAGAGCGGACAACCCTGACGAATAGAGCGAGACAATACGAAAGGCTTCGATCTTACTCCATTCACTTCCACCAGCGCACCGGGGGTCGCATACAAGAGTCGGATCCAGGAGCGAAAGTCGGCTCCGAAACCGGCCGCCGAAAGGACAGCCTCCAGAAAACGATGGTCAACCCTATCGAAGGCCTTGGACTGATCTAAATTGATCAGCGCGGCTTCACCGTCGACTTGTTCTAAGATCAAGCGTACCATATGCAGATTATCCTGAATAGTCCTGCCCTTCACAGCACAAGTCTGCTCGGGACCAATCAGACTAGACAGGACAAGCTGCAAACGGTTGGCTAAGATCTTCGCCAAAATCTTTAACTCCGTGTTTAACATTGTTAAAGGGCGAAAGTTCCCTAACCCATCCCCACCGTTCTTGTCCTTACGCAGCAACTTGATCACACCCCTGGTGAAGCGTTGGGGTATAGACCCCTGCTTCATCCAGTGGTTGAAAATCAGCTCCAGCAAAGGAACAAAAACGGGCGACAGCCTCAAGTACACTTCGTAGGGAAGACCATCGAGTCCCGGAGACTTATCCAGGCCAACCTGCTTCAGCGCATCCCAGATCTCGGACTCTGTTATGGGACCCTCGCACCCAGCCGCTTCAGCTGCCTCGAGGCAGGGAAAGTCGGCTAAATAGGAGTCGAACTGAGCAGAGCTCAGACCGGGCTCCCTGGTGAAAAGATCCTGAAAGTAATCACGAAAGACCTCACATATGCCCGCGTTTGTAGTCACGGTCCGATTATCCGGTAATGTGACGCACGCGATATGTCGTCGAGACGCACTCCTACTCTCCTCTGCACGCAATTCAGCGGCCATATTCGTCGCCTCAGAGGACATTCTTTTTAACCTAGCCCTAACTACCAGAGCTTGATCCTTCTTGATAAGCAAGGAGGCCAACTCTGCCTTAGCTAAGGCTACATCCCCACTAACACGGGATTTCACGGCCCGATCAACTTTTTCTTCTAAAGCAGTTTGCGCCGCTAATCTATCTCGATTGAGTCGACGACTAAAATCGGCAGCAAACGTTCTAATTTTGGATTTAAGTTTACCCCACCAGGCGTTCCCGAAAACCGCTCCCGACAATTCCCGTTGTATCATTAGTACCAGCTGGTCCCGAAATCCCTGCTCACCAAACAGTGAACAGTTGAATTTCCAGTAACCAGCCAACCTAACCTTAGGCTTATCTAAGTTTACCCGGACCCGGACAAGCCTATGATCCGAATAAACTATGTAATGGAAACTTGGACACCCTAAGAGCCCTACATCGACTCTCTTAACTAAGACCCGGTCGAGGTAGCTCGCAAGCGTCCCAGGAGCCGAGTTGCCACTATTAGTCCAAGTCCATGCTACCTCCCGAGGATGCTCATTCCGGTACTTATCGACGAGATCAAACCCGCCGATAAAGTCCCGAAATGGTTTCACATCAGGATTGTTAGTACCCCGTTTTTTCCCTATACGATCTATATCGGGCTCAAGGACGGCATTCCAATCGCCCGCTAAAACTACCCGACGAGATGTCGTCAAAAACGGCTCGATCTGCCGAAACAGACCAGGTCGCTCAGCATGGGTATTAGGCGCATAAACGCCGATGAGACGTAAAGCCTTACCTTTTATGGTAACGTCCAGCACACAAAGCCTGCCCGCCGGATCTGCGAAAACAAGAGTACATGCAGCGTCTAAAGACCTGCTCACTAGCCAAGAGACACCCCTCGAACGACCATCAAAACATGCTGAATAAAGGGCGAACCCCTTAGACAGCACATCCTCACGATCATGAGAAGAAAACCGGGTCTCTTGCACACAACAGATATTAACCCCGAGGCGCTGAAGGTCGCGAGAGAGCCTCGCCCTGCGAGACTCCGACCTCAGGCCCCGGACATTTAAAGTAGCCAACCAGAGAGCCATAGTGAAAACTGATTAGGGTTGCTTACCTGTTTTGAACATGGCCGGGGTGAGGATACCGACCGCATCTCCCATAGACCCATGGCCCATCTCAGTGTTGATGTTACCGTCCTGGGAGATCCCGCCGATATCCCACGGGAAAGTAAGTTTAAGAGCCCTATAGAGGGAGGGGTGAACAAAAATTGGGACCCTCCCTGCGCAAAATGAGTTCATTTTCCGGAGCTTGTCGCTCTGGATGATAGCAATGGGCGGGCTCATGTTGAACGAGGATATGGCCTCGTCCAACATGGCCCAAATCTGTTTTGCTCCCGTGTCCACGCCCACCACGGTTAAAACCCGCTGGGCATCCGGAAAGTTCAACGGGTTGTCGATGTCTTTGTCGCTGAACTGTTTGATGGACAGGAGGAACTTTAGATTAGGGATACGGTTCCCATAATCCCTAGCTTTTTCCGCCTGCCTAGGGGAGATCTTACAAATGTCCAATCCATGATTGAAAATGCCCTTTGGTTTTTTTTTCTTTTCGCCGGGATCTTGAGTGGGGCTTCGGGGCCTTTTGGTGACCGGTGGTAACATCTGAGAGGTTTTAGTGGGAGAAGGACTGGGAGTGTGGCAAGGAGTGCAGGGTTGTCTAAAGGGACTGGGATCTCTACTGAGCGGGATTTGGGATTGGGCATGGGAGGTGGACGGCATAGCAGGAGAAGGCTTCACTCTGGAGAGAGGGGTTGAAGTGGGAGGCATGGGGATGGAGGATACACAAAGGGTGGCCTTCTTCTTCGGGGGAGATTTGATGGGGGAAATTAATTTAGGTGACTGTAAGGGGATGTTTTTTTTTGGAGGAGATTTTGTGGTTTTTTTTTGGTCGTCCAGATGTTTTTTGAGTTTTTTTAGTTTCTCCGCTTTTTCGTGGCTCGGCTCGTATTTTAGCCTCTGCTCTTCAATTGAAAGAGTGGAGGTCGGGGCGTCGCCCTTGCTGTTGATAGAGGGAGTGGGACTGTGTGTGTCTTTAGTCCCCGAGGCTTCAGGGGACTGAGGACCCGCTGGCTGACGCTTCCCTCTGACCCTGCCAACTACCTGCCATTCCCCTTCTTCCCCCTTCTTAGCCACAGGAGCGGCGGAAGAGGGCTCTTCGGGGGATGGGGGCTTGGATGGTGACCCAACCGGGGGAACAACCTCTCCGGTCCCGGCAGCTGGCATGCCCATTACAGGCGCGGCGGATTTTGCAGACTCGGTCAGAGGGGGAGTTTGGTCTTTTGTGACCTGAGTTCCAGAGGCCTTCTTCTCTGGGCAGGAAGAGGAGAGATGACCAGTCACTCCACACTTCCAGCAGGCTGGTTTACGACCGGTCACGATGACCGGCAGCTTCAGGTCACCGACGTCAATCCAGTTGGGGACGGAGCTGAAGGCCTTACGATCGAGCATCATATCAAAGCTCCATCCCCCGGTCAGGCTATCGCAGGAAGCGGCCAATATTTCCCCGTATTGGGCCAGGAAAGCCGCGAGGTGTTCCCCGATAACCTGAGGAGGGACCTCGTACACTGCCACCCTGGTCCTTCGCCGACCCTCGTACTCTGTTCGGAGGATGAGATCTTTGGTGATTAATTCTCTCCGGGTGGCTCTCACGCAGTCTTCTGCAGTGGGCAGCAGCACGTCCCACATGAAGAAACCCTTGCCTTTGACAATTCTTAGGGGTTTGAACCCCAGGGACTCCAGTGCTTTAAACACTGTGTCTTTAGTCGAACGACAAATTTTGCGCGAACGCTTGTCGACGACAAAAACAGACACTATTCTTTTTTCGACTCTCTTCAGTTCCACTGGATCCTCCAAGAGCCCGTCTTTCACCACGAGGTGAGCGTAACTCTTGGCACGCTCCAGGAACTCCGCGATGTCGATAATACAATTCGGAGGGGACTTCCAACAAGAGGGCGAATCCCCGACCTCGGTACTAACTTTCGGCTTTTCTTGAATTTTTTCCTTTTCCAGGATTTCATTAGCTATCCTGGCTTTGGCCGCCTTCTTCAGGACGTCCACAATCTCCTCATTAGTAGGGGTTCTTGGCAGGGCAGGATATTCATTGGGATTATCTTTGTCTGTGGGGTCTTTTTTCGGGTTAAAAAGATGCTTCCTAACCGATTTTTTGATGGTAGCCAGGGTCGAAGTCTTTTTCTTTGTGATCAGAAAAGAAGGGGCTTTTTTTTCCTTCTTCTCCATGATGAAGTAAGGGGGAGGGTCGGGAGTGGAGGAATAGGGGGAGGGATATTTACTAAATTTCGCCTAAAGGCGAAAAAAAAAGAACGAATAACGCCAAAAGGCGCAAAAAAATAAAAAAGGGGGGGGGGAAATTAGACAAAAAAGTTCAAAGAAAAGATAGATAAGAAAAACTAATAAGATTTAAACTCTAGCCGAAGCTAGTTAAAAATAAAATAAAAGATGGCCGACTTTAAGAAGCGAGACTAGACAGCTAAATTAAACAATTACAAACACAACAAAAATAACACGTAAAAAACTTAAACAAATATCACCTAAAGGCGAAAATAAAAAACACAAGGAGGAAAATTAAATAATACAAAGAAAACGGTTCAAAACAAGGTAAACAAAGACAATAATAAACTTCGGCAAATAGCCGGAGCTATTAACAAAAAACAAAATGGCCGACACTAGTCGAAAAGAATAAACAAAAGAAAATACGTAACTTTCGACGACAACCAAAGCTAGAAACAAAAATTCAAAATGGCCGACCCACAGAAAAGCGAGTCGAACCGATAAACAAAGGAAAAATAAACAAATAAATTATACAATACAAGGATTACAAAACGAAATTAGTACAAACAAATTATAAAACGAATAACACGGAAAAACGTAAGGTTAGGAAAGAAAACAGAAATTAAAATTAATAAACGCGAAAATCAGAAATTAAAGGAAAATGAAAATTTTAACGGAGGCTAAAAAGAAAAAGCGTGGAAATGAAAAACAAAAATTAAAGGTTGGAAGGAAATTAAAACGAGAAGCTAGAATAAAAAGAAAAAAGGCCTGCAAATTAAAAAGGGGTAAAAAATAAAATCAAAGAATTACCGGGGGTAAAAAGAAAATTAAAAGGAAAACAAAAATGAAAGGGGGAAAATTGGAAAACTGAAATAAAAAGAAAAAATAACAGAAATTAAAAGAGGGGGGGGTAAAAAAAAATGGAGAGAAGCAAAAATCCAAAGGACTTTTTTTCTTTTTTTTTTTTTTTTTTTTTTTTTTTCTTTTTTTTCTTTTTTTTCCTGAAACAGTCAAAATGAAATAATAAAAAACAAACTTAACCAAATATAATGCAACACAGAATTCGGGCAAACGAGCAGTCTGTCAGCAGTCAAACAGAATTCGGGCAAACGTGCAGTCGGTCTGTGGTCTACAAAAAAGAGAAAAGGAATAACAAGACGGCCGTTGGATCTCGTGATAATATTTATTACTGTATGCAAAACACAGTAAATGTGGCACAAAGCCAAAAATGGGGATTGGGAAAGGAAGGTCATCGCTTGTCTTAAAATTAAACTTAGCTAGTCGCACGCACTGACCCAAGCATACAAAACAATATTCCTTTCACCAAAACACCACATTCATACATACCATTCGTTCTACAACCACCAAAATACCTCATTGTCTCTATGAAAATCCTAAATAACCCCATATATACAATAAAGTCTGTTGGGGGGCGGGCATAAAAATTAAATAAAATAATCCCCAATGACTATATACAATATGCATACAAATATGTACAAGAAAACTAAACAAAATCATGTTAGTAATTAAAAACCCCCCGACAAATCCTAAATGTGCCAGTAAAATCAATTAACTGGGCGAAATCGACACGGGACTTTGACAATATAAAATACACATTTATCCATCCCAACCACTCGCACAAACACGCACTGATTCACACACAAACATACGAAAAGGATCACACACACGAAAACGAAAGGCGTCCCGCATCATCCAGAGAACTGAAATCACTGAGCACCTAAAGAGGGGAGGGATGGGGAGTTAAACTAAAGGAAAAGAAAAGGGGGACAGAAAAAAAAAGGGGCCAATGAGCAAACATACCTTAGCTAAGTTTACATAATCCTAAGAAACTAAAAATAAAACACCAAAAACCCTAATCTAGCCTAAGCATGGATGGGTTGCCCAAGTTCAACCCAGGTAAACAATATCCTATGCCTAACCGGCATCAAAATGCCACTCAAGGTCAGCCCCTTTCACACGGCACAAACGCGCAAGAGTCACCCACCTTTCGCCAAATTCCGATGATGTGAGTCGCCGCCTTTCCGTCCTAATCTTGACTTTAAGCAGATGCCTAAAGAACAAGATCAGTTCGGAAGAAGCAAACTTCTCGCCACCATAGAATTCCTTCTGACGCGTCGTCCAAATCACGACTCTCATAACGCCTAGTAAGCAACAGAACACATAATTCTCAGCCCTCGACATCTGCGGTACCACATTGCTGCAAACAGAAACGACATCCAGGACAAAGGTCTTTCTCCGCAAGACGCGAACCATGAGACCTTCAACAAACTTGCACAACGGCACTACCACTCTGCACTGAAAGAAGGCGTGACCAATGGTCTCGACTTCCCCAACACAGCGGCGGCAGTTTGGAGAATTCTCCAAGCCCGCTGCACAAAGTCTTTTGCCGACCCAGAGGGCTCCACGAATCACCTGCCAGGTGAGTGATGCCTCGTCGTTAGTGAGGCATTTCAACCCTGTCGCCCAAGGCCATATTGAGCGAGCCTGCTGCTTCGTAAGACCGAGCTCGCTAATCAGAGCATCTTGAACGGACCCCCGAACTAACACTTGATACAATGCCCTACGAGACAACGCCTGGACGTTGGAGAGGCCTTCCGACGCCCGTAAGAGGCATTTCAGAGCGCGACGACATTCGTGATAGAAGGAGCTTTCGGCTCGGGGTCTACGGCGGGCCTCGCCCTCGCACGAGTGCACACTTCTCAGGGACGGGAAATTTTTCCGGGCATCTTCCTTCCAGAAGGCTCCCACCTCGTCCGGTTCGCGACACAATCGGTCCAGGAATGCAATGCGAAGCATATGTTGACGAATCTCAATGCTTGGCATTCCCAGGCCGCCCTCAGCGGTATGAAGGCAACAGATCTTGCGAGATACCATAGCGGCCTTGCCTCTCCACAAGAAAGAGAACAAGAGCCTTACTAATAAACTTAGTGCGGTAAACGGAAGTGGAAGTACAGAGAGTCGGTACACGAGAATAGGATATATGTGAGAAACACATACTTCCGCCCTTCCCTTCAGGGAAAGCCTCCTCCGAGACCACAGACCAACCGCGATCTCGGCCTTCCCTCGTACCTCCGACCAATTCATTTCCAACTGGAGATCCGGACCGAACCAGACGCCGAGTATCTTGATCGGCCCATCCGTCCAGAGGAAAGGTCCGGGAAGAGAAACTCCCTTCCACGCACCCAATCGCAAGCCCACAGACTTATCGCGATTGATCTTGGCCCCTGTCACCATCTCATAACCACTGACCACTTTGCTGACTTCGTCAATCTCGGCTCTGCTCGACACAAGAACCGAAACGTCGTCAGCATAGGCAGAATACCTTGCTGAGGTGGTGGCCCCAGGCAGAGATATTCCACGCAGGACCGGATTCGCCTTTAACTTGCGAAGGAACGGTTCCAACGCAAGAACGTACAGCAAAGGCGAGAGCGGACAACCCTGACGAATAGAGCGAGACAATACGAAAGGCTTCGATCTTACTCCATTCACTTCCACCAGCGCACCGGGGGTCGCATACAAGAGTCGGATCCAGGAGCGAAAGTCGGCTCCGAAACCGGCCGCCGAAAGGACAGCCTCCAGAAAACGATGGTCAACCCTATCGAAGGCCTTGGACTGATCTAAATTGATCAGCGCGGCTTCACCGTCGACTTGTTCTAAGATCAAGCGTACCATATGCAGGTTATCCTGAATAGTCCTGCCCTTCACAGCACAAGTCTGCTCGGGACCAATCAGACTAGACAGGACAAGCTGCAAACGGTTGGCTAAGATCTTCGCCAAAATCTTTAACTCCGTGTTTAACATTGTTAAAGGGCGAAAGTTCCCTAACCCATCCCCACCGTTCTTGTCCTTACGCAGCAACTTGATCACACCCCTGGTGAAGCGTTGGGGTATAGACCCCTGCTTCATCCAGTGGTTGAAAATCAGCTCCAGCAAAGGAACAAAAACGGGCGACAGCCTCAAGTACACTTCGTAGGGAAGACCATCGAGTCCCGGAGACTTATCCAGGCCAACCTGCTTCAGCGCATCCCAGATCTCGGACTCTGTTATGGGACCCTCGCACCCAGCCGCTTCAGCTGCCTCGAGGCAGGGAAAGTCGGCTAAATAGGAGTCGAACTGAGCAGAGCTCAGACCGGGCTCCCTGGTGAAAAGATCCTGAAAGTAATCACGAAAGACCTCACATATGCCCGCGTTTGTAGTCACGGTCCGATTATCCGGTAATGTGACGCACGCGATATGTCGTCGAGACGCACTCCTACTCTCCTCTGCACGCAATTCAGCGGCCATATTCGTCGCCTCAGAGGACATTCTTTTTAACCTAGCCCTAACTACCAGAGCTTGATCCTTCTTGATAAGCAAGGAGGCCAACTCTGCCTTAGCTAAGGCTACATCCCCACTAACACGGGATTTCACGGCCCGATCAACTTTTTCTTCTAAAGCAGTTTGCGCCGCTAATCTATCTCGATTGAGTCGACGACTAAAATCGGCAGCAAACGTTCTAATTTTGGATTTAAGTTTACCCCACCAGGCGTTCCCGAAAACCGCTCCCGACAATTCCCGTTGTATCATTAGTACCAGCTGGTCCCGAAATCCCTGCTCACCAAACAGTGAACAGTTGAATTTCCAGTAACCAGCCAACCTAACCTTAGGCTTATCTAAGTTTACCCGGACCCGGACAAGCCTATGATCCGAATAAACTATGTAATGGAAACTTGGACACCCTAAGAGCCCTACATCGACTCTCTTAACTAAGACCCGGTCGAGGTAGCTCGCAAGCGTCCCAGGAGCCGAGTTGCCACTATTAGTCCAAGTCCATGCTACCTCCCGAGGATGCTCATTCCGGTACTTATCGACGAGATCAAACCCGCCGATAAAGTCCCGAAATGGTTTCACATCAGGATTGTTAGTACCCCGTTTTTTCCCTATACGATCTATATCGGGCTCAAGGACGGCATTCCAATCGCCCGCTAAAACTACCCGACGAGATGTCGTCAAAAACGGCTCGATCTGCCGAAACAGACCAGGTCGCTCAGCATGGGTATTAGGCGCATAAACGCCGATGAGACGTAAAGCCTTACCTTTTATGGTAACGTCCAGCACACAAAGCCTGCCCGCCGGATCTGCGAAAACAAGAGTACATGCAGCGTCTAAAGACCTGCTCACTAGCCAAGAGACACCCCTCGAACGACCATCAAAACATGCTGAATAAAGGGCGAACCCCTTAGACAGCACATCCTCACGATCATGAGAAGAAAACCGGGTCTCTTGCACACAACAGATATTAACCCCGAGGCGCTGAAGGTCGCGAGAGAGCCTCGCCCTGCGAGACTCCGACCTCAGGCCCCGGACATTTAAAGTAGCCAACCAGAGAGCCATAGTGAAAACTGATTTGGGTTGCTTACCTGTTTTGAACATGGCCGGGGTGAGGATACCGACAGCATCTCCCATAGACCCATGGCCCATCTCAGTGTTGATGTTACCGTCCTGGGAGATCCCGCCGATATCCCACGGGAAAGTGAGTTTAAGAGCCCTATAGAGGGAGGGGTGAACAAAAATTGGGACCCTCCCTGCGCAAAAAGAGTTCATTTTCCGGAGCTTGTCGCTCTGAATGATAGCAATGGGCGGGCTCATGTTGAACGAGGATATGGCCTCGTCCAACATGGCCCAAATCTGTTTTGCTCCCGTGTCAACGCCCACCACGGTTAAAACCCGCTGGGCATCTGGGAAGTTCAACGGGTTGTCGATGTCTTTGTCGCTGAACTGTTTGATGGACAGGAGGAACTTTAGCTTAGGGATACGGTTCCCATAATCCCTAGCTTTTTCCGCCTGCCTAGGGGAGATCTTACAAATGTCCAATCCATGATTGAAAATGCCCTTTGGTTTTTTTTTCTTTTCGCCGGGATCTTGAGTGGGGCTTCGGGGCCTTTTGGTGACCGGTGGTAACATCTGAGAGGTTTTAGTGGGAGAAGGACTGGGAGTGTGGCAAGGAGTGCAGGGTTGTCTAAAGGGACTGGGATCTCTACTGAGCGGGATTTGGGATTGGGCATGGGAGGTGGACGGCATAGCAGGAGAAGGCTTCACTCTGGAGAGAGGGGTTGAAGTGGGAGGCATGGGGATGGAGGATACACAAAGGGTGGCCTTCTTCTTCGGGGGAGATTTGATGGGGGAAATTAATTTAGGTGACTGTAAGGGGATGTTTTTTTTTGGAGGAGATTTTGTGGTTTTTTTTTGGTCGTCCAGATGTTTTTTGAGTTTTTTTAGTTTCTCCACTTTTTCGTGGCTTGGCTCATATCTCAACTTTTGCTCTTCAATTGAAAGAGTGGAGGTCGGGGCGTCGCCCTTGCTGTTGATAGAGGGAGTGGGACTGTGTGTGTCTTTAGTCCCCGAGGCTTCAGGGGACTGAGGACCCGCTGGCTGACGCTTCCCTCTGACCCTGCCAACTACCTGCCATTCCCCTTCTTCCCCCTTCTTAGCCACAGGAGCGGCGGAAGAGGGCTCTTCGGGGGATGGGGGCTTGGATGGTGACCCAACCGGGGGAACAACCTCTCCGGTCCCGGCAGCTGGCATGCCCATTACAGGCGCGGCGGATTTTGCAGACTCGGTCAGAGGGGGAGTTTGGTCTTTAGTGACCTGAGTCCCAGAGGCCTTCTTCTCTGGGCAGGAAGAGGAGAGATGACCAGTCACTCCACACTTCCAACAGGCTGGTTTACGACCGGTCACGATGACCGGCAGCTTCAGGTCACCTACGTCAATCCAGTTGGGGACGGAGCTGAAGGCCTTTCGATCGAGCATCATATCAAAGCTCCATCCCCCGGTCAGGCTATCGCAGGAAGCGGCCAATATTTCCCCGTATTGGGCCAGGAAAGCCGCGAGGTGTTCCCCGATAACCTGAGGAGGGACCTCGTACACTGCCACCCTGGTCCTTCGCCGACCCTCGTACTCCGTTCGGAGGATGAGATCCTTGGTGATCAACTCCCTCCGGGTGGCTCTCACGCAGTCTTCTGCAGTGGGCAGCAGCACGTCCCACATGAAGAAACCCTTGCCTTTGACAATTCTTAGGGGTTTGAACCCCAGGGACTCCAGTGCTTTAAACACTGTGTCTTTAGTCGAACGACAAATTTTGCGCGAACGCTTGTCGACGACAAAAACAGACACTATTCTTTTTTCGACTCTCTTCAGTTCCACTGGATCCTCCAAGAGCCCGTCTTTCACCACGAGGTGAGCGTAACTCTTGGCACGCTCCAGGAACTCCGCGATGTCGATAATACAATTCGGAGGGGACTTCCAACAAGAGGGCGAATCCCCGACCTCGGTACTAACTTTCGGCTTTTCATTGTTTTTTTCCTTTTCCAGGATTTCCTTAGCTATCCTGGCTTTGGCCGCCTGCTTAAGGACGTCCACAATCTCCTCATTAGTAGGGGTTCGTGGCAGGGCAGGATATTCATTGGGATTATCTTTGTCTGGGGGGTCTTTTTTCGGGTTAAAAAGATGCTTCCTAAGCGATTTTTTGATGGTAGCCAGGGTCGAAGTCTTTTTCTTTGTGATCAGAAAAGAAGGGGCTTTTTTTTCCTTCTTCTCCATGATGAAGTAAGGGGGAGGGTCGGGAGTGGAGGAATAGGGGGAGGGATATTTACTAAATTTCGCCTAAAGGCGAAAAAAAAGAACGAATAACGCCAAAAGGCGCAAAAAAAAAAAAATAAAAGGGGGGGGGGAATTTAGACAAAAAAGTTCAAAGAAAAGATAGATAAGAAAAACTAAGATTAAACTCTAGCCGAAGCTAGTTAAAAAAATAAAATAAAAGATGGCCGACTTTAAGAAGCGAGACTAGACAGCTAAATTAAACAATTACAAACACAACAAAAATAACACGTAAAAAAACTTAAACAAATATCACCTAAAGGCGAAAATAAAAAACACAAGGAGGAAAATTAAATAATACAAAGAAAACGGTTCAAAACAAGATAAACAAAGACAATAATAAACTTCGGCAAATAGCCGGAGCTATTAACAAAAAAACAAAATGGCCGACACTAGTCGAAAAGAATAAACAAAAGAAAATACGTAACTTTCGACGACAACCAAAGCTAGAAACAAAAATTCAAAATGGCCGACCCACAGAAAAGCGAGTCGAACCGATAAACAAAGGAAAAATAAACAAATAAATTATACAATACAAGGATTACAAAACGAAATTTGTACAAACAAATTATAAAACGAATAACACGGAAAAACGTAAGGTTAGGAAAGAAAACAGAAATTAAAATTAATAAACGCGAAAATCAGAAATTAAAGGAAAATGAAAATTTTAACGGAGGCTAAAAAGAAAAAGCGTGGAAATGAAAAACAAAAATTAAAGGTTGGAAGGAAATTAAAACGAGAAACTAGAATAAAAAGAAAAAGCCTGCAAATTAAAAAGGGGTAAAAAATAAAAAACAAAGAATTACCGGGGGTAAAAAGAAAATTAAAAGGAAAACAAAAATGAAAGGGGGAAAATTGGAAAACTGAAATAAAAAGAAAAAATAACAGAAATTAAAAGAGGGGGGGGTAAAAAAAAATGGAGAGAAGCAAAAATCAAAAGGACTTTTTTTCTTTTTTTTTTTTTTTTTTTTTTTTTTCTTTTTTTTCTTTTTTTTCCTGAAACAGTCAAAATGAAATAATAAAAAACAAACTTAACCAAATATAATGCAACACAGAATTCGGGCAAACGAGCAGTCTGTCAGCAGTCAAACAGAATTCGGGCAAACGTGCAGTCGGTCTGTGGTCTACAAAAAAGAGAAAAGGAATAACAAGACGGCCGTTGGATCTCGTGATTCCTTTTCCTCGTCTTCCGGTACCAACCATTATTTATATAGTTGGTAGTCACCTATGCAGATTAGGTGGATCCTACCACAACAATATTAAAATGTAACTTACATGATGCTATTTATTAATATCACTTTGAATAGGATTATCCTTTATGCAGTACTGCTGCTGGTCAGATTAAAAGCAGTGACAATCTAAATTCATATATGTAACTTCAGAGTTGTCATTGCTTACGAATTTAAAGAAAAGTGCAATAATTTTCAATCAGCTGAGATTTTGCATGTATTGCTATATAACTGAGTAAGAAACGAGTAAATAGATGTGTAACACAAGTATGTATATGAAAGAAAGAATACATTCAAAGTTAGGAATTCTGTGGGCGATACGTGTATGTGTGTGTATGCTTGTGTGTGTGTGTGTGTGTGTGTGTGTGTGTGTGTGTGTGTGTGTGTGTGTCTGTGTGTGTGTCTGTCTGTGTGTGTGTCTGTGTGTGTGATTGTGTGTAAAGTCCCCCGCGGAAAGTTTACGGTTGTTGTCCTCTGAGAAACAACCTCTTGGGAGTCTATTGCACAGGGCTGGTTTTCGCGGGGAAATGATGTCTGAGTGGAACTTACGTTTCGAGGATGGAATACGGGGGGAATGTGGGCGGTTTGATATTATGTAAGTGGTATCGTGTGTCCTAGCCTCGAGGATTAGACCTGTGGGAACCAAGAAATGTAGTCCGTCCGAGCACTTAACATGGTAGTAGCCACCTTAAGTAATTCTTATCCAAAAAAGGCTCGAAGACGTTTTTGTAAACTGGAAAATGAGGTTTGAGCATAATTCGACGCAAATATGGCGTCAGTAATCCATGTTCCATGTTCGACCTCGTCTGCCTATTACAGATGCATATGATAGCATGATTAGCCAGTTACTTACTGGTGAGATACAAGGAGCCGATCATTTTAACCAAGAGTTACATAGGAGTTTCACTTACGTTCAGGTGTGAGTTTGAGGCACAATATTCTCTCAAAGCACGGGACCTCTTCGAGGCGACGTCTGTTCATTCTGACTGTCGGTAGTTCGGGTTCTGATCGGCGCTGATGGAATGCAACCAGCCAGTTTTTTACGCCACAAGTGATATCAGCTGGCAATCTCTGATCTTCAAGAAATATTTTTAATCAGCGTAAGCGATATCATCACATACATCTATGTAATGATCACACTGTATGAATTGAAGAGTTTTCATAAACATTTATTTCATCTTAATGAAATGAGTTTGAGAAAATTTGGAAAATGCAAATAATACGCTTGTCATAGTTAATATTCAATCTGGTTATATATACATCGATTTGACAAATTCAGATAGGACTGGAGAGAATCACTAACTTATGCAGTCATACTGTTCTTATGCATATAGCCGCTGGTTACCGAATCTTCAATTTTAAGGAAATATCCTAAATAAGAATTATCTTTATAAGAATTAACTTTATACGACTAAAAACTACCAGAGTATGGCTGTTTACCGGAGGTGGCTGCCGGCTAACTTAAAGCTAAGAGACGCTCGGGAATTTGGCAAAAATTTACATAACTGTTGGCGTTTATTCGTTTGCAATCGCTAAATGACTCTCGGTGAAATCATATGGAAATTTTCATCTGTACATTCAGCCATAAGCAAAATATAATGTCGAAATTCTTTTGAGAACAAATCTGAAAATTGAAGTGTTATTACACTTTCTCAAATACGAATAACAGGACAAATTGCTCTCATCTTCGATTTAAATGAGGAAATCGAAGATTGTGTATAGATAAAGAATCTCTATGCGTTTTATAATAAAGAATATTGAATAAAATTTTGCATTTTAAATTGCTGGTAATATCTTCTCATTACAATCATAAAAAATGTGTATGTTAATATTCCTTACGAAAATGGGAAAATAGTAATTCTAATTCATACATCCTAATTAAAATAAAATTAAATACATATAATTTATAATTATGTTTCTATTCTTTTAGTGACATTTGATAAAGACTTACTTTTTTAAACGTTTGACTTTTTCTCTCCAAACTTATGACTTCGTATAGTTTTATTACATTTTATTTTTTCCTGAGCAACCTGTCATCATTTTATAAATCAATAATTCCTAATTATTAGTTATATATAGTAAAATATTTTCCTTCGATTTTATTAAACGAAATTATATAAAATACGGGCGAAAAATATATGTACACATTAACTCTAAACCAGAGCTCTTAATTACAGTAATGATTAATGTATTTTGTTATCATGAGCAGATATTTCGGAATTCGTTACATATACGAAGAACATTTTAAATTTCCTAGGAAATAGAATTAATTTTAAGTAAATGCATTTTTGCATGAGTTCCATCGATACCAATGTTATTCTCTGAGTGAGGATACCGGATATTTATGCTATCATGTAAATGCCGAAGGTCATGACAAAATATATGTAAAAAATATGCCGTTTATATATAATTAATGTGTTGTCAATAGGGATGCGTGTGGTGAAACGGATAGCGGCTCAGACTGAGAAATCGAAGAGCCGATTTCGAACTCTCGTCAGGTTCCTTACTTTCCCTTACGCGCAAATAGCCTTGAGAAATGAATGAATCCATATATTCTCCCCACCAGCCATGGGTTGAATAACTGTAAAGTCTGGGTACTATAGTATTGGTTGGCGACCAATCTACCGCAGAAAGATACAATAACCGCTCCTCAGTCGTGAATCGAAAGAAACATGATTGCCAAGCGTGTACCATGTGTGGCATTTAACTGACTCTCTGAATGGTCAAAACATCAGTAACTTACATTAAGTTTTAGGAAAAATACAATTTTCTAGATCAGTACTACAAGCTGGATTTCTATAATTTTACCAACGACATTATCGCAGTGTCCTCTAGTTTTATTATAGGAATGGACAGAGATATTGTCGTAGTTGAAAACGGTTACTTGATGAAGCTTGACATAGTGTCTTTTAGATAAATATATAGATAACATTCTGAAGACATTTCTAAGAAACATTGTTTTTATTTTATTTATTAATGGAAATAGCAAACTATTGTCGACTTTCTAGTGGGCTGGTTGGAATTTTTAAACATTTTGTTAGAGTATATTCCGATAAAACCTAGAAAGAAAATAGATACACCCACTGCACAACAATCCTGACTTTAAAAATTTATACAAGAAACTAACAATCAAAAGTGGAAAAGTGCAATGGAAAAAGCTAAAAACTTAAAAAACAAAATAAAAATAAATTTCTAGTTAACTATTTGAGAAACCGATAACAACAGAAAATTGTAAATTAAGCTTATGAAGCCAAGGATCATACACAATGAATTATAATGTGGAAAAATCGAAATGTCAGAGAAAGATAATGCAAACGAAATCACTAGAGAAGTAATGTCCTGGTTTCAAAAACCAAACTGAATCACATTCCGGGCCTCAACACACCAAACCAAAGATACTCACGAAAATAGACCGATTGGTAGAAATACCGTATTCAAACATAAAAATATAAAACTTACTGATGATAAAATTAAGAAATCTATTTAAAAATAAGGGATAATATAATTTGATTGTGAGGGAGAACTTTTAGAAATATCTAATCTTTTCCTCGAATTCCATAACAATTTTATGAATGAAGACTGGAATCAAAAATGCAGAGCGTTTTATCATGTATTGATGCACTAAGGAAAGGTAAATATAGAACACCAAGTGATACATTCAGAGATATCACTATTGAAACAATTATTATGTAATTATTAATGAACGTTACATTAAACAGGTTCTCAGGATTTTACAAATGACAGTTCCTCACGATCCAATTTGGTTTTCTTTCTTGTAACGCATATAATAACGTCCTATATGACATCAAAATACAGAAAATTGCATATTAGAAGACAGTACACATGCTCTGTCGACCCACTGTAGTATATGACCTCATCGATAGAGATTTATTCTCATCAACTAGAACCCGTCTTCCACTTTCCAAATCCTTGGAAAGCATAGATGAAGTACAGGGACTTTTTCGGTTTCTAGAAAATTACATGTTTGGTGAAGACAGCAATATGGAAAAAACTTCAAACATGATCAGGACTATGCGAAGTACAAAATGAGATCCTAGTCTATATTTTCCTAGACTGTGAAGAAATGGCCATTGATTATTTAAACATCCTACACCAGAACACAAAAGAATCTACCGAGAGAAAACAACGACTATCTTTTACCTCCCGAAGCCAATGTAGTGATGATGTTGGGTGCTATGACCATGACTTAGTTATTCATGTAATGATAAGAATGTTGGGAAAAAAATGAATATCCTCTCCTAAGTTTTCAAAATATTAACACTGAAAGTAAACTTTTCCTAAACATAGATTCTGATCGGGAAGTGGAATGAAATCAGTGATGTCACCTACTCTGAATCCATCATAAAAATTCAGGTTTCGCATTTGGTAAATACCAAAAAATTCAGTAAACTCTTTGTATGTATCAATTATAAAATATTTTTAGCTTAGGAGATGACGAATTTGAACAAAAATAGACTGGGCTAGAGATAGTTTCGCCTAACACGCAAGTTGCTATAAATCAAAACTTTACCCTGCATACTTGAGTCATGTTCTTAAATAGCCTCGGCAGAGAGATAGTGTTATATGGATGCTTTGAAGGGTACCAAAACAGTTCAGAAATATATAAGCAGTTAACTGTATACAGCCGCTCATATCAATGGTTAAAAATTGATTTAAAACGAGTAAATATATGGGTCTTGTGGCGGTAATCTTTTTCAGAATCATGTGCAGTGGAGCAATCGATTCAGAAAAAAAGAATTCTACCAAATAACAGAAGCCACATCAATTGAGGACAACAGCAAAACTGGAATGGACATAACATGTCACTGGAAGAAACAATAATGACAATTAAGATGTTGAACTTTCACATTACTGAATTTGAGAAACCTTTTTCCTGAAAAAATGATTTATTAGAAATTTCAAACGACAGTAGTACTGGCTGCTCGGACAAGGAATACCGAATGTTTCCTTATAAAGAAGCGGCTAATATAATAATTTTGATCCTTTGGATCACACTCTCTCACAATTCCCTTCATAAAATATTCATGATTCTTTCCGATTTGTTAGAAATATTCACTGTAGGATCTACTTTTCTATGTTGATTCTGTAGCTGCAAAACTTTAATTCTCAACAAGCAGAGATTGTGCTCAAAGTAAATTGTTTAAAACATTATTTTTTTAGATGAAATATTTGAGATAATTTTGGTGTTAAATTTATTTCCGTTGGCCAACGTGATTTTCCTCAAGGATATTTCGTATAGTATCGATTTTCTTATTGCAAACTGACGCTGTGCATCTACATTTTTTAACTGAGTTCACTCCAAGGAAGGCGGAAAAGCCCCCAAGACACAAATTGTTACTGGGTGAAGAACAATTGAAAACAGAAACCTTACTAAGGAGCGAGAACAAAAATGAGTATCCAAATGCAGGAGATAGCGTTTGAGATTGCATTTAAATTTTTGAAGATGAAAATTTGCTGGAACGTATGGGGCTGTAAGGGAGTTGCACATCCGAGAAGTGCGAAATAATAACTGTTAAAATAGAATTTACTGTTACCTCTTACCAACTCCACTGTAAATTGATGAGGTCTTGATACCAGTGTAGTACTGCACTTAATTTTTTAAAAATATAACTACGTAGCAAAGATCACACCCGGAAAATTTCTAAGAAAGTATTTATAGAAGATTGACATGGAGGTAACCTTACGTCAGTGGTGAATTAGCTGAAACCGAGCGGACAGATCAGGACAAATAATATTGCTGATTTTTCTTAGGATTTTATCAAAGAGTGCTAGATACATAGCAGGAGCACCGGGTCATGTGAGACAGCAATATTGTACGCGTATCAGGTTGAATAAACCGTTCTTGTTCAATTACCAAAGTTAGGCAACATCGAAAATGGTTAGTAACTAGACAGGTGACATCTTGGGAAAACCCAATGCTGTAACCTTGGGTGTGAGAGTGGATTAATAATAACGGCTTCGAATTGGACATCAGAGAGCCGAGATTCACTTCATGTCGTGTTCTGCGCAAATACCATTGGGAAAGGTACGAAACAACTATATATCCCACAACTATGGCTTAATTTATAGGACGTTTATCCGTATATCATTGCTATTTCGAATCATTCTTACAATCTGAGAATATTTCTAGCTTTAAATATCCCGGAGAAGATTGATATACCGTAAAAGTCGAATCGATCAATTAAACCCACGGATATCTGAGAATGCTCCAATTAAAACATGAGAAAATAATGAAAACAAACAAAATATAAGTTTCTCATTCTCAGATGTGTATTAATTTATGGAATTTAAATACCTTTAATATTTGAATATATATCATATAAATATCATTACCAGTAATAACATCGCACCAAGATCTGTATAAATCATAGCATCCATAATATTAGCACATTTTTCAAAAACATTCGTACAGAGAGGAAAGTATTGAAAAATGGTGAATACAATTTTGGGAAAATGAAAGATCTGCAAAACCATAAAATTATTTGAATATTTACATATTTTTAAAATACGTGTCGGAAAATTAATTACAACACCCCGAAGGACTTGGTTGTTTATTTGAGGTGTGTTCACAATGTGAAATTAGGGTTTAATACGTATTAGGATTCCATGTTCAAATATATATATGTAAAGGTTTGCGTATACGTGTGTGTGCATTTCAGTATAATATAAAACCTTTATGAACAGAGTCAAAAAATTGTTTTTTTTACGGGAAGCTCAGAGAAAAGAATGTTGAATTGTTAATATCTTCAAACCTTATATGTTCTTATTAAACAGTTTACTCAAATAACAGGTTTATGCATTAAACGCATTAATTATATAAAGCGGCAAATACATTACATTTTATTCGATTTTTTTTACCTATGATATTTCAGAAACTGAATGATAAAACTCATTAAAACTTACGCATTTTCCAATGTTATTTGTCACCCAAGATCTGGCGTCTAAGGTCTCATATTGTTACTCAGGTTGGTCGCTTCTTCTTTCTGAATACTTGCACTCAACATGTCTTGTGAATATCAACATCTCCATTATATATTTCTTCATTATGTTCCCCAGAAAACGTTGCTGTTTCCTTTTGATGTTGTTGGTAGTATCTGTTTATTTTGAATCGATCCTCGCCAGGCATCATGACATTCTTAACGACGTGAATTTTCAGCCTTATCTTCAAATATTTTCATGACAACTGTTCTGATGGGATTTGCCCCTGGTTCCCCCGCTATAAGAATTTTATTGTGCTCCTAGATTTGCAACTTCTAGATTTGTTTTTCTGTTGAACTATCTAGATTTAGTTGACACTTCTACGCTAAAATTTATTTGGTAGCACTTCACACTTGGAGAAGTACTTTATTATTTCTTGCTTAACTGAAACTACAATCTTTAAATATTCAAATGCAAACCCTATCACCATATTACCTATTCTTGAAAGCTGTTTCTTTATTGTACTTTCACCTAACCGGTCCACGAATGTCCTTTGTATCGCTTTCCCTCCCTGTAACTCTGTTTTCTAGTGTCGTTATCGCCTTCCTTGAAATGAAACATGTAAAAGAAACCACTGTCAGTCAAATATTTTCGCTAATTGATTATTCACAGGTTCAATATATTATTGGATCTCTCTTTCTTCGAAGCGTTTACATGTTGTTTAAAGAAATTATTCAATAATTCTAACGTAATAAAGATAATGTGATAATCAACCATTCTTTATTTCTAAGAAAGTTTTATGATATATTACCAATATTTCTCTGCTTTTGGAAAAAATAATTGTTTTACCATCAACCTGCTAAATAATATGTCACAGTTGCTAAATGTATGACACTACAGATTCAGTTTAAGATCATCGATACGTAACTAGTAGCTTGATATGTGGGTATATTACCAAAAATACATTTCGTTTTCATACACTTAGTAAATATTTATATTTTTGTATAATAGCCCTAGAGGATTTTTCTGCATCTGTCTGCAACAAAGCCTTATCTTTCTTTGTATATTGTTCTACTACGTATCTTGGATTCGTCTATTTGTACAATTTAAATATAGATATTATATAATCACTAAACATTTTCTCTCACTATATGCAAACAGTTTTGCTCGCAGTCGAAATAGTTGCATACATTTAATGTATAAATAAATATTTCTTAATAATACATTTCCTTTTCTTTGAACAGCAATAGATTACTGAAATGTTATAATCACTGAACATGTAGTTTCTCTACTTCAATGATTTATTTCATATTCTCAGTCTTAGTAAATAAAAAGACGAAAGAATGAAAAGCCATTTGATGTAATAGTTGAGTCGAAAAGAGTTTCTCTTGTCGCTTGAATCAAGCAGAATTTCTATACAGAGTCAACATTTAAAATATGCCGAACAAATAAATGCTACTCTGAACTCTATTAGGCAATATTGTTATATACAATATGCATTACTTTTAACATAAATGAGTTCTTTGAGAATATGTCGCTTGAAAATTATATATCACCATATGAGAGAGAAAAATTTAGATAATTTTTTTTTTAAATTAGTCATTCAAGTTAGTACACACACACACAAACACACACGCACACGCACATATATATATATATATATATATATATATATATATATATATATATATATATATATGTATATTTGTATATTTAGGCATCAATCCTTTGTTTATGCATGTTTCATTAAAAACGACAGACAAGGTACTACGATTGAGATTTATTTATTTTTTCTTGTATTCGAACAAGAGCTTTCTTTACAGGATAAAGGATGTGTAGGAACTGTCCAAATGTTTCCGAGGGATTTAGGCTATATCTTTAGCCATTAACAAGGATGATTCGATTTTACAGCTTAATTGAGTGTCTGCATTATGTGTATGTCTTAGTGCATCGTAGGGATGTTTTTAATTTCCGAAAACGGTTAGCACATTGTGGCTTTGTTAGTAGTTAATATTGTAAAGATGTGGCGTTTTATTTTTATTATTAAAGCCAAAAAAAAGAAAAAGCCACATCTTAACAATATTAACTACGAACAAAGCCACAATGTGCTAACCGTATTCGGAAATTAAAAACATCCCTACTACACACTAAGACATACACATAATGCACACACTCAATTAAGCTGTAAAATAGAATCATCCTTGATAATGGCTAAAGGTATATATATATATATATATATATATATATATATATATATATATATATATATATATATATATATGTATATATGTGTGTGTGTGTGTGTGTGTGTGTGTGTGTGTGTGTGTGTGTGTGTGTGTGTTATAAGATGACAATTGAAATAAATATTTGTTTTAGCCGACGGGTTTCGCCTTCCGACTTTCAAGGCAAAAATGAAATCGAAATATTTTTGCTCTAATAATTGCATTAAAAAATCCAAATTTAAATAAGAGAGACGCTTCTGCTTAAGTCTCTTTCTGATTAATATAAATTTCCTTGATACGATTTTCGATCATTTTTTTTCCATATCGACAATACAGTTAAATTCCCAGATCAATTCTCTGGAGAAGTAAAATTTGTATAAAATAGCAACAGAAAAAAAAATTGCTTAGATTGTGCCGACTCGTTTTGTCTTCTGACTTGTTAAGGCAAAAATGAAATCGAAATATTTGTGTCGTTATATTTACATTACAAAACCAAATTTCCAAAACGAAAACGCTTCTGCGTACGCCTCTATATTTTTATTTATATTTTTTTAGACTTGGAATAAAATCATGCTTGATATGTGCAAGTATATTGAATGTTTCCCTGTGTTATGAAATTCTTTTCAAAATAAAACATGATTGTACTATGTCAGCGCAAATACATATATATATATATATATATATATATATATATATATATATATATATATATATATATATATGTGTGTGTGTGTGTGTGTGTGTGTGTGTGTTTGTGTGGATCTCTAAAGCAAAAGAATGTGGCTACTTCTTTTGTTTAATGATTTTCATCAGGTACTGTTTCCAGGTATTCCTATCATCGTGCAGAGCAAGATAATTAAAACAAAAAGAAAATAATGGAACAAAAGGAATATAGATATATTAGAAAGTTAAAAAAAATAACTTAAACCATTAATAAAGTGTTCCGTCTTAATAATGCGTAAAAATTTTCCTTAAGTGATTTTTCTTAATAATTTCTTTTTCCCATCGTTCCCTGTGTAATGAACATATTGTTGTTCATTTTATCATTACCTGTCTGATGCTTCTTCGAGCGAAACGTTGCTTTTCGCATTCCGTGAAAGATAAGCTTTCAAACAATCTCTCTCTGATAATAATGCAAGATTATGAAGCAGAGGTGGCATCGACTTGACCTAAATATTGACACGAAATATCATGCAAGAACGGAGTAATATGTTTCTTTTTTCTCCAGTTCCTTTGATCTCATAGAGTATTAGGAGGATTTATAGAATAGTGAACCCAAGCTCTCTACTTAAGAATGGGAAGTACACCATTTTCCTCACTTTAATCTCAGACTTATTGTCTGTATTTTCAAAAGTCGATCATCGGTATATATATATATATATATATATATATATATATATATATATATATATATATATATATATATATATGCAAACTGAGAGAGAAACAGAGAGAGAGAGAGACAGAGAGACAGAGAGAAATGGATATATAACGGCAGATACATTTATATTTGTAGATTGCGTATAAGACAGCATATTTCCTATAAAACACAGAGAAAGATAATCTTAATCTTATTTATGCGGTAAAATATATCTTCAAATATATTCCCTTGCTGTGCAAACATAAAGGGATGCTATGTATTTTTTTCACAGAGAAGAGCGAAAACTATAAAGTAAAGATTGAGAGATGACATGAAGAAAAATTAATAAACATTTATTGCTAAACATTTTAAAATTTACAAGTAGATTTTTTCAGCAGGTAAGAATCATTTGCATATATCTCGGGAAATTTACACTTTCGAACGGAATCAAGAAATAATATTTTACAAGGTACATTCAAATTAATTGATTTAGCCAGACATTTTAATGTTAACGTGTGCCTGTGAACATTTCATGGTTTTGCTATTTAAATTTTGTTATGAATCATAATTCTTAAATTAATGATTGAATAATTACATTGCTAGTTCAACAACTATAACACACCTGTAGAAATTCCACTAATTCATCGATAAATAATTCAGTTTAAGAAACATAACAAGACATTGCAATAACAATGAAAAGTTAGTCATTAATTGCAGGTTATCATTTACAGAATTAAGAATTGACAAATAAATAGATGTAAAATTGACAGCTTTTCTTCTTCAGTGAAAGAGAGGCTAATCACAACCGTGTATTGACTTCCTCCTCTACCTTTTGTTTCTTTGTATCTTTCTTTTTCTGAGTCTATCCAATCTATTTTTTATATAGTTTTCGTATACACTCGCGATCAAAACTGAATAGACCATTATTTATTGGGGATTATTAGGGTGCATCGTACGGGGTAACTGAGGAACGGATCAACAAACTGAATTATAGTAGGATAATAAATGCATCAACCAAATATAACATTAATTAAAAAATAAAATATTACATGATTTTTATTTGTATTTCTATACATGAAACTCGATCACATAATTATATATTGAGATTTCGTAGACATTTCTTCGTCCTTATCCTAAGAGTGGAAAATAGTTAGCCGACGAATTTTAAATAGTAATTTTTAATTTAATGTAGTAAATTTCATATATATTGTATCAAATCGTATAATATGCATAATAAAGAAAGTTTGATATGCGAGAATAAATAATCATGGTATAAATCTATGTTTATTTTCTGTACAGAGA
The DNA here is from genome assembly GCA_964036315.1 of Acanthosepion esculentum. NCBI lineage: Eukaryota > Metazoa > Mollusca > Cephalopoda > Sepiida > Sepiidae > Acanthosepion > Acanthosepion esculentum. The sequence goes on from OZ038475.1 coordinate 46,483,240, forward strand.
CGCCATAACTGTCATCGATGCGAAATGCAATCAAATCTGTCGCGTTAACTTCGTACTTATGTTTTTAGCAGCAAGAGTAATTTATCTGTTATTTTTTAGTCTGAGAAAAATAACAGGATATCATGTGGCATCAAGATTTCTGTAGCAGGAAGTCTAGGCTAAGCATTATTTGATTTAAATATCAGTGCAGAGAGAAATTGAGAACTACTACACTATCTCACAAATGGTTCACAGTAATTCGGAGTAATTCAATGACTAGATAAAAATGTATTTGTGGAGGTTCATATTTGTGTATTTCTAAATGAACACGGTGTATATATATATATATATATATATATATATATATATATATATATATATATATATATATATATATATATATATATATATATATATATATATATGATTAAAATGTGGAAAAGATAAAGCAAAATCCGAATATGTGAGTTTACTGTTTTTTATTTTGTTTTTGTTTTTTGTTTTTCTTTCGACGTCAGACGTTTCGGTCAAATAGACCTTCTTCAGGACATGGTTAATGGAGACATATTTATATTAAATTTAAGTTAACTGGAGAGACGATATATACAGGACTAGTCAGAAACAGAAAAACTGAAATTCTAAAGTCAGAGTGTTCTTTCTTGGATTCGGATACGCTTATAAGTTTTTGTTTATTTATGCGTGATGTGAATTCCTATTGAGTGAGAAGAGCCTGTTATCCCCATCGATGGTATCGGGCATCATTTCTAAATTAGACTCCCATAAGGCTAGTAGCAGAGAATGTATAGCAGCTTTAGTCCGGAATAATGTGCTCCTGTTCCCAAGTAGGCATCTAAGCTGACAACACTACTGTTTCCTCCTGCCTCAATAGTAAATCCGGGATCACTGATAAAAAATACGGTGACCGTTGGTCGCGAAAAGTAACTACAGTCTGTGTTTGAGTGAGGCAGTAAATAGTTTGTAAAATTTAATGCCTCCAAAACGAAATTGCTCTCAATTACCCACCATGGAGAAGCCTCCTGCCTTCTGTCAGAATGGCTGATGCACAACTCAACGACAGCATCTATCTACGCCTGCTTGGTATCAAGCTCTCCACTTGCCTGATGTGGAATATCAACATTGAATCTATAGCTTTATCCACCGCAAGGAAAATTGGTTCTGTGCGTCGCGCCAGAAGGTTTTTATCGCCTGAATCCATCCTTCAAATCTACAAATCAACCATTCCTCCTTGCATTGATTACTGGTGCCATATATGGTCTGATGCCCCTCTGTTCATCTCGAGGTCATCGACAAAATCCATAGGCGGATATGCAATGTGATAGAACCTGACCTGGCAGCTTGTCTACATTCACTTTCTCACAGACATGATGTGGTTTCCCTCTGTCTTTTCTACAAGTATTTTCATGACAGCTGCTCTGACAAGCTACTTTCACAGGTTCCCAAACTGCGTGAATTTATGCGTGGTACTAGTTTGCTATCTCGGTCCCACCATATTACTGTCGAAACAGTTAAAAGCAATCGCCTCTTCTTCTCCAACATCTTCCTATCACGCACTTCCCGACAATGGAAATCTCTTCCTCTTATTTGTTTCCCTGACATCTATGATCTTCAAATATTCAAATGTAGCGCCAATCGACATCTATTGATGCCTTGATCTTTTATAGGTGTCCTTCTCTTTATCCTTTGCCAAACACCGTCTTTACTATTGCTCTCACTCTGTGTAATTCCTTTCGTGCGAGTAGCATCCCGCTTTTCTTGGCGTGATACGTTTACAGAATCATACTATAACGGTCTGACTATCAAGAGAACAGATTTATTTTACATTTACTAAGTCCTTGCATGGCTTTCAAATACATTTCTTTTTTAAGTAGATTTTGACGATTTACCAACTAGTTGTTTTCTTGTTCGACTTTAAATTATTTCAGATTTTTGCACAATCTTACATGTCTCCACACCACTGAATACCTACCCTTCAATATGGCTTATCATTTAATCTCCCTTCTTTATATTTCTCATAATGTCCAATGCTTTATTCTTCAGCTTGAGATTATCACTTTCACAGAAATTCTTATTCCTTATATACTCTCATGTTCTGCGCTTCCCATCTTCGGTATATTTCGGGACAACAACCAATCTGTTGCTTCAAATCGCTTTTTTTTCACAGGGCAGAATTCAATAGCCTTTCTTCAATAGTTACGCATTTCCAGAATATATTCCATGTCTAATAATTTGCTTCTGAATATCGGCATTCGCTATTCCGATCTGGGATCAGATTTCGCAGTCAGAATTGCTTTCGTTTGATATTATACTAACCATGTGATCAAATGCCCACCCTTGATTGGCCTTGTTAATCTCAACACAATTTCATCCATTGTAATGGGATTTGGTATGATATGAGAGTAGATTTTATTCGACATGTGTGACCAAACACACTCGACTAGGATTATTCCATCGACAGCCACACATATGAAAGAAAACGAGACCAACGATGTGACAATGCCTGAACGAATAATATATCGTAATTTTTATAATAGACTTCACCAAATAATTTACACTGCGCTCACCGATGTTTACTACCTGAAACTCGCGGTTTCACTAAAAGCTAAACTCATTGTTTAAACAAGATGGACGAGGTTAATGAGAGTACAACATGCTAACGAAGGGTGATTTAGAAGACAAAAGCTATTTATATGTGTAACAGTGGTACGTACTCAGTACAAGATGAGAACAATCTGATCAAAACGTATGAAGAAACCACTTTTACGGTAAGCATGTTTGTGCATGTTTCACATGTTTACTTGCTAAAATACATAATAATTCAGTAACTAAATACGTCTGTTCAATGACAATATTAATTATACCGCCAAGGATATCTGATTATTAATTCTAAGGAAAAATCTTAAAATTATCTATAGAAAATTCTGCAATAATTTATTGATTTTGGGACTCTGTTTGTTGCAAGCATTATTTCTCTCTGAGAACAACTATATAAGAGATGATTGTGTATACCACTTTCAGTGTCGTTAATCTTAAGAGCATATACCTTAATAATTAATAGGTATCCCTCATTTCATCATATCCTATATTCTCAGCAATTCATTATCTCCTAGATGAGGATTTAAATAACTGATGTAAATACGGGTAAAGTAATCATACAAAAACATTTTTTGGGATTTGAAAATATAATTTTCCGATATAATTGATCATTTTTGAATCATTAATAATCGTCAGTCTAATGAATGACACATTATTTTTCAAGTATGTGGTAAGAACATTTTCCGAATATTAAAACACTTCACAAATAAAAAGAACAAGTGTAAAAATAGATGCACATTGTGGATGTTTAATCGGTGAAACGTCCATATAAATTGGAATGGTTTACGGCAAAAATAGTTCTCGTACGATCACAGAAGTCATGCAACGACGAAACTGAGGAGTACATGAGTGACCGCTTGAGAATACCAAGTGCTGTAAACTGTGATGTGCGACTTGCATAATGGAAATTAAATTAGTTGAATAGTCCAGTTCTAATTCAAGTTGGGTTCGTTATATTCAGTTCCGAGCAAATTCCATTGGAAAAGGTATAAAGCCATCTCTTTTCACACAGCTATTGTTTTATTAGTAAACTTTCTACCAGTAAATCTTTACTATCTAAAAAAAATTTGACAATTAAAAAATATTTTCTGGCTTTAAATAATTTTCAATATCTTCATATACCATAGAAAACGAATCAATCAGTCATTTAATTGGAATGTTTAAATTATGCCCACAGAAAAATACACTGAGGAGACGTAAATTAAAACATATCAATGGCATTTGTAAATGATGATAATCAATATAAAATTGTGTATTTAATCAGCAATACTTCATTTATGCATGTTTCATTAAAGACGACAGACAAGGTACTAAGATAAAGCTTTTTATTCATTTTTTCTTGTGTTCCAACAAGAATTTTCTTTTCTGGACAAAGAGTGTGTAAAAGATGTCTAATTGTTGTGTAATTACGAGCGATTTCGGCTATTCATTTAGCCATTATCAAGGAAGATTCTATTTTTACTTTTTAACTGGGTGTATGGGTTGTGTGTTTGTTTCTAGAGTGATAGGGATATTCTATTTTCCGAACACAGTTAGCACCTTGTCGCCGTGTTCTTAGTTAATATTATTGGGTGAGTGTATTTTATTATTATTAAGACTACCATTATTTTTTAATCATTTTACATGTGGATGACGTTATTATGTTTGTATTTTCTACTAGCATGTTTCGGATGAACTCTGTTAAATTTGTGTTTGAGTTTAAATTGTTACTAATGGAGCTGTGGTCGGATAGGTGTTACGTATGGTCTATAGATAGGCATGTAGTAGTGTGACCGATGTAATTATATATGAGTTCGGTTTGATCGGGGACAGATTTATATATCGGACATTTGAACTCATATAAAATATTCGTTTGTTGTGTTTTGATTTTGTTGGTGTGTTTTTATATGTCAGGATAACTTTAGTTGTTTAATTTATTTCCTAAGTTTGTATTTGACGTGCATTTGGTTTTGTAGAAAATATTTATGTTATTTTTGAGTGTGTGTTCACTATCATTATCATTTTGATTGGGACAAAATTGTCTAATTTGGTTCTTGAATAAAACACACCAGCTAAAATATGGAAAATAAAGCATAATATTTTTTTACAAATCCACATTACAACCAAAATCGTTTGTGGTTTCTCTCTTCTGTTTAATATACTCATGTTTCTTGTTGGAACTATTTCAACTACTTCCTATTATATATATATATATATATATATATATATATATATATATATATATATATATATATGTGTGTGTGTGTGTGTGTGTGTGTGTGTGTGTGTGTGTGTGTGTAAGGCAGGATGTGTGTGTGTGTGTGTGTGTGTGTAATGAATGCACGGCCGCAATTTTCGACGGATTTGCACCAACATTTACATGCACATGCTCCAATTTAGTGGTAAGTCCAATGACCGACTTTGCATTTCCCAACTCCCATAATAGTGATAGTGTAAATAATCGATTTTTTGTGCTTCTACGGCAGGTTTCATGTTGTTTGCGGCCATTTTCTACTGGCCAGAATGAGAGCCTATAGCTCGCTGCCACAAATAGGCAGGAAGATTCTATTGGCCAGCCTGAGAGCTATCAGTTGACTAACACGAATGTTAACTAGCATGCTAGCATGCAAAAAAGTCGATAGCTGCATTCGTCACAAGTGGGAAAAATGTAACATTGCATGGCATTTTACTCCAATTGGCTCATTCGCTTGCTTCAATTCAACGTTGATTCTGATTCCGGGTTGCGTGTGAAACAGTATTTGTTATTAACATTCTTTTTTCATTCAGTGTTTCCAGTTACGAATCCTTTTTTAAAGCTGATCGTTTTGTGTTCATTTTGTTTAATTCTTTTTTCGTAACAGATTTAATGTTTAGTATAGATCTTAGAAGAAATTCGCAGTGTGAGATAGCTCGGAAAAGGGCACTCCTAAAGGCAAGGAAGGGCAAAAATATTTTAAGTCAAGTGATAGCGATTGCTGTATGAGTCGTACGATTTTCGAATCAAGCACGGGCAACGCCGGGCCATGCCGCTAGTATATATATAAACTTAAGTTTTTTGTGTGCATCTATGTATATATGTATTATTACCGAAAATTTTACTTATTAATAAAGAATGTATTTTAAGTGATGATCTCCGAAACAAATATAGGAGATTATGGAAAGAGACAATATTAATGGAGATATTAACGTGCAAATCACCAATACACAAATCTGGAATCAAGTGTTATTAAGGGCCTATAATAATTAGGGTTTTTACTAAATGACCACCAAACTCTACTCAGTACGAAACAATGAAAACGGTTACATATTATTAAGGTTTTTTTTTTTAATTCATGATCAACGAAATACACACTCCAAACGAAAACAAGATACGCATTAATGGGGATTTTTTTTATTAAAGCAGAAAAATAAAAATAAAAACTCCGAATTATGTAATTGCATAAGAATAATGAATACAGAACATATTCTCTCGTGAAATTTGCGAAATTCTACATTTCTGAAAAGCCTCAGTTAGTCTCTGTTAAAAAGAAAAAATATTTTACTTTGAAGATGTTTGGATGTCGAAGTTTAAGCTTGACAGATATCATCGGTGACAGCAGTGACGGAAGCAATCATAAGGACATTTATTGAAGGGGGGAAGGGAATGGATGACAAGTGAATATTCACATTGATGAATTTACAATTGATATTAAAAATTCGCGCAGATTATATTCAAAGAAAATCTACTTTGGAAATATGTATGAATTGTCAATAATAAATTACAAACTATCATGAATTTGGAACTCTATCATATAAGAAAGCAAGAAAGGAACCGTGATAGCAAATTCTGAACAGAATAACTAGCAAGAGGAACACAAAACTAAATACTATAGGTTTGTTAATAGTTTTAACATCTTTCGGAATATTAATTAATTCATGAAATACAAAATAATGAAGAAATAACGGAAGATAAAAGGTAATCAATTTTCATTCCGAGATCAAATATGCCTTGTGTAAATGACGGACAACAAAAACCACGTATCTCCATAGATAAGTAGCATTCTAAATAGTATCATGAAAGGATCTCACAGAAAATGTGTATGAAGTATAATATAATATTGTACAACAATACTTGACAATAATGTATTATATTCATGTTCAGAATGCTATCAGAACAAGCTATATCCGCAAAGTAAGTGTTCTACTTGAGTGTCATCGATAATACGATGGCATGCACTAAATTAGAAAACATACAAAATCTTGAAAAGTTAAAAACGAACGATCAAAATGGAAATCATATATATATACTCCGAAATATTTAATCTGGTTAAACCAATTGAAATGTCATAATAAAACAACTTGAATTGAGTATAGGATATACTTTGGTTGCTATAATTCTAACAGATTGAAAGGATATGTATCGTTGGATACAAGGATGACACTAAATTCATAGCAAATTAAATGGGAAATATGAATAAATATTATACAATTTTTAGTGACAGGTAAGTAAATAACTACTACCAAGAAGGTAAATGATATGGATTATATGGAGGTTAGAAAAAGCGGTAGAAAACATATCAAGTAAGCCTTGGTTACATATATATTACACGTGGGGAAATTCAGCAATTTTGATGCTCGTAAACAATAAAGTATAGTGACATTTATTATTGATATATTGGATAAAGTATCAAACAGCTAAAAATTAAAATTCGAAACGAGGAAATGATGTAGGACGGTGATGTATTAAATAGAAAATCAACGTGAAGCATACGGCATGTTAAAAAAAATATACAGTAAAATATGCAAGGAATGAAGAATTTCTAAGATGAGTTCGAACAACGATGGAAATATTAAGAACAATCAGAAATGGAAAAAATAAAGAGATATATGCCGGCGGCGTAACAGTTGCAGGTAAGGAAAACAGAATCGCTTCACAGTGTTCAAGTTCCTGTCATGTCCATTTCGTACTAACGGTCTTGGAAAATTGTATTTATTCTTCTCCTGAATTATGAATTATATATGACAGTGTCTATTTTCTTTAAACCTGGGTAGCAAGTACATATTGAAAATTAATTCATCTATTTAAAAACTGGGACGTAAGCAATGAGAAATCAACCCCAAAGAAATTCCAAAAATCCATCATAATTCAAATAATATAAAGAAAGATGGGGAACCATGATTTCCCAAGTTTTGAGCCAAATTATTCTACCGCAAAACAGGTAAACGTTAGCACATTCGGCCCACACTTTCAACCAGAAAAACACGTGTGTGTCATTGTTTTATTGTATAGCTGATTGTCGTAAAGGAAAATCAACATGCAAAATAGAATTTTAAAAAAAAGTTCATATTCGCATTACATTATTACTTCAGTCAAAGAATAAGTTTGTTTCTTCACTTGAAGGGACCAAGTAAATTAAATTGTACAGTAATATCTTGTCATTTAAAGGGTGATCTTACTGATAGCGAAAATGCTATCCAGTGAAACCCTCACACATAACATTAGATAATGATAGTTATGAATCGTAAGCAATTTATTCGAAAATACTGTGAGCATTAATTATTTCAGTATTAATATACATTATAGTTAAATGTTGTTTCAAAATAAACAGTGTTGGTATATTTTCATATAGAATGTGCCTTATTAGACACGCCTGACTTTCAGGGATTTCTTATATATCATAAAATGTTTAATGGAGATTCCCGAGTGTTGCGTAGTGGATATAGAGCTAGTTTCGGAAATACGTATTTCTTTATCGAGTAGTTTTCAAGTAAAGCGATGAACATTTCTTACATTTGTGGTAGATCTGTTTAAAACCCATTGTGTGCGTAGCCCATTTTTTGTGGTGGTAATCAGGCTAATGTTAAAAAAATAAAAATAAAAATCTTTATTCTTACAGGGGTTTGGATCTCGAGATTTTATATTATCAAATGGCTTTTTATCATCCTTAACTCATGTAAATAGGAAATGTACTCTGGTGGACCCATTTCATAAAATATTACCTACCAATCAAATAACATTTTTGACATTCATTCTTGGTGTTCTATTGATTCTGGTTTTACAAACTAATTAGGGCAGTATACGTGGAAAGAATTGTATTTGAGGCATCATAAAATATGTTATTCTTTGAATATTTATTGACAAAGCAATCAGCAAATATCAAATTATCTATTGTTAAAAATTTCCTCTTATATATTATTAATCTTGCTGCAAACACCTATACACCTTTAATTCTAAATATATCTGGAATTCTTTAATGACAATATCCAGTTCGTAATATAAAACAAAATAAGCGGATTAGGATAGTTTTCTGTTGTTGAATGAAACAAAGCAATATGTTGAACAAGCCGATTTTACAACATGTGTCGATTTATTTTCTGTTTGTATGCTTGTAAAATTAAAGAATATATTAAGTTTAAGCTTAGAGGAAATTTCGCATTTATAGTGCGCTTATTAATATTATATTCTTATCACCAATAAAAGTTTTACGACCCCCCATATATATATATATATATATATATATATATATATATATATATATATATATATATAAGGCTAGCAATAAATCGTGGTTTAGATATTACCAAAGTTTTAAGTTCTATGTTATCATTTCAAACAGAGTTGGAAGTGAGTTCTTCTCTCTCCAGCTCTAGGTTAAATAGCAGAGCGGAATAGGTTATTTAGACTCGGTTGGTATCACGCAATTCAATACTGTGGAGTAGGCAACCGAACAACACGCAAGTAAGTTTCCTAAGAAATGATGCTAATTCGCAGGTAATAAAGAGAATCTGTGAAGGACAATGATCGTCTACGTTTTAATGCAACGTGTTATTTAAAACGATTTTGGCAGATAAATAGCTTTATGCCAACAATCTAGTGAAGAAAGGCTTGAATCGCTGGAAAATAATTCTACTATGTTCTTATTGATTGTTAACTTGGAATCGTATATCGATCACCGACACGATTGAAACATTCGTACTTGCTTCATCAAAAACTTCGGCCCCGAGAATGTATATATATATGTGTATATATATATATATATATATATATATATATATATATATATATATATATATATATATATATATATATATATATATATATATATTTGTGTGTGCGTGAGGCTGTGTATCCAGTATAGCAGGGCATTGTAGGAGAATGTTAAGTCCAAATTCAAAGCAGATTGTATTAAGTTCATGAGTTTAAGGATTATCGTTGGATAATGTTCAGATAGTCAATTCTCTTTGTGTATAAAAGCAATCATTAATTTCAACATCCCTCTGTTCTTGAATGTAAAAAGATTAGTTTACAAAAATAAAACTGCGTAGATCTAAAATAAAAAAAATTCTATCCCACCAACTAACAATCACTGTAAATCAGTATGCGAGAATATTTTTTGTTCTTTTTAACTAATATAAACCCCAAAAGCCACACAAGCTAGTGGATTACAATATGGACTTGTTTTAAGGTCGTAAGATTGTTTTCATCGTGGAAGCATCCCGTCAGACTCTTGTTCGAAAATGCAACAGTTCTGTAGAAGAATCAACTTGGATATTGAGGACTTAGGGTGATCGGAAATAATCAACAAATTCATACATATGGAAAGTCCAATTGCAATGTAGCATTTATCATTTTATTTCTATCAAGATGGGAATTGTTCACTAGCTTACTAAGCAGCATTTGTCGATACGTAAACAATTGTGCTGTGAGTAATAATAGTATATGAATTTAGAGATATAAAGTAGATGTCGCCTCTAACTAAACTTTAAATCTCTTACAATATTTCATAGCAGCATTTGAAATGAGAGATTTTCTTACCAGGTTTTAAACACAGGTCCAATTAAAATGTTGACATAGCAAAGTAGTAAAACAATAATAGGTAACGGGAAGTCTATCATTAGATTATTTATACTGTCAATGTTGGTATTGTGTAAGATTTTCGTTATTTGCTTTGATATTTACGTCCTATGACATATTTGGAAAGGAACGTCTGACGTATTTTTATATCGTCCGATCAGTGTATTTTTGTCAGTACTTACATAAATTCATCATAATTCAAATAATGTACAGAAAAATGGGGAACCATGATGGCTCAAGTTTTGAGCCAAATTATTCTACCACAAAACAGGTAACGCGTTAGCACATTCGGCACCTCACTTTCAACCACAAAAACACGTGTGTGTCTTTGTTTTATTGTATAGCTGAATGTCGTAAAGAAAAATCAACATGGAAAATAGAATTTTAAAAAAGTTCATATTCGTATTACATTATCACTTCATTCAAAGAAAACGTCTGTTTCTTCAGTTGATTGGACCAAGTAAAATAAATTGTACAGTAATATCTTGTCATTTACAGGGTGATCTTACTGATAGCGAATAATCTATCCAGAGAAAACCTCGCACATAACATTAGATCTTGATAGTTATAAATCGTAAGCAATTTATTCGCAAATCCTGTGAGCATTAATTATTTCAATATTAATATACATTATAGTTATATGTTGCATCAAATTAAACAGTTTTGGTATATTTTAATATAGAATGTGCCTTATTATACACGCCTGACTTTCAGGCATTAATTACATATAAAATGTTTCATGGAGATAGGGCAGCATTATCATTAATGGCTACGTGCTATAGATTTTTAATTTATTTAATTTTTATTATTTTATTTAGAATGAGTGTACCTATGATCGGGTTCAACCTTTTGATAAATTATCTGTAAATATGGTCACTGCATACATCATTATATTGGTGTTCCTCAGCTTAATAAAAAAAATTACACTCTGTTCGTCACTAAAGTGTAAACGTTTTACACAATCTACATATGTTATCTTCATATTATTGCCATATTAACAACGTTTTTGCCGTTGTAAATTCCGATATTCTTCAAACTATATACGTTGAAATTTTGAATCGAACCATTGTTAAACATGTTTGGAAATATTAACTGGTTACAATCACCACCAGCGATGAAAAGAATGTTCTCTATAATCGTTGTTAGTGGAAAAACAGGCATTCTCCGCAAACATAAATGCAGTCAAAATATACCCTTGTGGGTATTATTGGGTTTTAAATTTCCTGAATTGTTAAGAGATAAAGAAATTGTTATTTTGTTGTAACCTAGAAAATGTTCCTGAATGACGAATAACTTAAACGGATTTTGCAAATGAAATGCTAATCTTTATAACATCAAAAAAATACAATACTCGCCATCGGCGTGAAGTAGGTAAACCACCGCTAGTAGTGAACTACTTAGCATGTTACTTAGCATATTAACCCCACTTACAATAGTGCCCAGCGTATTTATGAGGATTGGGACATACACATTAGTGTTCATATGTATATAACAGTGTTGTAATCTCGCCGTATATTGGAACAGTGCAATTTTTGGCAAATAACAGCATCTATCATTGGTTAATAGTGAACCCGTGTGGCATTTATATGATAATGCGAAAACAGTTACTCTACCATTCACACACACACACACACACACACACACACACACACACACACACACACACACACACACACACAGACATATATATATATATATATATATATATATATATATATATAATACTAAATATTTACATTTGGCCGGATACCCATTTCTCTCATAAATTTATTCGGTTTGAGTATAAACTTTTCAGATCATTGCAGGAAAAAACAATTTGTATTTTGAAAAATAATTTTTCTTTGCATCAAAAGCTGAAGAATCATACGTCCGGTGCTATATATTTTTAAAGAAAATGTGGGCAAATATATCGAATATATATATATATATATATATATATATATATATATATATATATATATATATATATATATATATATATCAGTTAATGTTATATATTTTTATACATCAAGAACATTAATAAAGAAAATTTTAGGAGAGACTGTGATGCGTTTCGCCACTTAGGAATTCATCGGACTGGTTTTTTTTTTATATAGATGTGGGTAGTTTCATCATTTTTTGAAAGACGTTTTTAAAATATTTTTTGTGCTCTAGCCAAATTAATCTATATTCTTTTTTCTTTCCCTCGTTTTTGTTTTTAAATATTCTACATTGCGGTAACGGAAAATCCGCCAAGAATGATGAACCATTGTAAGAACCTGGACGTACATTTACTGTGCATGAACATGCGATTAAAGAACTTTCTAGATATGTTCCTTTATTGAATTATTTTGTCTTTTAATTAGAGTAGCATTTTTCATGTAAAAATTGTGACCTGTTTCGTTACGGTGAAAACCAATGCGTTTTCTTTTTTTTTTTTTGTTTGTTTTTTTTTAAGTCACTTTTGTGTTCATATTTTTGTCTAAACTTCTTGTGGATTCTCCAGTATATTGTTTCGGGAAATGCTTTCAGTTAGTAGATTACATTATTTCTTCATGTTTGGCTTGTGATTTTGTTTTGTATTGTTTAAGTCTTTTATTGTTTCTGTTTTAGATGGAGTAATTGGATAGAATAACATATTATTTTTTAATTGTGTGCATTGTCAAGAATATATTGTGATACCATACATTGTCACTGTAAGAAAACTATGTACTCTGATAATTTGTTTATATACTTCGGAGAATAAAATCGTTTAATAATTTCTCCACTACACTGACTGGATACTCTCCCTTTTGTCTAGCCAAATGTACACACTTTCACGGTCAGGAACTGATTTATCAATGCGCCATGTCAAGGAAAGGCATCATGGACAATGGCATCATAGATGAAATAAAATAAGTATATTTCATTTTAATAATGATGATTCCATATTCTATTATTATATAAAGAAATTTGTAGGTAAAAGTCAAAGGTAACTTTTAAACCAATATTTGATGAACATTCATATGATTATTGTGTACCGATGTGTCCATGCTTCATGAGTTTCTGTTAATAGTTAGATTTTGAGAAATCACATTTGTGATACGAAAGCCTCGTTTAAAATATCACCATGTCTTTTCCTTAATTATTAATATTTATTCACACTGATATAAGTTACCTTCTGTTCCTCATCAGCGTTCTATAAACAAAATAAAATATGCTCATTGAAATTTTCTTCTTTGTTTATTTCATCAAAGTTTCTTGATAAGAAATGCTGGACATAATGTCTATAAAACACAGAGGTGTTTACTGAATGGACTGCAAATAAAGAGGAAGAATATATTGACATCGTATTTGAAACCCGAGATAAGATTTATGAATTTGAGAGCATTCAATTTACGGTTACTAAATGTAACACTTTCTACAAATTTTGATGAGATAAACAAAGAAAACTTCAGCGATTATATTGTTATTCTGCTTGTCGGAATCTGATGGAGAATATAACAGGATCATGGTAAATACCTGGAATAATACAGGTTAACAGTTGATCGATATAAAGTGACGCTCATGTAGGATAATTGCAATCATAAACTACGCTCTATTACTTGGACAATCCATATCAATGGAGCGATCCCGATATTGATCGACTTGAACCGCGGATCAAACTATCCATGCTTCATATTTCTTCCCGTTTCTACTATGAAGAATGGTAGCATATTACTCATAGAGCTCTTTCAGTTTTGCAAGATAGATCTTCCCATATACATCCATATATAATTTAAAATGCAGTTGCATTACTTGCAGTTGCAAAACTTGTGAAGTACATTGGTATGTATGTGACTGTTTATATATTCTGTGTATTGATCAAAATTATTATTTACCTCTTGAAAATATCCTGCATCTCCACTAATTCAGAATGGACACTCTGTTACATTCGTTGTTTCAAAATCTCTTGCAATGAACAGTGATATTTTTAATATCAATGAAAGTTGTGTCTTAATTACAACCTTACGCAGATGGCGCCATTATATTACAGAAGGAAGCTCCCAGCTTATAATGGACCAGCATAATGGAGCCTTCATTTTCCACACGAATACGCCAGCAAAGATTAGTATGATTAGATTGTCCAATGGCGCCCCGAGATTCAATGATGCATTAGGATATTGCGTTTCGACTTGGAGGTCATAATGTTCCATCAGTTATATATTTGTTTATAAAATGTTTAAGATGATAAACTTTGGTACAATCATTTCAGACATATCTCAATTTGTATGCTTGAAAAATATTCCATTGTTTGTTGTGTAAGTCAGGAAAATGAGTGTCTATATCTCAGTAATATGTAGCGTTTGCGAAATTCAAAACGTATATTTAAAAGAAATCTTTAATGATTCAGTAATGGAAGGATAACATATTAAACATACTTGGGGATGACATTTTCCTCAGCTCTTAAATATTAAGCTCAACATATATTTTCCATTATTTATTGATTTCCACATATGTACGCACATCGTGTCCGAAAAATTGTAAGACTACTTTTTGGAGAAAAAATATAGTAACAAGTCAAACAAGAGAGAGTTCACGTGTTACTTGAAATGTAGAAACAGACAATGTTATAATTTTGCGAACAGTGATTTTATCATTAAAGCCCCAAGTTCTAGACATTACTCAGTGGGGGGACTTATTACCAGAGGCACTTCACTGAGGATGGTATTGATGTTTTTTGAAGGTGAAATAATCTGGAACTTAATTCTGTGCCTCTATGAAGACCGACTAATATTTCCCTTTAAATAATATTTGCGGGATTATGAAAGAAAATTTTTATACAAATCTACGAAATATATGTTAATAAAATAAATCACGAGAATGTAATTTCTAAATAAATTAATTTCAGATAAACTGATAAGCTTCATGTGATACTTGTGTCATTTTTATAGTCAATATTCAGTTTTTTTTTTCAGAAACGGAAAAACATGATGGGCATTTCTAATTTAATATTGCTCCAAATATTCAGCAATGAAACATCAGTAGACAATCTAATTCTGCAAATAATAATGATAATAATAATAAATTATAATAATAATAATAATAATAATAATAATAATAATAATGATGATCAAGATGATCATGATGATCATGATGATCATGACGATAATAATAATATCAAACAAGAAGTTATTGCTAACTAATACGTCTTGATAAGTTTCCATTTACTTAAACTGGTTAAATATATAAGAAAGTGGAGGAATTTCCTGATTTCTCTATTTTATATTTAAAGTTTCCTTATAGTTTTGAGAGATGTAACAGTACGTGAAATACTTAATGACATGCACACACACACACACACACACACACACACACACACACACACACACATATATATATATATATATATATATATATATATATATATATATTGTGTATATTTCGGCAGCAATTTTTCATTAATGCATGTTTCATTAAATAATATTTATTTTTAGTAAGTTACTTTCGTATTGTCTGATGAGCTTAATCACATTATCGTTGAAAGACGAAAGGAAAACACCATATGGACACATGTTTGAATTCAATCTAAGCTTTCGGCTTACATAAGCCATTATCAAAGATGACAATTTTAATAAATCAAACAACACATACGAAACCACAATAATGGCCCGCCGTTGCTGTTTGAATACGCTCAAAGTAACGACAAACACTTATTTACGAGCCAAGGAAGCGAAAAACGCGTCGTAGTTCGTGACGTCACACATGACCACGCGAGAGTGTATATATGCGTACACACACACGCATATATATATATATATATATATATATATATATATATATATATATATATATATATACATACATAAAATAAAAAATATTCCCGCTCTTCTAGATAATTACGTGTTAGAAAATAAAAGCCTTGCATTTGGCTTCATAAATTCCCTTAAAGAACGAAACCCGTTTCCCTGTTGTCCTTATTCATCCATTCATATATATATATATATATATATATATATATATATATATATATATATATATATATATATATATATATATATATATATATATATATATATATATATTATATATATATATATATATATGAGAGGGAGAAAGAATTATTTGGAATTTTAGTTTATTCTTAAATATATTAGCTTATTAGGATTTTGATAGACAGTTATGCAATTCCCATGATAATTTCTATTTCTCAATTTGCAATATCGGTTCAGTTCAGATATAAATATTTTATGTCTGTGTCTAATCATATTTCAAACAGTACACTATTTTTTCTTGTATATGCCGTCTACGATTTCCCCTTCCTCATTGTAACCCCTAAAACAATAAACTCCCATTTTCTGATGATATGTATACATGTACATTTTGCCATTTTAGACCAAAACTTCCTGGTTGCTCACATGTAAGTTGCATGTTATTCTCAGCATTCACCTGTAGAAACAGGGCTATATTTTTTGTATTTTATCTATACATGGTTCCATAAGTACTTTCCTCGTTTTATATTCTAAATTTCGCCCGTGCACGTTGTTATTTTGTTTTGTCGACTTCACAATATAACAGTGTCAATTGGGTAATCTCTATGAGAAAAAGATACTATGACCTAATTCATTCTACCAGAAATTTGAGAAAGCCACGCATACAAACATTTTAGAGAGGGTCTTAAAACTGCAGATGTAAAGAGTTGTATGAGTTTAATGTTGTATACGAAGGTATTTGGTGTGATCACTAATAATGGCCGCGCTATCTCTCCATTCATCTTACAAAACGGCCACAGACGCAAGAAGGAGAACTAAATCAACTGACATGAAGAGGTAGTACTGCATTTGGTCAAGAGAGTGACTGCTGGAAATCACTATATCATGCAACCGGAATCTGCAGCATACCACAGACATTAGTTGGACCTAGTCATGGCTGTCAGATAATTTATCAGATCTCATCACCCGTTTCATTTTTTTACCTAACTCTCCAAACTGCAAACCCTTTGATTATTATGTGCTGTATGCAAATTTTCGAGAGAACAACAAATCTGCTTGTAAAGCCAAAGGTGAACTGAAGGCAAGGATTATGGCAGCATACTCCACCGAAAACAAGAGTTGCAGGAGTTCCCGAAGTCGTCTGGAGTCCAACTTTGAAGCCAATGGCGATAATATTGAATATATATACTGTTTAGTTTTTCAAGATATGTTTAAGTAATTTTGGTAAATATATTTGTTAAAATCATATGTCAGTGATATTTTAATTTTTGCGTCATGTAGAAGACAATTTATCCATCGAACTCTGTATATTAATATTTCACTCACTACTGTTTGGTTCACTTCACTCTGGTGCCCCTATAAAATAGACAAATTCATCTTCTGCTATATGTTAAATACAATTAAAAATGTTTTTCTCTTGCTTGGAGAATAGCCTCTCTAGTACGACTATGAAATCCCGTACTGGTCATGACGATAATCTATATCCTGCGGCAGAGCCTCTGATCTGGAGGTTTTGAGAGGCTTGAAACACCACTTAATTGCTGTTTTTTCCACGTCCACCGTAACACTGCATAGTATCCGCTGTTAAGGTTTTGGCTATGGGCAAATAGTTACCTTCCAATCGAGGGACAAAAAATGATGAAAATATTAAAATATTTGTACTGACAATACCAGCAATACATTTTCATGGTAAAAAAAATCACCAGGAATACATGTTTTTAAAAGATAAAATACAAATAAATAGGAATTGACTGCAATACATTTCTCTACGGAAAATAATATTACCAACGATATATTATTGTAAAAGCAATTACTAGTACACGCAAGAAAATTAAATTTCAACATCTAATGGTCAGTAAGAATTGATATGCCGCTAAACAAACAAACTATGAATTAAAAATCTTTCCTTTCTGTTGAGTCTTGACTCCTTGTTGAATCTCGCCTAATGCATGGAATAATAATGCAACACAAAATGTACTTAGAACAAGAATGTATTATACAAGAAAGTGTACACAATAAGTACATATAGTATTTCTGTATATTTCTGGGAAGACGTTCCTGGAGAATGTGTTGATCGCAGTCGATCAGAGTCTCTAGTTTGATCTCGTGATTCCTCCTCCTCGTCTTCCGGTACCAACCATTATTTATATAGTTGGTAGTCACCTATGCAGATTAGGTGGATCCCACCACAACACTTTCCGAGGTATTTCATGTTTGAATATATAGCTTTCCCTTGATTTACACTTTATTCTGCAGAGATTATAGTCCGCAATTTGGTAATCGTATGTAAAACAATGACGAAATATCATGGTGCACTATGCTGCATTTCTCTATTATCGATGATTCTGTACCTTGTTCCTTGTTAACCACAAGCCTTACCAAGTATGATCAAACAGACAGCGTAGTGATTGGATTGATCATAAAGGAACTTTTACCAGTTCTATACCTTAGATATATAATCTAATCACACATAGATTCATAAATATAAAATAAACACATGTGAAATTATTTTAATATCCTAGTAATTTTAACTTTGGTTGAGAGGAAACGAACTGAAATAAATTTACCCCAATGATAGACAGCGGTTAAAAAACTACGTTGATATTTTTAGCGCAATTATAATTCAGCTCCTTTTAAAATATTTATAAAATGTGAACTCACTATGAGAAGGATATCAGAAAAATAACTTAAATATGATAGAAATAAGTTTAATATAGAATAGATTCCACGTACGAGGTGGTGTTAAATGTTTTTCTTACCTACACTCTTATCAAAATTTAACAAAGTGACTATAAATACCACTTAGAAAATATAAAGCAGAGTACAAAAAAAAAAGAAAAAAAAAAGGAAAAA
This sequence comes from Acanthosepion esculentum, assembly GCA_964036315.1. NCBI lineage: Eukaryota > Metazoa > Mollusca > Cephalopoda > Sepiida > Sepiidae > Acanthosepion > Acanthosepion esculentum. The sequence continues at coordinate 46,502,428 of OZ038475.1, forward strand.
CTCGAAAGAAATAAAGAAACGAATACTAAAACGTTTCGTAATATCAATCATAATATATGACAGTCAATACTGGAGAATCTCTTCCCCGATGATGGAGAGATTTTAAGCAAGAGAAATGTAGTTCTACTGACAGATGTTGAGATAATAATGGACCGAACAGATGAGCAAGGACGAATATTTAGCGAATATTTAAGCAAAAAGACTCATATTTAATATCAGAAAGATGTAGAAGGTATTTCTAGAGCCCATAATGAAGAAACGGGGATTGGAAAATAGATTAAATTAGGAGAGACGAACACAATGACTAAACTACCGAGTGAGCTTTAGTCAATGGGTGCAGAAAAAACTTTAAGAGAGAAAGAAAAAACTGTCAAAATTTATTCAGCGGTAAAAAAGTAGATATGAAGAGTTGTAATAATTTTCGTATCTTGAACATTGTCCAATATATATATATATATAAATGTGTCTGAATTAAAGGATCGATTTTTCTATTCCAAATTGCTATGTATATATCTATGCACTGATTGTAATAATTTACTTTAGATTTTCTACAGATTGATATTAGTATGAACCAGGTAAAGTAACAAGGCCTGCACAGTCACATACTAACTGTAACAGCAAAATTTTCCAAATTTTATAAGAGAAAAATTGTCTAATTTTAGATTAAGTTTTGAAGCATTGTATCTTAGAAATGATTAAATATATCTTACTGGAATTCTTCGGGGTTTTCATAACATTACTGGACACTACTTTGAACGATTAGAATGTATTTAGATTTAAGTTGAATATCGCTCTTGCTGTTGTGAATTCCAGATCTAGTTTTCCTCTGTGCTGTTCCCTCTTTTTTTTTAAACATATTCACCGTTCTCTTGATGGTTATTGAATGGACTTTTAAGATGGAAGCCAGATTATGAACGTTGGTAGCATTACTGAAGGCCTGAATGATATTTTTCTCTCACCATTGCTCATTTAGGAAGATATAGTACGTCTGATACAAAATGATTTTTACCTGTTCTCTTTCTAGCTGAATAACTCAAAGGGTTTTCATTGATTCTTAAGACAAAATGTGTCAAGATAAATAAACGTCTCATCTGAAAACCTAGATAAATAAAATCAATTCATTTGGTGTATTTTATTTAATAAACATTTCGTGGGATGGACAATTATTCCATGCTATTACACGATTTGAATAAATTTCATGTTAAACCCATATATCTAAATAACCTATATTAAAAGCGTTCAAATGGCTGATCCTCTCGTGCACTCGCCTGTCTTTCGTAATCACACAACTAGATGCACGACATCTGTTTTCATTTCTTTTTAAAAATCTGCAATATGTGTATTCTATTTTTACATTCCTGCTAGAATATTCTTGTCAGAGTGTATTTGTTAATAAATACGTGTTTCTCTTTATGGACACTTATCAGCACAAGTTGATTATTGAAATATTTCCAGCAAGAAAAATCTTGACAGCTCTTTGAGTAAAATCAGTTTCATTCTAGACACCTTGTGTTTATAGAGATTGCAACTCGATATTTTTCTCATTTCTCACAAGGTTTTGTTTATTGTAAAATACCCCCAAAATGCCATTGGCATCAATGTAGTAATTTCACACAGAAAGCAAAGTACAGACAATCCCTTTTAAATACAATAGTGATATATTGTGTGGAATAAAACTTTCCAATCAAATGTGATATTAGCAAGATTTCAACATTCAAAACGATGTAGGAGTTGATTTTTTCTCCATTATTTGGTTATACTAACTTCCGGCGCTCCCATTTGTACAAACAGACACACATCGGTTTAATACCTTCATTGATTATTAAAGAACTCATATGAATTTATTAACATTACTTCTGTGATTTTATAAATCTGTCCAAGTCAAAACATACAAAGTACGCAATGTTGATATCACTCTGCTCATATGTTATATCACTTTTCCAGATATTTTTTCCTTTATTTATAATTTAATTAACGTTGTTTTGTACTGAAATAAATACAACTCAAGAACGAAGCTTCATCAGTAAACTTATTTGTGCAATAAACAATATCGATTTTATAAAAGCATCATTCTCAATTCGATTATCCCAGCGCATATCTTATTGTCTCACCCTCCAGCACTTATTGAGAGACAATAGCGTTAATTTGACTCGACTGTTATTTAGCCATAAGACACCCATCTTAATATACCAGAGAGAGCTTTGCTATTGCCATTACACAGCCAAGTGATTAAGTAGTGCATATCAACTGTTCTAAAAGAACACAAAAGAAAGTTAACTGTTACTTCAATATATATATATATATATATATATATATATATATATATATATATATATATATATATATATATATATATATATATTGAAGTATGTATGTATGTATACTAATAATCAGCATTCCATACTACTGGTATCCAAGTGGAATGTAATTGTGAAAATTTATTACTTTATTTTTACGTTTATTTTAAAAAGATAATGAACATGGCAATAAGAATATTTGCAAATATCTATTATTATTACCATCTGTACTGATTTGAACAATTCTTTTACATCTGCCCTGAACGAAATGTATCTCTTTTTCTCTTAGAAATATAGTGAGCATATTAAACTGAGATATTCTAAATATGTGAACAGTTCTCCTGAGCACAATCATTTGCATCTCTGATCAAGAGGTATGTTTTTTATGATTTACTTAATGTGTGTATCAGTTATTTATAATCATTCCTTGTAATCCTCTTATTGCTCACATAATTGCGGTGTTTAAATTCAATTTATGACTCTTCAATTGCAATCTAACTTCCCAGATCATTGTAGTTTGAATGTTCGTTAAATTACTTTCTGATATATATTCATCAGAGTGAATGTCTATGTTTTATCTTTTCCTTTAAAGATTATTTCATTATACCTTGTCTGTTGTCTGGTAGAGTATTTTTATGTGAATAGGGGCAAGGCTCTTCTAGTAATGTTGATACAGTTTTATGTAAATGCAATGGTTCTGATTTTGCAAATTAATAGATATGGCATACATGCCAAATTTCGTATTTCCCTATAATATGTTGCCTATATTATGATTAATTTGCCTATTGGCAAGAGCATAAACAGATGGAAAAGAATGTTTCTTCAGCGTTTGTACAAAAGTAACATTTGGTTCTGTTTCTATTATAATCATTGTTGTTGTTCTGTTCTTATTTGCTTTCTGATTTTCTATATGATACATTCAATTATGTAATAATTCTCCTGATACATGAATTAAATAACGTTTTATATCATGGGGAGTCATTGAAAGATTTTGATTTTGTACACCTTACCAAGATGCTAGTACATTTGAATAATAATAGATATTCTGGATTTTTCTTATTGTTTTTCAGTATGATATCTTAATATATCCAAATCTTCCTTCTTCATCTTGAAAAATGTTCGAGTTCCAATATCCTGCTATATTAATTTATATTCCCAGGTTTTTGTATGTTAAAGAATTGATCTTTTATTTTTCTCTGAAATGCTTTAAGACAGTATAATCGTGTCACTAAGACAGCATTTAATTTTGAATACATTATGTAAATATCTACTCTGTGAAGCTTTTATATTACAGTCGGTATGTGTGGTGAAATTGCAGTTTAAATTACTCTATCAACTTACAGAAGTGTTGTTAACTTGTTTACTTCCTGTATGAGATTAATCATAAATTTGTTATATATTCCAATGAGGATATTACCTTGCAGCTTCAATTTTATTTGTACACTATGCTAATATTAATATTAATCAGGTATTGATTACATTATCAATAGTCTTCTCAGTGTCTGTAAAAAAACGACCTTGGAAATATTTTGTTTTCACTCCTTGATATGATCTATTAAAATAAATATTTCTGCTTCTGTTTTCAACACCAATCTACACACCCTGTGGCTGCAACACAGATCCCCAAAAGTGGGCCATATGTATTATCATTACTTTTGATATTTTACATTAAACATTTTCTCACCAGAGTCTGTACACTAGAGATCAAAAGTCATCGTATCTACTTGATACACAGTCTCTCTCCTCCGTGTTCCAGATGTTTTCAGTAACGCTGTGTTTTCTATTCGCTGATCTTTTTTAATTACCCTGCATTTTTACTTCTTTTTTTTTATTTGGATTGTTCCTATCCTTACTACAATTCGACATAGTTAGCAATTTCCTGATGCACAAATTCGTCAAAATTATATTTGTTTTATCAAACTGTCTACTTTCATTCGATTTCATATTGCGAAGTGCTGGGAAATTTAAATATTTTAGCAGTTAGATTTTTTTTCATAATAAGACTAATTTGATATCCTGACGTAGATAGAGCAATCTCTTTGAATCTTAATATCACACACGTTCTTGCTTTGTTATTTCTTCTCGATGACATATTATTTTTTTTAATTTTGTTGTAAATAGTACTGGTTTATAGTAGATTTCGTCGATTTGAGAATGTCTAACTAGACCATTTTCCTCGCATAAATATATCTCTTTTATACTCTAACTGATTTAAATTGTTGTATTCAATTAATATTATATTTGTTAATTAGCATTTAGCTCGCGTCATCGGAATTTCCTAAACATTGCTTTTATATACTTTGTACTTTTGAGGGAGGCTTGTACTCATATTTAAACTATTGGTCCTATTAGTATAGTTTATCGGCCAGACATAGCTTACCGATTGTTTTGTGTTAGGAAGAAAAACGTGTTTTAGCTTTCCAGCAGCACACCTATATTAATATTAGCATTAGCGTAGCCAATGATACACGGACACCGAATGCGTATATAGAAAGACGAATTACACGACCGTAAAAAACAAAACATTTAATAAGGTAAACAACTTAAATACATATATTAAAAAGATTTACATATCTCTCAAAACAAATGCTTATTCATACTGTCCAAAGGAACGGGGAGGTTTACAAACCAAGAAGAAATAAATAACATACCAGCTTTATGGCCTTTCATCGACCGCATATAAGTGAATAGACATTAGTTTTTCTTTCGCTACGCCGTGCACATGTTGATCAGTTCCCACGTGTGTGGACGCCCTTGGTGGTCAGGAAGGTAAAAGCGCCGTTCCTAAAAAAAAACAAAAACGGAAGCAAAATACTAAAGGCAGAGAAGATTCCTCTCTAAAGGGTCCGAACTCCCATGAGCTCAACCCAAGGGAAAACAGCTGTGGTCTCCCTAGAGTCATTTAGTCCTTATATGTGATAGAGAGTCTGGGAAACACACACAAACACACACACACACATACACACACGTATATGTTTTTATTGAAATTAGAGTAGATCTGAGTAGCAAAATTAGATCAGATCATTTTGTTTACTGATGGGAAATCTGATATAGTGCAGAAGTTGTACCCAATGGGATTTGGGTCATTAGAAGACAATAGAAATTGTTGAAATAATTTTTATCAGTTAAAACTTGGAATAGAGCTGAGTAAGCAAAAAGGACCTATAGAATTCACATGATTTTGGTTGAAGCAGCCAGAACCTCGTGATGATCGCGTGCGAGGTGGTCGGGCCGAGGATCGGTTATGACCAGCCGGGTTTTTCTAGAAAAACGTGTAGTTATTCTGGAAAAGTGGCAGACGGAAGAGAGAGACGGGAGAGGCCGCGATCGGACGGCGTGTCGTCTTCGCATGTGTGCCGTCACGCGCATGGGTACCCGCGTCGACCGTTACGGGTCGTGGCGCTACATGAGTGACGGGAGAGGACGCGATCAGTCGGGGCGTCGTCGTCGCATGCGTGCTGTCACGCGCATGGGCACCCGCGTCGACCGGTACTGGTCGCGGCTCTACACGAGAGACACGATAAAAATTCTTGGCAAGAATGGAGATGAGAATTAGCCTTGGCAAGTGTTGGGCCAGAGACAGTGGAGAGTCGAGTTGAAGACTCGAGGAAGAGAGGAAGTGACATCAGAGATTGGAAGGAAGCGTCCGCTAACATGATGATATAAGTACCGCTGCTTCTGCTACTACGAATATTATTACTACTGTTACTACTACTGAGGAGGAACGCCACTATAAACTTTAAGCCCCAAACAGAAATCTTATCCCTCTATCACAGGAGTCGTATATCGTTCTGAGACAATTTAACAACAAGTTAATCACAATACACTCTCTTTCTGTCTAGAATCCACGGTATGAGTTTTTACATCAAATACTTTTCTTTTCTGTAACCCGTTTCTTTTCTACACTATTCTTTTCTGCTATATAAAAGACATTAACAATTGAACCATTGAATAGTTGTTTGTCCGGCTTTCTGCAGATATATATATTTTTTTTGGTGCATTTCTTAGCACAGATTCTCCAGCCGTGTCTACATCTTCAGTCGACCGTGAATGGTTGAACATCAATTCTGCTTTCTGGATCAAACCAATCAAAACGTGGGCAAGTAGCAGGATTCAATCAGTGGGCCGGTCGAATGATCTACAGATGCTCAGGGGACCTATGGCATCTCACTTAAGTTCGGTTAGGACATGGTAGACACCTTAACCCAGAGAGTAAGACGTCAGAGGTTCGGGGGCTGGTGCGAAAATGTTAGAATGTATATTATATGAAATCATGTTCATGGCATTTAATATAGCATGACGTCACTTTCTTTTGTAATACACTCATGCAGATTTTTGTATTGACATGTTTCGTTTTCCGTTTTTTTTTCTTCCAATGAGATCTAGTCAATATTCTACGTATAATACTTCGTTATTCTTTGTTTCTTTTTTATAATGTCCTAAAGTTTCCCGATCTTGAATCTACGTAATTTTCGAAAATTCTTTCGCCCTCCCTTGTCGCACAAATTTGGTTTCACTCAAAACCGACTCAGCTGGTTTCTCTTTTTCGTTATGCTTCCATATGCCAACCGAAGTGTTTAATATATCAGATTTTCTGAGATCTTCATGAAAACGGCTAAAGCATAGACTTACAAACATTTCAAATTGAGACACATGCCAGAATTGAGCAAATGAGAACAGGAGAAGGCATCCTAAGAAGAAGACACTTTGCAATACGTATCGGACTTGCCACTGATACATTGGCAGAGAGGAGGAATGTGCAGAACGTCAACCCCTATATATTTTTTTATTTTTTTATTTTCTGAATTGCAGAATTCATTTGAAATATTTAAAACAAAAAAAAAACAACTATTTAAAAATAAATTAAAATTAAATTTTTCCGTGTCCCCTCTCATTCCTACCCATGTGTCATACATCAAAACAAGTATCAATTTATATTCTGATTATGTCCTAAAGAACCGGAAATGTGTTCCATTTTACATATATTTTCCTTAAATTATTCCGATATATACAATTTATATATATATATATATATATATATATATATATATATATATATATATATATATATATATATATATATATATATATATATATATATATGTATATATATATATATATATATATAGAGAGAGAGAGAGAGATAGAGATAGATAGATAGATAGATAGATAGATAGATAGATAGATAGATAGATAGATAGATATGGTGTGTTGTAAGGTTTAAGTTTAGCCGACGCTTTTTGACATATAATGGACTTTTGTCTTGATAAATTTTGAAATAAATAGGCTAAACTAAGTGTAGTCCTATAGTCTTGTTTGGTAACAAGTTAACAGCAGAAAGAAACGACAATCTACAGCTGGAAAATCTTCTGCTTAGTCAATCATGAATCGAAAGTGTCTTGGTTGTTCAAGCGTGTATCAAGTATGCCACTTCACAGAGAGATGGTGATTTAAGTTTCCATGGCTATCTACTTTTCCTCCACGTTGCCGTTACTGGATCTAGACAAACCATACTCCGTAACTGTAATCTCCAACACATTTTTAGGCATGTAAAATTGTTAAAACGCGACTTTGAATGATGGCTTTGTGATTTACTGTGATAAACTTATTTAGCCACCCTTCTTTCTGAACGATATGACAAATCTACTTGAATAATGAAATATATTCCATCTACATTGTTCTTTGTAATAGTATAATCTTGTGGGCTTTATGAAACAAATTAGTTTCGTTTTTTTTCTTTCTCGGGATATTTTCACGATATAATGTAAAACCGACTTGCACACGATAAATCGCACAATTTCTTCTTTCTGAGTTGCAACCATTCACAAAATATTTTATCCCCCGACAATTATTCAGACATTGGCATATTGTTGTTGTTAACATAATTCTTTAAGTAAACAAGTGTTCTGTTCATTACCCTAAAGGTAAGTTTTTAAAACAATGTACGACATACAAATACTTTTTTATAGATTCTTTAGACATAACAAGTTAAAAATATTTTTTATGAATGTGAAAATAAAAATGAAAATAATTTAATCATATTTCACAATTATTTTGTTCAAGCTAATGTTTAACGTTGTGTATCTAATAAGATTTTCTTTATGTATAAAGGCGACTTATTTGAATTAGTAATCTATTTTTATATTCCCTTTTTTTAGAAACATTATTTTTTACATTACGTTTCACCCTTTACTAGGCCCGGGGGCTAATCGAAGTAGAGGGTTAGGTTTGGAGGCAGTTTGTGTGTATAGGAGTGGAACAAAACGGTTAAACGTAGCCTTGAACAGGTTAAGATTGTAGTGATCGGGGAAACACCCAGGTGGGAGTCGGTTCCACATGTCAGTTGTTCGCGGGAAAAAGATGTTCTAGTGGATCACCGATGGGATACGGAGTGAATGTGCCTTTACCTGAGGGGAATAGCGTGTTCTTGCAGTGAACGGTTTGCCTCGGCGTGTCTAGGGAATGTATTTAGTCTGAGCACTTTTCCTAGAGGTAGTGGTAGAGCAGTGAGAGGATTGCTACATCCAACATGTGGAAGACAGATAGAAAGGTGGGGAATAGTTCATCACCCACAGGGCTTGGTGACGCTCAAGTCTGGAGTGTGAGGTCTGGGCAGCTCCTGTCTAAAATATGACAACAGTACTCCATTTTTGGATTGATCTCCCTCTTGTTAAGCTGGAGGTTATCAGGGTGGGTCAGTTACTTACTGGAGCGATAGAGAGAGACGACTATTTTACTTGTATAATTAACAATGGAACGTATGTACGAGTTTCACTTGAGGTAGTGTGAGGGTTTGAAGCCAATCAGTCTTTCAAGGCACTGTGCTTCCCACAGAGGACATCCGTTCATTCAGATAAGTGATAGGTCGGGTTTAGATCGGTGCTGATGGAATGTAACTAACTCGGTCTTTGAGGAATTCAATGTAACCAGTTAGTTTTCGCCATTGGATAGTTTGTGCAAGAACGAAAGTGAGTTCAGTCACCAATCTCTGACCATCCAGTTTTATAGGTTCGACTCTATATAGTCGTATCATCTGCATAGATATATACAAATAAACTGAGAATGTTCTTAGGCAGGTATTTTATGTACGTCAAAAAGAGGGCTTGTTCGGAAAATGCATCCTGGGGGATGCCTACGTTGACCACCAGGTCTCTGGAGGACTAGCTGTGGATAATGTCCTTCAGGAACCTACCATTTAGCATTTTATGATTAACAAGACGCTTCTTGTGAATCCCTAACTGGAGTGCATGTGTATGAAGTCTTTGTGCCATACCTTTTCGAACACCTTTGAGAGATTCAGTGCTATCGTCCTTGAGGTGTGTTTGTCGTCAACTGCTACTGTAAGTGATGGTAGTTAGGACGTCACCAGTCGATCGGGCCGACTGAAGCACATACAGCTCCACGCTGAAGAATGTGTTCTTTTCTAGATGATCTAATTATTTCCTATTGATTATGGCCCTATAGAGATTGCTTATGATACTAATTAGACCTTGGGGTCTGTACTTGGAAGGCAAGATTGCACGCCAGCGTTCTTGAAAACCAGGCATAATCCTGGCACTTTCCACGGGTTTGGGAAGCATTTCCCTTTCCAGCAGTGATTGAATAACTTTGCTAGGATTGGGGATAATTCCGGCTTGATGTTGTTAAGGACACCCCGCGGAATTTTGTCTGAACCTGTCGCTTTCTTAGGGTCAAGGAATTTAATAAATCTAATGACGTCACGTGCAGTGATGGTAAAATAACGAAGATTGTGTTCATTGAGACGTGGGAACATGGGGAAAGCATTTCTTTTTTCATCTAAGTTTGAGTGAGACGCAACAAGAGAATAGAAGAGGTTCGCCTTATTAGTCGGGGGAGATATCAATCCGGGCAATTTATAATTGTGTACACAGCCGTTTTACCCCTGTTCTTTATTTGGTTCCAAATCTTCCAGAATTTACGGGATACAATTTGTTTCTTTTCAAACTTGGTGCGGATCGCTCGTGCGTAGTTGCATTTGGCGTTTTTTAGAACGTTTTTGCAGCGATTGCCGACAGTTCTGAATGCAGTGAAGACCGAACACGTTCGCTAATTGCGATAGATATTGAAGTGGTGGTTTCGGTGAGTTATGTCTGTAGCGCATTCAGGGATGAACTAGTGATGACTGTTTGTTTGTTTTTTCTAGAATATCTTTTAGTGTATAAAACTCACCATTCCAGAAATAATCCACTCAGAGACAAGGGCAGCAGTTTTGGAGACATCATGCTTGAAGAAGATTGAGAAGAGAACTTCCCTCACGTAGGATCGAATGCTGTCTAAATCTGTTTTTGCATAGCAAAAAATCGTTTTATATTACATCGGAGGTAGCCTCACGTTTGGCATCAACCTGGACACTGATTAGTGAATGGTCTAACGTGCCTAGTGAAGGTAAAAATTTTGATAGGCATTCATCAGAGTAGGAAGTTAGGAAGAGGTCGATGATGTCGCCTGATCTCCCATCGTGTCCGTGACCCGGGTAGGTTTTCCGATGAATTGGATTTGTTCATTTGCGATGGATATGTCTCTGAAATATCTGCCTCTAACATCGGTTTTGTTGGAGTGGACTAGCCACTCTTTATGATGAGCAATGAAGTCACAGCCGATATGTACGCCGAACAAGAGCAATTGAATGAAGGTATTGTCAACCTTATCAGATACTTCGTTAAACATTACCCTTCATTCGTCCTCAGGACGGTGGAGAGTAAAAACCAATGTGGTACTATAGATAATTGCCACGCGGAAGCACATATACAGGAAGTTATGTTCCTCGTTTATTTTTTCGTCCCTGCTGCAGCAAAAATTCTCTATGATGCAGGCTCCGAGTCCGTGGCTGTGATAATTGATGTATTCATGTTTGGTTATGAGAGATGAGTAGCCGGGGACTGACAATATTCAGGTGTATGAGGCGTTCATACCGGTTTCTGAAAGTATAAGAAAGCTTGGTTTAGATTGAAGTAGATGGTGCTATTTTTTCTTTGTGTTGAGTTTGATAATTTTGTTCACACACACACACACACACACACACACACACACACACACACACACACACACACATATATATATATATATATATATATATATATATATATATATATATATATATATATATATATATATATATATATAAAATGCCTTCAATTCATTTATGTTGTCATGGTATCGTTCCTGTAGTGTTTAAAGAAGTATCATCACAAACGCACTGAAGTGAGCAACTGAAAAATAAATTTATTCAAATAAATTTCCATTAAATCATAAACACTGTGTTTAATAAAATTAAACATATGATTAAATAACAGACAAGTAATTATATTTTGCAAAAAGTCAAATGTTATTTACTGCAAGTAATATATTTGGGATTTTTTATAATATACTTCAAACAAGACAATTTAATACACGTTGTTGTATTGAATAAAATACATTTACACAGCTAAGTTTAATTGTATCATCGGCAAAATGCCAAATTTTTTCATGAACATATCAGTGCCAAATATATTTTTCACGAATAAATATACAGTCGTCGATTGTATAATATTTGTTAAGTAATATAACAGATTTTCTCTCAAAGAACATTTAATACTAGTTTAAAGTTCGCTTTTATGTGTGAAGAAAATAATGAATATCTAATTAAATAAGCGTTCTCTTCAATAACAGTATTGATTGGAAAAAAATTTAATATTTATGTTTCGAATGTATATTTGTGTACTGACATCAATTGGTCTCTAAATTCAAACGCAGACGTTGGCGGGAAAACGATTAAATAAAGAATATCCGCCAATAGGATAGTCAAATCAATAACTAAGATAATTAGAAAACTAGTTCTATATAACTGAAATATATTGAAAGTTATTCAATTTAAATATGAAATAAGATTAAAGTTGCTATTCCATTTACTTTTCACGCAGGGCAGAATGTGTGATACTGATGACTAAAGACGCATTGGGATAGCGAAAGTTGCCTTTCAAATCCTATGCAAATTATTAAGAAACGTAATAATTTCGTTAGAAACAATGGAAACAGCACTGAACTCTTACGTAATATCATTTTTACTACATGCATGTAAATGCGGGACAATCTGCACACAGATTAAGCTACATAAATGCAGTTAGAAGAAAGATGAGTACACCATGGAACGAATATGTAAGGCCCGATGATGTTTTAGAGAAGAAATAAATCAGACTTATATTTAACATAAGGAAGTGTCAGTTGAAATTTCTATGGCTCACAATGAAGAAAGAGGGATTGCAAAATTTGATACTGACAGAGCAGATTGAAGAAAAGTAGAGACAGGGGAAGATACAACGCCTATCCTACCTAACGTGTAAATGGGTGGCGGAAAATAGGTTTAGGATAGATGAAAAATAAAATTTATTAAGAGCTACAAAAGACAGAAATTTGTGGAGAAACATGATCACCAATGTCATGAAGAAACAGAGCATATTTACGTAGAAGAAATGTTTGAAACATTTTTGCGGGAAAATATATATAAATTTATCCTTTTCTTTCATGAACGGAATGTACACCAAGAATTGACAAGTTAAATTAAACGGGCAAAATACATTGTAACCATCCGTTCTTCTTATCCCTTCACAACTAATAATCATTAATGGATCAAAATTTAAGCTCTAGGTTTCTCGCCACTTTGCTATTACGAATATTTTCTTAGACAGTACTTATTCTATAGGGAGATCAATCCCCTATGTGCTCTAAAAATTACTATAGACGGACTGTCGTAGGTGGACACCATGTAGCAAAATATAAATGCTGTAAGACATAATCGGACGATAAGCAGATAGTGTCGTAAAGAAAATATCTTAATCACACATATACGGTACGTGAACAGACAAATATTCAATGTACATGATTCTGATTGGCTCTTACGTGCAGATCGACGAGTAAAAGGAAAGAGTAGATGTTATTTATTTCAGCAATCAGCTCAGTGGAAGAGATAGTTCTTTCGGGCTAGAAGATTTTCTCATTAGACAAATAGAATATGACAGTACAATGTTTTATTTTGTTTTTGTTCTTTCCTGGGTTTAATTGCCCCATCCACGTGTTTGCGTACATTTACATCTTTTTTGAAACAAGGAGTATCTCGAAAAAACAAAGAGTAAGAAACACAAGATATTTTTAAGTGTATATCCTGTTTATCATTTTTTGCCGAAACAATTATAACGAGAAATAAGACAATGAATTATATATAATTATTTCATAGTCACAAGTAAATAAAAAACATGGTTGCACAAAATCGCTTAACCTGATAAAAAACATGTTTACATGAACTTGATGAAGATCAAACTCATTCTATTGTATGAATATAGTTAAAATATAAAAAAGACAGTATAAAAATATGATGTTAATGTCTTGCACTAAAAAATTCTGGTACTGAGATAACTACAATTTCGTAAACAAGATCAGCATTTCTTCTTATATCGTATTAAGAAAAGATTTGTTAATGCCACGGGATGATATATGTAAAATTACTCTGCTTGTTAGTCCATAAGAATGAGTTGCATTTTCAAAACAATACAACTGAGATATTTGACGGCATACTTAAAACAAATATACTTCAATTTTAACTTTTAGCAGCCAGAAAACAGTTCAAGCAATGTAAAAAATATATCATATCAATAGATCAAATATGTTCTCACAGCTAGTATGGAAAAAAATAATGCTGTTAACGTTTCGACAGGTTGACTCGTATGGAATTCGGTTTATGTTCAACGAAGTTATTTTTCAAGTAGATTCGACAATCAATTGGAGCCTAATTAATGTGACTGCAAAATTGTAAATTTAATTTAACGTCATTAAAAATCAGCAATGAAAATTTAACGAAATAAACTTTGGACGTAAAATGAATCATAAAAGAATTTGTTTAAAGAAAATAATATAGTCAACATAATTGTTTTGAAAAAGTAATACAATTACAATGCAATAATTTCATACATTAAATCACAAAGATGAACGGATGATTTAATCGTTTAGAATTAAATTGGATTTTGTTTGAAGTTAGTCATGCCTTTTGAAAATTCATTGAAAATACATTTTTTTGAATAGAGTAAAATTACCGATTGTATTGTAAAAACTGTCTATAGCAAAATCTAACATAAGTCAGCTATATATATATATATATATATATATAAATATATATTTATATATGTATATATATACGCATATATATGTGCGTATGTGTGCGTATGTGCGTGTGTGCTTGTGTGTATGTGTATGCGTATGTTCAAGCGTGTGAGTAGGTGTGTGTATGTGTGTGCGTATGTGTATGTGCGTGTGTGTATGTGCATGTGTGCGCGTGCGTTTGCGTATGTGAATGTGCGTGCGTGTATGTGAATGTGCGTGCGTGTATGTGCGCGGGCGTGTGTTTATGTTTGTGTGCGTGTGAGTATGTGCGTGTGTGTGTATGCGTATGTGCGCGCGCATGTGTATGTGCATGTGCGTGTGCGTGTGTGCGAGTGTCGTGTGTGTATGTGTGTGTGTGTGTCTCTCTCTCTCTCTCTCTCTCTGTGTCTGTGTCTGTATGTGTGTATGTGTGTGTGTGAGAGAGAGTATGTCCTGGGTAAGACAAACTAAATCCTATAGCAAGGCCTCTGATCAGGAGGTTTTAAGGAGTGTGGAACCACTTCTTAATTGCTGCTGTCCCCAGGTGCACCCGTTAGGGTACCCTCTATGGATAAATAGTTACCCTCTCCCTTAAACTGGAGTTAGGTGGGAAATGGCGCTGGGACGGTGTTTGAGGGCGCATTTAAAGCAACGGGAGAGATGTCCTCCTTAGCCTTAATCAAGGCAGAAATCATAGAGAAGTAAAACACTGAGATAACACCTGCTGCTTTTAATGGTATCCAATGATGACCCCGTCCTCTTGTTTTTTTGCTAATATCATCTTTTACTTAGATAGTGAGACTGCTACTGTGTACTGCCTTTTTCCACTATAAAGATTTCATGCAGTTATTGCTTAATATCAGGAAATCTTTTCTTCACTTGCCATCTTAATGTTGAATTATGCAGGCTGTAGCGTAAAAAGGCAACTTGTATTACAAAGAAAGTATTCAATAGACTCGAAGTCAATAACAATATGGGCTTTGATACCAGATGTGAAAGTAACTGGCACGGCAGGTATCCCAGAGAGCCGCAGCTTGGGCCTGATGGTACTGTGTGCAAACCACACAATTTTGGGTGCTGGAACGTGGGTACTTTACTTGATATGAAGATAATCTACAGCGGCCTGAGAGAAGATCTTCTCTGGTTGCTAAGGAGTTCCAAAATTAGGATATGGATGTTGTGTTGCTTTCGGAAGCTTGATTTATTGGGCAGGGTCATTTCATGGAGAAATCTGGTGGCTATACTTTTTTCTAGAACGACAGAAAGAAGGGAATAAGAGAATCACACGTTGCTTTTGCTATTAGGACATCACTGACAAGTCGGTTAGAAGAGATCCGACAGGTGCCAATGATAGAATGATCACTATGGAATATCCTCTAGCATGTGAAAGATATGCAATCATGATTGCTGTTTATACACCAATCATGGAAGCTATTTATAACGAACTAAAGTCTATTGTTAGAGAAGTGTCTGCAGAAGAGAAAAGTTACATTGCTGGAGATTTTAATGCACTGGTGTGTAGCAAATGTGAGGCACGTAAAGTTCTTCGTAAGCATGGGGTTGAAATGTTCAACAGCTATTGTCTGTTGTTGTTGCAAATGTCCACGGAACTGGACCTGTTCATTGGTAGCACAAGGTTTCAACAAAAGAACAAATATAAATCCACATGGATGCATCCTGGATCAAAACAGTGGTATAGTGTAACCCTGATATAATATACCCGGATATAAGAGAAACCCGGATATAAGAGTGATTTTCTCTGGTCCCAAATTAGAGCCTGTATTAATGTATATAAAATAGACCAAACCCCGGTATAAGATAAACCCGGATATAAGAGACTTCTTCTCCGGTCCCGACAACTCTCTTATATCCGGGTTACACTCTATATGATTAACTATGTTCTTTTAAGACGCCGTGATATACAGGGTCTATGTAATGTGCGTGTATTGCGTGGGGCGGAATGTTGGACTGATCATAGTCTCGTATGAGCAAGACTCAAGTGTGCTGCCCTTAAAAGTGAAAACTGGGAGGGATATCACTTCCAAAGACGTCTGCAAGTTTCTGAGATTAGACAGAATCTGGTCGATAAGATGGATGCGTTAGTAAATGAAAATAACTGGACTTCTTTCAAGGAGGAAGTTCACGATGCATGTGCTGATGTTGTTGGATTTACTGACAAAGAAATATCAGCATTGGTTTGATCAGAATGACAAGCACTTAGAAAAGGTCTTGGAAGAGAAAAATAAACTACATTCTGTATTACTCCATAGTGATTTACCTGGTGATCAGAAGAATCAAATTGAGGCCAAGTTAAAGACAGTAAATTCTAATTTACAGCGAAACCTCCGTACGATGATGAGAAAATGGTGTAGTGACAAAGCGGATGAAATACAACATTCGACTGATGTGAAGGACAGTAATGCCATATACAATCTCCTTCGTGAAATTTACGGGACTTCTACTTCTTCTGTAGCTCCTTAAACAACTAAGGGTGGTAAGAAACTTCTTCGAGATCCCGATGGTATTCTGCTGAGATGGCGTGAACATTTTAACGAGATTCTCAATAGGCACTCAGAGTTTTATCAGCTCTCAACCTGTAAAAATGTAAAATTATTTCTCGCTGAGTTTCCAACATTTGAGTAGGTTGAAAGTGCTGTCAGAAAGCTTAATGGGGGAAAGTCACCTGGAATTAATGGGCTGCATGCCCCAATTTTTAAGCAGGAAAGAGAAAGTTTTTGCATCGGCTTCATTCGTTGTTGCTAGATGCCTGGAGTAATAAGAGTGTTCCGGATGACTGGGAAGATCTTGTCATAGTTGTTTTATATATGGGCAAGGAGGATGGGGATGGCTGTAGAAATTATCGTAGCATATCTCTGTTGTCTGTTGTCGACACGGTTCTTTGAGAAGTTCTGCTGGATAGCATGTTGAACCACATTGCTAATGAAGATCTTCAGGAGTCATAGTCGGGCTCTTGGGCTGGACGTGACACTGTAGATATGATCTTTGCAGACAGAAAACGCCAGGAAAAGTGTGTCGAGCAGAATATGGATATCTGCCAGGCATTTGTAGACTTAACAAAGGCATTTGACACCATAAACGGAAAGGCTTTGTGGAAAATGTTTGTCCCGAAAAGTTTGTTTCATGATGACATGAAGGCATGGGTTAATATTAGTGGAAAGATCTTTGAGCTGGTAATAGTTGAAAATGTTGTTAAGCAGGGCGACATTGCGGGTCCAAACCTCTTTGCCCTGTAATTCTCTATCGTTTTTGAACAGACCTTTAAGAACTGAAACCTTGTTATTTACATTCGCTATCGTTCAACAGAAAGGCTGTTTAACATCAGTAGGTTTAATGCAAAGTCGAATGTTCACTTGAAGTTGACCAGTGATTTGCTATATGCTGATGAATGCGATCTTGTGGCTTACTCGGAAGGAGTTACGCAGCATCTCATGGATGCTTTTTATAATGCAGGCACTGCACTGGAATTGATTATTAGTTTGAAAATAACAGCAGTCATGTAGCAACCACCTCCAAGGAAGCCATATCGTGAAAAACATAAATCTTTATCTATGGTGAAAGGTTGAAGGCTTTTTGCGCGTTTGTGTATCTTAAGAGAAAGTTGAACATGTTCTGTGATCTTGATGTAGATATTTCAAACCACATGCCAAAACTAGCGACGCATTTCGAAAACTGAATAACCAGATAAGGTTCCAGCACGGAATTTCAGTGAGTACAAAGCTAAAGGTGTATCGTGCATGTGTGCTTACAGCTCCTCGTTATGCTTGCGAGTCATAGGTGGTTTAGAGCAAACAAATGAAAAGGCTTGAGAGATTCCACTGCTCTTGCTTACGTCGTATTATTGACATTAACTGGCAAATGTTAGTGGTTAGACGGGCTAGAGAGGAGAAACTGTCATAGAGTATAATTCTTGATACGAAAAGAATGGATAACAGCCGAATTCCAAAGCAATTGTCTTATGGTGAGCTGCTAACATGGAATAGAAATTCCGTCAAAACTAATTGCGCTTTAAGGATTGCATCATAGATAAGCTGAAGAAATGCAACATTACTTGTGATCACTGGGAAGAATGTGCATCTGATCGCAATTGGAGGTGAAGTAGTGTCACGTAAGGCTTAAAAGAGATATGCGTAAAGGCGTCCCGTTGAATTTCCTGAAGACACCCGCAGGCTGCTTGATGTGCCGTGTTGATTTTAAAAATTCTATACTTATAAAAAAAAAAATAACTCACTCAGAAGGAAAATTCTAGAGAGTGTCGCCATAGAACAATACTCAAATATTAATCTACGCCCAGGCTTTTTCCCTATTTCATCTTTTCTAACAAAATTACTGCTCTCAAAAACAAATGTACACAATAACATATTAAAATCAAAAGAAAATGGTTGAATCCATCAACACAGATTAATGAAATATTCTCAACGGGTGACATTAACTGACGTCATTTTCAGTTAACAATATGAAAATAGCGTTTCCTATATTCCAGTTGCTAAGAACACTCAGTTTTTTTGTTTTTATTAATTTTCTTTGTTTAATTAAATTCATTTCGTTTCTTGCTTTGAAAAAAAACCGCATTGGATGAAACGCGTCAGCAATTACTGTTTTCTTATTCTCATTTATTCATAAATATATATATATATGTGTGTGCGTGTGTGTGTGTGTGTATATTGATATTTTTAACTTAAACGTGAATTTTGATATATATTCATGTTCGTGTATGAGCTCTGTTTTTTTTTTTTTTTTTTTTTTTAATTTAACAGTATGTTTTGAGACAACAACATCCTCCGGCATGAATAGTCGAGAAATCTTGTCAGAAGATTTCTACTCCTCCGGCAAGATTCGAAACTGCATCCCCTATTAGGAGACGTCATTGAAACTGAAGAGACAAAACAATATTAGATTAAAGTAACTGAGTTTCTACTCGAATATATGTATAAATAAAAGAACAACAATTTTTAAACAAAAAAAAATGAGAATCTCAATATATATATATATATATATATATACATATATATATATATATATATATATATATATATATATATATATATATATATATATATATATATATATATATATAAGAAATGAATTAAATCCCACATATTCATATTTTTATTTTGTTTTGTTTAAACGTTATGTTTTTTATTTATACTTATATTTGAGTAGCAATATATGTATGTATATATATATATATATATATATATATATATATATATATATATATATATATATATATATACATATATATATATATATATACATATATATATTTGTACATATATATATATAATTTATGTATATATATATATTAGAGAAAATAAATGTCAAATGAAAAACGTTTAAACAAAACAAAATAAAAATGTCAATATGACGGATTTAACTCATTTCATATATATACATAATTGTAAATTTAGTAAATTACAATGTATCGTTTAGATCTTGTTCTAAACATTTGGTTCATTGTAATTTTTTTCCTTTTAAATTAGTGTATACATACACACCTACATTCGCAAACACACACACGCGCGCTTTTATACATATATATACATATATACATATAATATGTATATATGCATGCATTAGTTCATATCTTATTTTTAGAGGCTAACCATATTTGAATATACAGTTCGATTATTCGATTATTTTAAACATTACCTATATCATCATGAGTCCAGCAATCTCTGGACAACCTAATATAAAAATGTACTTCTGCCAAGTTTTGAACCTTCGTCATACTTTGTAGGACGAATCAACGTTTCATCTGGCGTACTTATACCATTCGCTTATGATGTGCGTCACAATAAATCAAGGTTTCGTTTTGCATTCAGAACACACTGACATTTTAGAATTTCCTGAAACATATAGCTGATTATTTTCGTATCCGAACCTTTAAAAAGTTATTCCTAGAATATCGTTTAAAATAGATGAAGCATCTATTCAATAACGGTTATCCACTGAAATAACATGCACAACTGATTTCTATACGGTTTTGAATTGTCTGTGCCCTTAAACACAAATACACTTCATTCTTGCAGCATACCCTTTCCTGAAATATTATGTCCAAAATTTCAGATGTAGCTACAATCATGGATATTTTTTAAAATAGTTCTCCATTAGATTCATATGGACTGTTTGTTAATACATTAATCTCATCCAAATCTGCCAACCCTCTTTGGGCTGGTATGCACGCAGTGTCCCTTCTTTTCGATTGCTTGGTAACCACGGATATTGGTCCTTGTATATTCAAGCTATTTACCAACCAATGTGGTACGTGAATGTAACTAACTTAACTGGAATTCGAAATCGGCTTGCGATTTCTCCTACCACCTTTACTCGTTATACCACCCACAAATACAAGCTTACAGAACCTGGAATTCCTAAGTGGCCATCCATCTAGGAAATGACAGGGATCAACAAAAAGTGTGAGAATGAGAGAGACAGATTCAGAATGAGAGTGAGGCAGTGTTATTTCGTGTGTTATATTTAGATTTTATGGGAGTCGCATTTTCCTGAAAATTTTAAAATGAAACATTATATATTTTTGCTGGTTTGATTTCTGTGATGTCAGTTTAAGTTGACTACGTAAGAATAACTTTAATGTTTTGTTTTGTTTTTTTTTTTCATTTCACCCCAAGCGATGCGGGAGTGTCACTGGTAAGCAGGTGGCTACGGAGAGTGAAGGTAGGAGATGAGGAATATGTAGAAGATACACCGAGAAAGGATAAAAGCAGAAAGGGATTCAAGAAGATAGACGATGATGCGACGCCCTTGCATGTAAAGTTTTGAACAGTATATTTTTCAGCGGACAGAAAACAGAAGCGAATTTCACAGGAGAGAAATGCGAGGAAAGTAACCTTTGGTGTAGAAGTTGCGGTTACATTTAACAAATACAACAATAAAATGGTGTAAACTGGATACCACTCTAGTAAGAATCCATCCACCAGAGGGAAAAGCTCGTCAGAGCATTTGCCATGAACATATTTGTAGAAAAGACTGAGGGAAACCTTGTCGCGTCGGTAAGAAAGAGATTGAAGTCAGATTCGATTCCATTGCAGACACTTTCGATTTTGTCAAGAACCTTGAGAGAAATAACAAGGGAACCAGACCGGATATGGCACCAGTATTCAAAAACTGAGCAATGATAGATTTGTAAAAGTGAAAGATGGCCAGAAAATATTTCTGGTACGACACAGTGACCCAAATTACCTTTCAGTAGATGCAGCTATTCATTCGGTGTAGTTGTTCCACTTCAAGTTAGATGAAAACTTGAGGCCAAGGAACCAAAGTGTGTGGCTCCCCGTGAGCCTACCATCCGCCGTGCTGATTGTGGAAAGGAAACTGTTGTGGTAGGATCCACCTAATTTGCATAGTGGAGTACCGACTATATAAATATGGTTGGTACCGTGAAGACAGGGAGGCGAATCAAGAGATTCAACTAGGGACTCTGCCCGACTGCGACTTAGTCAACACATTCTCCAGAAATACAAAAGACTATATGGAAATATTGTGTACACTTTCATGTTTCAATACATTTTGTTCTAAGTACATTTTGTGTTGCATTATTATTCCATGCATTAGTCAAGTTTCAACAATGGCGACGAAGTAGTAAGAACCATACGAAAAAAAAAGAATTAATAATTGAGAGTTTTCAACAATTGGGACAAGTCATTGAAGAACCCAGGCTGAAAAAAAATTATTAATTAAAAGTCCAACATTTAACGTAACGACGAAGGTTTCTGAAATTCTGGATATGTAGAACTCGTTAAAGGACGACTAAGCAGAAAGGAACGTTCACCCAGAAAAATTTGAAAGGTGTCGTAGACGAATAACGGTGATTCTTAATTGAAAAAAAAATTATCTACAAGAGACACCCGCTAAAAAGAAAAAAAATGGCCGACTACAAAACATGCTTGGATTTAAAAGGCGCACTAATACACCGTGTCGACTTTGAAAGGTAACGAAATTTAAATTTTTTTTTTGTTTGTTCAACAATATAGTGACGAATTATCTCTGATAATAAAATCAGAAGTTATCATAGAAATACGCGAACAGAAGTCGAAAGCGAAAAAAAAAAGCCCGACGGTCTCTGTTCACAAAAAAAAAAAAAATAACAAATTTGATTATCACGGGCGTGAATGTAAAAGCAAGACATAAAATTAAAAAGTGGTACGTTGTTTCGATTTTCTGGTCAGCTTATATGATATCCGTGGATACACAAATTAAAAGTATATTCTTTGTTGCATGGACACTATCAGCTAAAGATGGACGAATTATCCAAAGTCATATCTGAATTATTCAAATCCCAGCAGTTTAGTGAACAACGTCAGCATGAACAGTTTGCCTTATTAATAAGGGAACAACAGATAGCACAGCAAAAATATCAAGAACAACAGATAGCACAGCAAAAATATCAAGAAAAGCAAGATGAAAGACAGCAAAAATATCAAGAACAACAGATAGCACAGCAAAAATATCAAGAAAAGCAAGATGAAAGACAGCAAAAATATCAAGAACAACAGATAGCACTGCAAATATATCAAGAAAAGCAAGATGAAAGAGAGCAAAAATATCAAGAACGGCAAGAGGAAAGACTTTTAGAAATTCAAAAGTTAACACTGGAGAAATTAAACAACTATCAGGCAAATGAAGGAAATTCTTCATATTCTAATAACACCATATTTAATTCGCTGGAAACTTTCAACTATGTGCCAGACGAAGAGAAAAGTTTGAAGCGTACTTTAAACAATATGAAGATATTTTCTACACAGACTGTGAAAACTAGTCGAATTCGAGAAAAGTCAGTCTATTACTAAGAAAGCTAGGTACAGCAGAACATAGCAAATTTGTAGATTTTATTCTACCGAGAAAAACAACTGAATTGGAATTCTCGGAAACAGTGAAATAGCTAAAAGAGCTGTTTGGAGCAAATATGTCGCTTTGGCATAAGCGATGGTTATGCATGAATGTCTCTAAATCCGATGATCAGGATTACTTAACATATGCATCTATAGTGAATAGACATTGTGACAATTTCAGATTGGCAGAGATTACGGTTGAAGAATTCAAGTGTTTAATTTTTGCTCAAGGACTGGTATCCAGTAAGAGTGCCGAAATAAGACGTAGAGTTTTGTCTAAACTCGAATCTGAACAAAACCTTACCCTGCAAAAGTTAGCAGAGGAGTGTCAACGGGCCGTAAAGTTAAAGACAGCGTTTGAAAAAAACGAAAAAAGCTGGGATTGCTTATATTAAAAAAATAAATAGACAGTCAAATTACCCATCAGCAAAAAATTGGAGTAAAAATTCGGCGTATCTTAAAAATAGACAAGAAAATAAAAAGAACGAGGATGAAAAAAGGTCCCACCATATAATTGCAGACATTGCAACGAGAGACACTGGGAGGTAAATTGCCCATATAGAAATAAGAAATGTTTCGTGTGCCAAAAGAATGGTCACAAAGGATCGTGTTGTAAAACGAAAAAATTCAATAGCCGAATTAGACAAACAAATTCGAATATCAAATCAGATAGAGATTTGAGGAAATAAGTGACGACTGAAATATTTAAAACGAATATCAAATTTCAACTCGATTCGGGGTCAGATTTAACAATAATGAACTATAAAACATGGAAAATTTTAAAAAGGCCTACAATAATGAAGTCAACGAAACTCGCTCGAACGGTAACTGGAAAGGAAATTAACTTCGAAGGCGAGGTTGTACTT
This sequence comes from Acanthosepion esculentum, assembly GCA_964036315.1. Taxonomy (NCBI): domain Eukaryota; kingdom Metazoa; phylum Mollusca; class Cephalopoda; order Sepiida; family Sepiidae; genus Acanthosepion; species Acanthosepion esculentum. The sequence continues at coordinate 46,526,590 of OZ038475.1, forward strand.
CCCATGAAATTGAACGGGATCGTTAAAAAAATAAAAGTTTTCATTCTGAAAAATGGAGAAAACTTGATGGGTACAGATTTTATTGAGACATTCGAATTGTGGGATAAACCGTTAAACTCATTCTGCAGAAAAGTAGAAAGTAATCCGCAAACAAGACAGGACATTAAAGATGAATTAAAGAAAAAGTTTCCGGAAAACTTCACACCTGGTATTGGAAGATGTAAACGTGTGAAGCTAAATTTGAATTAAAGGAAAATACTATGCCATTTTTTAAAAAGAAACGTAACGTGCCTTTCGCAAGTGTAGAGAAAATTAACGAAGAACTTGATAGGTTGAAAAGAATGGGAATTATTTCGAAAGTAGAATCTAATTCATGGGCTGCGCCGATTGTGTGCATAAAAAAGAAATCAAACCAAATCAGAGTCTGCGTTGATTTTTCGACAGGGTTGAACTCGGTAATTAAGGACTACCATTAACCGTTACCGAGTCCGAAGGAGATTTTTAACAAGCTAAATGGCGGAGTGATATTTTCAAAAATCGACTTATCAGATGCCTATCTCCAAATTCCCGTCGAAGAGGAATGTTCGAAGTTATTAGGGATAAACACGCATAGAGGTTTATTCAAGTACAACAGGCTTCCTTTTGGTATTAAAGTGGCACCAGCCATTTTTCAACAAGCTATGGACGTCATGTTGAATGATTTAGACTTTGCGTGCGCTTACTTAGATGACATCATAGTAAGGAGTGCAAACGTCGACGAACATCGAGTATTTAAAAAGATTCAGGACTTTGGATTTAAAGTCAAAGAATCAATGTGCGAATTTGGTTTGGAGGAAATTAAGTATTTAGGTCACATAATGAACGAAAATGGCAGATTTCCAGATACGGAAATGACCATTGCGATTAGAGACATGCCGACGCCCACTAATGTGGCGACGTTACAGAGTTTTCTGGGGCTCGCAAATTATTATCAAGCGTTCATTAAAGGAATGTACAATCTAAGAGCTCCGTTGAATGAACTACTAAAAAAAGACAAGGCATGGGAATGGACGGTAGAATGTCAGAAAGCCTTTGATGAAATAAAGAAAATGCTTACGTCCGACCTCTTTTTAACCCATTACAATCCAAAACTTGATATTGTAGTGGTAAGTGACGCTAGTTCATACGGGGTAGGAGCGAGTATTCAACACATAATGCCAGATGGTTCTAGAAAACCAATTGCACATGCTTCGAGAGCATTACTCCCAGGAGAACGAAGTTACTCACAGATAGAAAAAGGGACGCTGAGTATCATCTTTGCCATAACAAAATTTCATAGATACATCTACGGCAGACATTTTATGTTAGAAACGGATCATAAACCTCTGATCACTATTTTTGGTTCAAAGAAAGGGTTACCCGTTTATACGGCAAATCGACTGTTAAAATGGGGAACCATTCTTCTCAATTATGATTTTCACATAAAGGACATATCATCCAAAAATATAATTCATGCGGATACTTTATCAAGACTCGTACCGAGTCAAGAAGAAAGATTCGAAGAATCAATTATTGCAAATATCAGAGCAGATTATGAGGTGAAAAGCATGGTAAACAACATTGTAAGAGAGCTACCGGCTACATCAAAGGAAATCAAAAAAGAAGCTGAAAGCGATGATTTCATTTTAGAAATAAAAATTAAAATGGTAGCAAATGACCAAAAAGTGCAGGAGATTTATTCAATTTGTGACGGAATTTTATTATATGGTGAGAGAGTAGTAGTACCAAAAAAGTTGCAGAAAAGTATCCTACGGGACTTTCATATGGGTCACCCGGGGATTAATAGATCAAAAAGCTTAATGGATGTGGATATCGAAAACATGGTTCATCGATGTAAAGGGTGTGCGTTAGCAACTAAGGCACCACCTATAGTACACAAACCATGGCCAAAGACGGATCATCCGTGGACAAGATTACACATTGATTTCGCTGGTCCAGTAGAAGATTATTACTACTTAATAGTGGCAGATAATTTTACAAAATGGCCGGAAGTACTACGCTGCAAAAAACCTACGTCCAATACTACAACTTTTTTGCATGAACTATTTGCACGGTTCGGTGTGCCAGAGTGTATTGTGAGTGACAATGGTACACAATTCACTTCTGAAGTGTTTAAGGAATTTTGTGAGTTATATCAAATTAACAACATAACGACGCCGCCGTATCATCCGACATCCAATGGACTCTGAGAAAGATTTGTCGATACGTTAAAGCGCGCTCTTAAGAAATCCTCAGGAGTTCCAACGGAAAAGGCGCTTCAGCAATTCCTACAAGTATACAGAATCACGCCAAACCAGAGAACACAAGCAGACATGGCACCAGCTGAACTAATGTTCGCTAGGAAAATTAAGTCAGTGTTTGAAAAGCTTTTGCCAGGAAAAAATAGAGTAAAGTACACTATGTATACAGCGAGAAAAAGATACAACGCCGGAGAGAAGGTGTTTTTCAAGTGCTACAGAAACAACGTCGAGTTCTGGGAGCGAGGCATAGTGGACAAGAGAATCGGTGACCTGATTTACATAATTAAAGGGCCGAAGAATACTCATAAAAGGCATCAGAACCAACTCAAAAAATGTTACATTCTAGAGCATGAAGAGAGTATACCGGATGAGGAGGAAGATCCCATTGATGTAATGTATGATATTTTTCAAGTAGAACCTCCGCAGAATACTCCTGAACCGAGAAGATCCGCTAGGAAACGAAAGTTCACGGACACATTGGACGTGAATCCAAAACGGAAAAGATATTAAAATTAAGCAGATTGATATATACATATGAAGTATGCAAATGGGATCTACAAAGAAATAGCCATAATCATCATCCCATATAGGAAGCCAGTTGAAATCCAAAAGGGATTCCAAGGCTTGGGAGGGGGTGTTGTGGTAGGATCCACCTAATTTGCATAGTGTAGTACCGACTATATAAATATTGTTGGTACCGGGAAGACAGGGAGGCGAATAAGAGATTCAACTAGAGACTCTGCCCGACTGCGATTTAGTCAACACATTCTCCAGGAACGATCTTCCCAGGAATATACAAAAGACTATATGGAAATATTGTGTACACTTTCTTGTTTCAATACATTTTGTTCTAAGCACATTTTGTGTTGCATTTTTATTCCATGCATTAGTCAAGTTTCAACAGAAACATTCTTTATGGTGTTTAAATTAAGGTAGTTTTGTTTTGGAGGCATTAAAATTTACGAGTTATTATTTCCTGCCCCAGTTAAACACAGATTAGAAATCCTTTACAAGAGCAGCAGCCATGTTAAGTTTGTCGTCTCTGGGGGATTTTCTATTGAGACAGGATTAAATGAGAATGTAAACAGCACAAAATGCTTACTTTAGAATTGATGGCAAGAAGAGGATAATAGATGAAAATCCGAAACAGCGTACGACCCGGGATAGCGCCATGCGGGGGGACCCACGTTCGTTTGAAAGATCTTGGAAGCGAGTCGTTGAAAAGGGATGGTAGCCAGTAACCAAGAAATCAGAGGCAGGGATTGAAGCGTTAAAATTAGTTTCGCAGAGAGCTAGGATGTCCGGAGACTTTTCGAAGAGGAACGATTCAACACTGCAGAAGTTTGTACGGATACCACGAATGGTAGAGAAAAAAGTTAAGGGGTTTAGAATATTTTTTGTTTGTTTGTTAAGCTAGTTCAGTTTTATATCTTTGATGGTTTATAGTCATGATGTGTTATTTTGGTAAGGAAGGACCTAGCGTAATAGTAGCAGTTGGTCGGTAAATGTAACATGTGCAGGAAAGAAGATTGCACAGACTGCAACATAATGAGGTTTCGGGGTTGTGCACCGAAGGATCTTGCGAGGACATCCCTCCGTGCGCGCCATGGCACTGCAAGAAACCGGATATTATGTGACTGTTGATCAGAGCAGCCTCTCAAGTCGCTACGTAAAAGTTGGACCTCCTAATTAACGGTCTGAAGCAGCAACGAGAAAACTGACAACCTGGCACACACAGAATGCAGAGCCATTGCCACTAAACGTACATACCATAAAAGATTCATGAAAACAACACTATTAAGGCTTGAGAGAAGGAAAGGAACCGAGATCCCCTTCGTAAACAAAAAACAAGTGATGAGCTTCTTCTGGTCAAGAGAAGTGGGAGGTGTATGAACCTCGCGATATGAAAGCTTATCTATTCCTATGATGAAACAAATGAGGTACTGAGTTTTAACTTATTTAAAATCGTTAAAAAGGCGGAGATCTACCTCTCAAATGACGAAAATCAGTCCTGGGGACGACTTCCAGTTAACTTATATCAGAGAATGAAACCACATCTAACATATGTCGAGAGATGATCGGCGGTCCACAGAAATTTTAATTCATATCATGTTAGCCTTCATTCTATTATATTAAGAAGATGGAGTGGAAACAGGTAGAAGTGGTGCAGGGTCTGTCTCAGTAATCATTTATAAATGGCCAGTAGCATAAAGGTAAAAGCGGGAAAGAAACAAAATCCGAATGCAGATAAATATTAAGATTATTGCAGTCATGATAATAAACGATTCAAATGTGAAAAATAACTCAAATTTAAACATTCAAATAACGCGGAAAACGTCAACTAAAAGAAGAAAAAATTAAAAAAATGAATGTCTGATGGCATAGTTACTTCAAATATTCCGCATCACATATTATTTGCGATTATTTATTTATCCTTCTAAGGGTGTCAATAACACAACTTTAAAAGATCAGTTAAACTATTACAATGAAATATTTCATATACTGAACATCGTTTATAAAAAACATATTCTTTTGAAAATTTCAAACAACACCTCCAAATATTGTCTACACAACGATTATTAATAATTAGTAAATATTATTGTAGTTTCTAATTATTTCATTTCCGACAATTATTAGGAATTACTAATCATTATTTTAATTATTTATTATTAAGTTTATCTCATCTTTCAACAGTTACATATAATTGCAAATGGCGAGTAGTCATCTGTGTTTAACATTAAATAAACCCGATAGCGAATAAAGAATAAGTCACTAACAAGCGAAATCCAATTACAAAATCTCTAGAATTATAAATAGAATTAAGTCAAAAAGTGCATGTGATTATTTTAAATGCATATTTCTAGCAATGACGTATTTTTCTCAGGATATTTATTTCTCTAACATATTTCTCTTCTTTTTACAAGAGTTATGGGTCTTTAGCTATGCTTTGATGTTTAATATTAAATTATTAATATATTCCTAAATAAGCGAGGAAACGTTTCAAATAATACATTCGAACGTACGTCAAGCGAAATATTAGGAAAAGTGATGAATGAAGTGGTGATTAGAAACTTCTGAATTCCAGAAAAACGCCTGACTTCGAAACGAATAACTTTTTATATTTTACAACGGCATAACTAACACTGGGTCGTACAAGACGAACACTATGAACACAGGCTGGATTTGATGACAATACTAAAGTGGTCGACAGTCCTTTGCGTCTTTTACATTTAATACAATAGCATGCAAATGTAACTTTATATCTTTTCATGCTGACGATGTTCAACGGTTTAGAAGCCAAGGTAAATTCTGCAACAGTGAAAAAAAAAACGCCGCTGTATTTCAGTAATCAGTAAATTGTTAATTTTAAACTAAATTGTTAATTTCTACATATAGTCTAACCTACAAAAAGAAATAATAACATCAGAAAGCATCCACCCTCGAGAATTGAAATCCAAAAGTCGAACCTTGATTCTTATCATGTAGCAAACTCTACCCAACGTATACAACACATTGTATTAGTTATCAAACATAAGGTTTCGTTCTAGATTCAGTTTACTTCTACTGGAGCGTTTGTTGAAAATTTTCCGCACGTAGTAGAAGGGAAACCCAAAACAATTCTGATGTTTCGTGATTTGTATAAATTTTGGTATGTGGGCTGTATTGAGAAAATTTTAGTAACATTGTTTATTGAATCTAAGGTATTCTCTGTGTCGGGCTCTGGAAAATTTTTCCCTCAGCCAAGCTCTGTTGAACAGAATATTCCGGAGAAAATGATAGGTGAGAGCAGCCGAAAAAATATAGTGGCAATTTTTTAAATATTATTTTGCATAAAATGTGTTGTTCACTTTTACAAAATCGTCCTGATTTCCTCTTCCTGTTGAAGGAAACTAAAATCATTTTCGGTATATACGTAAATATCAGATCACATGTTGGTAAAAGCGGAAATTCATGTCTCTAATTCGGAAAATTAATGTTCTTAGTTATATATCTATATATAGATAAAATAAATATTATATATTTTGTTATTGACAATATTTACATTGTTTTCAAAAACGGTTTTTGCATTCAATATCAAACATGTTATCCAATAATTAATGAGAATGATTTCCTAAATATACCTTCACAGTAAGAGGCTAACATGTGTCTACTTACACAGCGTAGGGGAGGATTGGGTAAGATGAACCACTTTTTTTTGGATTTCTTGACCTGGTGTCTCTAGTGGTAATGTCATCCAGTCTATGCTGGTGTTAAATTTAGCACTTGCCATTTACCTTTGACCCTCCACAATTTGGATGTTTTCATAATATGTCTTCCACATTTTTAAAGCACTTGAAAAATGGTGTTAGAAAGGTTCAATTTACCCCACATGTTGGGTAAGTTGAACCCCCCTTTGAGGTTGAGGGAGAAAAAAGATATTTATACAAAATAACAGAAAAGAAAGGACAAAATGATTTAAATTTCAGAAAAAAGCATAGAACTGCAACTTTACTGTCCAATTGTGGCATCCAGCTGTACACTTGTAAAAAACAAACAACAACCACCACCATGGCAATACAGTCACATTCCAGTCTATGAAAGATTGAATTTTTCCAGGTCACAGGGGAAGACCCATTGGTTAGATTTGCGTTCACTCCCCAACAAGTTGTTTGGCGCGGGTAGCTTCTTTTAAAATATCTTGTCTATCGAATGATGCTTCATCATCGGGGTCGATAATGAAGGCCTGCCTGCCGTCCATGTGTTTTCGGCCTTGGATACTCTTCAAGAAGACACCCTCGAGTTCATCACCATCAATTACATCGATTCTGGCGATGTATCGACGTGTGGTTTTCTTGCCATTCACGCTGACTACCACGAAATCACCTTCTATTAGTTCGTCATCCGATACATCGTCGTCATCAGAATCGTTCATGGCCATGGACTCACAGTCTTCATCATCGCTGTTGTCATCTGAGGTGACATTGGCTGTTGTCTTTTGGGATGTTTGGCTAAACAGTTTCTTTTTCATGTCTTTGGTGGGTTTAACCTTTGCTTTTCCTGCTGCCAATTCATCTCGGAGTGGTGTGTCAGTCAGTATTTTGGTTGCACTTTTCTTTCTTCCCACTTTTATTTTTCTTTCTTCCCCCGTTTTGTTTTTCTTGGTTCAGCTCTTGGGAAAGGATAGATTGCTGATGGCGAGACGTATTCACAAGAACTGGAAACAGGCTGTTGTCACATGCCACAAGAACTAGTTCTTGGGATCGGCGGTGAACCCACAGCACCTGAGCTTGGACCAGGAATTGGATCCAGATCTGCAACATCTGCATTTGCTTCAGGATTTTGACGGTCAGTAACTGCAGCTGAAGCAAAATCAGCATCCATGAATATATCCTTATTGTAGGGATAGATGCCAGTGGCTGCAAATGCTGCTTTGATACTTAGTTTTTTTCAACAAAACAAACTGATGTTTCCACTAATGTAAATAAGTGATGTAGGTCTAGGAAGAAATGACAAACAGGAAAAAGAGCAAATCAAAACGAAGAGAGCAACAGAAAAGAGGAAATTTATAGCACAGAATATCCAGGATACTATTTATATTGAATGAGTTCCTGGCATCCCCACAAGAGGGGTAGGGTGAGGAGAGAGAATAATGTGGCACACATGTTGGGGTACAATGAACCATCGGTTCATCTTACCCCCAGCTCAAGGGTTCATCTTACCCCACGGCAGCTCTCTTGACAAAATCATCTGTCAGCAAGGCAATCCACTCTGTAACCATTAACAACGTGCACAGAAGAACAGTCAAATAACAACTCAACCTCCAGCAATTAACAATGAAAGGAAAACAATTATACTTAGCAGAGTATTTGATGATATTCTCACTTTCCAACTTTTCACTTGATGATCGTCAAAACACTTTTTTTCGCACCCAAACTCTCAAACAGGCAATAAATCGGCGCCAATCGCTAAGAGACTTGTGGTGACGTGTTGCTTAATGTGTGTGACGTCAGAGGTTTTAACTCGTATACAAGCGTTGGTTCATCTTAACCCACTGTTCATCTTACCCATCCTCCCCTGTTATTGTTTAAAATAATGTTAACTAGGTTTCAGGTGAAATATTTTCGAAAATTCATTACAATTTGTAAATTTGTTTAATCAAGTATTTACCATTTCGTTGAATTTACGCACAATAGATGTTGTTTTTTTTATTTATGTATTTTTTAAAAATCGGCTGGTTTCAAAATTATCTAAATAAAACCAGATCAATGAATTCAGTTATTCGATCGTTTTGCAATATAACAATTTTAAAACGTGAATCAAAAATAAGAATCTAAATATGTATTTTAGTGGAAAAGCATGGCATCAGCACGTAATGTATCCCTACGTTGATTTCAGTAGTGGGATCCATGTGTGGAAGTCCCACCCCTAAACAGATTAATTATTTTTCTCAATTAGACTACCTACCAAACCTCGTCATCTCACACTAATCTATCTGAGAAAGAGGAGAAACGAATTAATATTTTGCATTGTCTCTACGTACGAATTCGAACTGAATATATTCATCTGAAATTTTAGCTCAACATGCCAATTCTACTTTCCAGGATAGTAAACCCGACTCTACTTTAATATATAAATGTGTGTAACAGCAGAATTGGCCAAATCGTGAAACAGCAAATTTGTCTAATTGTTAGATTAAGATTTGAACCGTTATAACTAAAAAATGATTAAAGTTATTTTGCTTGAATTCTCCGAGGTTTTATAAAACTGTTGGACTCTACTTTGAACAGTACGGATGTAGTTAGCTCAGATTTGAAATTATCATCTATCTTGCTGTGTGACCTCCTGATCCAGTTTGCTTCTTTACTGTTCCCGCGTTTTCAAACTTGCTCAGTTGAGAAAACTTAGTGGGGCTGATACAAAACTATTGCAACCTGTTATTTTCCTAACAGAATAAGTCGAAGGGATTTTCAGTGATTCTTACAACATATGGCGTGAAGATAGCTAAGTTTATTATCTGAAAATCAGTAAACGAATTAGTTTAGTGTTTGTATAAGATATTAAATAAAGCTCATATTGTCTGATGATTACATCTACCTGAAATAGCAGTTTTTTCTCCTCTAGAAACTAAATGTAAAAATAAAGCATATTGAACTTCAATCACGGAAGGTTTTCAGGGAATATGAAAGTTCTATAGGGATATTCTGAAATATCTTTCGTAAATAATTTTTAAACTTCGTATTCTTAAACACACTGTTATTAATCGATCAAATCTGGATGTAAAAGAGAGTGAAGAAAAATTCATAATAAAATCATATACATAATAATATAGGCGCAGCTTTTAAAAATTGATACTGTCGTAAATTTAAATTTTAAAATAATCTAATGAAAAAGAAATAGATTAGCTCTTTCAGCAAAATCCTTAATTTTTAAAATGATAACACACTTGAAATGAGAATATCAGATAATATTTGTCAAGCTTTTCTTGCTGACCAATTTTCCATATGTAATATGCTGGGTTCCTGGTGGATGATCATAAACAGCTTCATTTTAATCGTAATTTGTCCCTATGAACACAACTATAATCGTGCCATGGTTAAAAGTGCATCGTATAAACAAATACGTTTGTGTATTGATTTCAAACATGATTAAATAAACCACTTCTACAAGATCCATGTATCTGAAAAGGGATTTCAATCGCAAGAAACCTTTTGAACATTAACAATAAATTAAGTGAATGCGTGTATCAGACAGATATATAGTGTATTCTTCAATGAGAAAGTTATTATCGAGTAATTCTCAAACAGTGAATTAAGAAAATATAAAAGTATATATTGGTTTTCCCATTATTATCACTCCTTTTCAAGCAGTTTCATAATGCAAACTTTGCAGTCTTTTCATCTTACTTATCCAAACTAATTGATTTTCCTGTAAATAATGTAAAAATTAAATGAAAAAATCGAAGAAACACTAACAGGTTAATACGGATATTTGAAACGTTATCAGGAAATATGTAACAAATTGTGTCGATAGGCAAATTATCATACATTTTAGCACAATCCAGTTGTAATATCACGCAACTTATCGTAAAGAGATACAGAAACTTTTCAACGATAATCGACTTCAGAATTTGGACATGAGAGAAAAAGAGTTTAAAATACATGTGCAGTTCTTTGAAGCAGCTAACTGAGGAAGACTCGTAATACCCTTTTATAGGTAGTATAAGTAGTTTGGATGCTACTTATACATTAGGTTCTCCGTCTTACATTGGTCTTCTTAACATTTCTTGTCAAATTTGAAGAAAAATGCAAATACATACTCGTATTTGTCTACGTCAATCCCTTGATATTATTATTATTGTTGTTGTTATTATGTCTGTTGTTGCTGCTGTTTTTGTTGTAATCGTTGTGGATTTATAACTTGTCGAATGAAGATTTGCAAGTGTCTTTATCATCCGTTGTAAGTGATAACATTAGCGAACTCTGTCTACATGTGACGGCACGCTTTAGGAGAAAAGCTGAAAGCTAGTCGAACAATGTTCTTAAAGATCTTCTTCTATCCAGATACCACATCTTTTCAGACAGTGGGTTATCATAGCACTCAATAATGCCAATACTTTGAAACTCTTTTTATATATATATATATATATATATATATATATATATATATATATATATATATATATATATATATATATATAGTACTGTGCTTATTAATCCCACCACTGCCAAATATTTACACACGATCATCAGGCTATTCGATGCTTTCAACTGTTCCTCCTACCTTCAAAATGTGCTGTGTGGGTCATATTATCTAAAGTAAATGCCTTGATCCTGTGGCGTTAACGAAACGGAAATGGCCTCGACATATTTCTATTTTCATTCTACTACACTCTAAATTCATCAGAATTCAAGTGATGAGTATCCTTATCAGACTCATTGCGGGGGATTGTCTGATGGAGTTCGCATTCATTTTAACCTACCCTCCAAAATCGTTCTATGAAAATATATCCATTAAGTTCTTCCTTTATATTAACTCTGTCGTCTCTTTTTAAGTAATTATTTGCGTACTATTTCAATAATGCGGCCTGTATTTCTATTTATATCACTTCTGATCCAACTACTTTTTTTACTGTCCAATTTGACCAGTGTTGATTTCTCTTCAGAGTCTAATATTTCAGACCTTTCCATAATTTTGTGAATTACATATTTTAACTTTTCGCCGCGGAAGATTTCTCCTGTCTATTTGTTCCATAATTAATGTATTTCGTTCATTCTCTATTATCAGCGTTTCGTCGTTTGATGTTGTGCAATCTGTTGATGAGCATATCTTTCGTGCATTTCTCTTTCCTTTTATGTAATACTCAGCATTTTCTATTTCCCGCATTACATTCATAGAACCATAGAACCATTTTTCCGTGATTTTGCTTCTAATTTCTCTGTTTAATCCCGTATTGTCTACCATACCTTGGCTTCGTAAGCTGCATCCTTTTAATCATGGCGGGGATTTCTCCTCATATTCACTATGTTTTCTTGTCTAAATGTCTTTGGGGTTTATTACTGCCATTAAGCTACGTTTACTATGCCCCTATTGCAAATTACATTCTCATTTACCGTATTGTGTTTGCTTTTATAGCTCTCAGGATATATATTTTTACAATTCGGCTGATTCAAGAATCTATTTTATTTCAAGTTGCGTGCTGATTTGTCTTTCTTTCATTTACGTTGTTTTAAGATTACACATGACTGGAATATATATATATATATATATATATATATATATATATATATATATATATAAACTATGTATATATAAATATATATATATATATATATATATATATATATATATATATATATATATATATATATATATATATATATATATATATATATATATATATATATATATATATATATATATATATATATATATATATATATATATATATATATATATATATATATATATATATATATATATACCGGATGTAACAGAGAAATTGTTCAAATTGAGTAACAGCATAGTTATCCAAAATATTTACCTTATTCGAACTATTCTCCTCATCTTTGTCTCCATATTTATTACAACGTTCCGGCCGTTGTACTCTCCGGCCTTCTTCAAGTGGTTGGAATATCGAACTGAACACTTTATTTCGCTCACTGTGGTAGACTGTTCTAGTTCCACGTGTCATGTTTAATCGATGTCACTTATCCCTTATCTCCTGTTAATTCCCCACTCCAAGTTCTCCACTGTCTTAACCGGGTATTGAACTCACTCTCTTTGGGTCCTGTTACAGGACGGAACTCACGTTCTTTGGGTCATTTATCCACTGTGCTATGTGTCCTTGTGGATTTTTGGTTTGATAACTGACATCCATTAAACATGCCACGTGAAACTAGAACAGTCTAACCAAGTAAGCAAAATAAAGGGTTCAGTTCGATATTCCGACCATTTGAAGAATGCCGGAGCGTACAATGCCCGGAAAGTTGTAATAAATATGGCGACAAATATGAGAACAATAGTCCGAATAATGTAAATAGTGTACATAATACCTCATCTCAGAAATATAGAGAGCATAATTATCCATCCCTCAAAATATTTATTATCGAAAAAATTACACTAAACTAATTGCGTTCCTTCTTTGCAGGTTTTCAGACACAATGTTTAGCCATCTTGATAACAGTTTTTCGAAAGAGATATTCAGATAAAAAGAGAGCAGGTTAAAATGGCTTCATTAATGGGACAATCATTCATATTCTGGCTTCTCTCTTCATAGTCTATTCAATAACCATCGGAATAACGGTGAATGATTTAAAAAAAATATGAGGGATTAGTAAAGAGTAAAATTGTATGAGGAGGTCACAACAGAGAGCGGGATCATCATTTCAACTTAGAACTGAAGACATCAATTAGAAGATATTCAACTCAATTCATAAAACTTTGGGCACGTGAGAGAGGAGTTCTACCTATGACAATCCAAAGAACAGTGAAAAAGGACTTGAAAAAGGTATCTTACAACAAAATGTTAGAAAGTTAGGGAGGATGAAGATCATCTTGAATAAGGTGGATGAATATCCTGGAATATATATATATATATATATATATATATATATATATATATATATATATATATATGTATATGTATATGTATATGTATATGTATATGTATGTATGTGTCTGTGTGTCTGTCTGTGTGTGTGTGTAAAGAAATATGGGATATAGTGCTCAATATAAGAAATAGAGCGTGTGTAAATATAAAAGTGACTTCAAAGTTCACTTTTATACACACACACACACACAAACACACACACACACACACACATATATATATATATATATATATATATATATATATATATATATGAATTTTAAGTAAATACTTCATGAGATTCCAAGCCTTACATATGATTAATTAATGACGATCATGTCATTATCGTTTATGATCGATTGCATCACGATTCGTCTGCCAAAAGTGTAGAGTAATTATACATACTTATTGCTCAATGTAAAGTGTAATGGTGTTACAAAATCCTCATAGAATTTCAATAAGGTATCTTTAATAATTTAAAATATACAAAGATTCGGATCTTAATGTAACAATTGGAGAATTTTGCTTTTTCACGATTTGTAAAACTTTACTGTTACATCCTTTTTTTTTAAGCAATGCAATAAAATCCACTATTATGCAAAGTGTTACTTAGAGTGAATTAAACTAAGAGTGCAATAAAATAACGGGATTCTAGAAGACAGAAAATGAAGATTGACGTTTCATTTACGTTTCTGAAGACCGGCATTGAAAGAAAATTGAAGCTGGGAATGTATTCTAAAACGGAACAATGCTGGAGGAGAAAAGTTGAGCAGAGAAATTACGGATACAGCTACCAATTCCAGCAGTGACACAATGTTATCTAACTGACGGTCTAGTACTGCACGTAAGTCTGTGAAGACAATGTACCAAAGAAGAACGCACGTCAGAAAAAATACTGTGAAAATATTTATACGATATGCCCAATGAAGAGTTCCCTTCATCTAACCTTTCTTGGGCTTTTGAATGAGCTATTAGCCATTGAAATCGGACCAGTGGGAGCGGAGGAGTTGCTTGGACACCCACACGCACAAACACACACATATACACTATATATATATATATATATATATGTGTGTGTGTGTATAACATTAATCTAAAAGGAAGTGAACGAAACAGCAAAGCGAGAACTCTTTGTATCTCGCTTTAACTTTGAAATATTTTAATTAAAAAATTATCGGATTGAAGAAAGTTCAAATAAAATTATGCTCATTAACAACTCATAAATCCTTATGTGCCGGACGGATGCACCATAAAAATAAGCAGGTATTTACGCTATCACGGACGTTATACAGGTCTAAAACGGAAACCAAGGACGGAGTCACATATTAAATAACACTGATTATTCCTAAATAAACCTCAGTTATTTACACACCTATTTTCACCATACTCATACAATATTAATATGTAATTTATTTATTTCTGCATTATATTTTATATTTTCTATTTGATCATTGATTGATATTCTGGATTTCTATATCCCTAACATTATTTTTTGTCTGATACGCTACATGACGGTGCGGTGGAACCTCTGGCTTAGTTCTTTTTCTACCGGGCGAAGACTCAAATTCAAAGAATTTTATTCGCTTCGCGCCTCATTCTTTATATTACGTATGTTACCAGTGGATGGATGACACTCAGGTGATGCCTTTTATAAATATCGCTTCTATCCAGCCGAAGAATTAATCACAATGGATTTGACAGCCTTGACGCTGTTGTCACAGACATTAATATTGAAAACTATAACATGTGATCTTAGGAATTGATAGTGGCTTCATCCCGTTGTCTTCTACACGGTGATTTTATTGAGACATCATGTCCAGTTAACAGGCAGGCCATTAAGTCTCAGTCTTTCCCTCCCTTTTAGTGTTTATTTGTCATTTTACAGGTTTGATAAAAATCTTCCTCACTTAGGGAAGCAGGTATTATCGCCAACTTTCCGACTCACTATCTCATTAACTTTTCAAATAACGTAAAGTTCTATGCATATTTGAAAATTCAAAATGAATTTTTACCTTGATTTTACGAAATATTAGTGATAGAAGAAAAATAAATAAACAGTATTCATATCCGGAGAGTCAGAATGTTCTTTTTTATGAGATCCACTACTCATATGTATTGTGTTTTCAGATGACTCTACACACCAGTCGGTTTGGTGTATTAGACACAGATTGATGATCATTTTCAAAGTCATTTTATGTATTATTTTTACTCTCAGTCAATTGTAAATGCCCCAAAATGAGTGCTTTAATTTAAATGATAATATCTTTTCATACATGCCAAGCTACGACAGATATGTCATCATTGAATTAACATCTACAACGATAAATTCCGTTTTAGTGATAAAATCATTGAAAGGGCGTATATAACGGTGAAAAAGCTCTACCAATTGACGCTCTAGAGTAGGGTAAGTAGTTCCGGATATAGAACTATAAATATGCATGGGTAATACATCTTTCGTGAGATGTTTGATGTCATGGACTGTATTAGTAGTTTAGAAAATGTATTTAAAACTGACCTGTCTGTTTCCTAATATTCTCTATATTATGTTACCGCAATCATTTTTCTGTCTTAGTTCGTTAATATACGGATTAAAGTCAGGTAATTCGGGGCCACTAAAATGAAAGGCGCATCGTACATCTTGTTGTATTAGGGCAGATTAGTGAATAATCAAATACAGTTAAATAACATATTTCTTCAAAGCTAGTAACCATGACTTTCCACAAATTCCTTTAAATTTTTAATTATAAATTGCCTAAACATCTTTGGAAATATGAAAGTTTGCATTCATTTTTCCTAAGAATTTAATTCAATTTTGAGTTCAATTTACATATTCTGGTTATTAAGCAATAGCTGCGAAGAGAAGAGATGGATTCATCAAATTCTTAGTAGCTTAAATACAGAGACAAAACAAAGGTAAGGTGATATTCTAAGCATATCGTTTGTTATAATATTCATAGAGGATACAATTCCGATTAATAATATTACAATGAAAACACTAGAAAAAAGTTAATGAAGAATTTAATTCCACGGATTAACAATACAAAAATAGTCCATTACGGAGTACATATGGCAAGGCGTACGGCCCATTTTGCGACATATTTTTCGACTTCAATTTCTATGAGAGTACGTTCCTCTCCTAATTAATGGAAGAATCTAATAATTTAGATTAGCGGGAGATGGTCGGCTTCCTAAATAACTACCTTTTTTTAAGATATCGCACCCTCCTTTGAATACGTATTCTAAGCTTTTGATGCTCACTTCCAAAACTTTTTTTCACCGAATAAGACGTTGTTTTCGGGTAATTATAATTGGAGATGACATGTCGAAATTATCGTACAGCACTTTCATAAGTTAATATTTTTGATGGGATTTCATTTCCATAACATATCCTGGTTTTTATTGATGTAAATACCGTTTTATTCCGATATTGTACCATATACATCCGGCCAATTCGATTTCCTATTTCCCCATGTTCCCAACATTCATTTCTGCCTCATAGATCCTGAAGAAATCCTTACTTCCAGCTATGAAA
Source organism: Acanthosepion esculentum (assembly GCA_964036315.1). NCBI lineage: Eukaryota > Metazoa > Mollusca > Cephalopoda > Sepiida > Sepiidae > Acanthosepion > Acanthosepion esculentum. The sequence continues at coordinate 46,543,469 of OZ038475.1, forward strand.
CTTTATATTTAATTTCGCAATATGCCAAATTTTTATTTTTTTCCGGGTAGCAACTTCTCAAACACCGATGTAATTTTCCAGACAAACATTAGTTCCGCTTGTGACATCCTCGATGTAGTATTAGAGTGAATGGAGATTCTTAAACTGTTGGAACATTTCTTCTTCGCTTTGAATAATTAACGGGCTTTTGAACTTATCAAAAAATCGTTCGGCCTATTTTATCTTGGATCATTTGGCGTTGTTATATGAAAAACTGCATTGTATTTGCACAAATTCTGCACACGAAGTAAATTGCGTGTCATTTTCAGACACTATATTATGTGGAACGCCAAATCTTGAAAAGAGTTCATGAACAAATCTTACAGCTACATCGTACTTGTGACTTCTACACTAAAATATTTCGGGCTATTCTTAAAATACTGTCGACGTCAATCTTGTAATATGCAACCTAGATTAATGTTTATCAGTATTAGGTCAGGTCTGATAATCTAGAGGTAATAAGCTGCAGCTAGAACACAACAGATCTATGAGTTAAGTAGCTATGAATATCCCTGTCCATTTTCAAACAATACACGTAACCTCTCATGAGGAACTTCATTCTTAACGCTTAAGATTGTCCAACATGAAACTGCTTACGTTTAAAATAAGGAAGCTATTACTACTCTTACAGCGTACATCCGTACTTCATCACAGATGGAAAAAAAGATTTATTTTCTTTAACATCTGGTTTACTTTGTCTATATTACCATTTCATTTTTACATCATTCATCGTTTACAGATATAGTTATACTTCTTGGAAGGTATTTCATTTTCGTTCAAATTGACAGGTTGTTCCCTTATTCTCATACACAAAACATTTTTATCTCCTTTTCAAATATTAAAGAAATAGTCACCGTCTCCTTAAAAACGTTCCTTAATGTAGGGATAATTCTGAACAAGTCATCTGCGTGTCCCAATTTATTTGATGGCATATAGCCCATCTTAATATCAGAGTTTAACCAAATCGTTCCTTTACTTAGTGCAGGAATCTATTTTGTAGAACTGAAAATAAGGAATAATGATGGCTGATCTGTTTACAGAATAAATTTCCTAACATTTATCATTTTGTGAAAAGTCTTCACTCAACAATAATAGATTTATTTTTCGATTTGACTGTAGTTTAATTTCAACCGCTATTAGCATTCTAGCAATATCGTTTAATTCGACATCCTTGAATCTTTGACAAATAACTACTCGAATGCCATAAACGTTAGCATCTGTTGCAACAATTATTTTTAAATCAGGATTGAAATTAGTTAACGATAATTCATGTGTTAACATTATTTGTATGGCTTCAAATGATTTTTCCATTCCACGTCTCACGTATAATTTATATAAAGACGATCTCATTTTATGCATGTTTGGCGCATAAACATGTTATTAGCTTGCGAGTCCTAGACATGAACGTAATATAGTAACGTTTGTCGGCGAAGATGTAATTTAATTGTTTGTCAGAAGTATTTTATATTGCTTCTGAAACATTGGCATTTCTCATCACTGAGTTTGAAACTGTAATCATTCTGTTCATTGGAATAGTTGTATATCGCCGTCAAGTTCATTTTTTAAGATGAGCCTGTCCAAATATACAATGGCAAAATCTAAGTTAGCTACATCGTATCAAATACTTGCTGGAAAAATATAGGTTCCACTTTGACCCCGAAGAGTAGCCTATTAAACAAGTATAGAGGCTTGTGTGTCATCTATTAAAGTTTACTACACATTTCATACACTGACAGGTCTATTTAAAAAAAAATCACCGCATATTTAATTTAGAAAACAATTTGTTCTGAAGATAGCAACAGTTAGATATGAGGTAGTAGACAAGTATTTAATCCTCTGGATAATTCTGCGCATAAGCGAAAATTATTTTCTATATCATAGAGAATAATCTCTCTGTGGGCAAAATAGCCTCTAGAACTTGTAATCTGAATAAGTTTAGGTTTTAAAACAGTAAATACATTTTCTTTTAAGTAAACAAAATTAACCATAGTAAGTTTTCCAAGGCCTTCGATGGACACTGTAGGTAAAGATCTCTTTTAGCTCCTTTAAAAAAACTTTTAGAGTCATTACTTACTTTGAAGGAGGAGAAATTCACTTTATTACAGAACGATATTACGGGCAGGCTCCACAAATCGAATAGTTCCATCTTGTCCGTGTCCGTATACAAAATGATACGAATGTATTAATGTTGAAAATTGTATCATCACACGAGACATTACATGCAATTTCGCGCCAAAGATATGTTTTTGCCACGTGCATCATTTTGGGTTTTCATATCGGTTAACCAATATATTTCCAAGTTATTTCATTAATATTCGCAATGCCACTGCCTGTGCGTACCTGGACTTTACTTCAACGTTATTCGTCTTGACTTTCACAAATATCCTTTTCTCGGTCTCATTTCAGATTTTTAATTGTCTATACAACTTTTACTGTATTACAATATCTTCCTTTTTTTATTTGCTTAATTTACAATGACAAGGTCTATTTTCCAGTTTTCCAGATTAGAAAAGAAAAAACAATAAAAAAAAATAACAGGGGCTTGGTGCTGTCATTTTTCTCCTTCTTTTTGTTTTTTGTTCGCATTCTCTGCATTTGTACAATATCTATTTCCTCAATCTTTGCAGTATAATGATTGAAATTTAGAATTTAAACATACCTGAAGTTAGTTCGTTCTATTTACATTTTTCGCATTCGCGATTGATAATACTAGCATAAGTAATATCTTTGTTTTTGTGAGGTTTAAGCATCGTTAAAGTGTATGAAATACTGAGCTCATTTAATGAAATGTTTAGACAAAATTAACACAGTTTCATAAAACGTAATATTTCCTGTTTTTTCGGGCTCTGATGGGCATCATTGCAATAAAATTAAGTGCATATTTTCTTCATCTGTCCACCCCTGGCAATCTTTTTTGAAAGTTCTTTCATACATTCCTAATGCGACAAAAACGTAACACTTCAGGGTTATATACTATTCGCCAATGAAGTTTACGACCGCATCAAGCTTGAGGGAAACTGTCGAAATTGTTTAATTTGCTTTTTGTAACATTGGTTTTAACATCCTTGTCTGATGTTAAAATATTTATAGTGTTCGTTGTTTTTGTTGCTATTGTTTCATATTCTTATGTCCACCATAATGCTTTTTTGTCAAATCCTTGGTTGCCGTGAGTACCAAAATTATTACCATGCCAGAATTACTAATCTTTCGAATTTGAGTGTTTCATCTTCATCGACAACTTTATAACACTCATATAAGATCAGAGTTCTGATTAATAATATCCCAAGGAAAACAATGGAAAAAGGTTAGTGAATAACTGTTTAATCACATAGATATATT
>OZ038475.1:46551846-46584346 GCA_964036315.1 Acanthosepion esculentum
AAGAGCGGCCGCTGTATATTGACTATATACAGAATCAAGTATCACAGTCACTAATGGATTGAGAAGGAAAATTAAATAACGGCGTGAGTAATCTAACTAGATTCTGATGAGAATAGCTTTCGTATCGCAAGATTCCCTCCATACGCGATGCCCATACCACCATTCTTGCCACGGCTACCATCGTGTGAAACACCATCCGTTTCACCCCTGAGAACTCTAGGTGAAACATTATCGCACGCATATGCGAGATCAATAGACACGTGACGTTCTGTATGCATACGAGCCGTCAACTCGCCGACACAATTCCATAACGGGACAAACCTGCGGACAATGTGTAGAAGGCGTGCGAACACGTTTCCTCTAAACAATGGTCATTCTGATGACAGTAGGACAATTCCGCCCAGCCCCTTCTGACGGCGACATTAATGACAGACATTACGCAGACACTCTGGCTCGAGCGCCCCCAGGAACAGTGATTTAACTTAGGACTGAACTACAAGCCCCGTCAATTAGCCGACAAACAGGGGCTTGATCTTCGTCTTCGCCCGTTAGAATCGTGCGAATTAGATGCAAGTTACTCCTAATTGTTCGTCCCTTTATGCTAAAAGTATACTCGGGACCCAGCAAACTCTCGGCAAATGACTTAAAACGCTCTGTTATTTAAATACCGCCCACCACCCTTGCCATTTTTCCAAAGCGTTATAACATCCCTGGAGATCCGGCCTTGGGCGTACCTCTGCCGGAACCAGTTATTGAACACGACAGTCAAAATCGTAACAAAGATGTGCGACAGCCTCAAGTACAATTCATAAGGAAGACCTTCAATTCTCAAATGTTTGCCACTGCTGATCCTCTTCAATTACAAGCGAACTTCGGCATCTGTGCTCTCACCCTCTCATCAAGCCCCTTCAGTCCGCGAAAGCCGAGAAAATCAGCCAAATTTTTGGCAAAATCGACACCACAGAGATGGTTTTCAAAATGCCGCCGAAACGCCTCAAATATGTCTTTGAGCGACTTCAGCCTACGCGCCACCGGTGTATTGAACTCCGGAATATATCGACGTATCTCCTTCTTGCCCAATACTGCGACCATATGCACCCCTTCATTAGACATAATGTTTAAAATATGTCTGTCTATCTCAGAGCCGGACAGACTAAAATTGGGTGACTTCACCCTGTTAGCATTATCTAGAGGGAATTTTTGGCTATATTCAGTGGTGAATGTCCTAATGTTATCCTCAATTCATCTCTCCCTTTATCACCAATAACTGCCCCGCTAATACCCGATGCACTAATCTAATTAGCTGCTGCCGGTAGTCTCGCATTACCAGTTAAGACAGATTAAACATGCAGTGACCAGCCATTCGAGGCCTAGTACCTAACACCAACCAAGTACCTAACACCAACCAAACACATGCGAGTCTATTGTCCGAATATTCTAAATGTTGAAACGTGGAACAATCTATCAAATCTAGATCGACCCTTCACACTAACATTCTATTCAGGTGGCTGGCTACACGGGAAGACGGACACTTAAGAGCCCATGTCCACATCTGGGTGATCGACCAGTTATCTATCGACAAACCCAAAATCGCCGATCAGTTCAACCAAACTACGATTGCCATACCTCCTGCTATCTCCCGTCCACTGTTTAATTTGGGGTCCAGAAAAGCATTCATTAAGAAGCACGACGAAACCACCAGGAACAGCCCCAACCGCCGGAAATAAGAGACACTCTCCGTCTGATATTTGGGCGTATAAACCACAACGATCCGAAACGAATTGTTGCTCACTGTAATATCGGCCACTGTCAACCGAACCCGGGTTCGCCCGCATCAACATGAAAATGTTACACCTTGGCATGCAAGGTACGCTTAATCAACAAGAAAGCACATCTAGCCAGCTGGTCTACCTATGATGAATAGACGAAAAAGTCACTAGACAATACATGAGCATCAACATCGCAAACAAAGTTGATCTGCTGCATCGCGAACAAATCTGCCCCAAGAGAGTTACATCAGATCACAATAACTCTTATGAATATTCACATTCTATAACTACAAGGTAAATATACACTTTTAACTGGGTTTGGCCGCACTGAAACCCTTTATTTTACATTCTTCCTTGTAATTTGCAATGGTTTGTATACGGTAGCATTGTTCTTTTGATATTTCATATTATTTGCTCGATTTTAATGGAAATTTTTTTTATAATAAAATTGTTTTAGTTTTATACGTCAGTGAGTATCTCTTGTCATTTGTAAAGTGCGCATTTTCGTCGGCTGTTCTCAATTCTCTCCAATCTGTTTTTTTAGCAAAGAAAGAAAGATTTGGGTTTGCTTCATCATTGGAAGTGTTAAACATGATCATGGGATGTACGTTGTTTATTCTTGGGCTAGATATTAGGCTTAGTAAGTACAGTGCTGTTCGATAAAAGATACTCAACTGATTTTTTTTAATAAATGTTCTCTTCGATGAAACGAAAGTTGACTTAAATTCAAAGGATAAGCGATCTAATATCCGAAGAAGAACCTTTAAAAGCTCTTTGAATTTAGCAGTAAGTACTGTCAAGCATCCGTTCAGTTTAATGTCCTGGGGATGTGTTTCTTTTCATGTAACTGGTTTCTTAAAACCTATTGAGAAGACCCTCAGGAGCGAGTGGTACAAGAGAATTTTAATGTTTTGTCTGCTCCCTTCTGCTGAAAGGGTGCAAATCGACACCAACAAGCTCATTTTTATGCAGGATAATGCTCCCTGTCACAAATCAAAATTGACGTAGGAATACTTTGATGAGAAGCAGGTGAGTGTTATAACATGCCCCCCCCCCAATCTCCTGACCTCAACCCCATAGAAAACTTATGGAGCATTATAAAGTACAGGCTCTCGAGAAAGCAGTTGAGCAACAAAGAGGATTTGATTCTGAATTTCATATCCGACTGGAATTCAATGCTTGGAGAGGAAATGAAATGAAATAATCAAGACAATGCCAAAAAGGGTTAAAAAGTTTATTCAAAATAAAGGAGGACCCATAGATTATTAAATATTTCGAACTATATTGCCTATTATAAATAAATTATACCTCTATTATTCTTTAATTAATAATATTCGGTTATGTTCCTATTGATTACTAGTTGCAGGAAATAGGTTTTTCCCTAAATCTCAATTATATCCAAAATTATAATTATCAATAGTATGCCTTAGGGTCAGTAAACATTTTTACTAGGTGGTCGGGAAGGGGTCTTTATATTAGTAAGATTAAAAATAAGTTTGACCTCAAAAACAATAGGAAAAATATTTTTCAGTAAAAAAATCAGGTGAGTCACTTTTATCAAACAGCACTGTATATGCGTCTTTACAATGGACAGACTGAAGCCAGAATTGCGCTCACTTGTAACAATGAATTAGAAAGCATATCTTACGACAGTGGTGGAGTTTCTTGGAAGACACGCGCGTGCGCCATTCGTTGTAAAGTGAAAAGAGAATTCAGTTGTCAGTGGACAGGGGAAATTAACATTCCGGAGTGGAAAGTTATTCTACACCTGATTCTACATATTAGAGCAAAAAGGATACTGTGCGCGCGACAATAACATATTTGTCTTTTTATAGACTTCAATAGCGCCACCTAACGACGTTTACGTAGCCACGAGGTGTAATCATATTTCCTGCTGCTTGACTCTTATAATCAGTGGAAAATGAATGTTGTCTCTTTGTTATTATTAATTAGTATTACTTTATATATCGATTTCATTTAATTTTCCACAATATACACAAGCGAGAAGTGCAAGAAATGAAAGTATTAGAATAAAATTGATGGTTGCATCTACGTAGTTAAAAAAGTAAAACATTGAGGACCAGCTGGCAACTTCAAATTCTTAAATCCATGCAGAGTTTGCAGTAAGGAGTGCAAACTCATCAGAAACTTTTACCATGAAATTATTTTTTAGAAATCACAGAGAGATGCCAGGTCACGTCTGTGGAAAAGCAACTAAAACCCTTTTTTGTGAATATTGTCGAGAATCGGAGCACTAGAACAAATATATCAACAATATTCAATTCACGAAAGAATGAGAGATTTGTATACGTACAAGAGGGATTCTGGTGTAAAGAATTGTCAAGCACGACTCAAGGAAAAATCATTCCTACCAGTAGACATATCAAGCGATTCAGTATAATCATTCCATGTCGTGTCAGTGGAAAATATAATTCCAAGAATGGGCAAAGTGATGCTATCTTGGAGTTACGCATCAGTCATCCTGATATGAGACATATTTATCTTCTCCGTGCTGAGTAAATGAAAACAGTTTCATTTTGGAGGGGTTAAAATTTAAAATCCATTCTTTTCCCCATTTAATAAATGATTAGAAATCAATTAAACCCCATTTGCCAGATTCTACTTTGTCGTATCTGTCGAAGTTCCTAGTAAGACAGCAGGAAACTCTTGTGTCATCTTCATAGGTATCTAGTTGTGAACAAATGACATCAGGAATTCATTAGTGTAAATCAGAAAAAGCTTAGGTCAGAGTATATAGCACAGTTGGACCATTGCATCACCATGCTATGAGCTAGAAGCGTCTCCATTAAAAAGAAAACTTCGTAACACGCTTTAGTAGAAACGGTTTAATTAGGCCTTATATCTCTCATAGACATCGAAGCTCAAAATTACTTGAACCTTGTCACTAGTGCTAGCCAATTATTGACCATTGATAATCAACAAAACTTGATTTTTATCGTATGTCCGATAATATTTCTAAGTCGTATATTTGAGAACAAACGCTTCGCAGAGCTGCACTGTTAAGTAATACTGTTAAAATATAGTGAGCTCAAATTTTCCTTTTTGTGCCATATTTCTGAAGATGATTTTTTTACAGTAAGTCTCACACCGTACAACGCCAGGGGACAACACGGTGTAGAGGGTTACAGAATAGAAGACAGTTTATGCCGATAGGAGGGCAAGATAATGGTTAACTATAGATTGAACAGGTGAAAATTGTAGCGCTTGGGAAAACACCCACTTCGGAGCCGGTTCCAAAGAGCAGTGACCCGCCTGAAGAAGCTGTTCAAGTGAAACTTACTTCTCAGCAAAGTAATTAGGGTGGAATGTTGGTATTTTGTTAAATGTGGGTAGTATAGCGGGTTCTAACCGTGAAGTTCAAAATTGTCAGAAACAAGGAATGAACTTCCTCCGAGCATTTTCTATGGAAAGTCACTAAAATAGAGCTGTGATTGGCTTGCCACATCCGTTCTATGAGAGGGATTGAAAGATCGAACAAGGTTTTCACCCTCAATAACCAGCAGATGTTTCCACTCTATCGATTTTTGAAAGTGAGGACTGGGCATCTCCTAAACATTTATGAAAACAATATTCCTTTTCAGGCCTGATCTTGCTCTTGTAAATGTTGAGGATAACACAGGGAGTAAGGTAGTTACTCGTGCTGTACAGGGAATCGACAATTGTTTACCACATCTTTAATGCGGGACCGTATGTAACTAGTTCCACATACAGTCAGAGGTGAGTTTAAGATCCAACAGTCTCTCAAGCCACGGGGCCTCCGAGATGGGACATCCATTTATCGTGACTGGCGGTATTTCGGATTTGCGATGATAGAATATTTCTAGTTTGGTTTTCGATAAATTCATGGTAACCAGCTAGTTTTACCCTCACTGTCTTTTTAGAGCTAGATCAGATGAGAGATCAGCTGTTATTATCTTGTCATCACGAGTCTTGGAAGTGCAACCATATATTGTCGTATCATCGACATAGATATTCACAAATATTCACTTAGGTAGATATTTTATGTAAAGTAGAGAGAGGGTTGTTCCGATAACTGACAACAGGTTGAGGTGAACATTGATTGCTCGGACCCCAGAGAACTGACCGTTAACAACTACCTTCAATTACTGGTTAGGAATGACTTTATAACTGAGACGTCTCTTCGAGTAATTCTAAATCTAGAGAGCTGCTTTACAAATCTCACTTAGTAAACACCAGTATCTCTGTGAAATTTGATAAATGGACGCCGAGTATCTAACAGAGAATCTAGATATTCACAATTAATTATATTTAAACTTTTATCGATTAAATGTTTTTCAATAGCATATTTTGGATCTTAGATCTGAAAAAAAATAGTTAAAGTAAAATTTCAGCTTCTAATTCCATTAGCGTTCATTTTAGAGGATTTAATGAGTGTCATATGTTCGTTATTTAGAAAGTCAACGAAAAATAGATATGTATCAACTATCAGTAAAATGTTGTAATGTTCTGATAAACTAAAACGAAATATGAGGATAAAGTGTTTGTCGAAAGAGTGCAATTTAGTTTCCTACGACAGAAAATTAATACGGCTCTTATATACTTTATTTAAATTATTGTATCACTAATTGATATTAATGTTGTTCTTATTTTTAGAATTTTTATAAAATATACAAAGATAATGAAATGGAAATTTCATTTAATTTGCTTCTTTCGAATGAAGCATTCAATTTAAATGAAATTTAAGAATGCTTGTAAAAGTATAAATACAAATGCAGATAGACAATAGACAGTACAAATATTGAACATGAATACATATTAAAGAGAAATAGATTGAAGAAATATAATATTGCAAAATAATGTCTTTAACATTAGCTAACATAAAAAACATACACGTAATCTCGTTGGATTACAGTACACATCTTACTTACATATGTTCCAAAATGAGAACATCTAGAATAGTTAAACATTATATTAATACGCTGTATATACTCTTTGAACTCGTAGAGCTACCTCATTTTGAAAAAGCGGTTCTCATACAAACACCGAAGTTAAGCAACGTCGTGCCTGGACAGTACCTAGATAGTTGACTGCTTGAAAATACCAGGATCTGTAAGCTTGTATGTGCCTGTGTCTAAATTGATAACAACTCGGATTTGAAATCGATTCTCCAAATTCCTATTCCAGACGCATTCAATATATTTATTTACACGCAAATACTTTGGAAAATGTATGAATTCACTTTTCTCTTCTTGCTATGTTTTAATTAGTAGGAATTCTATAAGTAAATCATTATTACCCCAATAAATAAAAATATACAATCTAAAAAATATGTCCTGGTTTTACATTAATGCAAACCGTTGATAATCTATAAAAAAGAAAACAAAATCATACAATCTTCTCGGGGATTTTCCACAGGCAGGAAATATCAATACATGAACAATCAATACATAAAATTATAAAGATTTTAGAATACTGAAATATATTATTTAAAGACTCTACAGTTGATGTCTGAATTGAGTTTTAGATTCAATAGGCCAGTGATTCCCAAAACGGTTCGCCTCATATTTTGGGCGGAAGAGGATAGCAGGCGAAGCGGAATTGTTGAATGACAATCAAAGATTTAAACACATTTTCAAAAATTAATCAGCCGAAAAGAAATATGATTTCAAAATTTAAAATATTATTATGGATTACATTTAATTGCATGCATGAGTCCCAGTATAAATATTTATGAATATTTATTAAACGATGTTATCATTGTGATATTTTTTCTATTATATCCTGTATTAAGAATATAGTAATTTGGATTCGCAAATTGGAGGAGAGTATTATCATTGATAATGTTCAGATTTTGAATCCGCTCTAATGTCCATTTAACCTTCTCTCTGGACCGTTCTGCCGTGGATCTGCTTGAGATACTTTTGCAAATTCAAGGTTTTTTTTTTATCTGACTCTAGATCAAGAGGAATTATTGGCAAACATTTCGAATGACCGCACCTAAAAGATGAAACACAAGAGTGTACCACTGGAAAATTTTTGGATATAAACCAGAAACAATATGTCTCTTCAAAAGCATGTGTCTCTTCAAAAGCATGCGTCTCTTAAAACGCATGTGTCTCTTAAAACACACGTGTCTCTTCAAAAGCATTTGTCTCTTTAAAAGCACGTGTCTCTTAAAACGCATGTGTTTCTTCTAACGCATATGTCTCTTCAAAAGCATATTTGTGTATAATTTCATTGTTTTTAGAGTGTGGTTCACCATGTACAATGCACAGGAGATACTAGAGGTAGAAAAAGATGCAGAGTTTAGACGGATATCAGTGGAAAATAACGGTTAACCCTAGATTTATATAGGTTAAGATTGCAGTGTTCAGGAATACATTCTCTAGGGAGTCGCATTGGCAGAGCACTTGTTTACGGGGATGGATTTTCTTGACTCGTAATTTCTTCTCGCCAATGAAATACGAATGCAATGAAGGGGGATTGTTACAAAGGACGTAGCTGTGAAGGTTAAAATTGGTGGAGATAAGTAATGTAGTTCATATGAGCAATTTCAATGACAATAGCAAGAGAGCTGTGAGAGTCTGCGACATTCCGTCTCTAAGAGAGGAGAGTTGGGGTGGGAAAATATTTGTCACTCAGAAGGACGCCGAGACGCTTCTGAACACTATCGAGACTCGAATATGAGGACTACGTAGATTCTGCGCAAATATGAGGGCAGTACGCCATTTAAGGTTTACTCTAGTTCTTGTAAATATAGAGGATTACAGTTACAGTTAGGTACGTACTTACGCGATACATTGTACGACTGAGGTCCATTTAAATCGACGTTTGATCAGTATCGATTGGGTGAACTAGTAGAAGGAATATGATATTCACGGTTTGAAAAACTTGATATATCGAGGGCTTAAAATATGGCTGACGTACCAGTGCATTAAGACGTTGCAATTTACGATACTCTTGCATTTATGCCCGCATATATATTAATACATTAGCAGCAAATCTGGTTATTATCTCCCATAGTGAAATATTTCTTATGCTCTTTTGGGTCGACAAACCAACAGATCAGCGACCGTTTCCCTCCGTTAACTTAGATTATTAACGTCCCCTATGTGATTTTTTTAAACTTTCAGAGCTGGAAATTTCAAACGTTGACAGCAACATTCATCAGTATAAGTCCCTCACAGGTGGTGGAACGCTACATCTTTCAAATTCCACAAAATACAGAGAAATAGCTATTTACACAATTTATTTTACTATTCATGCTAATTTCAGTGCAAGGCCTATGTATAATTTCCAATGCAAAATATTATAATTATGAATCAAATTTTCATCCCCTGGGAAGCTTTCCAGCATAAACAAATTCCATCATGTCTAATAAAATGTATAGAGTCGCTATTAAATTCTTCACTCAGAAAATTTATGTGACACCGATTCACACTTTTGGAAATTCTCATGATTTAGGTTATTCTTTACAACAGTAAAAGTTTTGAGACAATAATATTAATTAAAACAATGATGTTTGTGTTGGCATGAAGTAATAATAAAACGCATATAACATAGAAATGTTGCTTGTTAAATTAGCATTTATATACAACATGCAATGGCAATGAAATAAATTCTGAGTACACTCTATGAACTGATTGAAAATCAAACCGTGAAGAGTTCAGAAAGTTTCTTACCTCACTTCGATCATGCGCGCGTGTGTGTGTGTGTGCGTATATGTGCACTACATGCAACAATCATTTGATGATAGTGGTGAAGGCTTTTGCAGAACTGACTACATTTCTTTGAAAGAGTTGAATAGAGAAAACCTCTGAACAATATGCTATAAGTTTCCCAGAAGACAGGTTTTGAATTTAGGTTTCTCCTGGACCTTTCGACACCCAAGGCTACAGGACCCAGGCTGTCCTGCTATTTACCCAAAGATCGGAGAAGAGATAGATTCATACCTTTCCCAAGTTTGCGAGTATATAAATGATTATAATAAACTCGACTGAGATTTGATTATTCCATCGTGCTCTTAGTATGTCTGTGTTATATATATATATATATATATATATATATATATATATATATATATATATATATATATACATACATACATACATACATACATACATATATATATATATATATATATATATATATATATATATATGTACATATATATATATATATATATATATATATATATATATATATATATATATATATATATGTATGTATGTATGTATGTATGCATGTATGTATACCCACAGATATATATATGTGTGTGTGTCTGTTTGCCTGTGTGTGTGCTATATTTCTGGGGCAATTTCTCGATTGTATAGGTCTCGTAGAAAAACTAATCAAATGAGAATTTCCATCTATTGATTCATAAAATGTTCTGGTTTTCTACTTAAACCTCCACAAAATTCGAAATTCCACATTCGGAAAAATTACTGTCTAAAGTGTTCAACTGAGATTGTCCATGCAGTCTTGAGGTCTATGACCAAAAACACGCTCTCTCTCTCGCTCTCTCTCTTTCACTCTCTCTCTCTCTGTCTCTCAATACATATATGTGTGATACTCGACGGGAACCATATCAAATATACGCAAAAAGAACAAGCATCATATTGATTTAAGGGATCACGTAATGATGGCCTGGAATTAACCTTTTAAATATACACACTTTCAGTCATATGATTCTCTCATCATTTTGATAACTTTCCCCCATGATATTGCAATGAGGTATTATATGTTATGTTTTCAGCTACTGTTTTACAATGAAAATTAGACTTTGGTTAGAAGATCATGCAGAAATATATTCATCGCCCTCTTTTATATGAGGATGATTCCTTATTTATAATGATATATGTAGAGCTTAATATATTGAATGTTGAAGGAAAAGTTCGAACGCGAATTCTGAAATCGAGTTGATCTTACAATATTATTTTATCTGTAGATTGTGCACTAATACCAGTCACACATGAAGTAGAATCAAATAATAATGACTTCAATCTCTCCAGGTTTGACGCATGGTCTCTAATATCAAGGGAATATGCACAATATTAATGGACGCGTTGGGCGTTGTGTGGCAATTTCATCATGAACTCGATACTTCAGTATATTACAATGATAATAGCAAATGGGTTTATGAATATTGAACGATTGCTGCTATTGTTGAAATATTTTAAGTTCTTGTATTGAATAAAATCGTTTTCAGGTTTGTTGTTAATATATCTTTTAAAACCTATGTGTGGAGATTGTAAGATTCAAATGAAATATTGACATTATGTAAAAGCATGATGCTTATAAAAACAATCCTGATTATTTAGTTACGAATCATTTTATCAAAATATTTTCATGAATATTCGTGTCTTTTATATAAATGCTATAACCCTGGTCTTGATAAAGTTTTTTTTTAACAACTGATATATTCTTCGATAATTGCATCTATTCGCTACCTAATTGTAAGACTCCATCATAACGTTGCCAAAACAAATAATATCGTATTGTAGACAGTTTCAAACTACGCTTTCACGAAACTCAGTAGTTTTGGTTCCAAATCATTCAGGTGTTAAAGACAAATACTGAAACGTACTTCTACGCTGATTTCGTTCTACTGTGCATTTGCTGTTTTCCATAATTTATGGGTTTACTGGATTAACATTCGTGAATCATGTCGAAGAAACTCTTGTATATTTACTTGTAAACATTTATACATTGTTCAAAATAAGCGGATATTGATTTCTCTGAATTGGATACACGCTATTTATCGCAAAATCACTTTATAACTTCATCTATTTTGATGAAAAAACATTAGGCTTTTTTTCAAGTAGGGATTGCATGATTAATATATCTCTTATCCGTGATGTTTTTTGTTATTAATTAGTGGCCATATTGTTTTAATCTTAGACCAGATTACATTTGATCGTTGTATGCTTCATAGTGAAAACCTATTCTCGAAAAAGATTTTTTTAAATATTTTTTTAATATTTGCTTGGAGAAATTTCGTTTTTCAAATTTATCTGTTTGCATGTTCACAACAGATAAACATATTTTGTCTCCGAATATTTAACATAAATAATCGTAATACTTCTCCGTCTTTAAAGATTACTTTCCTTCTGAAAATTACTTTTCCGTAGTTATAATCACGCCATTGAATGCGATTCCTTTTAACCCTATCTAGAATTCTCCATGAATCTATTTCCTCTTTAATTTTTGTTTTTCCGCTGAATATCTTAACGAACTTTTATTCGTTTTCAGTATTAGATTTTCTGGTGTATCCATCTATTTCTATTAAAATTGTTCTATTTCTCTCATTTGCGTCGTAACATGAATCTGAATGCCCTCTGATCTGATGCATCCCCAGGGTTCATACTTGTTATTCTACTCTTCTCCTTGAAAAGGTTCCAGATTATGCGTTAATGTATATTATTCATAAGTATGATAATCTTTGCTCTGTATTATTAGCTTCAAATATGTTTTTGTTTTTGTAAACATATTTTTTCATTAATATATTTAATTTCTTGATGCATTGGACATTTTGCTAAGCTTTCAAAATATTATAAAGCAACTTTACATTTAATGCTCTCATCATTTTAATTCAGTGAATTATGTTGTATGACTGTTTCGCTGGAGAAACATTGTCACTGCATTTTATTATAATTGAACCCATTGCATTTTAACACCAACCCTTTCAGGTACATTTAATTGCTGTCAAGTGTTTCTGTATCCAACTATTTCAGCACTCATAATTTCCAGTTGTATTTAGTGGTACTTCTTTTTACATGATTTGAATTTTTCCCTAAGATTATATTGCATATCGTTTTCGTGTTTCTTATAGTATTGATTCGAGTCTTCTATTGAAGTTTCTAGGTGTGGCGATTTTGATCAGATCGCTTTCATTACCTGTACTTTTATTTCATCTTCCGAAAAAAATCTATTTTATTCATATATTTCCGATTAAAAGATCGCTAAAATATACATCATACTTTTGAATAAAAAATCAAGATTACCTTATCGAGAAAAAAGCACTCTACTATGAATGGTTAAACAATAGCAATGTCGGTTGCACGCAAGTGAAGAGAATGTGTCTGATAGATAAATCTGCATACGGAACCAAATCATTTTAAAAACTTGAATTCTAAACATGTTACCGTATAACTCGTAAGAAAAATAATTAATTTTTTATAGATATTATAAAAGGAATACAGCGTGGGTATACAAAATAGCTATGCTGTGTATATGCAGATTTTTCTCAAAGCGAAAATAATGCTGGTTTCACTGATAAACCTTGGAAGATACGAAATGAAAAAATATTTTGGCAAGAACAGTCGTTATAAAATGAGAATTACTAACGTGATTTTAAGAATATTTATAAATTGCTTACTGATATATTTCTTGATATTCCATGAAATTCTGCTTTGTTGCGCGTTTTCCTCTCGCGACAGAAACGAATATATTTAAAAGAAACTATGGCATATTTCATCTTTGTCATTACCTAAAATATATATTTTTCTCAAGTATATTCCCATTATTACATTTATAATAGAAACTACTTATAATGATCCATAAAGCTGGATATCCCAAATCAGAATTTTTACATACGTCATTAGAGTGAAGTGCAAAGTAAATAGTTTTACTGTTTTAATAATAAACGGATTTCTGGTAAGTTTTGTATTTATTTGTTTAATTTAAATACACATGCGTTATCTCAAGTACTGATTATAAGGTTCAATGGAGCTTTGTTTTAATATAGTTGTGTGAAAAATAGTAATCTCCATATAATTAATTTCCTATAGTATATTTATGCAGAATATTTGGTTAGGGTAAGGCGTATCGGAGCAGAATTTAGGATTGTTGAAGCGAGGTGAAACTCAGGCATAGCTTGTTGCATTCGTTCTCGCAGTCATACTTTTCGGAAAGGTTAGAAGCCTATTCTTATTAGTCATCTATGTGGTAAGTGTCATACTTGCTACCCATATGGGTCATATTGTCGAGTAGCACTATTTTGATTCCCAAAACCTCCAAAAGGCAACTAGTGAACACTTCACTATTTGTGGCAAGTAATTCGCATAGAATACAAAAATCTTCGGAGATTCATGATTATTCCACCTTTTTCGATTTCTGCATACAGACAGTAATAAAATAAATAAGTGAATAAATTCGATGAAAAATGATTAGTAAAAAATATTTCAAATGAGAAAATAATAAAGCAATAAAGTAGAAATGAAGGTTGTATCAAATGTAGGGAATTTGAGCGAAGAATATGAAAATAGTTAATATAATCGTGTTATTAGTTTTCAATACTTTTAATTATAAGTATTTTCAGTAATAAACCTTCAATTCTAATAAATCAACATAGTACATTTAATTATTTTTCAATAGAAATTATATTTTAAACACTAGAGATACGCATTGTTCTTTTGTCTCTTTTGCTTTTACTGTGGCTGTTCTTTAAAACGTAATATTTGAATAATGTGAAATGTTTTATATTTTAATACGAGGTTGAATAGTAGACTCTTCGTGCAATCCGATGTCTTAGGTTAACGACGACGTACAGAAAAATAATGGAGTGGAAGGAGAAGGTGATTATATGGAATATTCATTTTATTCAGTTAATTAATGCACTTCAGCGGTGGTCCACATGCAACGCTCAAAAATTACCAAGAAGAGGTCACGATAGTTAGGAAAATATAGAAGAAATACTGTTTTCGAAGATATTCTTTTCTAATGCTGCGTTCACTACTATCAGTATTTTGCAGGTCTCTAGAAATTTATAAAAATAATATTATAATTTTACATTATAGTGTTTTTACATGTAAGTCTCGCAGATGTTTTTTTTATTTTGAAATATCGAAAACGTTTTACTTACTACCGTCTAAACAATAACTAGAATATTATGAGTTCATATGAGCAATATATCTTCTGATACTATTAGTTTTAAAATTTCTTTTTGCATTAAATCATATTTTACTTCTATTATTCGACATTTTATGACTTCAGATGTTTGTTAAAATATAATTATCTATGTGTATGCTTCAAAAACAGTGTTTCAGTCGGGTTATTAAAATTTTTTGGGCGAAAAGATGCAGATGTTTTAAAAAACTATTTTAAATTATAAATGTAAGTTTACATTTGCTTTATTTGCGAACACAGTAAAAAGATTGTTTTCTCAAATATGTGTTGGTGTTCTTGGGTACCCTGGTATACTAGTGAGCCAGCCAAAATGAGCTGACTCATTTTATAGTTCACCAATAGAGGATTTAACCAATCAGAAGGCTCAAAATATTCAATTAGACGTGTATAAAGGCGGTCAGGTTTTTCCCGAATATGTGCAGCCAGCCTTTGATATCGAAGACTGAAGAATTACGGAACAGCTGCTGGTAGTATTGGCGATATAGTCAGATTCAGTAGAGTGCCTGACTCCTGACGGTTAGGTTTTAACTTTGTTTCATTGAACAGATTACGTACTGCGCTGGATTCTATATTTATAGACTATGGTGAACATGGTCAACAAAGGTTATGAGCCCAGATTAAGACTATTTTGACGGAGACGAGTCAAAATTCGAATTGTGGGAAGTGAAATTCCTAGCCTACCTTAGAATACAAACATTTTATGACATCATTCTTTGCCAAGATGACCAGAAAGATGATTATTTTATGGTAAGAAATGTAACCGTGTTCGCCTAATTAATATAATGCCTGGATGACAGGGGTTTGTCTTTAATAATTAGAGAATCCAGTGACGACGGTCACCAAGCTTTAAGAATATTGCGTGAACATTACTTGTGAAAAGGTAAAACCAAAATTATTGCTTTATATACTGAACTAACCTGTAACAGATTATATTATACGAGCTGAGAATGTCACAAATGCCTTAAAAATAGCAGGTGAGACTATCTCAGATGGGCTGCTAATAGCCATGGTTTTAAAGGGATTACCAGCAACATTCAAACCATTCACGACATTCAAAACTCAAAAAGATAAAAAATTAACTTTCACTGAGTTTAGAATTGCGTTACGTATTTATGAAGAAACTGAAAAAATGTGTAATCCCCCAAATCAAGGAAATAACGTAATGCAACTGAGAACGTCAATTATAAAATTCAGAAAACCTGTCCCTCAAACCTACCAGACTAGGAATTATGATATTAAAAACAAGGGGCTTAAAAACAACTATTACAATAACAACAACAACAGGAACAATAATAATAGAAAAACAAATATCATCTACTTTCGTTGTGGAAGAGCCGGGCATGTACGTGCGGAATGTGAATTTCATACAAGAAGTGATTTTGTAAAAATGTAAAATCTTTTTCGAATGAGCGAACATATGCTTTTTCGTTTGGGTTGGATACTATACCCAATAGTTATAATTCTTACCTAGTCGACACGGGTTCGTCAAATCATGTAATTACAGATGAAACAAAATTTATTAATTTTTACTTGGCATGAGATATTAGGCCACTGTAATAATTCGGATGTTAAAAGAGTGGAAGAACACGTCACTGGAATGAAAATTACATCTCCAAAGTGCTTACAACATTGTGACACATGTATTAAAGGGAAAATGACGAAATATAGAAATAGGGATCAAATCCCAAAATCAACAGACATCTTGTTCAGATTTTATTGCGAATTAGCTGGTCCAATTTCAGCAATGGGTGTTGGCACCTATTCATATATATTAAACTTTGTTGATGAATATTCAGGACTTATTATGATATATTTTCTGAAAAACAAATCTGATACCATACAAGCTACAAGAATGCATTTATCTGATATTTCACATTACGGAAAATTGAAATTAATTACAACAGATAATGGTGGAGAATTTATTCTGATGATTACGAAAACCTCCTAATAAATGAAGGCATTAAACAGGAGAAAACCTGTCCTTATTCCACGCACCAGAACGGAATCGTTGAACGTAGTTGGCCGACTCTTTTCGAAATGGCTAGATGTTTGCTAATATAATCTAAGTAACCCAAAAATCTGTGGGTCTAAGCATTAAATATAGCCATATATTTAAGAAACCTTTGCTATAATAGTAACATTAAAAATACTCCTTACGAGGCTTATACGCACTACAAACCCAACGTAAGTGGTATGCATATTTTTGGTACAATTTGCTGCACATATGTCAACCACAGGGCAAAACTAGTTCCAAAAATGAAATAGGCATATTCATTGGCTATGACAAAACAAGTCCGGGCTATATGATTTATTTCCCACAAAGTAAAATAATAAGGAAGATCAGGTGCGTCAGATTTACAGATTCATTTGAGCAAGTCGAGGATCACGAAGAAAAGAACATTAACTGAGAGTAACTGGTCCAACACGAACTAGCATGGCCTAATTATGAGATAGGGCCGATAAATAGAAAACCCTTCAAAATCCACAATTAAAGGAAGGTGTTATACCAGATGATATAGAGGAGGAAAAATCAGACGCAAAACTTGAGTTAAAAGAAGATACAACCAAAGAGGAGGGGCAGATTCTGCGTTATCCGACCAGAAATAGAAGAAAGCCAAACTATTTAGGAATGAGTCAATGTAATATATGTGACATTGATTGATGCTATTCGGTGCAATGTATCCCGAAGTACTATCAACAAGGCATAAATTCTGATAATTCCAAACGATGGATAGCCGCCATGCAAATAGAAATGGAATCCTTAGTATCAAATGATACTTTTGAATTGAAAAAGGCCCCGGAGGATAAAAACATTATCGGCAGCCGTTGGGTTTATACTATAAAGCGAACTGAGGATGGCTCGCCAGTGTATAAGGCTTGTTTTGTAGCTAAAGGATTCTCGCAGATATATGGGGAAGATTATGTCGAAACATTCAGTCCAACAACAAACATGATAACAATCACAATTTTGATGCAAATGGCCACACATTATGGTATGGATATATACACCATATGGATGATAAGCAGCGTATTTAAATGCCCCAATTGACTAGGAAATATACATAGAACCGCAAGAAGGCTTTGAAAAAGGTGATAATGTATGGAAACTCAAAAAGTCACTATATGTGCTCAAACAAAGCGGAAGAACGTGGAATAAATTACTACATTCTTATTTAATTGAACAACATTTTGAACCCTACACAGTTGACCCATGCCTGTACACAAGAATAGTTAATAATGAAATATTAGTAATTCTGATTATTTGGGTCGACGATATGTTAATTGCTTCAAAATATGAAGCTGCTCTATTAAAATTTTAAACATTGCTTACATATAAGATTTAAAATGAACGACTTGGGTCGACTATCATGGTTTCTTGGTAAACAGTTCGAATTTAAGGACAGCTCTATTACAATGAATCAATCCATGTACATCGAAAAACTTTGATCTAAATTCCGCATGCAAAATTGTAAAAGAACGAACTACTCCATGTGAAATGGATTTAAACACATTTATGAATAATGAAGATGGTATAGCGGCGTGTGAATAAGAATACAGAATATTGATTGGAAGTCTTATTTACGTCATGACATCAACAGGGCCAGACATCTGCTATACGGTTACTAAGTTGTCTCAAAACTTAAATAAACCGAGGACTGTGCATTTAACAAGAGCTAAGCAAGTATTACGTTATTCAAAGGGAGCTAAGAATCAGTGCCTAGTATTTCGACAATCAAAAAAACCACTACAATTGGAAGGGTTTTGTGATGCTGATTGGGCAAATTTCCAAGATCGTAAAAGTATCACAGACTATTGCTTTAGATTGGCAAAAGATAATCCAATAATTGTTTGGAAATCTAAGAAACAGGGAATGATCTCACTGTCGACATGTGAGGCCGAATATGTTGCCTTGTCCCAAGTAACACAAGAGGCTATTTTTCTTAAATTACTAATAAAAACAATTACAACACTGATTATAAGTGAGCCTATAACTATTTACTCTGACAATCAGGCCAGTATTCCTTTCGCTAAAAATCCAATAATACATCAAAGATCAAAGCATATTGATATTAAATATCAATTTGTTAGGGATCAGGTACAAAAGAAAACAGTACAAATTGAATAAGTTCAATTGGAAAATAACGTGTCTTATTTGTTTACAAAGTCAATTACAAAATTGAAATTAGGGGCTTTCATTCCTGTCATATTTGTTACTGACCTATAAGGTCCTTATTATTCCGGATTAGGACGTAAAACGTCATCTATTAGTTATTGTCTTACGAGACGTCAGTTTTAGGTATGAATGTGAGTCCTTAGCTTCGGGGTATAAACGTAAATAGTCCTACTTTTAGGCAAATCCTCCTCTGAATGACTCTCAGAATCACTCTGACTCGGAATGATAGTGCCTCTTTTAATGGGTCCAAGCTATTGGTAAAATAACAACTTTTTCCACTTTTTTGTTTTGATCACAACCCAAATTTCTAATATTGTTATTCATGTTTATTAACCAGAAATACTTAACAGTGGACAAAATGATATAACTAATTTTGTGGATATTATTTTTTTTTTAAATTACAAAAAAAAGTTATATTTTATGAATACTAAAGTATTTGTTCCATATGAATGTTGACTTTACTAATATTTTGAAAGCAGATTCCATAATGTACCCGAAATGGGGGGGTGGAGTTTTTGGGTACCCTGGTGTATTAGTGAGCCAACTAAAATGAGCTGACTCATGTTATAGTTCACCAATAGAAGCGTTAACCAATCAGAAGACTAAACATATTCAATTGGACGTATATAAAGGCGGCCATGTTTCTCCCGAATATGTGCAGCCTGCCTTTGATATCGAAGACTGCCGAATTATGGAACAGCTGCTGGTGGTATTGGCGATATAGTCGGATTCTGTAGAGTGTCTGACACGTGAGTGTTAATCTTTAATGTTGTTTCATTGAACAGATTACGTACTGCGCTAGATTCTATATTAATAGACTATGGTGAACATGTTCAACAATATGCATCAGTTATTCTATTCAAGATTGAATTTACATACACTGACGATATACTTATTTTCAGCGATGATACTTCAGCACGATTAAAAGACGTTGAAACTGTTATACAAATCCTACATGATAATAATATTAGTCTGCAATAGTAAAGTCAGCATTTGGTGTGATTTCACTCGATTTTAGACTGATAATATCAGATCTATCGGTATTATACCTGCACAAAATAATGTTAGTCAATGACAGAATTTCCCCCTTTCCAACAACAGTATCTTCGTCGTTTCTTAGGCATAGTAAATATTTACAGAAAATTAATCTCAAAATTTGCAAACATAGCCATGCCATTAACAGATACATACATTTATGTATTAATAGTACATTTATATAAATTACTTGGAATTGCACTCATTTAACGATAATAAAAAAAAAATAGTGAATATTCGTCTTTCGCTCAACAAGCGAATATTAAGTGATTACTGACAGCAGTAATTATGTATCTGGTCAGCCCTACATCAAATAGTAGAAGGAGCACAAATTCGAATAGGTATGTTCTCTAAAATTGTAAATCAAACTAAAACGAATATTCGACTTTCGATAAGGAAATTTGTGCAGGTTATTAAGCCAAGTTAATTATTAAACGTAAACATGTTTTTATATTAACTGATCGTTAGCTTTAGTGTGGCGCATGCCGTAGTCTAAACCCCGCTAAGTCAGATAGACAGAAGCGGCAATGAACAATTATCACAGAATACATATCAAATGTAGTCCACATAAATGGAAATTAAAACGTTATAACTGATCCCTTCTCTAGAACCACCGTAGTAGTAAGGTAGATATGTATGGCTTCCCAGTTAAATCTGCGTCACATGTTAAGGACGCTGAGGTACAAAAAATTCCAGACTTAAAAAATACAATTTAAGTACTGAAAAATAGTTCCATGAACTGTAATAATGCTATCCTTATTCCCAGACACTATATACCTGGTGAAATTACAAAAACTATTTTCGATATTATTCACGAAGTATCACGTAGCATCTGACCCAGGAATTAAAATTTCGGGTGACTTTATCAAAATAAATTATCAGTATTTTGATCTCTCATTAACAAGGCAATAAAAGTTATGTGTAAGGAAAAGCAAAATTCTAAACATATTAAATGTGATATTCACATTATTGAATTGTCTACAATCAGTTTTATTACGAACAGGCGACACTTTCTGTATATGTAACCCGTCGTCAGATCCGACGAGACTTAAACGACACGGCCAGAAAGAAGATTCTCCGATCAAGCAAGGCCTTAAGAGTGACTGTAAGTGAAATCCTTCTGATCCCAGAATCCGCAAAATATTTATATCTGCTCAGATTCGTACACAAAACGATTGTCTAAAGAATTAATACATTTTTCAATTATTGATCCGACAGTGTTTTTCTCGGTTTAAACATTATTTTTAGACGAGACTACATAAATACATTGTTTATTAAATAAAAGGAGCATCTAGCCAATTGTATATCCACTAAAAATAACGATTAAATTCGTCGGAATAATAAATAAAAATCCATTACTTCTATACAGTACATATATATATATATATATATATATATATATATATATATATATATATATATATATATATATATAAGTGAATATTGAAGTCAACACTCAGAGGCGACAGGCTATTTCACGCTAGGCACAATCGTCAGTATATATATATATATATATATATATATATATATATATATATATATAATTATGAAAAAAGATATTGCCCAGAGTTGAATTAGACGAGGAAACAGTAGCATTACAGGTTAGGCGCAGTTACACATTCATGCTTTCGATCACACGTATGTATGAATTATCACTTGGATATAAATTGCCCACTCCATGTTACTGGGAGACGTTTTGAAACATACAATCCTCCTTACAGATAAGTGTTAACTTGTATTTACCGCACAACTAAGTGGATCGAAGCAGAACCATTACCAGATATAACAGCACGATCTGTGGCCAATGCATTCTTTCACACGTTGATCACACGTTGAGGTGTTCAACTTCACGTGATAACAATCATGGTACTCAGTTTGAAAGCGAATATTTTACCGAGATAGCCTCAGTAGTCAGAATGATCGAACGAGCACACAGCTTTAATATCTAGAAATGAATCATTGTTGGACGCCATCACAATAATACTAATGGGTTTCCGTGCCGCATAATTCTTCCAATACTTCACTCTTCTTTACAGTTAAGGGAACGCATATAAAGATACCTCGATTGCTAGTAAAGGATACTAATGATATCTTAATCAGAAGAATGCTAAAGAGTTACAACATACATTACGCTTCTTAATTTCAAAAGACAAAGATTAAAGAGCTGTAAATACGTGAAATCAATACGTTCATGAGAAGCTTAAGACATGCAAATTTGTATGGCTAAGAGGAAACTGATTTTGCAAGTATCTGGAAGCCCCTTGTACTGGTCTCTTCCAAGCGGTACATAGAACAGACAGACATTTTATAATTAAAATGAACAATGAGACAGAGTCTGTGGTATCAATAGATGGATTAAAACCACCTGTTAAAAGGCAAATTTGATAAATTAGTAATAACTGAAAAGAAACCTCACAGTGGCAATATAATAAATGAAACAGAAAACATAGACATGAATATTAAGCGTAGTCATGGCAAAGCATGTAGAAAAGTTTATTGGAAAAGAGACAAAACATAGTACTACTACTAGACACCGCTACTAGGTGGAAATGTTTGTAGCGAGAAACCAAATATTTATCACCCCTTGACCCAAAAGAAAAATAGGAATAAAATTAATTATAAATATTGAAAGTGACGTGACATGACAAGACCCACAGGGGAAATCCTTAAGAGTGAATGTGTTTCTTACTCTTTACTACATGAAGATACAGAAACGGGACAGACAATTTCAGGTCGTTACAAACCAAAGAGATAAGTACAAAAATTGGTATTGCTTTTGATACATAGTATTTTGCAAGCAGAT
Source organism: Acanthosepion esculentum (assembly GCA_964036315.1). Lineage (NCBI taxonomy): Eukaryota > Metazoa > Mollusca > Cephalopoda > Sepiida > Sepiidae > Acanthosepion > Acanthosepion esculentum. Next base: position 46,574,516 of record OZ038475.1, read on the forward strand.
ACATGCTAACTTTGCATTACAAATTACGAATATATATATATATATATGTAGTTTTTATACAAAGACTTGTATTTTATTTGTAATCTTCATATATTAATGTCGTGGAAAGTTTTATATAACTTAAACGCGATGTATGTTACATATACCTGCACAACATAGTAATTTCTTTCTTTTTGATAAATTAGTTGGTGTTAAACAATTTACAAATACTTTACACTGTGTTAAATATAGTTTTGGAAAATATCTCTCATGCTAAAAAGTTAAAAAAATCATAAATCTTAAGGGTAGGGCGTTTGAAAATTATGCACGTAACACTATTAAAACAAAAGATAATGGAAAACACACATTAAACTAGACGTATCTTTTGTTTATGTGTTACGTCCAGATACATCTTGATAATAATGTGCTCCACTTTCTCTTGTATTAGGTTTATAAGTGTCTAATGTACATAATTATGCCAAACAATTTCTTTCTTTTTACATCAATGCCATTTTCTATATATTTGATGTAACATGAGAGGAGCATGTTTCGTTAAAGTGAAGGGGTTAACAGGAGCGCTTTGTATTCCTTAGAAAAATCATTATTATGAACGAGAATAGTGAAGAATAATCAGGAATATCACAGATATATAATAGTATTTAAATAGGACATCGTAAATATATAGAACATATCATCTTTAATCGAAATACATGTGCGGCAAGTAATTTTAAATTTACGCTTCATTAATGCACTTTTTATTCATTATTGTCTCATAATCTATTCAAATTGAGTATTATATGAGAAAGTGATAATAATTGAGGAAATGATTAGCAAGATTCAATTCAGACGAGAATGGGCATTTTTAGTGTCTACTCAGTTTATTTATCAAAGAGTGTATTTGTTTAGTTGCATATTAGAGAAGTCTTATGAAATAAAACATGCGCTCTCTGAATTGGCGAGGATTTGTGTATATGGAACCGCCTTCACATCCGACACGACTTAACCGAATTGGTCACAAAGAAGTGCCTCCGATCAGGCATGGCGCTAACAGTTGCTCAAAGTGAAATCGTTCTTGTCACAGATGCCACATAATCTTCGTATCTGCTCAGATACGTACACTAACTTACACCAAGCAATTTTCTAAAGAATTAATAGATTATTTATTTATTGATCCCTACAGACTTTTCTCAGTTAAAACTTTATTTTTAGACGAGAATACATAAATATACAGTTTTTAAGTAAAAGGAGCGTCTAGTCAATTTTATATCAACTAAAAATAACATTTAAATTAACGAAAATATCCAAAATGAATAAATAAAAATCCATTACGTCTATACAGTGTATATATAAATATATATATATATGTATATGAATGAGTTGAATTAGGCCAGGAAACAGTAATATTACAGTTTAGGCGCAGTTACACATTGATTCGTTCAAGCACATATATGTACGAATTATCATTCTGTCTATTTCGTTGTCAAGAATGTAGCGTTTCATTTGTAGCATTATTCCCGTAGTAGGGTACAGGTCGGTGTGACGCTGACGCTTTTCAGATAGGCTGTTTGACACTCATTAATCTGGGTGTATTATAACCATGTGGGTTAAGTTGTGTTATGCTTGTAATCATGTTGATAATGTTTGTATATTTTACAACAATAACTGCTGCTGTGTTATAACCGATTGAGATTATATTAATGGTAATATTAACTGTGATATTATTATTTTTTATATATGGATAATAATTGATGTGTTATTGGTTATAATATACAGTGAAGTTATCTAAAATAATGATGGAGTCAAGAATAACCGCAATAATAAGAACATCTAAAAAGGGAATAAAAATAAAAAAGATAATGAATTATTAAAAATAATAAATAAAATATAAAAGTAATGATAACAATGTTAATGATGATAAAAATGGCAATAATAATAATAATAATAATAATAATAATAATAATAATAATAATAATAATAATAATAATAATGACAAATTTAAAAAGTAATACTAATGGTTGAAGTGATGGTCATGTAGTAATTTTCTACATAAAATAATAAGATGGAAAGCCCATTTCTTTGAAAACAAGGACCTTAACAATAACATTACACTGAAGGAAAAATACGGCTTTAACACCAAAAGGAACACCCCGCAACAAAAAGAATTATACGATTCGAGAAAGACTTAGCTGACCTAGTTAGAAACATAAAATTTCATACAAAACAAGACGCATTCCAAAAACAGTTAAAAGCAGATATAACTAAAATAAACAATTCAACAAATGTATTTATCGCAGCAGATGAAACAAGAAAATTATATCAACTAAGGCTTCCTACACACAACAAATTACTTAAGGGCAACATAACCAAAACATACAAAGATCAAAGGAAAAATAGAATACGATATCAATAATGAAGCTAAAGTAATCTTCCAAAAATTAGATATAAACGAGCGAATAGGTTGCATCACCAAGGGGCAAGCCTTTATCACACTAAAAGACAACAAAGAAAATTTCACCACCATAAACCAAAGACTGATGAACCCATAGAAAAATGAACTAGGTAAAATAGGTAAACGATAATAGAAAGAATTAATTCTGAACTAAGGAAGAAGTTAGTAGTAAATCAGTGGAAAAACACAAAAGCAACAATTGACTGGTTCCAGAACATAAGTAACAAACAAAATTGCCAGTTTATACAATTAGATTTAAAATAATTTTATACATCCATGACAGAAGCCAAGCTAGAAAAGGCCCTCACGCTATACCAGGAACAAATAAAAATGAACACAAACGAAATCGATATCATTAAACACTCCCGTAAATCAATACTATTCCACAATGAAGACTCATGGATAAAGAAAGAAGGGATCTTTGACACAACAATGCGGGGCTTTGACGGTGAACGGACCTGCGAAATCATAGGGATATATTTACTACATGAATTAAGTAAAATAATAGATAAAAATTATACAGGACTCCATAGAGACGACGGTTTCATAATCTAAAGAACCTACAACAAACAAAACAGGGACAGAGCTAGAAAAACAGTAAGAATTTAAAAACAAACGGATTTGACATAGATATAAAAACTAACCTAAACGAAGTAGATTTTCTAGAAAAGGCACATATCAACCATACAGAAAACCCAATGATAAACCACTGTACATACACACATTCTCCGTTCACCCGCCTTCCATAATCAAACAGATAGCAAAATCGATTAAACGCAGGCTTTCTTACAATTCTTGCTACAAAACCTTATTTAACGAAGCTATGAAAGACAACAAACAGTCCTAAAAGATAGTTGATTCCCGGCAACACTCACTCATTCACAACAGAGCACATGAAGATCCAACGGGAAGAAAATATCATATGGTTCAACCCACAGAACAGCAAAAACGTAAAAACAACGTAGGTTAAATGTTCTTCAAACTCTTAAAAACACTTTCGGAATCAAGAACTCTACACGAAATATTCAATAAAACCATTGTAAAAATCTGCTACAATTGCACCGAGGACATGGCACAAATAATAAAAAAAAATACAACAGGAAAACTATCAACAAACTACCCGATGAAATTAAACCCACGTGTAAATGTAGAATAAAGAATGAATGTCCCTTAAACGGCAAATGCTTAAAAATCAACGTAATATAACAAGCCACCACATAATGAAGGAAAAGTATACATCGAATAACTAAAGGACCCTGGAAACAAGGAAACTATGACACAAAACATTTTTCAAAAATAGGAAATAAGCGTACAGTTCAATGCTTTCAATGTATATCTGGGAAATTAAAAATAAAATACAAATCACACCAAAAATATCATGCAAAATAAGGAAAAGTTCATCAGCCTACAACAATCAATCAAAAAGCTACAAACTTTGCTTGGAAGGAAAATAGCTATCATTACCTTCCAAGACCAATATAAATTACTAAATAAACGATCTGAGCTCATCTCAAAATGAAGACATGAAAACTAATTTTTACTACGTTACTGAAAAATCGAAAACTGAAATAAATATATACTAATAAACAAAAGAATATAAAAATACAAGTAAAATATATTAAACCAAACGAATAACAACGCAATTTACAAACCACTCCCGTTATTATAGACGAAACGGAATTTTAAAAAAATTACAAATAAAAAAAAACAACACAAATAAAGAAATAAAGTAAATAATAATAAACAAATTAACTAAAAGCAATCCTACCAAAATAACCGTTAGGATAGACTACAAGAACCAATAAAAAAATCGGACGTAAAATAGCTATAACTACTATATAACGATAAACAAACATTAACACGTTAATCAAAAATCTAAGGCCAAATAGAGTAAATAAATAAAAATATATAAAATATAAAATACGTAAATAAATAAAAAACAAATAAAATTAATCCAAATAAATAAATAAATGAACAAATTAACAAATAACCCTCTCTAAAATAACCGATAGAACTAATAAATTAAGCATAAATAAGCAAAACAAAGTAAAAATAATAAATCCAAATAATTAAAAAAATTAAAAACTCCCCCTCGTCAAAATAATACAATAGACTACGGCAAGCAATCTAAATATTGAACGAATAAATAGCTTTAATTATTTTCTTAGACGAAAACAAACAATTAAATAATCGACCTAAGCAAATCCGCCCTCATTTTTACTACGTTAATAAAACTTCAAAAACCGAAAAGAATAAATGATACAAAATGAAAATGAAAAATTAACCGAAACAAAATAAATAAACGATCAAGTCAACCCGCATAAATAACCGCCAGAATAGATTACCCACACTTCACCACTGACCCATATATATAAATAGTCGAGGAAATACACAGAATTGCCTGACGATTGTGCCTAGCCTGTCGCCACCGAGTGTTTAATTCAATGTTCACTTTTATATATACAGAGCTTTTCGATAAAAGTGACTCAGCTGATTTTTATAATAAATGTTCTCTTCTTCGATGAAACGAAAGTTTAGCTAAATTCAAAGGATAATCCGAAGAAGAAGCTTTGAAAGCTCTTTTAAGTACTGTCAAGCATCCGTTCAGCATAATGTCCTAGGGATGCTATTCTTTTCATGGAACTGGTTTCTTAAAACCTATTGAAAAGACCCTCAGTAGCGAGCAGTACAAGAGAATTTTAGAGTCTTGTTAGTAATAAACCAACCATTATACATTTAATCGATTATTGCTTAAAATATTGTGTCAATGCTCAACTATATAAACCGATAAATTTATGATTTCATTCATTATTTTTTCTAACGATTCACCAAGTGTAAAAGCAACGGAAGCAGATATCGTCTTTATAAAACATTCAATAAACACCCTTAAAAATTGTATGACGTGCAATCATTCAATTTTTTTTTATTTTTATAAATCTTCAATTCATATATTTTGCAATTCTCTAGCATTAGGAATTATAATATGACGCCGTATGCCAATAATATTTTACAAATAGTTGCTTCTAAAATCGCTGGAACTGAGTACAGAAAATAAATAAATCTTAAATACTGACAACAAAGATAAAAAACGTTAAGAAAAGTAAAATTAGTCGGAATGAGATTAGAAGAAGAAGAAGAAGAAAAAGGAGGAGGAGGAGGAGGAGGAGAAGAAGAAGAAGAAGAAGAAGAAGAAGAAGAAGAAGAAGAAGAAGAAGAATTCCAATATAAATGAAATCAAAATGAAACTGAATTGTAAAAAATGTCCGCCGACAAAATTTCATACAATATTTACAAGCCTAAAAGATTAGAAAAATGAAGAAATTTTAAAATTAAATATTATTAGGAAACTATATAAAAACAAAGCTTATGTTTAAAAAAATTAGATATACAGAAAATGGAACGTTTAATATATATATTCTTGAATTTTTTATGCACCATTTTTCTATGTCAATACTGACTGCATTTCACGTATCATAGTTAACTACATTTTAGCTTTATGAACAAAAAGAATTATACATTTCCACTATATTCTTAATGTCTTTCGGAAAAAGCACGAAGCGAATCATATAAACTGTAAGAACAAATGAAATGTGTTTTGCTTCTGTACATCAAATAAATGTTTTTTCTTAAATGAAGTAAAAATATCAGTTTATGAAAAGGTAACAGATACAGACGACATTTTTTCTTTTGCAAAACACTAGAATTATTATTTTTTAAATTTGTTTGGTAACACGGGCCTTCTTGGAATGCATATGCATTTCAACTGCTTGTTTCGCATTACACAATGAAATTACTAATAAACTAATAACACCAAAGAGACGTATGAAGTGACTAATGTATACGTATAAAAGTATGCCAATAACTTACCGACATTTATATTACTTATTACTTCAATATGGTATACATTTCATTAGACATGACTTAATGACTTTAATTTTTACCGGCCTAAAGACCGAAAGCCTAAGTGAAATAAAATTATCTCTCTCGAGGAATGTAACCTTTAAGAAAATAAAAAGCCAATTATACATAAATATCGGAGAGAGAGAGAGAGAGAGAGAGAGAGAGAGAGAGAGAGAGAGAGAGAGAGAGTTGAAATTTCTAGGGCACATATTAAGGAAAGAGGGCTTAGAGAATTTGACATCTCAGTACTTATTGACTGCAAGAAGGACAGAAGAAATCACGTAATAACCTGTCTAAAGGAAATGGATTAGGTGATATAGGAAAAATACAATAATTATTATCTGGTAGAAAGAACAGTAAAATGTGTAGAGTCATGATTGCCAAGGTCCTTAAGTGACACGGCATATTGAAGAAGAAGAATATATTTTGACTTCGGGAAACCACTTTCAACTTAAGCGCATTGTATCATTACGTTGTAAGATCCCATTACATCAAAGCAAGGTTAAATTAAGTTTTAAAAAAATTAATTGTAAAGCATGTATTTGTCTTTCTCTCTTCAAACACTCGCATTGATATACGCAGATACACAAGATACGACATATATCCACACACACGCACACACAGACACACACTCATTTTCATGTATGTATATATATATATATATATATATATATATATATATATATATATATATATATATATATATATATATATATATATATATCATGTGGCCGACGATTGCGGCTAGCATGAAACAGACAGTCGCCTCTAAGTGTTGACTTCAATGTTCACTTTTATATTTACACACGATCTATCTCTTATATTGAGCACTTTATCCCATAAATATAGCACACCTTAATACTATATTTGTTCATATATATCTATATATCCATATATATATATATATATATATATATATATATATATATATATATATATATATATATATATATATATATATATATATGTATATTATATATGTATGCATGTATGTATGTAGAGTTAATGTGGAGAAACTTATAAACTTAAATGACTGGTGTTGGTTAGACATGAGACTTCGAAGTTTCGTGATCGCATTACAGTCATGCTTTCACTCTTCAGGGCTGTTGTCTTGTCTGGTCTGTATATATGTATGTATTTTTTCAGGCCATTTTCCTTGAATCTCCATGTAAATTGCTTAATTTTTTCTAAGAGTTTACGACGTTCAGCTTCCATAGCCTATAATAATTATTTTTTTGTGGATTAATAATTTTTTTCGATCTGTGAAGTTGTATACAAGTTTCTTCATATGGGAGATTATAGCGTATTTCATACAAAGATCGAGATGTTTGAAATTATTTCAAATTGTCCCTTCAACTTGTACTGTTTTCTCATTTTTGTTTTAATTTTGCAACTTATTGAAATATTTATTTGAAACGTAATTGTTGCTTGCGTTTAATGAAAATTCGTCGCATATTCACAGTCATTTTTCACTGTGTATATTGATTTGTATTTTTGTGTTATAGATGTGTAATTGTTTGTTTTATTTTGTAATGATGTCTGATGGTACATGATTTGTTTGACTTATTTATGTATAGTTTAAAGGTTAATCGACGATATGACATAGTAATTGTGCTACTAATATGCGAAGAGCTGTATTTGTATTATTGTTAGTGCGATTCTACAATTGAGAAAACGATTTGGATGATGTCATTACGTTGTTTTGTATTTTGATATATTGTGGGCTGTCCTAGTCTTAGACTCTTTAACTGTCTAGGAAGCTCTAAGCTTAATTTATTTTTGCATTTTTGTTCGATAGTTTCTCTATATTTATTATTGTTTTTTTTTTTTAATTATTATGTTTTGAAAATGTATAAATTTTTGTGGTATTATGATTTTTATGTTACTTTTTACCATTTCAGGATATAAGCGTTAATTAATATTTGTTTAACATTTTAAAGTTCGCTATATAAAATCATACGTGTAGATTATATTAAATATGCACTGTTTATTAAATGATTTGTGGATGTTCGCTATATTAAGCGTAGATTTGAATTTTTATAGGTGATAGTTAAACTTATTAGACTTGTCCTCGTCTTACTTGCCATATTCACGACGTTTCGGCCGTTGGAATTAAAGTGCCGGTGAAGAAATACTAAAGTGCCGTTAATTGCATACCTGGCCATACTAGAGGGATTAATATCTGAGTCAGTAAAGGGAAGGAACAGAAATTGGGATATAAAAAAGGCATGTTACGTGGAATTAGAACAATCTACACTCATCGTCTAAATAAAGGAGTCGGTTTCAAATTACAGCATATCTGAAATGCTAAAGTCTTCTGAAGAAGGCCGGAGATTACATCTGTCGAAACATCGTGAATATGGCATTGAAGATGAGGACAACAGTCTTAATGATGTCAATAAGGTAAAATTGTTAACATACCTCATCTCAGAAATATAGATAGATCTAGAATGAATTACTAGTTTTAAAGACATGATTATTTTATTTATGCGCATCCATTCATGAGATAATTAACCCGTTATCATTATGTTCAGTTTCAGTTCCTATTGTATCGTTAATATATCGATAATATAAATTGTACATAAACATTATTAATTTCAACGCTTTTTTTTTACATTGGAACTTACTTTGCTGTGTAGGCTTTCGGAGTTTAGTGACGTTAATCTGCAAATATATGTTTAAGTGCTTTTAAAAGTGGCATAACATTACATATGGAATTGATGGTGTTTTCATATAAATTATAGATTCATTTGATTGTTTTGAAAATATGGAAGGCATATGTAGTAATTCGTAAAACTACTGATGCAAACGGCGATCCAGATAAGTTAGGGTCTGGATCCGTAACTATAGCTTGCTTTGTATTAGCCAGCAATTTATAGATTCACGCTAAACATGAGATCAGAGAGCTTAAACAGCATATTGGTTCTTTAGAAAATACAGTGAGATAAATATTTTTTGTTATAGTGATTTACTAAGCATAGCTTACATCCCCAACCACGAAAATTGCTTGGTTGTGAAATTTAGGATTACTCAGTCTTCTTAAAATTGTTTTTGCTAAACATTTCCTCAGAATTTCCAACATATCACCACAATTGTTAAGTTTTCATTATTCTGTGTAACGTCCTTTATTTTTTATTTCAGATTCGACAGTTTTCGAATGAACCACTCTAATAGGGTTTCAATGAGAATAGCTCATCTAGTCATTGATTTGAGAAAATAAACGATGATGATACATATTAAACATACATTAAGCATATATTCAACAGGAAACCATAATAATATTGCATCAATTGACATCATAAATTATTTGGACAAATGAATGCATTTCGACGGATAACTTCAAAGAAACTATTAGCCTGGAATCTTTCAAATGTTTATCGTAGCAGTTTAGACAGCAACTGCTAAATCTTTGATGGTCACCATTAAGATTTATTTCGACGTAAATGTGCGTACACCGGCATAAAAAAACTTGTTCAATAATGGACCAAAGATTTTCCATAACA
>OZ038475.1:46591846-46624346 GCA_964036315.1 Acanthosepion esculentum
CTAAAAAGTCATGAGACCTTGCTGCAAATATGTGCTTGAATTCACAATATTTAGATACCATAGAGGGAAATTCATTACAAGCCTCTCTATGAATTATTTATAGAAAATGCACAGGGTAGCTACGTTACGGTGGTTGGAAAATATCTCAAACCGAGATGCCAGGTCAAGACTGCGAAAAAATCATTATCCCATAAAAATAGATACACTTCATTTTTGTATTTCACCTCTGGTTGAGATACGACATTGGCGTGTCCGAAAATTCCCATTCTCAACATCTTTCTCATTATACCTTCAAAATCGTCAAAACTACTACTAATATATAATGGATATTATTATTGATATTATTTTTTGATTTTATACTTCTCGAATTTCTTTCATCAGCCTTTTCTATCTATCTATCTATCTATCTATCTATCTATCTATCTATCTATCTAGTTCATTGTTCACATCTATCTATCTATCTATCTATCTATCTAGTTCATTGTTCACATCTGTCTATCTATCTATCTATCTATCTATCTATATAGTTCATTGTTCACATCTATCTATCTATCTATCTAGTTCATTGTTCACATCTATCTATCTATCTATCTATCTATCTAGATCATTGTTCACATATATCTATCTATCTATCTATCTATCTATCTTTCTATGTATCACGTTTATATCTAGCCATGTCAACTATAAAATGATGAGACAATGACGCAAATCTAGTACTTTGCTAAAATTCATAAATCTAGTTACAGTAGGGAAACTCTATTAGAACAATTTCAATTAAAGTATTTATAGAAAATGCAAAATGAAGCTACGTTACTGCAGCTGTAAACAAACCAAAGTCGAGCTGTCTGGTCAAGACCAACAACATTGCATCTTATCAAGAATTAAATATTTAGCAGAAGATTTGGTGTGGGAGATGAATATATCTGTGTTATTAGCACAGCTATAGCAGATCTAAACAGTTTTCTTAAACATCTTTTTTTAGTATTGGGAAATAGTGAAATTACCTATGAATTAAATTTAAGAAAATTATTCCGATATTAGTTTGAACATGAAAAGTGGGTTAAACCATACAACTTTACGTTTACGGAATATCTGATTATTTGTATCTTCTTTTTTATTTCCGTATTGCCCTAGAAGGTGGATACTCTCACTTAGACTGATTCTAACTTTCTCGATGTAACCTTAGACATGAATGTTTATTATGAAACATACACTAAGTAACTATATAACCATAGATAAGATAATAAAGAATCAATCCATCATTACCAAATTAAAGTTAATTTACTTAAATCAGTTTAGTTTATATTATAACAAATTCCAACTATAACGAAATAATAGGTCTAAAATTAAATATTTAAAGGTTTAGAAAAATCATAAAGTAAATTTAGAGTATTTAGAAATAAGTAACTGCCATATATATGTCATGCTTACTACCGGGTACGCATCTACGCCCATACACATACGTGTCCAAATCTGCATATCCATACATGAGTGTACTCCCATATGTGCTACTCTCTTTAGAAAGGAAACACCACTTCCCGTGTCATCCTCTCCAAATCCATGCGGTAAGCGTTTTTAGGGGAATTTTAGTTTGTTTTTATGTCTACATTTGAATATAAGCTTTATTCGTTGGTTTAATAATTGGTCAGCATTTGTGTACTTGATTATTGTGATTTTACCTGTATAAACAGATCGCATCTGTCCCGGAATTTATTGTGGGTTCCGGACCGATAAATGATTTCCCATTTAATTATTGGGATGACGTTATTATTATTAATTTTCCAATACTGTTTGAATAGAGTGGTTTGGCTTCTCAGATTCCTATTTGAGGAGCAATATCTGTGGGTTTATAGCCTTTGTTTCCAATTTCCGGCGTATATTCCTAGGCATGTATTCCTGTCCTTGGTGTACTCTACTCGCGAATGGTAAGCTGGTATACCACGTTTTCCGAAATACACGTGACTTCGACTAGGCAAATGGTTCAAGTTTTACTGTTGCAAGATGGTTTTTCTCTTGCTGTTTTGTCGTCTTGTGATACTTTTAATATTTGGCAGTTGTCTGTACTAATAATGTCCTGCATGTCTCTAGTGCAGGTGTAGCTAATTTTGAGGGATTTTCTGTTAAAGATATTCTGTAAAGTGTTGTTTTGGTTAAAGTGCTTGTCGATTAAGTATAATAAGTATGCACCTATATTTAGATTGGATCTTTTACAGTAAGGGGAGAGATGAACCAGATCACCTTGCTTTTTTGCTTGTGGTTTTCATTGATTTAATATTTTCTGGAGGTTCATGGTAGATTAGATTTTACTTGAAGTTGCTCCTATTAAGACACTCATCATAAGACGATATTTCATTAAATATTTTTCTGTTTCACGATAATTAATTTTTCTAGTATTTACACTTTGGAGAACATTTTTAATTATGGGGTTTCTGTGATTCGAGTTTACATTAATGTACATCAGAGATTGGTTTGATTTTTGGAATGGCTAATAGCTTTTGTTCGAGAGTTTAAAGGTGACATCTAAGAAATTGACTATCTTGCGGTTAGGCGAGATATCAATTTTAAAACCCCAAAATTGGAAAGCAGTTATTATTCTGTTATATACTTTAGTGTATAGGGGTCGTTGTTTTCAGGGCTATAGATCAGACCGACATCACTCTATATGCTTAGAGTCGATAATTCTACCAAGAGTGTCCATTATGTAGATGCTTAAGAGTCTGCAAGTTGAACTAAGACATGTGCTCCCACAGGAATGTCGAAATTATCATTTTTGTCTTTAAAACCATTTTGTCTTAAAGTTATTTATTTCATCCACCTATTGTATCGGACAATGTTTTAGTGATTTCTAATTATTATTTGTACTAGGGAGTACTTCATAACAATCAACTTACAGTATAAATTTATTTATATATTTTTTTAAAAATCAAGAAACACCTAAGCAGTTCAGGCGAGTAAGCTAACACTACCTCGCAATTCATTCTCACACTCTTCTTCCCAAAACCTTAAACTCCTTCGATATTTCGCTCTTGTGTTCCCCGCATCTCAATGTCTCCACTATTAGACTTTCCATAATCCATAGCTTTTGCCATAAGTTTGGTGTTTGCTTTTGTATATCTATTAATTCTCGAAATTCATTTCCTGTATCCACCTACTGTATCTGGCAATATTAATGTGATTTTTAATTACTCTTTGTACTAGGAACCACATCATAAATATCAACCGACTGCATAAACCCATTTACATAGTTCCAAAAACTAAGAATGTCTAGACAGGCCAGGCTGCTAAAGCTAAAACTACCCCGACTTTCCTTCTCACCCTCTTCTTTCCCAAGCCTTCCACGGCCAGTATATATTCACCACTCTTGCGTTTTCCGCAACTATCTATCTCCACTGAATATCAGATTCGCCCTAAAAACAAATGCTTGAGTTTTACCATATTAATACTGAATTTTATTTAGATTAAGACCCCTAAATTAATTTGACCGGATTTATCCTGCATAAAAACAGCAAGCGGTATCGGCCAAAGAAACATACGAACCAACATTAAAATCTAAACATTGTGGAGCAAATTCTTGGTTGAAAAAAGTACTACTATCATACAATAAACTCTCTGCCCTGTTTTTTTGTTACCCTCTTTATCACCTAGGCTCCCCACTAACAATCTAACGTGTCCGTCCGGTGTATTTTCTCCATTTGTGGAGAAGGTTTCGTTCTGATTAGTTGAACATATTGGTATTCACGAAATAAAAATTATAAACGAAATGGATAATTAAATTCTAATATTATATGTATATATATATATATATATATATATATATATATATATATATATATATATATATATATATATAATAAAAATTATAAAAAAATATAAAATTATTAAAAAAATAATTATTATCATTATTATCATTATATATATTATCATAATATATATATTGTTACATTATATATTTTATATATATTACATTATATTATATATATATATATATATATATTATATGATATATATGATATATATTATATATCATTATTTTCATTATGTATGTATAATATATGTATATATAATATATATACTATCATTATATATATATATATATATATATATATATATATATATATATATATATATACTTGAAACTACGCAAATTAATAAGATGGTTTAAAAACCCTATCCCTCTATTCCATTTCTTATTTAGTTCATTCTATGTTCCACCATCCGACCTCCTCTGTCACCTTATATCAATCTAAAACTATCCCTCATAAACTTGTATTAAAGAGAAAAGTAACCAAATTCCTTTGTAACTACAGATGTGACATGTGGAAAGATGAAAAAATATAATTTCTGGGGAAATAAATTATTGTCATGGAACTCTAAGTTTGTTTCTTTCTTAACTATTTAAACAATATATATATATATATATATATATATATATATATATATATATATATATATATATATATATATATATATAAAATAGAAAGAATATGTTGTGGTATTGGACGTAGGCTTTTTGCAGCGTAGTACTTCCGGCCATTTTGTAAAAATATCTACCACTATTAAATAGTAATAATCTTCTACTGGACCAGCGAAATCAATGTGTAATCTTGTCCACGGATGATCCGTCTTTGGCCATGGTTTGTGTACTATAGGTGGTGCCTTAGCTGGTAACGCACACCCTTTACATCGATGAACCATGTTTTCGATATCCACATCCATTCTTTTCCTATATACAAAGCTTCGTATTAAGCTTTTTGTTCTATTAATCCCCGGGTGACCCATATGAAAGTCCCGTAGGATTCTTTTCTGCAACTTTTTTGGTACTACTACTCTCTCACCATATAATAAAATTCCGTCACACATTGAATAAATCTCCTGCACTTTTTGGTCATTTGCTACCATTTTGCTTTTTATTTCTAAAATGAAATCATCGCTTTCAGCTTCTTTTTTGATTTCCTTTGATGTAACCGGTACCAACCATATTTATATCGTCGGTACTCCGCTATGCAAATTAGGTGGATTTTACCACAACAGAATAGAAGGAGTAAAATTACACATTTTGTAGCATTTATGTTTTTGAAGTTCTCAATACAAACGACAGCAAACTATTATTATAATATTTTTATTTAATAAATTAAAGTACAACCATTTTACATTGCTTCACAAAAGCTTTCTTGTTACTAGCAAACTATGAATGTTTTTGTGTAGCGATTTAAAATGTTTTCATAGTAATTTATAATAATAAAATATTACAGTAATTATATATATACATATATGTATGTGTGTGTGTCTGCGCGCGTTTGTTTGTGCGTGCCTGTCGGTGTGTGCGTACGTGTGTGTGTATGTTTGTGTTTGTTTGTGCTTGTCTCCCTATGTGTTCTTGTGTCCGAGTGTGTGCGTGAGTGCGTATCAGTTGTTTGCGTGTCTTCGTACATACAATGACATACATCACCGTATATCAGAAGGCCGTTTCTTCTTACTTTTGAAGACATGTATTAACGTATGTTTATATTTCAATTCAGAACTGTAAATATACAGGGTGTCCATAAATTTCGTGTACACATTTAAAAAGTTATAACTTTAATTGTATTTACGATAGAAATAATTTGTAAAAATTATTAGCAATAAGTAAATCTATACGTTTTACTGTTTTATTGAAATTTTATTTAAGTTTCCACATGTCCTCCATCATTAGAAATACAAAGAGTAATACAATTTTGCAGTTCACGGAAAACATTTGCGCACTGATTTACAGTAATGCCTGAAATCACAACAGTTATTTTAGCTATACTTAAGACTGGCAACTTTAAACTTTATAATATATTTTACTGATTATTTCTATCACAAATACAAATAAAGGTATTAATTTTTTTAGAAGTTCACACGAACTTTATGGACACCCTGAATTTCTATTACCCTTGTAATCTGTTTCAAAATTTATACTCTAACTCAATGTAAGACTTCTTTTCACGATACTTGAATCGGTGAGATTCTAATTACATCATGTAGAACATATATTCAAAGTAAGCCATTCTGTAGAATAGTAAACACTCTAGAAATATCTGTGAACAACACACATGTTATCAAAATATATCAAAGAACACAGGTCGTCGAAACTCCTGTTTCAACGCTGTGCGGCGTCATACAGAAGTTCGTTCAGCATTCAGCGGTCAAGAACCTCTCTAGACATGAGGAGAACTGGAAAATCGATGGTAGAATTTCCTGATGACTTGTGTGAACTATGGAAAACATCTCATAAAGTATCTAAAATGTTGAAGGTTGATTGGTACTAATCTTGTGCTCTGGTCTCAGAGCCTATAATACGCCAGCCACTAAAATTTATGAGCGAAGGCTAAGTTGTATACCGGTACTGTTGAAAGACAAAAAACGAAGTGGAATCTATGAGGATATCACCACTTACATGTAAGCATGTTGGAATATCAGTAAATTTGAATGGCTATCTTGGGACGTTTTGCTGTTTTATCTACCGACGGAAATAGAAATATCAAGGATTAGGAAGAGATTTTAGGTGAAGAGTTCTCCACAGTATGAGAAATGGAATAATTTGGAGGAAACATCGTAGATCAACTTAAGAAATCAAAATGACTCATCCAACAACACACGTAAATGAATGAAATAGAAAGACGGTTCAGACTATCAAAACTGCACAAACTATTTACACATATATCAAATCCGCCATTGAAATAAAAGAACCCAGCAAATCATCAAGTTCTTTTGCTAATTGCATGGGAATTATCGAAGCAGCTACTATTGAACAGATCCAAGTCTTTCAGTGATTACTCTAATTTGACGAAACAATGACCAATGATAAATATTGAAAGAACAAATATAAAGCTTGTAATTTCAACGTGAACATAAGTTATTCTAAAAATAAAAATCCGGAAGTAATTATAGATTCCATATTAAAACCGTTCAGGGTTAATGGGTTATATTATGGTTCGTTTATTTTAGCGTGGGTTATATCGGAATGAAAATATGAGTGCAGATTAACTATAAACATGAGACTTAATCTCCCATATTGAAACTTACGTAGTATTTCAGTTTGATATTCTGACAAATTCTTTTGATCAGAGTGTGGGTACTCAGGATCCATCGCTCGAAAATTGGACCCTATATTCCAGTCTGTAATAGGATTTAAGGAATCCCTTAATATTGGGGTATATTCTTTATATATCTAAGCCAGTTTAATCTATTAGGTCCGTCATGCAACACCCGGCAAACAGTCAGCTTACTCTCTTAAATACCTGGTGTGATAATGAGTGCAAATTCTATTCTAACATGTCTATGCACAAAAGTTGATTAATTGTCTATCCTTGGAATATATTTCTGATCGGCAATGTTTAGCCAGACCATACAGCTTTCAATGAATGAGGGAATTAAAAATAACAACAATATTTAAACTAAGTATTATTTCAAGAAATATATTAGGCCAGTCAGTCAATCGACGGGCCCTATCAAAGTTCGAGTGAACCTTCGTTTAAGCACAACAGCCAACTAGCACAATGAGCTAAACTGGGCTTCATAGATATCTATGCAATCTATTCTGTGATAACACGGCAATGCTGAGCGGGTGGCTTCCTAGACATGATGAAACGGCTATGGCAGAAGGCAACATTTAAATTCTAAGAACATCGGCTATTGATTAACATGGAAAGGAATGGGTTCTGCTAGGTTTCCTTGCCCTTGCACTACGCATGAATGACCATCTCACCGGCTTTAATCCCTATTACTTAGATGCACGGAAACAGTAAAACCATCACCGGTGATCGATTGATGATGATTATACTTTATGTTTTCTGCTGATATAAAATGGTTTAGTTTTTTATATGTACAAGCTCTTTTATAATGTGCTTGGAATTTGCTTTAGTAATCATGTTGTTTTATTTTTGCTTAAAATAAATACGGAAGTTAGCTATATTTTAATTCTTGAACCTAACGAAAAGAAAAATATATTTCAACGTAACTAACATAAATTTTAGAATAATGCCGTCAATTTGTTAATAGCCAACGAAGTGTAATTCATGGGGATAGTATAAAGTAAGCAATTTCGTAAAACGATTTTTTTGAAATTTTACATTTTTTTCTCTTTTTGCTTTATTTGTCGTGTTGCTTACGACACTGTATTATTGATAGTGCATTCGCTTAATATTTACTCAGATTTGAGAAATATTGCATCCAATAGTGTTACTTATGAAAAAAGTTTGTATACTTTTGAAGATAGTGTAAAGATTTTACAAATATTTCAAGTGTACACATAATTTTGTCAACATCCTATCCGTGTATATGTATAACTGTATGTCGTTGTGTACATAGTTACTACGCCAGAACGATCATTTTATTTCTGTGGTAATGTGAACGTTTTCGCTATAGAATTAACGCATTTCAAATATACTCAATATATATTTCCAGTGTTAATATGCTGACGTGCATCCATTATCGTTTTTACACATAAGAATCAATAAAATTATATATAGCACAGAATTACATTCATTTTATGTGCATAGTCATGTGTCTGGTCGATAAAATGTAGCAGGAAAATAGGGAAATAAATATATATGCGAAAAAAAAGCATTTACGTTGTTATGGTTCCATTCTTTCTTTTTTCAGGCGCTACAGTAAACATTTCTTTCAGTACGAAGATATTTTCCTACTGTTATTGTTATATGCCTAAAGGAAGAAATTCACTTATAGTAACATTAGAAGATATAATCTTTAAGACCTTCACTTTCTTCTTCTCTTAAAATGCTGATGCATAATCGGGAAAGGAGCAATGCCTGAAAACATTGATCACCTTAGTGCAGATTTGTGTAGGTAGCTATTCTGGAGATCCAAAAACACAATTCTCAGCAATGTTCTCTGGTTGTGTGCTATATATAAGTGTGCCATTGTATAAGAATTGTTGCTGTTCTGTAAATAGTTATGCCAAGTAAATACACTCAAGTTGGGTTCAAGCACAGTTTTGAAGGTCTAATAGGAAGTCTGACATTTACAGTTAAATACCTAGTATTATTTTTATATATATTATTAAAACAAATCCTACATATAGTTGGCCTATCGTAAACTCAGTCTGAAGTAATGATGCAATAGAAGGTTATATATTTTATTAACAATATATTAGAATATTTTATGCATCCAATGTTATGTATCCCTGGCGCTCAAAAATTTCCCTTTCCTTCGTTGCACTTAATAAATTGTGTCTTCTTATATTTCTAAAACACATTCTACCATCCATTAACAGGAGCTCGCTTGGTAGGTTAAACGTTGTTTTCTCTGTCAATATTACCTAAAATATGTCATGTGAATATCAGATATTCGAAGGCTTTTTCCCCCATTATATGCCCTGGAAAGTACAGTTCCCTTTCTGATGTCACTGTCATTTTTGTTTCCATTTTCTCTAAAACTTCTTCGTTGTACCGTCAACAATATTATCAGAATCATTCTGTAGAACAATATATATATATATATATATATATATATATATATATATATATATATATATATATATATATATATATATATATATATATATATATATATATATATATATATACATACATACATACATGTTTCTTCAGGTTGCACTATTTACAACGTTGCCATATTCACAATGTTTAAGTGATATACGTTCCGTTGATATACATTGTAAGCGAACTCTTAATTTAGCGCACGGGTGTAGATTGCTTTAATCTATTATTGAATATATCATTTTTAGTTAATTCCCGTCAGTAATTCACCTCACCAAATTTTTGTTTACTGTACTGTGGGTCACATTTTGGGTTACTTTAAAATAAGTTTTATTTCCACTTGGCCATGTATTATTGGGAGCAGTGAGTAAATTTCTGGGAATTGTAAACCTAATGTCTCAGAAATAAAATAATCAAGCAAGGTTTGATATTTTAATAATAATAATAATAATAATAATAATAATAATAATAATAATAATAATAATAATAATAATAATAATGAACAGTATATAATGATTGAATGTAGGTTGTTGGACTGAATCACAGTGGATGTACCACCAAACATTGTGTGAAATTAAATTGAAATTAAATCTATGGATCACTCTATCTCAAGATGCTTAACACTAACTCAGAGGAAAAAAACGCCATTACAGGGTATATTAATATATGCATTAGATATACTGATATCACTATAGAATAAAAACGGCAGCAAACTGATTTGAACATCATCTTGAACCGAAGAAGGGAATAGAGCCTGCTACGCTTCGAATATTTCCATCAAAACAAGTTCAATTATACAAGCAAATAGCTCAAACTTTATTCCGCACCAGAAGAACATGTTTGCACACTGATTGACAGGAGCGTTCCAAGTGACAGAAACATATCTGCAAAGCTTTTTGTAAAGATTAAGCAAATAAATAAGCATGGAGATTGAATCTTTAAAAATATAGCGCTTAATAACTAAAACCGTTGAGGTTGGGGTTGCAAATGTGTGTCTAATAAAGAAAGGGACTCAAGAAAAAATAAAGAAACAGATATGTTGGACAATTCCTCTATGATATTACAAAAAAGTATTTCTAAACCCCTTTCTTGCGAAAAGGTTTTTCAGTTCATGTTAGTTTTAAGAACTATATTTTGTTTCATTAAGTAATAATAACAACTATTCATATTATTTGCTTATTCTAAGTCACTGATTATGCGCCTACATGGGGCCGACACTATTTTTCAGACTCTTTATTTTTTCAAGTTTTAGGTAGCACAGGCAGTCTGTACTGTTTTAGTGTAATGGCAATAAGATTTAAAAACTGTTTCAATACTACAAATGGAAAAGCAGATTTCAAATTAGAAGTATTTTTATTTTTTTTACAAATTTTCACATTACACAGGCGATAGTATTTTTCGGACATTGCAGAAACAATGCTAATAGTTTATGGCAGCACCCTTTTTTCGATGACTTCTATCAGTCTATCTTCATAATGTGCGTACATAATAATAATGTCTTCGTATTTCTAGCATTCTGTTTTTAGCATCGTTTATGCGCCGCCACATTTCAGCATCTCTGGTTATTTCTGGCCCCTCGTAAACAAGCTCTGCAAGCATTTCCCATATGTTTTCAATTAAATTTAAGTCTGGACATCTGGCAGGCCATTCCAGAGTAGTTATATTTGCTTCATACATCCAATTTGTCACTGATTTGGCCACATGGAAGCTGCAGTTACCTTGCTGCAAAACAAAATTACTTCCCATTTCTTTTTCTATGAGTTGTTGGGCTCTCTTTTCCAAACGTTCTCTGTAGCTCAAGCTATTTTCACGTCCTTTTAACCACTCGAGCCACAAGTTTCCATTCGGAAATACCATACCCTAAACCATGACTCCCCCTCCTCCCATCTGTCTTATCTTGTTGAGAATAACAGGCACCTTTTCTCGGCCAGTTACACCATCCGTCAGGTCCATCGAACTTAAAACGTTTTTCATCAGTAAATATCACTTTCTTGAATTCGACATGGTTTGTTATCCATCTTCTGGCGCTTTCCAGCCTTGCCTCCTGGTGTTTTCTCGTTAGTGTAATTCTTTTCTTGATTTTAGTATACTTAAGTCCAATTTCTTGTAACTTTCTTTGTACACTTCGAACACTGACGTCAAGTTCACACTTCTCCTTTACTTTCTTCGCTGTCACCTTTTGTCCAGATGATAACAACCTCGTAACACTCCTCTTCATTCTTCTTTCTGTTCTCTTGGAAATTGTTTTTCCGCCCTCTCTTCTTCTTCTTCCGCTCATAGTCTGTACTTAGCATGTATTCAACTGTTGACTTCGGTAGCTTCATCTCAGCGGCGATCTTTCGGATGCTGATCCCGTCTTCTCTCTTCTTTTGTACCAAACTGATGACTTCTTTTGAATGCATTCTTCTTCAGGATTTTAATACGTTTTCGCAGTGAATAGTACAGATACTCAAATGTAATGGTCAGGGTACAATTTACATGCAGAATATTTGCATAATGTAGACGTTCGACGACTAAATCATTAAAAATACCGGAATGTGTGTCATGTCCGAAAAATAGTGTCGCCTAAGTTGAGATAAAAATAAAGAAAACATGAAACGAAAGACAAACCCATCAATCAATGTTCATACCATTAATGGACAGTTACTGCTGAACTACCTACTCATCAACACAAAAGCTCTCGGCAGCAAAAAACACCTTATGTACACTTTTCAAAGTGTCCCAAAAATCGTGTTGGCCCCCTGTACATGTTATTATTGAATAAATGCAGGCAAAAATAATTTGAATAATAATAATAATAATAATAATAATAATAATAATAATTATTATTATTATTATTATTATTATTATTATTATTATTATTATTATTATTATCATTATTATTATTATTATTATTATTATTATTATTATTATTACCATTATTATTTATTGGATCATTTTATGGGGCTTTTCAATACACACAGACAGAATAATGAAACATTCGCCTTGACATCATGATCAAAGACCACAAGAACAGAATATACCTTCTGTTTGATATGACAGTTACTGCAGATTGTAATCTATCTTTGATAATCTTCAGAAATTAAAAAAATACCACGAAGTTGAAGTGGTAATCGCAGAAATGTGGCACATTGGGGACATGGATAATTTTATTCGTATTTGGAGCCCTCGGATTGATTGAAAATATTTCGATAGATTCAATGAAAGGATTCCCGATATTTGATGATTTAAAAAATACAAAACATGTTACAGATTACATATTATGAAGAGCTTTATCCATGAAAAATGTGTGAGATATTTGTTGATGATTAAAAAACAATATCAGTAGAAAATGTCATGAACCCGAAAGTAAATGTGTATAAAGCAGAAATCCAATAATAATAATAATAATAATAATAATAATAATAATAATAATAATAATAATAATAATAGGGATTAGGGAACTGGAACAAAATGGAGCCTATAAGTACCTAGGAATTAGCGAAGGAGATGGTATACAACACACCCAAATGAAGAAGATAAGAAAGAAATACGGCACTCGTTTGTGTCTGTCAGAGCTGAAGTCAAAAACAGAATATCAGCCATAAAATCTTGGCTGTCATTGCGATGTAAAACAGCATGACATCCTTAATTGGGCGATAGCTCACATTCAGCGAATGGACGACAAAACGAGAAAGCTTCGCACTTGCTACGGCATGCGTCATCACAAAACTGTTATTGATCGTCTGTGTCTGCCCAGATCCGAAGGAGGCAGATGATTAGTTCAACTAGAACTGTCCTATACAACTACAGCAATAGGCCTTCAAAGTTACCTGGAAACTAGGGAAGACTGGATGATGATATATGTCAAAGAACATGAAATTAGTAAGCGTTTTTATTCCGTAATAAAAAAAGCAAGCAAGTTCAAAATGGAGTTTCAAATGGATGCGGAAATATGAGTAAAACACAATACACCAAGTGAAGCTGCAAAATACATAAAAAGAAAACAAAAACAAATGCAACCGAAAAGATACAGCAACAATGAGATAAAATACTCCATGGCCAATATACTAACCGTACAAACAAGCTGATGTAGACATCACCCGTACCCGTCAGTGGCTATATACTGCAGGGTTAAAAGCTGAAACTGAAGGTTTTATCATTGTTGCACAGGATCACTGCTTGTTAACTAGAAATTATCAAGCACACATATTCAAATTTTGTTAGCCCAAAATGCAGGTTCTCTGATATTTACCCAGAAACAATAGATCATCTTGTATTAGGTTGCATGGTATTGGCACCCACTGAATATAAACCCGGCATGACAGAGTTGGCCAATATCTGCACTGTAAAATCTGCAACTTCTACGGGAAGGAAACTGACAGAAATTGGTATAAACACCACCCAGACCCGGTTACGGATATAGGACCTGTTAAAATTAGATCGGACTACACAATACACACAGACAGAACAATCAAATCTAACCGCCCAGATATTATTATAAGATACCGAAAAAAAGAAACAAGTGTCTACTTATTGATATGGCAGTCCCTGGCGGCCTGACGCTGCAAATATTCTAAATATGATGCAATCTGCCTCAAGATGGACAAACAACATCCAAGTGAGATAATAATAATAATAATAATAATAATAATAATAATAATAATAATAATAATAATAATAATAAAAAGATGAGATAGAAAAAACTGACAAAAACATCCGATATAAATGGGGCAATATAAAGTTAATGTATTTCGAGGAAAGGTCAACAATTCCGAAATTTAAAGAGAATCCTAAAATTATAGAAACCACGAATCAAGCAATGAGAAAAATAAGGGACGAAATGGAAAGGCCGATGAATCTGACATAAATTAATCATATTGTATACGTGGCCCCGGCAACGATCTCAGTAACAATAGGTGACAACGAAAAAGAAAAATGCATGTCTGAATCGAAAAAATAGAAATCGAAATAAATTACGTGGACAACTGAAGTAGACGAACCTCCAAAATGAAAGAAAAATAATGTAGACAATTGAAAGGCAGCCTTGACATAAAGAATAAGACGTGCCAAAATTTAAAGTGTTGTTGAAGCAACAAATTCAAATGAAGGCACAGAGAAGGAGATATTATTAAAATAGAAACATGGATGGATACTATTATTACTGAAAAAGTAGCTGCAAGCTTCAAGACCAAAAACTTGAAAGCACCACAAATAGACCGAATAGCAAATCTGTGGATAAAAATCCTATCTAGCAACCACCAAGTCCTAGGACTGTCATGCAATGATATAATAATAAACCCAGAAAAATGTCTCAAATGACTAACATGGGGACTAACATACCTATATCCAAAAACACAAGAGACGCATATTCCGGAGAACTATAGGCCCATCACCTGCCTACTAAATAAGTTCAATATTCTCACTTCTATCGTAAGCGGGAGGACATACACCTTCCTTGAGAGAAACCATTTAGACCCAGCAGAACAGGACGAATGTAAAAGTGGAAGTTGCGTCTGAAATGATGAAATAATTATCAATAAAGCAATACTGGAAGATGTGTAAACAAGGAAAATAAATTTATCGATAGCATGGAACGACTACAGAAAGTCGTCCAACTGTGAACCAGACTCATGGACAGAGAAGAAACTAAAGGCATAGAGAGTATGCCCCACAACTGGCAATTTCATAACGGAGATCATGAGAAAGTGGAAGACTATACTAAACCTAAAACATACAAACACGTCATTACCAATCCAGTCAAATGTGGGATCTTCCACTGAGATTCGTTGTTACTCTTCTGCTTTCCATTAGCGCCACTCCGCTGTCGAGTAACTGAAGGGAAAGCTGAGTCACAAATTCTATATTGATGAACTTAAAACGTTTGCCAAGAGAACAGTCAGCAGAAACAATCTGCTCACCATTGAAAAAAACTTTGCCGAAGACATTAAAGCGGAGTTCCAAATCGACAAATGTGCCAAAGCCACATTCAAAGGCTGTCAACGTATGAGAACTCCAGATTCAGATCTTGATATCAACAACAAGATTAAAGAACTAGACCTAGACTGTACATACAATTAGTTAGGAATTAATGACAGAGATGGAATACAACATTCATGTATGAAGAACAAGATTAGAAAAGTATAATATGGGAGAGTGATTTTGATACTGGAACGCGAACATAATGCGGCCAATAAAATGAAGGCTATCAACACCTTAGCTATACCTGTAGTAATAAACAACATACAGCTTCAACAGGGAAAATAAAAGCCAACAGACCTGATATTATTATAAAATTCTAGAAATTCAGGAAGTGTGTGCTTATTGACATAGCAGTAACCTCTGAGATAAACACATCCGTAAATATTATCGAGAAATTGCCCAAATACAAGGACACGGAAATCGAGATTAACAGGATGTGGGGAAAGAAGACTGGCACTGTACTAATAGTTGTCGGATCTCTGTGCCTAGTGAGAAAATGAATGGACAATTTTACAACAGTTTCCCAGGTAACATCAAGATAAAAGTTGTCCAGAAGTTCGCTCTACTAGGAACATCCCATATACTAAGAAACATTCTCCTATTGGAACCAAGGATCATAGTTTGGACGCGGCTCTACAGGATACAAAGCAGGAATCATGACATAAGACTAATAATAATAATAATAATAATAATAATAATAATAATAATAATAATAATAATTGTTACTGTCATTGGAATGAAGAGTGTAATGCATATTTGAAGATCTTCAAAAAACTATCAAAATACAATTATCTGGAAGTGTAAATTTAACAAATTGTGGCAGACGAGGACATCAATAATTCCAGTTGTAGTTGGAGCTCCCTGTTTGTCTAGAAACGGATCCGCTAAACTCATTTCGAGATTTCTGTTAGCCGATGCCATAACGAAATAAAAACAAATGTTCACAAAATTACAGCTCACTCATTACGAAGAGCTTTGTTTATGTAAAATATCTGTGATTGATTCTTTTTGTTTGGTTTTTCACAAAAGCGATTAGTGGAAAATGTCTTGTAGCTATTTCTGAATTTAGGTATCTGGCTGGGGCCTCGAAGGTAATTTATGCACAACAGAAATCCAATAATAATAATAATAATAATAATAATAATAATAATAATAATAATAATAATAGTAATGAAATGATTGAAAAATACGAATATCTAAGAATATAGATGTCCTTTTTGTGGAATTATTTCCAGAATTGATTTGGAACACTACCGCATAAGCTGAAATGCGCTTAGGGAGAATTGGAATTTATACTAAGATTTAGGACCTCAGGGAACTGCTATAATTTAATCAGCCAGGATTCTACGGAAATATCTTGAATTAAGACGAGCCTTGTTGTCACCATGTCTCCCGAAAAGATTATCCTTTGAATAAGTCACTATACGATTCTTCTTCTTCTTCTTCTTCTTCTTCTTCTTCTTCTTCTTCTTCTTCTTCTTCTTCTTCTTCTTATTATTATTATTATTATTATTATTATTATTATTATTATTATTAAATGTCAACATATCTGGATATGTGACCAACATTAAAACGCTGTGTAAATAATCTTAAAAGAACAGAAGAATACGTTACATAGATCATTTCCCTTCGCCAATCTTATATATGCTATGGGAATAAAACTGAATACGTACATCATAGAAGGAAGAAGATTATTGATGTAACTGGAGCCTTTGCTATATTTGAGTAGCTCTCATTTAAATCCTACGAGAAAACATGTTGATATAGATCTATATATAAATGCTCGACTTTTAATGAACAATATCTCATATGAAATATAACCCTATACAAACGGATTTAAATATAAATATAGTGTAACTATTATCGACATACAAATGTCCATTTTGCCATGCAGGATATGGTCTCATTTTTAAATGCCCGATGTTTTCGATAGGTGACACATTTTCCGCCTCTATTGGCAACATGATGTCTGATTATCATTTAATTTATACTTTATTTATTCCTTTTAATTATTATACACACATCAATTATTAAAGCTGTAATCTCAAAACTTAATCCTGCTTCAAACTTCAAATACCCTTGAACAGAATATGTAATCTCAACCGCAAATTATTTGAAAGTTTCCTCGGCCTAGCAATACATATTTCGTTCTGCATGCGCTATTCAAAAGCCAAATGATATTTCATGTTATTTATGTTACGAAAATCATTTCTATATTAATCTGTCTGACCTGTATAGAGAAAGGGATTAAATAAGTTTGTGACCTTCAATAGAATAATGGATTATGAATATGCTAATACATTCCATTCAAAATCAAAACTTGTGCATGCATTTAAAGACAGTTCCGGGCAATGTAGTATGAAACGATATAAAAGAGTACGTTGAAAATGAAATTTACAAAATCACTGTAATTCCAATTAGATTTTATGACAATTATTATTAGTCAGTGTTTTTTATGGCTCAGATGAATATGTATTTCATCGTAAGAGACATTAATGATTAAGTAGCTTGACGTATTTGAGTTACTTGCGTGCTTCTCGGGTTCGGAGAGCGGTGCTGACCGGGATTTATCTCCAGGCAGTTCCAGCCTAGCCAAACAGCTCAGTTGATACAAACTAGAAAACACAGAACATCACAGAAATAACAAAATATAACATGCAGCCGGCAACTTCTCTCTCTAGTTTCATATATAAAGTGTCTTCAGTTCAATACATTGACTTGGCATGCAGCTATTGGGAGCGGGGTTAAAGCGACAAAAATTTTATTAATCAGCCAGTTTAGGCAACTGAACTCTATTTCCAAAGTAAATAGGATAGTAATTAAAAATCAGACAGCAAGTCTAGTAAATCTAATTTGTCATTTGTTAATATCTTTCGGGACGTGAGTTAAAAAAATATCATTCAAAAGCGTAGTTAAAGGGGATTAATGTTGCCCTCGATAAAAAGGTAGAAAAGTACATATACAGAATGTTGCATAATTATTCAACACCTTGAATCGTTTCGCGTATTTCTGTTGTAACAAATCGGAATTCAAATTGATATAAAGTTATTTTGAACATTAGATCAACACAAAATGCATAGCAATTTGAAAATGAAGAAAATGCATTTTACTGTGTCAAAGAAAAGGATAACCCGCTGAGCCAATTTTCCTGATCAACCTTTGGCTGCAATCAAACATCTCGTTAATTAATGTTTTAACATTATTCTTTGCAAAATAGCAAAGGTTCAGGCAGATTTCAGGGAGTTCGTTTGTGAACACCAATTTTGAAGTTTTTCCACAGATAATTATTTGCATTTTGGTCTGTGCTGTAACTGAGTAATTCAAACAAAGTAACAGGATTTGATTCCATAGTAGGTCCGGTGTTATGTGTAGTGTAGTTTTCCTGTAGTCCCTCTCCATTCTCAAGACGATGGCACAATCTAACAGTTGCCCTTCAGGAATTGATCTGTATTTGACTCCATCATTCTTCCTATCATCTCTGACCAGTTTCTCTGTCTTTGCTGAAGAAAAGTATTTCCATTGCATGACGTTTTCATTACCATGTTTTACGGCGGGGATAGTGTGTTCAGCGTGATGAACGGTGTTAGATTTCCGCCTCAAGTCTCACCAAAATGTTCAATTTTCTCTTTATCGTAACAGAGCACCCTTATCCACAAGTTCGTCGTGACTCCCATCTGCCTTGTGGCAAACTGCAAATGGGAACATTTATGGACTTTTTTCAACAATATCTTTTTTTTTCTCAACTATGACATTCTGTTTGCCGGTTTTTCCATAAATGCCAGATTTGTAGAATGCAAGAGTAATAGTTCTAATAAATGCCAGATTTGTGGAGATCATGAGTAATATTTTTCCTTTCGACAAATTCTGTGAATCTTTCCAGCACCTCCAGAGTTACCATGGGTCGCTTGGTTGCTTCTCTGATTAATTCCTTCTTTGCTTGGCATGTCAGTTTAGGTGGACGGCCTTGTCTTTCTGGGTTTGCAGCTGGGCAATAATCTTTCCATTTTCGAATGATGGATTTAATCGTGCACCGTGAGATGTTCAAAATATGGGGTATTTTTTATAACCTAACCCTAATTTATAATTCTCCACAAGTTTATCCCTGCCCTGTCTGATGAGCTCCTTGGTTTCATGATAATGTTCTTGAGCAAAACTCGGAAGCCTGTACGGATCACGTATATTTAACTCTAGATTACTGAATCTAAAATTGTAAGTCTATTCTTTTGTTCAAAAATCATCATAGTCTGTTGTATTAATTTTATGACTTCTGAAGACAATTGATTGGCTGAATTTTACTGAGAGGTTTAAAAATAAACGCTGGTGATCACATATGCACTGGACACTTTTATGATTTTCATCATAAATATTCTTGTAAAAAATTGTAATATTTTATTCCGTTCAATATTAGGCATTGTTTCAGGTGGAACCGTTACACAGAACCCCTATAGAATGCGTTTCAATTTTTGTCTGTAACAGGGTAAAATGTAGAAATCTTGAAGGAGGATGCTTATATAAGAGGCTTTACATCTTTGATATGTCTAAGATTTATAGACGTTCTCTTTGATATGATATGATATCAAAAAATTATGCTAAAGACAGTTCGAACATTTTCACAAGTGATACAAGTTTGCAACATTTTGGGTATTTCAAAATGGAGTAAGCTTGTTTTGGTAGATCACTTACGACGGTGTATTATGTTTTGTCCTCTGGGTGCTCCAAGCTTTCGGCCTTTTCTCACATCGAAACTACGTTTAGAAAATAATTTTGTGAGCCTCGTAGTAGCCTAATGGTAAGAACAATTGCGACTGTGTAGTGAGATCGATCCTCACAAAGCACCCCATACTATCGACTTTTGCTATATTTAAGCTACGTTAGAAAATAACTATGCACCCCATATGTACGTTGTTAGTATATTAAATACATAACAGAATAATTCATTCTATATATCATGAATTCTCTGCTTATTGATCATTATTATCGGAACGAAAAATAGTAGGACGGAAAAGAAATTTGGATTATGGAAATCTGGATTAAATTCTGACTGATTTTGTTCAATTCGTGCTAATGCACTTGACATTTTTATGCATGTAATTTGTTCTGTTCTCTATCTCACTAAATTTCAAAAGGTGATTAGTCTGAAAGTGATTAGCATGTCTTGACATTTCACAGAGAAAAGAGACTGCGAACGGTCATTTAGAAAAAAAAAACAAACAAAACAATCTTTGTAGCTAAATCATGAGTAACATAGAACATCTGTTACTCTTATTCAATACTCGAAAATGAGCAATCAATCATTTTATTGCTCGATACTTCAGCTGAGACTTAATAATCACAGACAGTTTGCATTATTTCTGATATTTTAGTCATTTCTCGCTTCCTATCAGAGTGCAGTCTATCGATTTATTTTTAGTATTGCTTGTCGGTTTCTACTGTTGAACCGTTTCCAAGCAAATACTGTTGTTCCTTTTGCTTGACCCACAACCTAACTTGACTGTCGGTGAACACTTTGCCTAGCCTTTCACCTTTACTCTCTACGATTTGGATGGACATGTCAAGAACAAAAAACCTTTTGGCATCGGACATAGAATCACAGACAAAGTGGAATACGGTCTAAACTTGTGTGGTACCAACGTAAAACTGCTTTTCCTTGAGATAGAATTACTTCTTAATTTATCTACCTTGAAAGTATTAATGTATTCAGCTATGCGGTGAATTATCACTGCATAGTTTAGTTTTTCCAAACTATTGTTATATAGTGTCTTTATATATGTAATATGTAGTCTAAATTTTATGCTATATCTCCACATCCGGTACTAGAACGTGTCTAATTTAATGCAACTGGGTCTCTATATTTGATAGTATTTGTAAACATGCACACTGTAGAAACAACTCAAACGTAAGATTATTAAAATAAGGCTTTATTATTGAACACATGTCAGTAATAATTGTATTTCTTAGCTTAATCCGTTTGAAAAATATATAAAATGGAAAACCGATTCATTTTAAATATATTACACGTTTTGTCTTTACAAGAGTTCATCAGAATATAAATGAAATAAATACGTGTGTGTGTGCGTATTTGTGCGTATTCTCAGTTAATGAATTATTACTTCTTTATCGAGCTATATTAACGTGATGAATGAAAATTAAATTGTGTGACATTTGTAAATAATAACAAAGCCGTTAATATTTAACTATAATTTTTCTTTACAAATGTATTGTTGTTGAAACGTATTTGTACATCCCCCCAGCTATTTACAAAAGTAGCTCAATTTAATTCTATTTTTTCATCACTAGTAACGTCAGATTAGGGGGAAATACTAACGATTTCTTATTTAAATACACACAGAAATACAGACACATATTTGTTCTGTTGTTTTTTATTTCATCATGCTTAGTAAGGACCCAACTCCTAATCTAATTTCAATGAAACTGTTTCCATTTGTCATAATTTTCTAATTTTATACTATATTAACTATTTTATTTTATATACCTGAATCTCTTTCTAGGATACTTGACTTGGCCTCCGGGTGAGTTTTCAATTCCTTGATTACTGCAATGGATACAAGGAGAATTATAATGACATTGGCAATCGAAACTTGTAACATATTAATTCCGTCGTAATCGACTTTGAGACATTAGACAGAAATATCAATGAGGCAGATTCATCCAAAATACTACATGGTTTCAATGCAGAACCTCGTGATTGAAATGATGTGCTTACTTTATTTTTTTGTTTAGAAATAACAGTTGAAAGATCTAGAGAACAACTGATATTTGAACTTTAAAGTATATTACGAATCACCCTATTGTTGAATTTGAATTACTTTTTCGTACTTGTCCAGTCATGAGATATTATAAATCAAATGTATGGATATATAATCAGAATGATTTTAATAATTTTTTATGAATATGTCCTTCCCTGTACACCTTTCTGGTGTAGCGCAAATACCATTCACATTTTTTGGTTTTATACAAAATACAACGCTTCAATAAAACAATATATTCTGGAAGTGAATCCGTCAACATCATTACCAATGATGGTGCTGTAATTAATTATGAGCTTCTTTGTCAGATTAAAGCAGCAATGCACATGGCAAAAGCAATAAAGTTATCTCGAATATTATAAATAAAATCCTTTCCTTCATTACAGCAAAAATAGTTCTAAATCATTATCGTTCGTTCTTGAGAAAATATTCTATTAACATGTAGAATTAGGTCAGTTTGACCAATCAATTGTACTTCGATACAAATCAGAAACCCTTAAACATATTCGCTTGGTTATTTGAAATCTTGCACAAAGCCTCTGTATTCCTGTTCAGTCACACATGGGAATTGATTGAAAATGTTATGGCCATTTGTAGACTGACAAAAAGGTGTTAAGTAAGATTCTTGCCTATTCTGTTTGGAACACTGATTACACTGATAATGTCTGAGAAGAAGAGAATTGGCACGTAACTAACCATGCGCAAAGCCACACCTGCTGGCCGATATCAGTGGTGAAACTTTCAAAATCTCCCCTTCAACGAAAAATGAGTTTCCTTGGATTGGTATTCAAATTGACCTCAGATTTTCTTTAAGGGAGAATCTAAATTGAACTGGTCATAGAATCGTCGAAACAGAAAAGGTTTATTTAGAATAAATATTTCTTATTTATGTCAATGACGTTTTGGGGGCAACAATATGAACGCCGGAACAAAAATCACGTGAAAATGAGATAAATAATGTTTAAAGTTTTTTTCTTTGCTAAAATGAAAGAAATTAATTCTTTATATAATATTCGAGATAACCTTATTGTTTATACCATGTCATTTGCCTCTTTAATTTTAAAAAAGAAGATTATAATTTTATAATGTACGGTGAAAGGGTCAACTTGAATATATCAATATCTTTGAGTGAACTTTTAATGATTCATTGTTAATGCATACTTTAAAGAAAATTATAATTTTCTTCGAAGAAGCGATCAAAGAAA
Organism: Acanthosepion esculentum; assembly: GCA_964036315.1. Classification (NCBI taxonomy): domain Eukaryota; kingdom Metazoa; phylum Mollusca; class Cephalopoda; order Sepiida; family Sepiidae; genus Acanthosepion; species Acanthosepion esculentum. The sequence goes on from OZ038475.1 coordinate 46,615,262, forward strand.
AAATGATAAAATCATCAGTATACGACCATTTACTTTTATACTTGTCTCCTCCAGTTATAGTTATCATATCTGTTCCAGGCAGTGTCTTTTCCCAGGAGAACTTCTTATAATTTCTCAACACAGGATGACCAGACATTGAAGGAAGAATATAAATATTGGTGTTCAATTAAGTATTCCGTCGCTTCACCCATGTAAATCCAATGATTTCTACTAATTTAACATAGTTTATTATATGTACTAACTGTAATATTTTTTCAGTATATGTTGCATATAGATTACAGTGGCTGAAATGTTTCAAACATGTGTTTGCCTTCAAGCACATGTCGCAAAATCTTTCATGATTCATTTAAAAAGAGAAAATTATTTGAACAGATACCAGCTACTCCTGACATTAATCAAATAGAATACATTAGCTGTAAGATTACTTCTCCCCATGTATAGTTTTGTCTACTTATTTTTTACTTGATACTTTCATATTCACGGACAAGCCATTTGGTGTCATTATTAAAGAAAGAGAGAAAATTACCATATTCATACAGTTTATTTATTTATTTCGAGTACATTCCTCATTAGAACAATGTCATGTTTTTAGTTTAGTATAGTAGTGTGATTCATTTCCAACGATGAAGTTGCTGTGCTTCTGAAAATTATTTTCTTTTACTAGTGACGTAAAGAACGCTAAGGTTAGTAGAATTAGATAAGTAACACTTCTTGGTAAGTATCTATGTAACGAGGTGTCGACAGTTTTTATTAATACGTATAAATTACTATTGGTATAAACATCGTTATCTTAAACTATCTACTGCACACATATTAAAATATGTGTGCAGTATTCACTACTATATTTGAGTAAAAACGCAATCATGATGACATTGTTCTAATGTCTAAAATACTCGGAATAAATAAACTGTATCAGCACGTTAATATTCTCTCTGCATTTAATAATGACACCAAAATTCTTCTCCGCGAATTTGAAAGGATCCAATTGAAAATAAGTAGAAAAAATTGTCAAAATTATTCAAGGAAACATGTCTGTATATTATATATATATATATATATATATATATATATATATATATATATATATATATATATATTCGCAGCCAGTACAGTTGTACTATAAATTGTGTCACAGATCCTCAGTGCGATTAGACGTCCGAAAAACTCAAGCCAGGATCGAAACACGACGATTTGGGGTCAGTTTGAGCTTCTACCACTATGTCATTAGCATTCGGCCGAGAGAAACTGTTAATGTTACTGTAATGTTTTTACGAATGTAAACAAACACCAGTCAGCCAGAGTGCTTCATTTTTACGAAGAGCTTTGCGTTTTAGCGTAGGTGGCTGCTGTTTGTAGAATAAGGTTCTCTCTCAAGAGTGAGAATGCTCAATTGTAATATATTTTAAAGAGCTTAATTATGACATTCGCAGACAATACTGTTTGACTGTATCACAGCACTTCAGTGCGGCTAGACATCCGAAAGCATCAAGCCTTGATTGAAACCCGACCGACATATATATATATATATATATATATATATATATATATATATATATATATATATATATATATATATATATATATATCAGCAAGAGGGAATCAAGCATAAAGTGTGGTTTTCCTGCAAGTGTGAAAAGAGTAGAAAACGTTAAAAATTCCATCAGTAAACGGCCCATAAATGTTATAGAATCACAAGTGGCTTATCAAAAATAATATAAGATGATTTTCTATGATATAAAATATATATATTTAATCATATATATATATATATATATATATAAAGACATTTTTTCTGCTTATACATTCTTTTTATAAACATAAACATCTGTTAAAATAATTGTCGGACATTGCATATATACATATATATGTTTCAATCCTGGGTTGAGGCATTCGGAAGTCTAGTCGCACTGAGGAGCTGTGATACAGCGAAACAGTGCTGTCTGGGAATGACATATATATATATATATATATATATATATATATATATATATATATATATATATATATATATATATATATATATATAGGTGAAACTAATTTACATACATATAATTAGGAAATTTAATTGTAATTTGTTTCCAAATTAAAAATAAATATTCCCCCAGATTTTTAGCGTGATTGAAATATAACTTGCTCTTTTATATGTCATGTACTCTCATATCTAGCTCTAGTTTTACAAGACATGAGAGTACATCATACATAAAAAAATTACTTTTCAATCACTCTGTATATTATATATCGAAATCCATTTCCTATATTGCCAATATAAATACTTCAACAATATATGAAAATAAACTTTGTGCATTCTATATTTTATTGTGAAATCATAGAAGTGGATATTAACGCGTATCTATATTTGTATGCTTTGTCCATTTTGCGTCGCCTTTCAGTTCAAAATCATGTCCAGCTGCAATACTAAAATTATTATAAAAAAATTATCTTGGTGAGATTACAACTTTAAAAGGTCTTTTGAAACAATTTATTGAACTCTATAAATTTATCTATAAATATCTGAGGAAATGAGAAAATCTAGAAATCAACTTAAAAATTTCATTATCCGGTAGATTGATTGATAGTGCCTTATCGGGCAAATGTTTCCGGCTGAGTTGAAGTGGAAAGATGAAACTGAATCAATTCCTACATATCCTGTTAAGACCTTTGGTTCAGCGTGTCGTTCTACACTATTTTTCTCGCAAGTCTCTATCACATTTTTAAGTTTAACATTCGTTAATATATTCAATCTTGCTTTCACATCTGGTCTAGTGATTCTGTTATATATAAAGAGATTCTACATGAAATAAAATGGAGAATCTGCGATATTATCTGTTTTCATGTGGTATCTCGGATTTTGTAACATTACTGCCGACATGAATTAGATTCCCTGGGCCTTTTAAATAAATCGTTCTGATCAACTGTACTCGTTTTTATCTCTACGAATTTAAGCTCAGTACTTCATTGTGACCTGGATCTCATTTCACACTCGAAGTTGTTTCATATATCTCTACGTTCTATACTAAATGTTTCTTATCTCGACTCTCTTGATTTTGGGAATTTTTTCTAGTTTTCCTGTCAATTGTTATATTCTCTCTTCTTAATTCCACTTCTATTATTGCCTCCTCTTCTTAATAACATTTATATTGTTATAATATCCTTTCACATTCATTATCCCCTTGAATCTGAGAGCATTTTTTGTCTTGCTTCCGTTGAAATGGTTATAAAGTATTAAAAGATTGACAACAACGGGAAAGTGAATCGGTATGGACACTGATTACTTAATATATCCCATGAGAGATATGTTTCACTTAAACAAAATATGAACAAACTAATCTAGAGGATTGATTTGAAGACGAACAAAGATAAAAAACAAAAGCGAAAAATAGGTCTAAGCTACTTCTTCACAAGCTCATCACGCGCAAATTTGTCACCATACAGTGTTTTCACTTAATTGTGCCCTCTTATAAATGTATTCTTGTAACCTAATAATCTGAGAGTACTAAATTTAAATCTGATGTTTTCGCAAGGCAGGTTGGCAAGAGATTCATGAGAAATCACAACTTTCGCATGAGAACTAACAGAAGGACAAACAGTAATTCTAGAATCCCAAGAACGATAATCTTATCATAAACATTCAGTATGGATATTTGTGCAGAATGATGGGTTAGGAATTAGCTATGAAAGGACATAGACACGGTTGCTAAGAAGGGAAATAAACGGAAAAATAGAATCGCTTTAATGGAGGAACAAAACAGTGCAATGAAATATAATGGACGTAGAATATGCAGACTGTGTTCTACAAGTGACGATACACATAAAGTCAAAATGTGTGGACGAGCAAATTATCCCTGAAATAGCAAATAAGGTACACCAGCATTAATGAGGTAGAAAATTATTCATCATGAGAATAAAACGAGGTGAACATGAAGATTTAAATAATAAAATGAGAATTATTAAAATGTTAACAGATTTAGGACATGAAAATAAAATATGAAAATGGATCTAATTCTTCCAGCAGGCAGCGAGTTGAACATTGAATGTAAGCGAAAAACATATACTTAGATAATTCCCGGTATATCGTTGAAAATATAGGGGGGGGGCGTCAGAAAGACAGTTTCTCCTACAAAAATTATGATTGTTACAACGAATTTCTTGCCACAAATATAATACAAAAAATGTAAATTCAATGTGTGAAATGTTGGAAATCTGACGGCTAATAGAAAGCTTCGAGTAACAAATGAAATAGCCACAATACTAAGAAAATTCTTGGTACATTTTTTCCATTCTCTGCTATAATATGACGTGAACGTTTAGGTCCTCGGTGATAATGGTTCTACAAAGTTTTATGTTTGTGTTGCGCAATCTTTCTTTAATCTGCAATTTTCGATTGCAAGTACAAGTGCCCTTTTTAATTATATTTTACTTAAAGTTTAGATGTTGCTCACATGTTCATACTATGGTATGCTCTGCATTATTCCTTAGAACCAAATTTCTGTTGGCTAAATTCACTTCTTCTATAATTAAACTGGTATTCAATCGTGCAATAAGGATGATGCCGCGTAGACATACACAATGAATTTTTTTTTAAATATTTAATAACGTATTTTGTACGAAAATATCTATACTTCTTACGTGGATATTGAATAATCTTCCTAAAAGGATTGCTTTCAATCAAACCAAACTTATTAAAGAGAAGATTAAGTGCAATAAAACAGAATCTTGTGAATATTTTTACAAACAGTACGCGATTAAATAAAAGAATCAATTATTTACACCAATTGATTGAAATGTTAATGCGCTGGCATTTTTTAAATCACTAACTACATCAAAACCCTTAAAAACCATAAATACGTCGAAACCACACACACACACACACACACACAAACACACACACACACACACATACATATACATATATATATATATATATATATATATATATATATATATATATATATATATATATATATATCAATAATAATTATTATAATATTAAAGTTAATGATCATGTTTGTATTAAACCAGGAAACAGTAGTATTAAAATGTGCTCAATACATAAATAAAAATTATATACTTTAATATTAAAACGGGGAAAGCTAATTGCCAATATAATGTCAGCCTTAAATTCATGTAGGGAAAGAACTCATCAGAAAAATTGCCAAGAAATTATTTGTAGAGAAAACAGAAGGAAACACGTCAGGTCGGTGAGGAAATGACTTAAATAAAGATCACGGTCGATTGACATGCAAACATTTTTTGAATTTTGTCAAGAAGCATAAGATAGCCAGAAGACGCAATTTATGGTACGACGAAATTATCCCACTTTTCTAGCAATAGACGTGGCAGTTGGTTCAAAATAATCTCTCCTCTCCTCTTCATGTTAGTGGAAGATGTGATTCCAAAATATGTAGTGCGTTATTATCTTTGACTTTATCATAAGCAGTAAAGTGGTTAGACAGCAATCTTTCTTCCTGCGGTTATTAAATAAAATCAGATTTGATTCGGAGGCGTAAAAATGAACGCAAATGGAATCAAAATCGGCAAGTTTTAGCAAAAGTAACTGCGGTGGTATAATACATCCTATGTGAACATGAAATCAGTCTTACGTATGTGAATGATCGAATATAAATAGCAGCTAAATTAAGTACAGACCTGTCGTATAAATATGAAGATAAGAGCAACAAATACGAATAATGACGGGATTGTGGAAAATTACAAAACAAATTAGCCTATTAATTTCTTATTTAGAAATTAAACGAAAATTGAGCATAAAATATGTAAATCTACAACACGGAAGACATCAAACAAAATAACATCAGATAAATAATGTGTGAAAAAATAACGGATAAAACGATCACGATTCTATAAAGACGACATCGTAATTAGGATCTGCATGTTTAACAAATATTGTTTATTTCAAATATCATAATTATAATAATGTTGTCCCAATTAAAAAAAGGACATTGAAAAAGAAAGGGATAGTATGCATTCTAGTATACGGTACTAAGAATAATTTTTATTCTTATAATTATTAGAGCATTGGTACGATTAAAATCTTACAGACATGCAAATCACTAATATACTGAGTAACCGCGTTCATGTTGATGACCATTTCATGCATATATTTTTAAAATTTCTTATTAAACGAATGCTGTGTTCATTGTCGCAAGAGGTATTACTACTTTAAAGAGCGTAAAAATAATGTACGTGGTAAGTCTCGCGTTAAGTTATATCGTCTCCAAAAAGAATGTACATATTTACTACAAAGCCTTACTTTATGTCCCTATTAATAAATTGTTTAAAGTTGTACTATAGAGAAATAATAATAATAATAATAATAATAATAATAATAATAATAATAATAATGAAAGAAAATGCAAAAATATGTTCTCACAACTACTTTCCACACCTTACGAAGGCCCTTATCTATGTAAAATAAATGTATGTATGTATGTGTATGCGTGTGTGTTTAAAATGCTCACTGGAACAAGTAATAATGGCATTTCCGATCTTAGTTCTCTGGGTGGAACCCGGAAAGAAATTTTATAAAGATGTTATTCACATAATATAACATATAAATGAAAATGTTTAAATATTTTACATTTTATCGTGGTGTTCTATAACCTTCTGTTCATTTACAAACAGTGTTATTTTAAAAAATTTTCTACTGTTTCACCTTTTACATTTTTATTAAATATATTTATTTATACATATGACAAATAGCCGATATTTAAATAATAGAATCATGCAGATTAAAAAATATTGTAATTATTACTAAGACGAAGAGATATTTTACACTGAAATACTTAGGCTATATTTTTTCCGTACAACTATATATTACAGTTTGATCAACTTCCTTTCAGTAATTCCATATATGCTTTTAAACATTGTTTAATATCTGAAAACCCTGCAGAAAAGATGAAGCAGATATTGCATAAATACTGATCTTGTCATTTCATTGCATGGAATGTATTTAAAATTTCAAAAAGCAATGGATAAATCATTGCAATGTAATAGATTAAGGATTTGTCAAAAATATGATTAGACATCAAATAAAATCAGTGATCGCAGAACAATAGCTGTAAACATATATATGAAAGGAAATATATAACATTAATTGTGATACGGTATATATTATTCAATATATTCAATTCGACAAGCTAAGAATAATGATATCAACAGAAGCCATAATAGGTTTGAAAATGTAAATATATAATATTTACAAGGAGACAATGATATTCATTCCTGTAATGATCTTCCATCTATAAGAAAATGTTTAGCCGTTGCAAAAACATTAAGATTTTGAGAGATTTTTGATATGGCTGTGCCTGTGGCCATGAGAATGACGGTGTAAGAAATTGAATAAGGTGTCAAGAGAAAGACATTGGTCAAGAACAGGAAAATTCATAGAAAATTAAATTAGTTTATTACTCATAAAAACAAAATCCCTTAAAATATTTGAAAATGAATACAATTAGTAATCTACGACTTTGGTGAAATGATTCAGGCTGGCCAACCAATGTATCTAATGGTAGATGTGTGGTTATCGTGAAAGATCATGGATAATTTACATGATTTGTTTCAATTAAATTTATATCTACAAATAAGAAACGTGTTGCTGAGCATAAAATATATGTAACTTCAATAAAGTGACATAATGTAAAGTAAGAAGACATACAATCGCATTTATAATAATAATAATAATAATAATAATAATAATAATAATAATAATAATAATAATAATAATAATAATAATAATAATAATAACAATAATAATAATAATAATAATTTTATAATCAAACAACATTCTTCCTCTGGAACTGAAGGGATGCAGGGGAGGTTCATATAGCTCTAAGGATGAACCATTGATAAATAAAATGATCCTGGAAAATTGCAGAAGACGACGAAGAAATGTTAGCGCAGCGTGGATTAATTATCGTCAAGCCTTTGATTGTGTTCCACATTCTGGGATCCTTAAGACTTTGGAAATGTACAAAGGCTCCCCTGTTGAATTACATTTCCTGAAGTACAGCAATGGAATGTGGAACACCAAACTATACTTTAATCACACCATAGTCACTGCCATATCCGACGTGGAATCATTCAAGGAGACTCTCTGTCACACCGTCTGTTTTGTTTGTCCATAATCCCCCTCACGTAAGAACTGAACTGCAGTAGCTATGGTTACAAAACAAATAAGAAAATATACAACCACCTACTGTACATGGATGATCGCAAAATCTTTTCCAAAGACAACAATGAGTTGAAGGGCCTCCTCATTATTGTAAAATACTTCAGTGACGACATAGGTATGGACTTCGGATTAGACAAATCAGCAAAAATAATATTCAAGAAAGGGAGAATTACAGAAACACCCTTAGTAGATTTAGATTTTGTCACAAAGATAAGGGAACTGGAACATGAAGCCTATAAGTACCTAGGAATTAGCGAAGGAGGTGGCATACAACACCCCACACCTAAATGAAGGAGAAGGTAAGAAAGTAGTACTACAGGCGTGTACGTCTGGTACGAAATACAAAGCTAAAATCAAAAAACAGAATATCAGCTATAAACACCTTGGCTGTCCCTGAGGTGCAATACATCTTTAATGCCTTTAACTGGACCATAGCTGAAATTAAGCGAATGGACGCCAAACCGAGAAGTCATCTGACTTGCTACCGCATTCATCATCCCAAAGCTGATGTTGTTCGTCTGTATGTGACCAGATCCGAAGGAGGCGGAGGATTATTTCAACTAGAACTGTCCTACAAATCTACAGCAATTTGCCTCCAAAGATACTTGGAAACTACAGAAGAATAGATGATGGGATATATCAAAGAACATGAAAGTAGTAAGCGTCTTAATAAAGACGTAATAAAGAATGCCAACCAATTCAAAATGGAGTTTCAAATGGGCGCAAAAATAGAAGTAAAGCACAATAAACCGACGGAAGCTGCAAAATACTTATAAAATAAAGCAAAACAAATGCAACTGACCAGATACAGAAACAAAAGCAAGATAAACCGGTTCATGGCCAATACTCTGCCCGTACCAAACAAGCTGACGTAGACAAAAACCGTACCCATCAGTG
>OZ038475.1:46631846-46696846 GCA_964036315.1 Acanthosepion esculentum
AGTTTCAACGGTGAAGTGGTGGGAACGGGATGCCAGCCTCGTAGGGCGTTTAAATTCTTGAGGCCTGGGAACCAGCTAAAGCAGCTCATCGGAGCAATTACCGTGAAAGTATTTGTAAAAAAGACAGAGCGAGGCAACAGCGGGTCTGTGAGAGAGCGACTGCAGACGAGATTATGATTTTGTTTAGATTCTACTCAATATTATTAACTTAGATATATAGTGATAGAGAAAACTATTGTTTTTGGTTGGAAAAGTTTTTACTAAGTTAACAAAACAGACTAATTTGACTGTCAGTAATTTATTTGAAACTATTTATTTTGATAATTTTACATTATTATACCTTGTAAAACTAATGTAAAAAAATAATATGAAAAGATTTTAGAAGAAATTCGTCAATTTCTTAAAGGAAAAACATAAAAACATTTTATTTTAAAAATAAAAGATATATTAACAAGAAAAAATAAGAACTTCCTAAAATTTATTGCACAAATGCTCCTTTCTTTTCAATAACACTTAGCAGCCTATTGTCAACATCTGATGTTAGATTTGCAATTTCAGCGGCTGGTAAGTTGTTTGCAGCAACTTTAACTGCCTCCCAGAAGTCACACTTGCTGTTGAATTGCCTTCCATTAGAATAAATATCTCTCTTCAGGATGCTCCACAGGTTCTCCTATGGGATACAAGTCACAGCTATTTTAAGGCCAGTCCATAAGAGAATCTTCAACAAATCCCTTTTCCTTCAACCAGGATTTAGTAAACTTTGATGCATGACTTGGTGCATTGTCTTGCATAAAGATCATAGATCTACGCCTGGCTAAAGACTGGTTATCAAGCCATTCAAAGAAATATTGCACTAGAAAATCACATTATATTTTGGAATTCATTTTAACCACGTCTTTCAGTTTAAATGGACCAACAAGCTCATTACCAATAATCCCAACCCATATCATGATCCCACCGCCGCCTTGTTGGCGTTTTAAAATTTTCTTGAGTCATGTTGCTTGCAAACCCATCCTCGAGCCCATCCATCTTAACTGAAATCAGTTTTCATGTATTTTTTTGCCCACTGCACTCTTCTTCCCTTATGTGTTTTTGTTAAAATGGCTTTCTTTAATTGATGTTTTACATCAGCAAACTTCTTTAATGCTTTACACCTTGTTTCCCTTGACACCATAGGAGCTCCAGCAGCCTCAAGTATGAACGCACTTAACGCATTTGGGTTTCTTATTAATTCTCCTCAGATATGTGATAGATCTCGCTTTGTTAAATTCCTGAATTCAGTCTGATATTTTTCCCTTGGTTGAATTCACATTTGACATATTTTCTTGATTGTTCGATGATCCCTTTTCAAATCCTTAGAAATCTGAAGCGAGGACTTTCCTTTTCTAATTTCTTTGATTATATAGTTCTTTTCATTCATTGTTAGTTCCTTTTTTACGAGACATAATACTAAATCCTAGTTCTTGCTAATAATCTTTTGACACTGCAAATTGCTATAATTGCTGAAAACATACTAAATATCAATCTGAAATTGAAAATTGGGATTTAATTGCTGTCATGCTTACTCGCTATGCATAATAGTACACATTATTTCATTGGATAACACATATCTATGATTTGTACATAAGATATTTGACAATACCTCTTTTACATATATTCTATAGACGCAATTTACAAGGTTCTTGAAATGTAAATGTAAACATGAGTTACATGCGGACATCAACAATTCCAGTTGAATATGGACTCTCGGATTGATTGGAAAAATTTCCGATCGAGTCATTGAAAGGATTCCTGGTTGCCTGTGCCTTAAATAAACAATTGAACCCACAGGTAAGTCTCATACATTACGAAGAGCTTTATCTATTTAAAATGTGTGTGATCTTAGGGTTTGTTTGTTTGTTTGTTATATTGTTTGTTTTTTACAAAATAAATTATAAGTGAAAAATACCATGAAACCATGTGTATACAACGTATATCCAAAGAAATAATAATAATAATAATAATAATAATAATAATAATAATAATAATAGGATTGGTTGGAAAAGATTCCAGTAGACTAATTGAAGGGATCCCTGGAAGAAGTCCTTGCCTCAAAGAGATACAAAAAATTATTCTGACAAGTACAGCCCACACTTTACGAAGGGCTTTATCTATGTATATTTTTTTCAGTGGAAAGTGTCATGATACCATTTCAAACCTTAGGTCCCCTGGCAGGACCCGGAAAGAAATGTGTAAACGCCTGATATCAAAGAAAATAAAAACAATAATAATAATAATAATAATAATAATAATAATAATAATAATAATAATAATAATAATAATAATAAAAATAATGAAGAAGAAGAAGAAGAAGAAGAAGAAGAAGAAGAAGAAGAAGAAGAAGAAGAAGAAGAAGAAGAAGAAGAAGAAGAAGAAGAAGAAGAAGAAGAAGAAGTGGAAGAATAACAACAACAGTAATAAGAACAACGAGAAGAACAACTTCAGCAGCAGCAGAAAAAACAACAACGAAGAATATGACAAAAACAGAGAGGCTATTTTCAAAATTGGAAGGCTATTATATCACACAAATGGGGATGGAAGAATGTAAAACTTGACCTTGTTTTTGCCGTTGCCGTTGCAGAATTAAAAGATAAAATTAGAACTCTGATTTGAATAAGTTGCATGAGGAAGCAATACTGCATTGCAAAAAAAAATCCTGGGAATAGTTATTGCCATATAATCTTAGATATTTAATAGACAGCTGATTAATTATTAATTTTGAGTAAATCTTCCTAACATCTGAGAATATAAAGACAACTGCAGTTACTCATTTTTTCAACTTTACATTATTTTCACTCCCCACTTTTATTAAGACTACTTCAGTTTAATGAATTTTGTAAAATAGCTCCGATCCACATGACAAGTTGAAAACCTACTGTATTAGACACCAAGAATAAAGAAGAAATGAAATTAAACATTTTTTCATGATCAACTCTCGGCGTTAAACGACAAATAAATTACTCAGTTTACGAAAGCATAATATATCATTTATTTATTCATCTATTCACAGAGAATTTAAATTTGTGCCGCATATATATTCGCATTATATTTATAATAAATAATATTAATAATAATAATAATAATAATAATAATAATAATAATAATATCTATCTATACATACATACATATATACATACATATATATCTATATATATATGTTTATATATATATATACATACATATATATATATATATATATATATATATATATATATATATATATATATATATGTATGTATATATATATATATATATATATGTATATATATATATATATATATATGTATATATATATATATGTATATATATATATATATATATATATATATATATATATATATATATATATATATATATATATATATATATATATAACAAATATACCAGGCGTAAGAAGTAATATGTATTATCAATTTTAATTCATGTACACATCTGTATTATGATCCGTGTTTAAATTGGTGGTAAGGTGGAGGGTGAAGGATATATATATATATATATATATATATATATATATATATATATATATATATATATATATATATATATATATATATATATATATATATATATATATATATATATATATATATAGGTTGTCACAAGTCGACGATCTGCCAAACCATCCAGAAGAACATTGGTTACTCCTCGTACCGCAGGTCTCAGCGCATGCTCATCACGAATGCCTCCAAGGAGTCGAGGAATGTCGTCACGGCAGCGGCTTGGCTGGACGAGCTCAAGCATGCGTCCGCCAGGATGCTATGGTTCTTCTCTGATTTAATCCTGGACCAGAAAGTCGTGAAGCATAAGAAGTTTCCCTCATTCGTCATGGTCCTTGACGTCATGCATCCGCCCCTCTTTCAAAAGGGCTCGAGAAGCACAGCTTTTATCTACCAGGAGGTGCTGAGGATCGTGGAGAATACCTGGATGGACGAGATCGCCGCCGGACGACCCTACATAATCCAGCACACAAGGCGAAGACGACCGAGGCGTGGCTGCTCAATAATGTTCCTCACCACTGGTCGGCTGCATCCCTCATCAGCCGACTGCAACCCCTTGATTATTTCTTCTCGGGTGTGATCGAAGTGAAGACCAACAAGCACGCACACACCACGGCCGACTCTCTGAAGGCTGCCAATTTTGGCGGCGTTCGCCGAAATGGTCAAGGACATGTTGGCGAAAGCGTGTGACTTTTTCGCGCCCGGCGATTATATTGAAAAATAATGTAGTATGTAACTCTAAATGTTGCTAAATAAACTGTCTGTTCTCAGCATATACAACTATTGTTTATTATAGCCTTTTTTCGTTTTCTTTTTCTCAAGTATCGGATTTTGCTGCAACACCCTGTACATTACTTTAAACCAAAGATGTAAATCGACTAAGGATAAATAAACAAATACTAAAAAAAAATAAAAACTGTACGACGATATTTAGAAATTTTTTGGATTTTCCATTCGTTAGTATAGAGTGGACGAATATAATTCCAACAACAAAATCATGTATATATGTCACATCAATACACAATATATATTCTAACGGTAATTACGTATATCTCACATACCTAAACATATATACATACAAATATCCACAAAAACAACACATAGAAGTGCACACACACACACACACACACACACACACACACACATATATATATATATATATATATATATATATATATACATCTCTATATAACCAAAAATATACACATATACAGACATGTACAGATACATACTTATATATATATATATATACATTCACATATATACATTGAACTGCACGATTAATCCTTCAGAGTGATCCTATGTATGGTTCCATGTTATATTCATCATTTAGATTTCCCAAGGATAAATCTCTGGAAAATTTGGTGTAGTTTGTGACTTTAGGTTGATGTTTATATATGCGATGCTTTTTTTTTAATATTAATGTTGAAGTGTCATAATCCGAACACAGACAATTTTAACTGTGTCCCTTATGTATGTTTTCCTTTATCATTTTTCCCTGCGTAAATTCTATATATTTTTTCTCATTTAATTCTTTTTTCTTGACAGTTATTTCTCAGCTCCTCTTCCATTTTTCTGTGAATATAATTGATAGGTCAGCATGTCTAATCAAACCCCACACCACCACTGCCATTATTATATGTCTCTTTATTAAGATGGATGTGAATACATCTATCTTTTCAATTCTGTATCGCCTTCTTTTTCCATTCCCAATTTCCCTTACTTGTCTTTTGTCTTTCACTCTCTCAGGCACCTTATCCCTTTCGAGAGATATATAACTCCTTCACCTGCACCCTGTCACTAATTTAAACATGTCCCCTCAAACACATGTCTGCATATATTAAAAAAGATAATACATAATCCTTCTTATGCCTGGAATATTTGTCATCCATTTATTTGCATGAAAATGTTGATCTGAGGAATTAGAATCGAATTTCGATTCTAAGGAAATCCATTATAATCACCATGGACTCTTTTTTCTGTTTCTTACGATAATTAATATTTGCTCTGTTTTTACATTGAACTCTATAAATTATATCCTCCCTAGAATTAACCTTACCGATTACTAAACACATATTTGCACACACACAAACACGCAAAGACACACACATACACACACACACACATATATATATATATATATATATCATTCAGACATGCATCTGTAAGAAACTTTTAGAAAGATCCTATATGAGATCTTAACTAATATAATGCTTGCCACCTTAAATATTTGGCTCAAATATATAGGCCAAAGCAAACTGTGTTTAGAGTAGTAACTTTGAAGATACCAGACGCCTATCGAGGACAAGCCTCTTTAAAACTCGGTCAGATTAGAATAACCTACTGTGTTTTGGCTATATTTTATGAATTTATATATCCGACAATGCTGTCTATTTTCCATTAAATCCTCAAATTTACGACGTAATTTATAATCCGATATTATAAATAAAATACAGTATATACTATAATCTCATTTCTGCATGTTGATGCAGCAGACTGATTGCAATTCAACTAATCTTGCCAGACAATCATTTTTTTATCGGCCATCAATAACCCAGCACATGACATTTCATAGTGATTGGATGAGACAAGCTCTCTGCTGTACCCATCTTATTTTATAAAATCGCGGCCAAAACCAACATAGAAGACGGTTTAATCAGGTTTTCGCACTGCAAATTAACTGTCAATTAATAAAAAAATTTATGGTACATGAGCCAATCTGAAAACAAAAAGTTATTAAACAACGTTTCCGTACTAAATTTGCAATACTTTTAATGCAATTTAAAAATATTTTATATTTTATTTTATATTCTTCCAATTTTCTTTAACTTTGAGATAATTTATTATAAAATGACAGATTTATATTGGACGATACATTGATAATACTTTGGCTAGAAAAATAGTGACTGGTTTCCGGATCATATCAACTGAAGATGAAAACATACACACAGACAAACATATATATATATATATATATATATATATATATATATATATATATATATATATATATATATATATATATATATATATATATATATATATATGCGTGTATACATACATATAGGCACACACACATTTATATATATATATATTTATATATATATATATATATATATATATATATATATATATATATATATATATATATATATATATATATATATATACTCTTCGACAGAATTAAGTCACTCTCAGTCACTGTGTGTTTATCCGAATCTAAAAATAAACACGCTAAAATTCACCTTCATCCCGCACCGTAAGCTGAAGTCTTAGTGGGAAAAGTTAAGACTAACGCAAATTCAGTCGGGTTTCGATCCTAGCTAGAGGCAACCGGAAGTCTAGCCTGTGAATTCTAACCGGAAGTCTAGCCTGATGAGCTGTGAAACAGCGAAACAGTCTGTCTGTGGATGACAAAAATATTAGCTCCTGAAAAATTAATTTCGGTTGAGCCCTCTGGTTTGAGGTGTGAATTTGTAAACAGTGACTATTTAAGCTAATACTGCACGACTCTTCGACAGAATTGAGTCACTGTCAGTCACTGTGTGTTTATCCGAATCTAAAATTAAACACGCTAAAATTCACCTTCATCCCGCACCGTAAGCTGCGTAAGTTTGGACTGACGCAAATTCAGTCGGGTTTCGATCCTAGCTAGAGGCAACCGGACGTGTAGTCACACTGATGAGCTGTGAAACAGCGAAACAGTCTGTCTGTGGATGACAAATATATATATATATATATATATATATATATATATATATATATATATATATATTACACACGTACACACACACATTTTACCTACTGCGGTGCTAATTGTAATGGATGCATGGCTGCACGGTTGTATCAGACTGCGTTTCAATATTGAGAGTAGCCGAGTGATCCGATCTTTGTTAGTGTTTATCGTCGCGTAACTGATACAGGATCCTTGAAATCACAAAACATGGATCGAGAAAGACCGAGATCCGCTCATTCGCGTGACCATGAAGAGAACGTTTTACTGTCTGTCGGTGACGATCTCGCAATCAGCACATGTCAAGTGACTCTAACTTGTCATATATCTTATAATACCGCATGACGTATACATCAAGAACAACTCTTGAATCCGCATCTTTTTCAAAGTGTGCTAGGTCGATAGCCCTCTAATCACTCACCACGGGAGAACTTTTTCCGATGGTTTATTGCACAAACACGCTTCAACATGTTATGTCGGTCTGGGAATCCATTCGGCACCGTATGATATTATTGGAAATGGTCCCCAAGTCAATGATTTGACGGGTACATGCGTGTATACAATTAAGCAGAGGACATTTAAGAAAAAATATGAGTTTGTATTTTGAGGTACAACGATGGCCTTTTATGAAATATGTTTATATGAATTTATAAACGTTATACCTTGTTTTATGTGTGGAAACCGTCCCTAAATTTTGTAAGAGTATTTTTGATACACCCTCTCTATGCAAATCCAAAGCCAAGGTACCCTTGTCTGATTGATCATGTATTCACACGTTTACTGGTTTCCGGTTCACGTTGACTGATCATGAAAGCACATAAACGTACACGAGCGCATACTCACACATACATACACACGCGCGCATATATCATATAGATTATTTTTTGTCTCTTTTATATCCTGTCGAGAATATCATCTGTCACCCATTCTGTTTGTTTTTGCCTAATTTCCTTTGCATTCACCTTGATTGTTTATGTTTATTGAAGCTTCTATTAATGTGTCCCTCATCGACATTCCATTTTCAAATTTTCCTTCGCATCTACTTTTCACTCTGCCCATATGTTTCTCCTTGACATTCGTGTCATTCAGCTTCCCCCCCCCGCAATTGCATTCTGGTAAACTTATGTATTTTGGTCTACAATTGCTGTGCCTATTCATATTTATATCTTGTTCAGTCTTGAACATTTCAGCCAACCCTGGTACTTAGTATCAAAAGAAGATAGTTGAAATATCAGGAATACAAAATAAGGCAAGGTGATTAGAGTGAAAAGACGAAGTTGTCTAGGAACCGTGCGTTATACACCTATTGGCGAATGGTCTGAAATCAGAGAGGTCTACGCAATGTGTCCTGAATCTTGTGTTTGAATCGAAATATCTTTCTAAATCCAAAAAGTTCATTATTACTTATTTGTCTCAAAGTAGGTGGGAAGTAACTTTGTTCGAGACGACATGTGGGATTGTTTTTGAATGTGCCTTCTTCTAGCTTCTGTATAGAGAGCCATGGCCAGCAAGGCAGAATTTGGTTAGATTTCTTTGAGATTGATTGCGAACCACGACTATAGGGCCTATTCTTTCCTGTTATTTGCCCATATCTGTATAAAGAAATGTATTCATACATTTCCCAATATATGTATAAAGAAATGTATTCAATCTGAGCAGCTGCCTCTTACTCCAAATGACCCCTAAATTAACTACTTCTTTAAGATATTGTGAGACGGTAGGATAATATGTAGCTTGAGAATGAGTAAAATGCTCACCTATGTTCTGATGATATGCGACACATAAAAGATGTATCATCTACATGTAGATATTTTCTTAACGTTTAACTTTTTGTCCTTTACAGGCTAGGATCTCCTAGAATATGTTAGCTATTTTCTGATATTGCTTAATTACCCATTACTAGTTCTCGCCATGTGGATTACTTTACCTCATTCATTTGAATTTCACTTCTATTTGTGACAGGTTTTCATTATACATTTGGGGTATAACCTCAAATTATAGCCACTTGATAATTCCCCTGTGTTTGACCGTTTCTAACCACCTATGTCTATTTTTGATAACTTTCTGCATTTACTTATATCACTGACTTATTCACAGTTGTCTCCTTACATAGAGAATTTGTTATTCTATTATACCCGCTCGAGTTTCGCGTTAATATAATCCATTGTAAATCATTTACTTTTGATTGATATTAAGTTTACAGGCTTTGCGTTTTAACCATGTTTGTGAAATTGCTCCTGAAAAGAGATCTTTCTAATTAATATGTGTGGTTCGGATAATTCGATGATATATTCGCTTTGAATCGAGGAGGTGTGTTCAAACACTAGCCTAGTCTATTGTGTTCCCTTGCACAAAACCTCTCTTTCAAAAGGCATAGGTCCATCTGTTTTACTTCCATTGATATGTTCAGTAGGAGAATATAGGATCGTTGGACATCGTCGCACCGAAATTAAAAGATGGACCTCTCTGACTACAAAACCTGTTTCCGTACGATCACCGAAGTTAAGAATATTCGGGCCTCGCCAATACTTAAATGGGTAACCATTTCGGAAGATTAGATACAGTAAAGTTGGATGAGCAGGTGATTTTTATTGATAATGATTATGGATTGTTAATTTAAGGTTCAAGTTTCAATTTCATTTGGGTTCGTTATATTCACTTACGCACAAATATATTTGGGAAAATTAGGAATTCACCAATTCTCGTCTCAACTATAGATTAATTAGTCAGCGCTTCATCGCTAAAAATATACTATCTCTAAAAAACTTACAATCGGAAAAAATTACTTATTTTGAAAAAAAAAACTACAATGTGTTGACAAGCCGTAAAAAAGGAATCAATCAATCAACAAATGACAATGAAACCATTCACTATATCTCCTAAGATATCAGCACAGTTCAACGATAATAAATGAAATAAAGCTGTACAGAGACGTAATATTTAGTTATAAAGTGTTTGATATTTACAGAATGTATATATTATATTTCAGGGAATAATATGTAAAACTAATTATTGTCTGTCCTGTAACTATTTCCAATGTTTGCATGTCAATATTAGTAGTGAATATCTCATGGTTAATTGCATGTATTTTTCAATGTTGTACAGCGCACGGCGTTATAATTTCTCTGGAAAGGAATTGATATTTCATTCATTTCATCATTTTCCATCGCATTACTGTTTTAATATTGCCAAAATCAAAAGGAAAAAAAATGAATATTGTGGTGGCGATTGTACCTATCATAATTTGATTGCTTCTTTTATTTATTTTATGTATCTATCTCTTTCATACTAAGATCTACTCCAATCTGTTATATACTTTCTTTAATAAATTGATTTTAATGTTTGTCATTATTATTTTGCGTCTGCCAGATTATATTTTATAATTAACTTGAATTACACTTCTCTCAATGCCCAGTTAGATTACTTATTGCCACGTGTTCATAGTTTCTCAATTAGGAACATCCGCGTCAAGTACGGAAGACTAACTCGACCAAATTCCATTCGTACTCCGTTGGTAAGAAGTAAGATTCATAGCAATAGTACGAGGCTATACTCAGACAGATTCTTCCACACAACTGTTACATTGGGATACAGACTCCAAAGACGATGTTTTAGTCATGGTTTCGATCTTATTTTATACATGTCTACATCAACGGTACACTTTATATTATACAATTCCACGTAATATGCACTAGTTATTTCCAAATTTTTAACTCGTATTAAACCCGTATTGAGTAACAGTCAAGGCTATGAATTTTATTTGTTGAACAACAGTATAAAATCATTACACAAGTATTTGATATTTGTTTCATTACCTTATTTTCCTTCGCATCAGTGATTTAATATTGCCAAAATTGGTAGCGAAGAAAACAGCATTACTCTTAAGTTTTGGATTTGTTACCATATTTTTCATATATTAAAATTAAAGTATGTATTAAATTTCCGATCACCACAATGTATATTTTTCTATTTAATCATAAATAAAATAGAAATAACCTTAAAATGGTCTCTAAAATTGGTTTTAATATCTGAAAACGCTTCTATAAATGAGTAAAATAATATATATTTCTTTATACGTAGACAATTAAGTATTAGATCAAATGAAATATACATAATTGTGGCAATATATTTTGCACTGTAATACAAACAAGCGTTAGATATGCATGTGTTTTTATCGTTTCGCCCCAAGCAAATCATTAACCCCATAAGAAGCGGATGGTTACTGAGAATATACGGGAAAATTCTTTTTAGGAGAGTAAACAATAAAAGAAAAGGAACAACATAACGATTGGCATTGCATTTAAGTGTTTGATGTTCAACGGTGAATTGAAAGTAAGAAGCCATAAAAGTCTTCTTCAAGTGTGAAGTACCATTTAATAAATGGTTAACGTAGAACATACTTTTTTATATAGCAAATTCAACTGTAAAATGATGAGTTCTTTCCAAAAATCTATTACAGCGCTTAAATTCATAGAGTACCCTAGCGGAAGGTTAATAAGAATAATTACCACGAAAGAATTTTTAGAAAAGTCTGATGGAAGTAAAATTACGTCGGTGAGAAAATGACTGATGAAGTGATGCCAGGTCAGGATCAATGACTTTGCAGATTCTTCGGATTTTATCAAGAATTTGTAAATATATAGCAAGTATTATTGTAACAGCAATATTCAAATAATGACGTATGGCAGGCTTACAAATATGTAAGATAGATTTCGACAATAAAGATTGTCTAGCACGACATACGGAACCAAATTTCCTAGCAGTCGAGTCAATATATTTATCCTCGTGTCTACAGACAACATTTGTCCGATAAGGCCCAACGTGTCACTCAACTGTAGGTTAGCATCTACCATGCTGATGGAAGGTAAAATGCGTTCATTCTAAAGAGTTTCGATTTGAGGTCGTTACTTCTCGTTTTCTAATATGAGAGGTTCTATGAAGGAAACTACTTAATACAAATATTCATATAATATATAACTGAAAATAGTATTTCATCTGGTATTTTGTTCATTTAATAATAACGTAACATTTTTAAACGTGTAAATATACTTCACTTGTTTCTATTTGCATTTACATATTAACTCAAATGATTTCAGACCTTTCCTTCTGGATAAAGAAGAATATATACTGCAGAATTTTAATAATTTAATGCATTATTTATTATCAATTTTAACAGATTAAGCAATTTAATATCACCTGAAATATTTTGTCATTTTAAACCAATAATCTAGTGTGCATGCAAAACCTTTTAACATTATTTCAATTAGCCGATCACGGAAATCTTAATTACAATTAAAATGAAAATACATTGAATTAATTTAATTACTTTCTGTGAAGTTTAATTTGACTTTATGTCAAACAAAATAAAATGATATTCTTTGAAAAAAAGAAAATTGACGTGAATAAAAGAAGTATTACATTTATTTTTTATTCAATATATTTAGAAAATCTCAAATAACAGGAATATTAGAGCGATGGCTTGTCAACACATTACAGATGTAATTTAATTAAAATATTGAACAAATTAAAATAGACGGGATAATTTTTTAAAAAAGAATGGCAAAAAATAACTTTAGAGATTAATACACTGTATTATGACAAAATGTTACTTTTTATTTAAATAAAATGAAATAAACATTTGCTTTAAAATCGCGTTTATATTTGTCAACAACATTATATCAAAGATTTAAGCACACTTAAACTGAACCAGTCACAGAAAATACACGCAGACCTGATATACAGAAGTATTTTAGTAATTGTAATAATTTGATTAACTGAATATCATAGGATTTGGCATAATTCATGTCATTTGAATAATGAAAAGATTAATACATGTCTATACAGATTACTAGGATGTAATGCGTTTACAAAATACGTTTTTTTAACATTTATTATTAGCAAAATTTGATAAAGTGACGTAAGACAAGAATGTCTCTCCTCACTGCATATATTTGTCTAATATAGCGAGGTGAAATTTAAAGAACACTTACTCCTGCCAGGAATTAATATTTTGGGGCACAATTTCAACAACATATGATACGAGTTGAAGTCAGATTACGAAAGAAAAAAAAATCAGATATTTCAGAATAATGCAGCACAGGATAGCGGTAAGAAAAAAAAACTACTGACTGAAAAAAGATAAAACTTGTCATTGTTAGCAAGAGGAGCATATCGGGATGCAAACCATAAGTCATCAGAATTAAAAAAATATAGAAATGCACCGAAATAGGAATTATCAAATCTGACGACAGAAAATGGGACACAAAAATTCGGATTTTAAGATCAAATTGGGATTTTAAGATCAAATTAAAACAAAAATACATTAAGTCGAATTTAGTATCAGTTATTATGCCTTGCAGTAAATACATATCAATTTCCTTACAGGGGAAAGTGTGTTAAGTCATATATATCCGATTCTACAGAAACAGACTGAAAATATCAGGTGAAAAAAACATGTGGACTACAATAAAGTTTTAAAGCTTATAGGAATAAAACTGTCATTATATAAAACTGCATTTAATGTGAATTTAAAACATGAATTGGAAAATTACTTAGTTTAATTAATATTTGTAAGAGAGTAAAATAGCATCAATATTTCTTTTCATTTTTAACATGAAAATAAATTTCACATACAAAAAAAATTCTTCATATAAATTGTGGCTTTAATTACGAGAGTCATCCATTAAATAAGGTGAATTTTTCGGTATAATGACTTCTAATACAGATAGAAGATTACTTTTTTTAATTTTCAACATAGTCTCCCAGCACTGTCAAGGGTTTTCCCATCTGTGCACAAGCTTCTGTATTCCCTCAGCGTAAACATCTTTGAACTGATGTCTCAGCCAGTCGCTCACAACACTTTTGACTTCATCGTCACTTTTAAACTTCGTGCCTCTCGTGAACGCTTTCAAGGGACCAAACAGGTGAAAGTCTGAAGGGCCAAGGTCTGAGCTGTAAGGGGGATGAGGGAGCATTCCCTACACAGCTCGTTGATGGTCTGCACTGTTTGGGCTGCTGTGTGAGGCCTTTCGTTCCCATGATGCAAGATGACCCCTTCTGACTGATGATCCCTGCGTTTGTTCCAACAGATAAGATCAAAGTCCTTGCAATATCATCCACTGTCAGACTGAATGAGGTCATTGACTGACTTGATCACCTCAGGAGACCTCACTTCTGTAGACCTCCCAGGCCTGTCTTCATCCTCAACATTGCTCCGTCCTTCTTTAAACAATTTAGTCCGCTTGTAGACTTTTGTTTGGCTGAAACGTGTGGCAACATACACAGTTGACATTCTCCTATGAATTTCAACTGGTTTGCACCCTTCAGCAACCAAAAACTTGATAACTGACCGCTGTTCAATCATGGAGCATGCTTCTTGGTCGGCCATCTTTGTTAATCGCTAAAACTCTCAAAGTTTTTTTTTTTTTAAATCTGCAAAAGAAATTAAATCCATATGAAGAAGAAGTAAATCAAACAAAATAAAAAAGAGTAAGCTTCTATCTGTATTAGAAGTCCTTATACCGAAAAATTCACCTTATTTATTGAATGACCCTCGTAAATTAACTCATTCAGCCCTAACCACCGCTTTAGTGGTGGTAGAGAATAATGACGTAATGCCCAGCCACCGGTTGAACAGTAGTAGATAAAATAACTTAATGCCCAGCCACCGGTTGAACTCTAGGTAAACACTTGTAATTAATTTTATATTTACCGTGAAACATTACATGGTAATTGTATGCAAGTTTTGACACCGGATCTCAGGCAGAAGTGTTAAAATTGTTCAGGAACGTGAAGCTCACTGGGTTAAGATTTTTATAGCATCAATGAATAAGCATATTAAACATATCTAATTTTGATGTTACATTTACATTTTTCTAGAACGGATACTTCGTTAGCGATTATAAGATAACTGGAAATAAAACCCCGCTGCGTTTTCACTGTACCTGTTAGTTTAATATCAATATGCATTTTAATGCTACATAAATCAATATAATTTTTTGATACTTATAATTCCCTTAAGTAATTAGTGAAGTTATATGTGGAAAGGTGGCGGCTATTAATCGATTAGATTTTACGAGACATCAAAGTTCGAGTTTTGTTTCAACGCATCAAATATTAAATGAGATCCTTAGCCACCTCAGAAAAATAACGAACAATTACAAATTAGAAACGCATGCAGAGACGCAAACGTCATTTGCATATTTGAATTTACATTCCGATATAGATATTTGATATCTGTCTTTGGTGTCGATAACCCATCTGTTCGAATTTCTCTTTTAAAATGTCCTTATGCGTGCATGTGTATTTATGGCAATGTTGCCGTTTTCGTTATAGGAATATAACAAATAGAATTCACTGACTGAAAATCAAGTATTACTGTCAGTATATTTAACAAAATATATATTAAATCATGTTTTCAGGAAAAGACTTATATGATTGTCCACCAGAACTGCTCCGGAAAATGGAGGTCACCCTCGATCACATCAAGACAGGATACCAGATGATTATCTCCAGACTCAAGAAAGAATCTGAGCAGTGAGCTTTCCAGATCCAAATACCATCTCTTTAGAAGTGATTCATTGGGAATGTTACATTAAATAATAATCCTTGACCTTAAAGAAAATCAACCGGGCTCTGATGTGTGATGTTCTGTGTGTAGTACTTGCAAGATGTGTACAATTGACAACCACATCTGTACGTACTGCGAATCTGTGAATGCGGATATTATCGAGGTATTTATTATCGAGGTATGTTATTTTAATAGAAGTTACAGTGTGTTACACCTTATCATAAAATTAATTATTTAGAGTATTCAGCATTGACGGTACTTGGACTGGTTCCGTTCACTTGAAGTTGTTTCACAGAAGATTCTCGCCATACGCTTCTACTAATGCACATAACAAACACTTTGTTGACCACACCACTTACAATGGTCGGCGCTTGTGCCTTCTCTCAATTATTCCACGTAAATCTTTGATCCATTGAAATGCGCATATCAAACCCATCTGGTGTCCATTATTATGCGTCTTTCGAACTCCAATAAACCGTAATGCCTCGCTATTTAGAGCTTAGAAATGCATACTCCTAACTCTCTAAAGATCGGAGTATAACTAATATAAACCTTTGTATAATCATGTCGTCAATATATGATTAAAACTCCTACGAGTAGCATTATATATTTCCCTTACGGTTTTTACGTGGATGTAAATGGTTTTACATCGAAATAAACACATATTTTCAGAAAATAACGCGCTTCCAATCTATGGAAAATATCGGGCTAGTTAGTTAAATGGGTGTGTATACAAATGGTTATCACCAGTTAGAAGTGTTTACCTACAGGAGTTAACAAGCGTGTGTACTTATACGTTTGGTCAGTAATTTTTATCACGTCATTACAGAAAGAAAAGATCAATTAAACAATCGGATTCCATATAGGTTTTTGTCTATTTCATTTGAAATATATGATGCCATTTGTGTTCTGTATAATTTGGTGGTCGGAAACATATGATATGCAAGTTGATGTAAGCTTCATTAAATTGGGATTTTACATACTACAACGCTGTAATACAACTTGCTTTTCGTGAAACACTATAAACTCAACAACCTGTCGTCTTTAGGCATGGACATTAAATGTCCAATATTCTCAATGAATTAATTCATATCTCAGTCGTTGAAATCTTTCAGTTTCCGCAATTGATTTCTCTATTTCTTTTTCAAATGTCTCAATTTATTAAGTATTCTATTTCTCTCTCGATGTATATATATATATATATATATATATATATATATATATATATATATATATATATATATATATTATATCTTTGAAGACACAAAATGAAATAAAAAAAAAAGTTTAATATTTATGTCTAGCGTTTGTTCATTTGATAAGAAACAACATATTTATTGAAACTGCGCAGTAGATTTTGCCAGCTTTCAGGAAAATATATTTTGTTTCAAATACGTATTAATTTATATATATATAAAGTATAAAGAAGATATTAATGAGTACGGCAGTAGAAATCCGAAGCGGGTCATAAATATTTCTAACCCGACATAGCTCCTTACCTTTTTTAAAAAGCACGAAATGGCCAAATATCACATCCATTTTCATAAAATATTTCTTAAAGCGAAAGCCTTACAGCATTATCCGTACGCTGTCTCTCACCTCATATACATTACATATACTCACATACATACATACATACATACATATATACATACATATATATATATGCATACATACATATATATATACATATACATATATATATATATATATATATATATATATATATATATATATATATATATATATATATATATATATATATATATATATTTCATTTCATGCTGTCAGTGTATGGATCATCTTTTATAAGCAATGCTAGCTGAACGGAACTCCATTGACTGGCTGGAAAGCAAGGAACTAATGATAGTATCACTCGAGGCTACCTCTTTGAGACGAGAAGCATTATCCTACTGAAAGAAACTGTTCGTAAATTGATACACTAAAGCCACTCTCTGATCCAACTGAACGGTTGCCATGTCAAAATGACAGTAAATCCGACTGCTAGATTTTTACTTTGATATTGCATTGGTTTGGAGTTTGAATGTAATTTATTTTCCTTTAGAACTGCTTGCTTTATTCTTTTCTTGAAAGTAATATTGTCAGACCAGTTTAAAGAATCTAACAGATTTCTTTTTCTCTTTCATCAGGTTTTGCCTTTAGATATATTCTTTAATCTTCTTTATTTCACTTTTGTCACTCGTGCTTTTTCAATTTTTATTCACGTTATCCTTCTACATTAGTGATTAATACATTATCTACATTTTTTCTTATGCAATGCGTTGTGTTCTTTTTCCATTCTATTTTACTTCTATTCAGCGTTTTATTACAAATCTTTACTTTTTTCTTAATTCCAAGCTTCCTTCCTATCATATAAATATTAATTATCTTTACTTTACAAAACCTGAACCATTCCTTTACATTCTTTTAATCCTATCTCTTTTTTTACTATTGCGGGATGAATAAACGATGTAATAATCATTGTCTACTTCTTACTTAATTAACTTTTGTTTTGTTCATTCAGACAACGTCAAGGTCATTCCGTTCAGATGCAAAGCTTTTTATTTTCACATTTCAAGGAAGAATATTCTTTAATTGTAAGATCAAATTTAGCCCATATAATTTTCGGTGTTTTTTCGATTATTTTTATGTCGATCTATAGATAGAGTTTTTTCTCATAATCTTTATCTTTTTCAACTAGAATATATATGAAGAAAATTGTTTGTGCTAAAAGCTCGCCTTAAAAATTATAAAATTTGTATAACTAATCCCTGAGGGACTTTGCATGTTTAATATTCAGTACTACTTGAAAAAGACGTGATATAAAGGAAGCTGAAAACTTCTCGTCTTGAATAACTAACATGTTACTGACAACCAAAACGGCTAAATGGATATTTTCACAATTTTTAAAGTTTTCTTTAACTTCACCTTTCCAGAATTATTTCACCACAAATCGTATAATTTGAAAGATATCATCATGAATAAAAAAGACAATTCAGAATATTTTAATATCTTTTAATATAAAAAAGAAAAGGCCATAATTTTTATCCTATTAGCCTATTTTAAGGACATCTATTCATATGAGTGTGCTTGTTGATATGATATTACTGTAAATGATTTAGAGAAAATGAGCCTAGTATTGAATCATTCAAATTCCTAACACATATATGAATATTTTTGCATGCTGTTGCTTGATGTTTGTTTCGTAAGAAAAGGAATATCAAGGCGTCATACTTTCGATGAAATTAACAATTTGCTGATGAAATTTATAAATAAATAAGCACGTTTTTCCTCTAGGGTCTAGTAAGAAAACCCATTGATTTGTACTGAGGTTGAATTTCTACTAAAAATACGTGCTATACTTCATGAATTATTTTCAATATTAATCCACTGAATTAACTCTATTCACCTATCCATGTTCAGGGCATATGTTTTCATATTGTAGCAATAGATTTTTCATTAGCTAAGGTGTCTTCAATATAGTTATTATGCTTCTTCTATAACTCTTCACTCTCACTGACTGATGGACCGTTCACACTGAATCGTTTGTCAGACTGTTTCATCCTCAAATTGTGATCTCTTGTGAATATGGTGCTCAATGATGGCACTTGATATGGATATGGTAATTTAAGTTTTACTAATGAAACCAATCAAATGTATACTGACTATTTGAATGAATTTTGCAGTAGACTGACAAGACAGTGGCAGGTATTTGATATGTGTTAATTTATACGGGAGTGGACATAGTGAGAGTGTACTCGTTGTATATGTTGGGGAGTTAATTTCAAGTCATGAAAATTGTAGAGTAGCTAAACAGTGAAAATCCTGGTGATGATGCAATCTTTGTAGCTCACACTATTACAGTTTTACATTATACAATATCTATCTTTGAATTTCTACTCACCAACTTAGTCCGAAATACACATATACAAAAATACACACATGCAAGAATTGAAATGCTAACGATTTGAACATTATAGTTTCTCTAATCAGTTTTCTGGGAATATAACTTCCTGTTGACGTAGGTTGTTGATAATAATTTTAATAAGAACCGACTATCCTTCGGAAAGCAGTAGAATGCTATCTTAATATTAAGGTTAGAGATCAACATTTGAACTGAAAAAATATGTTGGAATCAAATGGAAACATTTAACAGTAAAGAAATAAGGAACATGTGTACGGTATTTTTACGTGGTCATTCATTTAAGTTACTGCTAACGTTGCACTAAAATGGAGGCTAATTCCACTGTCTGTTTTGCTAAGCAGAAAGTAATAACAGATTTTAGAGTTATGTTTTAAAGTTAGTATAAATCATGTTAATCACAAACAGTGTATTCAAATTTTGTTCTTTAATTATTGTCCAAACATTTACATAAATCCATGCGGACATTTCTTTGTTTAATTAGAAATTTAGACTATGCTGTTTAAATGAAATATGCTTCCAAAGCAAGTACAACAATGTGATAATTTTTAGAAAATATTTCCCTTCCAAGATAGAACACTGTGAAAAACATTAAGGAAGTTTTTTTTTTTTTAATTTGATTTTTGTGTTTGCCGGTATAACTGAAGTCATATGTTGAAAATATAATATAACACTCTAAAATCGGTTAGATTTTAGTTAATGTTATAGCGTTACTTATTTTATTTAAAATAATATAATGTATGGATGAAAAAAATATGCAACGTATTATTATGAATTGAGTGGTAAAATGACCGTTCTTTATAAACCTTAATAGTTATATTGTACGATTAATTGGAAGTGTAATGGACATACTGTAACGTCTTATCACAGAAGAAAAAAGAATTTGAATCGATTTTGACTGATCTGAATTGGTTAATCGAATATTTAAAGAGACAATAACCATAGATAGTTTCATTATTTATTAAATCATTATCTAAATAAAATAATTCTCCAATTGTGTATTTTCGAATAGACACTTTGAACACGGTCAGTATATAGAAGATTGAAAATTCTTTAAGTGGACGTGTACAGTTAAAACAGTTCGAACATTTTTAAGAAAAGTTGGTGCTTTCGCTATAACATTTAGCTTCATTTAGATTAAAACAAATATAGCCTTCACTTTAGGACATACG
Source organism: Acanthosepion esculentum (assembly GCA_964036315.1). Lineage (NCBI taxonomy): Eukaryota > Metazoa > Mollusca > Cephalopoda > Sepiida > Sepiidae > Acanthosepion > Acanthosepion esculentum. Next base: position 46,652,779 of record OZ038475.1, read on the forward strand.
TATAACTTTACTCCGATGAAAGTAGTCTTATAACGGTAGAAATGAAATAGAAATAAATCGTTCAAAGAAAACCCGGGTATTCTAGCGTTGTCACTAACACTATTAGCCAAGCTTGAAAGTTGATTTATTTTAATGTTTATGCAAGTCATCTTTCATTAAAACGGATCAATTCATCACTTAATTATAATTCATTCATTATATTGATATAGAAACTGTTTTATTTGCGTTAGGGATAAATAATTTCGCATCAATATTTTATTAATATCGAGTTACTTTCTATATCAGCGAAATTTGACAAATGTCATTAAAGGGATTCGATTTCTTAATTAAGCGGCAAGAGTTTCACTGCATAATGTATATTAGATATATTTTGTGGGTGTTTACGAATAACCTTACACATTTTATGCAGTATAATGAAGTAATCACTATACCGTTTTTGTCTTGGTATATCTCTAATTGAGAACATTCATAAAATCTTACATTCTCTATGACGATTTTTATTCAGATGATAATCTGAATAAAAATCGTCATAGAGAATTATAGATAAAAGTAACCATTACGGTTTTAGATGCTTGACGTTTATGACTGTCATCTAAATTCTACTTTTGTGTGGTTTAATAGAATCATTCTCTTATCCCAATGTGATTAGTATTTTTTAACTCTTATAATAATAGATACGTATCTTCTGCCTAAATGCCATGTCTGAGCGTATAATTACGCCTTTGATAATTATTTTCACGATGTTAGAGGAACGGATTTCTCTTTGGTTTAACATGATTTATCAGGGAAATCCCATCAAATTTTCGGTCGATTTTAAACAGAATGTCAATTCACCTATTGTTATGGTCCAAGGTAAGGACCAAGGAAGAACAACACGAACACAAGAGTAGAAATAACGAAGATATATTAACCAGAATAATAATACAAGATGTTGAAGGTGTTAGTATGACTGTCAGTCTGGTTTGGAGTGAACTACTTTTGGCTCGACACGATTCCGTCTCATCATGTACGTTACAGGAGTCTTTAACGTTTTTTCCTCTTCGGATAACTCATCAAAGGCTCTGTAAATTTTCTTTTTCTGCTTGATTTCCGCGGTTCTGAAATTGCTTGAGGCCTTTGCATATTGAATGTGTCAAATATTGTGTCCATCACTTCCTCCTCTTCCTGAGGTCGACCGTTAGAATCCTCTAACAGCCTCTTTCTGATCTGATTTAAGTGTCTTTTATGGGTGAACTACGGACCCTGAATTATGTAAATCACGTTCCCGATTCATTTCTCTATTCTACCTGGCTCCCAATAGCATGTATTGTTTTTGAACATTTAAATAAAAATCTTTCTCCCCGGGTTAATTTTTTTTTTGGTACAAAGAACGTTGGTGATGGCTCTGTCTGTTTTGGCATGAATTTGTCGAATACCGATCTAATTTTTCGGGCGAACATCACTTCCGCGGGTGATAATGCCGATGGCATAGTACTGTTCGGTGTAATTCTATACACAGGCAAGGATTTTTGTAAAGAATTTTCTGTTGGTACATCATAAGATTTTTTAGTGCTCTTTTTAATATATCTATAAACCTGTCCGCTTGCCCGTTTGATCTTGGGTGATATAGTGGGGATTTGATGTGTTTCACCTGAAAAGTTTCAAAAAATTCTTGAAAATCCGCAGATGCATATTGTGTCCCATTATCGGTGACTAGACAACCAACCACTCCGAAACGAGCAAACAGCTCGTGAAGGGAATGTATTGTAGTCACAGAAGTTGGTTTTCTACAACGAAATATTCTGGCCATTTGCTGTAACTGTCTACTACAATCAAGTAGTAAAAACCATCTAATGGATCTGCGAAATCCACATGGATTCTCGACCACGGTCGATCTGTCTTAGGCCATGGCTTATGGGTGATAGGAGGTACTTTGGCTGCTAAGGAACATCCCTTGAATTTATCCAATATTTTTACAATATCTTGATCCATGTTTTGCCAGTAAACGTAAATTCGCATTAAAGATTTCATTCTGTTCTTTCCTGGGTGGCCCATATGAAAATCCTTAAGGATTCGCCTTTGTAGCGTTTTCGGGATTACTACTCTTTCATTATGTAGCAGAACATTATCACTTAACGGAAAACTGTCTGATATATGCTTTCCTTTATAAATTCGTCATTCACTGCTTCGTTTCTTATTTCCTGTAAGATGACGGGGAGGTGTCGAATTGTACTACATAATGATGTTATAATATCTTCCTCATATCGTAGAGGTGAAATTACGGAATCTTCCAATGGCTCCATTTACTGTGGTATTAGTCTCCAAAGACCATCTGCATGCCCGATTTTGTTTGATGGAATATACCCCAATTTAAAGTTATAGTTCAATAAAATAGTCCGCCATCTTAGCAATCTATTAGCAGTGTAGACAGGTAGACCTTTATTTGATCCAGATATTGTCAATAATGGCTTGTGGTCCGTCTGTAGGGTGAAAAATCTACCGTGATATATATATGTGGAACCTCGTAACCGCATAAATTATCCGCAGTACTTCTTTGTCGATTTGCGAGTAATTTTGTTTGGCTGGTAGCAACGTTCTTGACGCATGCACGATGTGTTTTAGTGTCCCATCAGGCATTTTATGAAGTATACAGGCCCCAACACAATAGTCACCCGCGTCACTCGCGACTATTATTTCCAAATTTGGGTCATAATGCGCTGAAAATACATCTGCTGTTAAAGTCTTAATGATTTTGTCAAAAGTTTTCTGACATTCATGTGACCATTCCCCAACTTTTTCCTTCTTCAACAGTTCGTTTATTGGTGAACGTAATTTGTTCATTTTAGGAATAAATTATTGATAATAATTTACTAAACCCAAGAAGCTTTGGAATTCGGCTAAATTTTTTGGAGCCGGCATTTTTTTTATTGCCGTGGCACTTTCTGGGTCATGTCTTCTTCCTTCTTCGTCACTAATATGGCCCAGATTTATTATCTCCTTCATAAAGAAATCACATTTATTTTCCTTTACCTTAAAACCGTAGTTTTGTATCTGCCTGAAAGCTTCATGAACGTGTTCCCAGTGTTGTTCAATATTTTTTATATTTATCAGGATGTCATCAAGTTATGCGATCGTGAAATCCACTCCGCCTAGCATAGTGTCCATTATTTACTGAAATATCACCGGCGCGACCGTGATCCCGAATGGTAATATCTGGAACATATATAAACCTTTATGTTTGTTTATGTACAACAACGTCTAGCTTTCCTCTTCTAATGGTTCTTGCAGGTATGCTTCGCTCAAATCTATCATTGAAAATGTTTTCCTCCGTTCAATTTTGTGAAATCTTCCTCTGGACTAGGGAGAGGATAGTGATAAACCTTAATCGCTGCATTCAATCCTGTCGAGAAATCAGCGCATACTCGTATCTCACCCGATTCCAATTTCACGTAAACCGTAGGTGCAGACCATTGACTTTTTCCACCTTTGTCAATATACCGGTTTTCACGAGTCTATCCAATTCTTCGTCTATTTTTTCTAGTGATGAGAGAGGTACATTTCTTTTCTTCTTGAAAATGGGTTGTACATTTTCTTTTAGTTCGATTTTGGCCGCCATTTTTTAACACATCCCGAGGCCGGCTGAAAATACGTCGGGGAAAATCTCCTTTAATGTCTCCTTCATTTTCTCTGTCTCGGTCAATAACCTTTCCATTTTTTGGCAGAACGTATTTATCGGTAAATCCCAGAGGTCAAATTTCTGCATCCAGTCAGTTCCAAATAAATTTTCCGTATTTTTTAGAACATACATCTTTAATTACCTGGTCCTACCGTTGACAGTCACATTTTTGATAATTTCCTCCTCAAATATGTTTTTTTCCTCTTGTTACCGACCTGGCTAAATTATATGTTCTCAACATGGTCGGTTTGTTTAATTTTTTCCACGTCTGTAAGCTAATAATAGTTAAATCTTTCTTTCTTTGTTCTACAGTGCGAACTTTTATGTCCCACTTTATTGCACGACAGACAAGTCTTATAGCGGCATGGACAATCTTTGTACCAATGCAAAGTCCTACAGCGATAGCGTGGACTGGGTAGTAGTTTCTTCTGAGATTTCATTTGACATTTTGTAGTAAAATAATTTGTTTGGATTGTTCTTGAGGAGGGGGAAATCGTGTTTGTCGTTGTACTTTTCGTATGTGAGCGACGCCAGACTCTTCGATAACTTTCGAGTCCTTTTTTACGCTTATACATCTCTGACAATCCTCAGCCAACTTTTGTTGCATCAATCCTTTTCACTCTGAAGTTTTGTTAGAATTCTCCGTCTGATCTCCGCATCTTCGCTATCCTTTTTTGTTAAATCTAAACATTTACACCTTTTGTGGAATAGTGAAGTGTTCGAACTAAATAATTCCGTTAAAAGTCTCACGGCTTCCTTGAAAGTCAACTAATCCGTTTGCCTCGGTAGTATGTAGTCTACGAATTTAGCGTATTCGCTTGACCCTAGTTTCCTCAGTAGTAGACGTATTTTTTGCGTCTGTCTAATTCCCGCAATTAAACTCATATGAATCTTCATATCTACTGAAGAAAGACGCGAAGATTTTGTCTTCGTCCGATGCATAAGTGAAGTCTTTAATAGAGCTCCATATAGCATTTTGCGAGAATGCCGTTTCATTTTCAGAATTTTGCCCTTTATTTGTTACTGCCCGTAGTAGTAATCCTTGTATATCGAGTTGCTTCTCTTTCCAATTGTGTTTCTTCGTGTTTCTGTTGAATTTCTAATTGTCTTTCTTCGAGCCTAGTCTGCCTTTCCTCATTTTTTGTTGCTGCTTGAATTGCATTTTCATTAGTTCCAATATGGTTGCCTTAAATTCTTCCATGTTTACACCGTAAATTTGTGTAACTATTTTTCCTTTTCTCTTATTGTAGACTTCAGGTCTTTCTCGCCTGTTGTTCTGGAATCTTAGTACGAAAAGATTTTCCTGTGTAGAATTCGATTCTGTTTTGACTGAAAGGTAAAATTCGTGTCTTCGTTACAACTGTTAAGATTGGTGTCCAGATATTTTTTCTTTTTTTTTATTGTTCTTTTAGATTCTCTGCGTAGAACTTCGTTTCTTTGATATCCTCGTCGCCACTGTTATGGACAACCGATAGCAAAAGTTTTTTTTTTGCTTTTTTAGATTCTCTGCGTAGAACTTCGTTTCTTCAATATCCTCGTCGCCACTGTCATGGTCCAAGGTTAGGACCGAGGAAGAACAACACGAACACAAGAGTAGAAATAACGAAGATATATTACATAGAATAATAATACAAGATGTTGAAGGTGTTAGTATGACTGTCAGTTTGGTTTGGAGTGAACTACTATTGGTTCGACTCGATTCAGTCTCGACCCTCTTGAGTGGCGCAGTATTCATAGTGTCAGGAAGATTTCACTCTCTCGTTATAATTAAGGTCCCATAACACCTATTAACGAGGCATCCAAGACAAATCCCGATATAGTCAGAAAGATAAATAGATCTAATTTAATAGATGTAAGGAGATTTAAGAAATACCAAACTTGCCATGTCGAAACAGTAATATTTGTTAGATATCTCGGAAGGCATTTGGTCACCCTATAAGTTCCGTCAAAATTTTAACTTTTTGTTAAAATGAACGAAATTTAAAGAGTATTTTATAATGTCTAATGGAGCTGAACATGATTTTTATGCTTAGATGCATTTAAATTGATCAAATCTTATTTCAGAGAACAATAAAATTAAATTTGTTTGATTAAAACCCTGCTACCATGGAAGTACCCAAAAGTCATTTGAGGCACATAATGCTTTAAGAATTCAAGAAAGGAAACTGAGCGGCCGAAGCGGCTAGAAACATTCACTAAGTTTATGGAGATAAATGTGTGAATTAAAGAACTTGCAGAAGATGGTTTGCCAAATTCAGAGGTGGAGATTTCACCCTTGAAGATGAAGATCGAACAGGACATCCAGTTGAGTTTGATGAAAAGCTTCTTGAAGCAGCCCTTCATGAAAATCCTGCTTTATCAGTTGAGGAATTGGTAGTGGTTCTCAGTTCAAACCATACAACTGTTCATCGTCATCTTCAACAATTTGGAAAAGTTCCTAAACTTGGAAAATGGGTGCCTCATGAATTATCTGAAAACAACCTCAAATCCCGAGTTGACATCTACTCTTCCCTCCATTCTCGCCAAGTTGTTTCACCTTTTTTGGATAGACTTGTGACTGGCGACGAAAAATGGATCTTTTATCGAAATGTTAAGCGTCGTAGACAGTGGCTTGGTAAAGTGGAAGGACCCTATCTACAGTAGAGAAGGGAAATTCATAGCAAAATTCTTCTTTCAATCTGGTGGGATTGCCAAGGAAAAATTCACTTTGAGTTCTTACCACCTAATGCAACAATTAATGCTCAAATATAGTGTCAGCAATTAGAGCGTTTGAACCAAGCTTTGAGGAAAAACAAGCTGCTGTAGTGAATCGAAAACGGGTGATGTTTCATCAGGACAATGCGCGACCACACACAGCAAGAATCACGTCACAAAAGATCGAAGAACTTGGTTGGCAGAAAATTCCCTCATCCACCTTATTCTCCCGACCTTGCTCCTTATGACTACCATTTGTTTCGGAGCTTACAGAATCATTTGGAGGAAACAGCTTTTGTAACACAGGAAGAGGTTAAAACTGACATTTGTGAGATCTTCGAATCGAAGCCAAAATAATTTTACAGTAATGGAATTAGTAAGCTTGTTAATAGATGGAAGGAATTCATAGACAATCAGGGAAAATACATTGTTGATTGAATCTGTAGTTAAATGTAACATTTGGTCACTTTTTTTTATTAAAAATTCGGACAAAACTTAGGGGGGGACCTGATAATTTCATGCGAATGTTATCTATCTCTCTCTCTCTCTCTCTCTCTCTCTCTCTATCTATATATATATATATATATATATATATATATATATATATATATATATATATATATATATATACACACACACACACACATATATATATATATATATATATATATATATATATATATATATATAAATATATGTGACTATACTCGTGTCGAAAAATCTTCAAATTTTTGATTTAACAATAGCCAAATCAATCTCGAAGGGAAAAAAGGTTCTAAAAACGAAAGAGCTAGGAACATGAAAGTCTGTCGGAAATACAGATACAGGTTCAAGGCCAAAAGAAAAAAAACCCGATACGATTAAACAACTAACTAACTAAAGATCAATACAAACGTAGAGCACACCTAATGAGCCGGACAAATCTACCAAGGTTTCACTTAGGGAGATCATCAGGGTCTGACTCTGACGATCTGCCTAAGTGAAACCTTGGTAGTTTTGTCTGGCTCATTAGGTTTGACTATATATATATATATATATATATATATATATATATATATATATATATATATATATATATGTGTGTGTGTGTGTGTGTGTGTGTGTGTGTGTGTGTTAAATTGAGTAATTATAAATTTACAAATATGAAAAGTGTCTCCCGAATTTACCATTACTTGTGACAGAACATAAAATTATACTATATATACATGCATAAATATATACATACATATATACATACCATAATAAAAATCTCCATAAATGTTCAAAAATGGCAATGTTTACAGAATGTCTTCTTGGATGGGTTGATATTTTTACAGGAATTCGTTGTACTCAGCTTATATAGAATATGGAAACCTTTTCAATCTTACATCTATTTAGATATATTTGTTGAATATATATATCAACACGAAACAATAATAAATTATAAATACAAAATCGGTGCATAGATAATCACACATACATGTCCTCTGATGACTGTTTTGTGTATTCCAGTGGTAGAAGCCAGGATTTTTTTTAATGTTCTCATTGGACCGACTTCGTGGGTGAATTAATATATTTCCAACACTGAGCGAAGTTGGATTTAATCATAGTGCAATAACAGAATGATGCTGAAGCATAACCCATACAATCTTACTTATTACGTTTAGATATGTTCCAAAATAAGATATGTAATAAAAGGTTTCAAATATCTGAAATGATCTACTTGCTGTTCAAGCGTTACAAGGTTCCCTGAACATGTGGTCATGAATCTGGCTATGTTAAGCATAATACAATATCACAGGAATTTCTAAAGCCGGTTTATATAGTTAGGTGTTGTTAGTTAATCGAATAGCGTTTCTATTATTACCCATTACGTATCTATCTTTTTACTAGCTATTCGTCACATTTTATTCAAATGCTCACCTTTTTATCAAAGAAAATGATTGATTGGTCATCGGTTTGGCGGAGTGGAACTTACATCTATATGTCGTGTATTTCAAATTTCTTCGAAAACGAAAGGGGAAAATATATCTTTACGGGCCTGTGTTTGGGAAGGTACTGATCCACTGTGTCGTATTGAAGCCCAGCCAATTCGTACTCTAGCTGTAGGCAAGCAGGCGAAAATTGATCTTTCCTGGAGCCTCGCACAAGTAGCTGAATCAGAATAAAGTGGAATATCATTAACTTACATGAATAGCTTTACATCTAATATCGGCCGAGGTCGCGCCGGGTGCAATACGCATGCGCCAATCGTTATATGTTCGTCGGCTGAGGTGCTAGTTGAGGAAATACAGCAACGTGTCTCTATGCAAAGTGGAATAAGATGCGATTCACTTATATCTACTTGCATTCCCACATTATTCTTCAACTTACCCATTAAGATATTTGCTGCTAATCTGATAGCCATACAAGAGGCAAAATTATTTTTTCCTCTTTGTCTGTCGCTGTTCAATTTTAGTTCCAATATTCAAAATGAAATTCATTATTTTTTTCACCTATCTTTCTTTCGATCAGATCAACGAATTTAATGCGAACGTTTGATGGAAGATATATAACTCCTCACGCCATTTACGATCTTCACAACCTTGAATATATCGCCAATTTTCATATTCATTTTCCTATCATATCTCTCTTTGTATCTTGGTGTATCAGTGTCATCCCTCGTATAAAGGTCGTCTCATTATCTTTCAAATTCAGTAACTCCTTACGTCTTAGTGGTAGTATCGCCTTGCTTGAGCTGGAATATTTACAAATATGTCGCAAAGTATATTCATCTTTTGCTAAAGAGAATATAATTATATCAAATGTTCATATATCTGACACCGAGTTATTTGAATGAAAAAACATATTAGTTTGTTCGCGACTGTGTCTTGCATATTTTTTTGTTTTCTTTTTATAAATAGAGCTGGATGTTTGCTTACAAAACATAAAATTTATCTTTCTATAAGATAAGAGTATATTAAAATAATGTTAGTGTATATTAAAAATTAGTTTAGAACAAAGTTCTTACGTTGTTACATAAAACAAATAAAGAGAATAGATATAATCAAAAAGAGTGTGGGTATCTTCAGCTCCATAAGAGATAGCATTGTTAATATTAACATTGAAAACAAATGGTACACTTTCATTCGATAAAATGCATAGTTATTTAGGCAGATGATATATTGATCACAACTTTTCCAAGAACTAACAGATCGTCTATTAAGAATACGCAAATTCGATATTAATTGTATATAATCTGTCTAGGTGTTAACACAGTATTTTTTATCCACATAATATAATTCAGGTGATAAATACCATCATGATTACATTGACTTTTCGACTGTTACCAAAAATCAGCAAGACATATAGTTGGGCTAATTGTACGAGTTGACATCTTCCATTATATATATATATATATATATATCAAGTATGTTGTGCAGTTCAATTTACATGACATGAATCATTCATACAAAAAACCTATATTGAAGTTAATGATATAAATGGCGAGAATAAATCTTCGCAGACAAATTTAATAAATGACATTAACCCCGAATCTGTAGATGAATGTTATGATCCCTGTTTATAAATTCCAGTGGCATAAGGTATTTTTTATTTTTTTAGAAGCTTTCATCTGTTCCTATAGATATCATCAAGTATGAAAATATGTTTGTTTTTTTACATCCAGGTAATAACAGGACAACGAAAGAATAGGTGTAATCCGAAAAAAAATTAAGAAATGTGTTATTGTTAATTGTAAGTTTTGGAGCGTGCAGTCGCAACGCTGAGGTTGAATTTTTTAATTTTAAGATTGTGCGTTTTTGTACTAATATTGTAATAGAAGAATTCTTTTGTACTGGTAGGTTTTTCAGTTAATGTGGCATGAACTAAATTGTTCAATAAATAGAGTAATGTCACAGTTATTATCCGAAAGTTGCACGCCGGATCAGTTATTTTAATATAGAGTATGTGGTGCAGTTCAATTTACATGACATGAATCATTCATACAAAAACAGATATTGAAGTTAATGATATAAATGGCGAGAATACATCTTTGCAAACAAATTTAATAAATGAAATTAACCCCGAACCTGTAAATGAATGTTATGATCCCTGTTTGTAAATTACAGATGCATAAGGTGTTTTTTTTTATTTTTTACAAGCTTTCATCTGTTCCTACAGATATCATCAGGTATGAAAATATATTTATTTTTTACATCCATGTAATAACAGGACAACGAAAGAATAGGTGTAATCCGAAGGATGTTTTAAGAAATGTGTTATTGTTAATTGTAAAAAATTTCTTTCAAATGACAATAACGCCTTTATCCACATGTGTACTCAAAGCGTTGGTTTGATCCAGTGACAGGACCCAAAGAGTTTGATTTCAATACCCGGTAAAGGCGGTGGAAAATTTGAAGAGGGGAATTAACAGGAGATAACTGATAACTGACATCCATTAGACATGACACGTGGAACTAGAACAGTCTACGCCGGTGAGCGAAATAAAGGGTTCAGTTCGACTTCCCAACCACCTGAAGAAGGCCGGAGTGTACAACGGCCGAAACGCTGTAATAATATGGCGACTAAGATAAGGACAATAGTCCGAATAATGTAAATAGTGTACATAATACCGCATCTCAAAATATAGACAGATACACGCGTGTACATAATATTACTTTAAGTAAGCGATGCCTATCTGTCTATATTGACATTATTGACGTCTCTTCTGTTTGATTCACATTATAGTAGCCAATGGCTTAATTTCTCTGAGGGTTTTACTATCTCCCTATCCAAACATAGGCTACGTCGAATATGAACCGAAGAATGTAGTAGCCAGTCAGCAACATTCGTCAACCAGAACCATAGCAAACCATCTAATTGAACACAATGACAACATTTGAAATTTTAATCAGTAAGACCAAAACAAGTTACGTTAAGACCACAGCCTTTTGTGACGGCCAATACAAAACACTGAATACAAATAATCCGCGTCACATGAAAGATGTAATTATTTACCCACTAGATGTTACATAAAGTGAGGAAGTCGAAATCTTAATGAACTGAATGAGTGTTCAAGATTCGTGGTCTTTCAGTGAATATGCTAGTGGAATTCCGTTAATTCACTGGACAATATCAAATTTATTGTCTAAATTTTGTTAGATATTTTGAATTTTGTTTAAAGGCAATATTTTTACGCTTAATCCAGAAATCACTTTGGTTTTGTTCAACCAGGTCATCGTTTTGCGCTATGACCACACGATTTTTTTACGTTTCTGTTTACAGTAATATAAATTAAAATTTCACCCAATAAAACCTATTTCACACAATATAAAAAGATTATTGTGTTAATTATAGACTTATTAATTATAACCCTATATAGCTACATATATATTAACACCCGCCTCAAAATATTTATAAACCAATAAAACACAATAAAATCTTAACATATAAAAGCATACCAATAAAACTTTACTATACAAAACCGTAACATACAAATCAGTAATGTTATTTTATTAGTCATTGCAATTTATATATACCCCCAAAATATCGGGCGGATTTAGTAGTATGGATAACATTTGTAGCGTTATTTAGGAATACGGAACATTATATAAATCAGGAGCCAATTCTCCGTGTATAAATCGGTATAAAAATCACGATATTTCTCTTCAGCGATAGAGTCTCTCAGATTCCATTAACAGGTATGTCACTCTAACTGCTGATATTCAAGACTTCATTCGCTTTCACATACACTATCAAGAAACGACTCAGCAGCACTGACCAAACCTCAAAGTGAACGCATTCAGACACTCACGCCGTCGTCTATGTTGAGAGCTTAATTCTGTTTCGTTTATATCCATTAGTACTACGCATACATAAAGTATCTCACGAAAACATACTTCTAACGACATTTCACATTTTTACGTATGTACGCAATATAGATATTACTATATACAAAAACTTTTAACAACTGGAAAAAAAGCCTAATTATTCAATACATTTCGTTCATTCAGTATATTCCAGCTTTAATTCTTATATAAAATTAATATTATTTCTTAATGTTATGTTGTGTCCTTACACATGATTTTATTATTTTAATGTATATAATGAGATTTTTTAAAAGGCCAAATTACTAGCTGTCACGCAACATTTTATATTATTTTATTGAATAACGACACTCCACGTTCTAACGTTTAACGAAAACACGTGTAGAATGATCCCTACATACAAAGAAATTTTCGCCTTATATAATGCAGATTTTTCTTTTATTTCTTAAAATAAACGAACACTGAAGTGATACATGTACCTATTTATGTCTATTTTTTACTTTTATTTTGCATGTGAAAGAAATAGCATCAACCAAAAGTACTTGTAAATGTAAGCCCGACGTATTTTGCTACATATGCGAAAAATACACCTTAGTTTCTAACAATAATCAAGTCATAAAATTCATACAGCGTGCTTGCTTTCTTTATTTTGGTATTAAACTTGTTGACCAGGATAAACCTTGGGCCCAACACATGTTATATATGACGTAAAGAGTAATTGCGTTGGTGGTCCAAGGGCATGGAGAGTTGTCTGAATTTGGAATTTCCATGGTTTGTAAGGAGCCAACAATCCATAGCCCTGACGGCTATTTCTATGCTAATGCTCTGACGGTGATCAACTGAAAGACTGGAACATTGATTGTAACTTGATCTTCAATCAGAACGTGATGACATTCCAATATCTGTCTGTGGAGAAATTCCTGCCATTAGTAAGGAATAATTCTCCCGTGTTAAAAAATGAAGAAGAAAGAAAGAAAGAAGAAGAAGAAGAAGAAGAAGAAGAAGAAGAAGAAGAAGAAGAAGAAGAAGAAGAAGAAGAAGAAGAAGAAGAAGAAGATGATGATGAGGATGATGATGATGATGGTGGGATTTTGATGAAGATAATTCACATCCTTTTACCCAAAAAGAAATAAATTATCTAGTTCGCGATCTCAACTTCGCAATGCCCTCTGCTGATCTTTTGGCATTCAGATTGAGGGAAGAATTCTCTCTGACAGTGCTCGCATCACATACTGCCGCAACCATCATCATGAGTATCTCCGTTTTTTCATTGAACAGAAGGACTTCGTGTACTGTACAGATATTTTAGAGTTTCTGCACAAAATCGGAGCGTAACAGTATCAACCCAAATATTGGAGTATGTTCATTGACACAAGCAAGTGATCACTGAAGATTGTTCTGCTCCACAATAACAACCAGTTTGCGTCTGTACCATTTTCTCACTCGAGAACACAGGTAAAAATAGGAAACAGTAATGTATGTGCTGGAGAAAAATTATTATGATCCGCATATATATATATATATATATATATATATATATATATATATATATATGTGTGTGTGTGTGTGTGTGTGTGTGTGTGTGTGTGTGTGTGTGTGTGTGTGTGTGTGTATTTAGGCAGCAATCCTTCATTTCATTAAAAACGACTGACAAGGTACTTTTATTTATTTTTTATACAATTTCTCATGCGATCTAATAATGTTTTTCTTTTCGGATGATAAATTATATAAAAACTGTCCAAATGTTATTTTTACCCGAGCGCTTTCGGCTATACATCTAGCCATTTTCTACATGTATAGCCGAAAGCGCTCTCTCTCTCTCTCTCTGTTTGTGTTTCTCTTTGTCTCCCTCCATCTCTCTCTCTCTCTCTGCCTCTCTCTCTCTCTCTTGAGCTGTATCTTTTTCTGCTGGATATGCGTTCCGTTTTCGCCCATTTATCAATTAATTATTTCAAATCTGTCTACGCAGTCAGCTGCATATTCCATGATAAAATGAAAACAATAATAAACAAATAATAGATATTAAAAATATACAAAACGGAATGCATTCATTTAAGCAATGTTTGTAATACTATACTGTTATGCATGCATCTAGATGAATTAAAACGTTGTAGTGTTTTTTCTCTAACACATACTTGCTTAGGAGAAAAAGATGTACATGACATTTGCATTGTAATAGTCCCCAGTGTTATGTACCTGGCTAAGCCGTCGATATATAGCAACTTCTTCAGTTGCTTCCTTCCAGGCATTATCCAGTAAGGTAAAAATTCTATAATTGACATAAGATATTGACGTAGTATTGTTGAACAAAATTCTGGTGCCGCTATGTTAAAAATGGATGTTCCGCAGTACCAAATACAAAGTTGATATTTCAAGAAGCAACATAAATGTGTCTTTGGGTTGTTTTGCTTTCTATTTGAAAATATCTCACACTAAGCAAGTTAATATTACCGCAAAGACCCAAAGAGTTACAGGACATAGAAAAGAACGAAATTACGTTATTGAGAACGGTCAATAGAATAACAGACTTCAGAAGGCAGAAAATTGCGATTGACTTCTTATTTAATATTTTGAGATTGTATAGGGCAGGGAAGCAAGTGACCTGAAGTGTGTTCCACATGTGTAAAATGTAAGTAAAAAAAAAAAACTATTATAATTAAACGAACGGCTACAACTAACAATTCACACGGTAAAACGATGACATCTAGCAGCCTATTTAGTTGTACGCTTAAATTCACGTGGTCATGGTACCAAGAAGGAGAAGTCTTTACAAGAACTGCATGGAAATATTTATAGAAAAGCCACAGGGAAGGCACGTAACGCCGGTGGAAGTGTGACTGAATCGAGATGTTAAGTCAGGACCGATAAATGTACAGACACGTCTTTGGATTTGATCTCGAGATATATAGCAGGAGAACCAGACCCAGATATAACAACTATAGTCAATGTACACCTGAGATTCTGACGACAGAAATTGTCTGAAACGTCACTGTGAACCGACAAATATGCAGCTGACCTAGCAACTAATTCAATATAATCGCTTCATTTCATGTCATTAGAAAACATAAATCCAATAAAGCAAAATGTATAGCTCTACTGGAGGTTAGGCTCACCTATGACGGTTGAAGGCAATTTTTTCTCTATGTTGGCTAAAATATAGCAGATTAATTTTGAAGACGTTGGAATTGATATGCTATTTCTTGACCTGGTTAACAGAAATCACAAATTACTGTTCTTTTTAACGCCAGAATATCTGCTGATACTATATAATCTTCTTAGAGTCTCTCTGGAATGTTTCTTATGTATTGTGTTGCAGGCAACGAAATAAATCGAATTTGACTGCAATATAGTAATAATAAAATTGATTCCATTTGTTTTCATTAACTCATAGTGTTATATCACTTCTCTGCATCGTTAAGTTATATATGCCAAAATGATAATTTGTGATATCGTCGCCTTTGTCCGTTTGAACACGATGGAATATATAAGTATGTTCCCATGAACAATTCCAAACTGAAAACCTAGCTAGTTGGTATGAAATGGTTTACCTACGTATACTTGCTATATTTATCCAAAGGATCGGAACGAAAAATAGATCTTGGATATATTCCAATATAAATCCAGGGGAAAAGCAATAAAATAGAGCCTCAAGAGATAGGTCCTCTTGATGATAAATGTCAGGACATAAATCCAAGATAAACAACTACAGTAATTTTGTTAGCGAATTGATGGAATAGCTTCTTAGATCAGTGATATATTCTACTTTATCTCTAAGGATATTTACAAAGTCTTTCCTAGTTATTTGTTAAGTATTAGAGCCGAATCAAAAGTCAACATCAATGATGACGCTATGCATTCATCTTAAATAAATTACGCCAATATATCAAGATCCTCACAAAGTATATCTTCTTTTTTGATAGGGATATTAATAGGTCAGTCAATTCGCAATCCAAATGGTTTGACTGACAATCGTTTTTTAAGTAGATTAATTTTAATTCTAAATAGTTGGTACGTAATCTAGAGATATAGTTTCGTACGAGATGTTTCATATACGGAAGTGTTTTCGTACACCAACTTCGGGAGATTTTAATATAAACCCTTTTCAAACCAATATTTCAACCATACCACTGAAATGTTTAATAATTATAAACGTAGTTTAAAGAAAATAAACAAATAAGATTTATTATATATTGCCAATATCAAAAATTTACTCGTCTATTTTTTCTGAGTGAAGTGTTTTCAAAGATAAAACAAATATCTCACTGAATATTGTATATTTTTCACTATGAGGCAAAATGTATAATTTATAGGAGTAAGGTAATGCCATGAGTCTTTATGAAGTAAAGTTGAGTTGGTTTCTTTATATTTTACAAGAGATTTTCTTTTGCATTTCTAGCCAATAATGAATAGAAATAGTGAAATTTCATAGCTATTTAAATCCTAGCTGTGCCATGTCTGCTAAGATATATTTATGCCTTTCCAAAAGGCATATTTAGCTGGTTTTATTCAAAGATACCCTTCTCTTAGACTGAGAGCAACCCAGGATAAAAACTGGCATAAAAGTGAATCTTCTGTTAACTGCTATTTAACCCATGCCTGCTGCAAATACATTAGTGGAAAATTATTTTCACATGCTAGGATATTCTACCAAAATGTTTCTAAAAAAAAAAAAAAATTCTCAACGCCCCTCTCTCGTGCGCATGTGCATTCCTAGCAACATGACAAAATTAAGTCCGATGAAAGTCTGAAGGTGGAAATATGTCAGAAATAAACTTTGTCCACTTTGACATAGAATTTTCCCAATACTTCATGCGATATATAAACACATAAACACACACGCACGCACACACATACACACATGTATATATAATCATTTATTCGAAAATTATAACATAAAAATGTTATAAAATCACTACAAAAATAGGATTACAAAAATTGCAGGTTATGTTATAAATTCACTACAATTAATAGTCATTTTTCAACACTTCTGGTGTCTTATCAAGTGATGGTGTTGAATGTCGATTCTACATTCAACACCATAACTCGATAAGACACCAGAAGTGTTGAAACAAAATGAATATTTTTGTAGTTATTTTATAATATTTTTATGTTACAATTTTCGAATAAATGATTATATATGCTCTACTCTATATTGAGCACTCCTTTAAGAATAGTATTTGTTGGTTATTGGAATTTATTCCGTATACACCAATTGTAAACTTGTATATATATATATATATATATATATATATATATATATATATATATATATATATATATATATATACACACACACATATATATATATATATATATATATATATACATATATATATATATATATATATATATATATATATATATATCGTAGATAAAGGAACATTTTGTTCCTTATTTACTTAAAATGTAATATGCTTATGCACTTTAGGATTACAATTAAGTAAACTTCTACAAACTTTAGTCAAATGGTTAAAAACGTGATTAAATGCAAAGGCGAAAAATTCAATAGATTACATTATATAAATAAATAGACATATTGGCTTCTTTTCAAATTGTTAGTAATTTCCCGCCCAGTATCATAAAATTTGTCAATATTACCCTGGCGCGAAATGATATCCCAAAATAAAAATATAGATGGGCTGATACGGAACTATTATAGGAATTGTTGTCTGTTACATTCATTCTTCTCAGTCAAATTTATTCGACATTGCGTTGTATTGATGAAGTCCTTCAAAACACTTTGAGAAAGGATCGGGCATAAAATATCGACGATACCAACAATTATGCAGTTAGATGTAAACATAAATCTGCCAAAATGGTTTATACTAAACACACACAGACATAGAGGCAGACACAGAACACACACACAAACACACACACACACACACACACACACACACACACATATATATATATATATATATATATATATATATATATATATATAGAGAGAGAGAGAGAGAGAGAGAGAGAGAGAGAGAGCTGAAAAAGAAAATATTAACAAGAAGTTTATATGAAGGTATTACAAAAAATACTAGCTACTAAACACGATTCTAACAATCGGATAACTTTTTATAAACTCGCTTGCAAAATCAGTTGTTACTCGTAATTGAAATATTACAAATGGACAACATGGAAAATATACAATTGATTCAAATTTTATGAATAATGACTTGCCTTAGGTTTTACCATTTGAACCTGGATGGTCAGTATCTATATATTATTAGATATGCACGTAGGGAGAGCGTGTTCCAACGTTTGTTATGTCACATTAAACAAATGTTGCTTTATCACATTAATTATATAAGGTATCCGACAGGGTGCCATATCTAAAAGTAAATAATCTCAACTTTGAATGAAATAGTTGTATAACTCAAATTAATGCGATAAAAACAGTACAATACTGCAACGCACTCAGAACTAAAGATGTAGATAAACAGAAATGATTTATCTGGTTTATTAGTACAGTAATGTGTGTATATATATATATATATATATATATATATATATATATATATATATATATATATATATATATATATATGTATATATATATGTATGTGTGTGTGTGTGTATGTGTATGTATATGTGTGTGTGTAGAGAATCAATATATGTGTGTAGGTCTGTGTGTCTCTCCGTCTGTAGACATAAAAGGGAGTGTTAATGATCTATGTTTGATTTATTTTTTAGGGGAAAAATGGCGAAGATCAGCCCTTGAAATTAAATGAACATCTATAGGAAGAAAAACTACTTATCGATATTCGTTAAATGTGGAACTTAGATAGTTGGCATAAAAAGGAGTGTAACGAGTTATGTTTGATTTATTTTTGAGCGTAGCAAATGGGGCAGAATACCCTGGAAATTAAATGTATATCTATAGGAAGAAATAGAACTTCGCAATCTTCATTCAATTTGGAACATTGCTAGTAGATATCAATGGGAGTGCAATGAGCTCTTGAAAATAAATGCACATCTATAGAAAGAAGACTATTTCACCGATCTTCCTTAATGTTGCAACGTACATAGTAGAAACAAACGGGGGTTTGGTGAACTATGTTTGATTTATTTTTGAAGGATGTAATAGCCGTAGACCTCCACCGAAAATTAAATGTTGCTCTATACGAAGAAAAAATACTTCACCAATCATAGCATATTAGACATAAAAGGGGGGTGTAAAGAGCGAAGTTTGATTCACTTTGGATGGACACAGAACCTCCCATGAGTATAAGTTTGTATCTATCGAAAGAGAAAATACTTCACCGATTTTCATTAAATTTAGCACATAGATATAAAAGATAGATTAATGAGGCATGTTTGATTTATTTTCGAAGGTTGTCAATATGGCAGAACTTCCAAATGAAAGTGAATGTCGCTATGGATTCAACGATTACTGGACAGATTTTAATGAATTTTGGAAAATAGATTTTCGACAAGAGAGTGGATGCAATATGCCATGAATATTATTTTGATCAAAGGAGGTCCGCTTCACAAAACCCTCTGTATCTTTTTCTTCGATTTAAATGTAATTTAAAATTAGGTAAAAGACGTGAAATGATGCATATTTCCAAATTTTTAGCCAATTTTTAATAATATCAAGGCAACCTTATGGAGGCTAATTCCCACATATTAAAAGTTTTGGAAGCTCATAACTTGATTATTTGAATCTCTGATATCACGGTTTTTTTTTCTCATAGGGATATATGTTGATATATCTTGATATATTTTGAAGACAACTCCCAAAGTACTTATATAAAGTCCTTCCTAAAATGCCTCCCAAAAAGTTCCGTTTTTGACTATCTAAGTAATTACAACGGAGGAAAAAGAGAAAGAACTGAAGAAATTGAAGATCAACTGAGCAAGAGAAGGAGAGGAGACGTCGAAATTCACGAGCGTCAAAAACCAAGAATATGACTTTCTTTATTTTAAAACAGTGAAATCTATAACAACAAGGTCTGATCCATAAGTACTACTATATTGAAATATGCAACTTGATAGAAATCGAAACCAATTCTTCAACCCATTTGTGCCGCTTCTATATGACAGTTTCGCCGATAGAAATTGAACACAAGTCCGTATCCTGTCGGGAGATACATTTACTTTAGTAAGAATTCCCGATTCTCATTATGATATGCAAATTTATAAATAGGGGTTGTTACACCTTATTGACGTGACTTCTTGTAGATGAAACGAAGCTGAATGAGAGAACCGAGCAGCTGGAAAAAAATCAGAAACAATGTGCAAACAACCCAAAAGTCTTGAAATGTTTTATGTACAAGTAAAACCGGAAGACAGCAAATGTTATACAAGAGAGATGAAAGGTTTCAGGTTTTCGGTAGGCTATCCAAATTTAACAGCCAGACAAGTTAGGAATGAATGTTGAGTTAAGAATGTGATTTCACTTAATACGATACGGTGAATAGTATGCAAATTCAAATCGGACGAGTGTATAGCAGCCAGAAAACAACAATTAACTTATAAAGTGGGAATAGAAGATTGAAAGGCTCAAAATAATATCCAGAATAATGATGCAGAAAAATGGCAAAAGGGAATTTTTAGAGAGGAATTCAAAATAGCGACTCTTTCTAATACGAGATAATATCAAATTGAACCAGTAGGAGACAGGAACAATGTAAGATACACCAAAAATACTCTAGATTATGATGGCTGACTCGGAAACGCAAGTAAATCAATGTTATAAGAAAATTAGTAAATGATGATAGAAGACAAAATAGTGAAAATTTAGCTGACTATAGTCTAATCGTTTGCTAGATTTCGAAGATAGAGAAACATCTCAGCATGACGGTGACTCTTGACACCTGTCAGGTGCAACAAAATGGTTAATTGTGGATGAATATGGTTTAACTTTTTTAGGGCTGGTCAGCACGTAGTTCCGATCTCAATAGAATTTAAAAATTGTGGTAACAACAGAAGAAATAACGAAATCCACGCAATCTCTACAGCTAAGAACAATGGGGAAAATTCTCCATGAGTTAAAATGGGAATTATTCTATTCTCACATCTGTGACAAGATGATAGTGTTAATTGCCACTTAAAAATGATTATGAATAAAATCTTTTCATTTCAAACATCACTGTCTTTTAAGTAAACAAAATTCTAGGAAAATATTTTCAGTTATATCCTATTAAGTTCATGTCTGTCAAAATTCAAACCACCTAATTTTTAATTTTGCTTCCTTAGTTTGTCTTTATACTGAATGTTAATATTTCAAAAACTGCCAAACTTCACAGAAGCAACATAAGTAGTATTTGACCTATTCATAGAATCCTGTCCACCTTCAGAAGTAAAGCTATTTAAGAAATTAATAAATAAAAGCAATGCCAAATCAGGGATTTAGATGGCGTTTTTCCTCACTTACGGAAATTATAACCGGAACTATGTTTGGTTGACCAATGAGAATATGACACGAAATGGTTTGTAATTGGATCAATAATCAGATGCCTTTTTGTCCCGTAATTTCCTCTATAATGGTCTAAAGCACTGAGTTCTGCATAAAGAACACCAGCAACGAAAATTCAAGAAACATATTTTCCCCACCGACACCAGATACTCTCTAACTAGTAGAAGGCATTGTGAAGTCACGTCTCATTGAAGGATATCCCAGACTCTGAACCAACAACTCAAATTGCGATAAACACATGCTGATTAAGTCTGTAGTGCCAACAAACACCATACCTTGTATATTTTCGCTCCCAGCTGGAGACATTAAGTGTCTTTTAATAACCAACTGTCAGAAATTAATATTTTCCATTTTTATGTATATTTCACAATTGAGTTACGAAAAATATCTTGACTCTTTAAGCTGAGAACCATTCTAGAAAATCTTACCGATTATCCTGGCAGTCAGAAGAAGTACTCTTTGAATTGTTTCATCTCCCTTCAGAGGGAGTTGACAGAACAACTAGGCGAAAAAAGCATGTGGAACTCACAGAATCAAGATCACACCAAGTGTCGTGATAACGACAGAACCACAGTTCGAATTGAGGCAGTTTTCAGTGTCATATGTAGTAACAATATTTATCATTCTCATAATTTTGATATTTTATATATTATGTAATAATATTCTTTTTTTCAAAAAGAGATCAACTAATTTTTCAAATAAGAAAAGTGTTGAAATATGAAATCTTCTGATTTTTACAATTCCAACATCCAGCATCAACAGAAATACAGTAACTCAAAAATTATAAAATGCACTAAGAAATCATATTCTTATCCCCTTTGACTATGGGGTAAAAATAAAAGAAGTAATTTAACAAAAAACTGAAGTTTTTCGCGCTAGAAAAAACACACACACGCCACACACGCACACGCGCACACACACACACACACACACACACATATGTATATAGACAGAGGAAGTTGGGAGTAATCAATTGATCTGATCTGTATATATATATATATACATATATATATTAACACACACACATATAGACAGAGAAAGTTGAGAGTAATCAATAGATCTGATCTGTATATATATATATATATATACATATATATGTACATATACATATATTAAAAAAAACACACATACGCACACACATATATATATATACAGAGAGATAAAAAGTTGAGAGTAATCAATTGATCTGATCTGTATATATATATATATATATATATATATATATACACATACATATATTAACACACACACACATACGCACACACATATATATATAGAGAGAGATAAAAAGTTGAGAGTAATCAATTGATCTGATCTGTATATATATATATATATATATATATATATATATATATATATATATATATATATATATATATATATATATAAATATATATACATACATATATTAACACACACACACATAAATATATATATATTTATATATATAGAGAGAGAGAGAGTGAGACAGAGAAAGTTGAGGGTAATCAATTGATCTGATCTGCATATATATATACACTCATATATTAACACATTAACACACACACACACACACATATTAATATAGACAGAAAGTATATATATAGATAGATAGATAAAGTTGAGAGTAATCAATTGAACTGATCTGTATATATATATACATACATATATTAACACACACACACATATATATAGACAGAGAAAGTTGAGAGTAATCAATTGATCTGATCTGTATATATATATATGTGTATATATATATATATATATATATATATATATATATATATATATATATATATATATATATATTAAGACACTTACACACACAGAGAAAGTTGAGCGTATTCAATTGAGCTGATCTGTATATATATATATACATACATACATTAACACACACACAGATATATATATATATATATATATATATATATATATATATATATATATATATATATATATATATATATATATATATATATATATCACATTGAAGGTATATATTCTTCTGTATATTATGAATGTATTGTTATTATGGATTAATATTTTTATTTGATTATTTCTAATGATACATGTCTAATACTTCCCTTGACAATACAATTTTTGATTATACGTTCCATCCTCTTTTAGATCCTCAACGATTTCCTCCTGGAGAAATGCCATTTTGTTGGCATTATATATCGAAACCTATTATATTTTTATTACTTGAGGCACCCGCCTAATTATATTATTTGCTTATCTCATGTGCATATCTTACTAATTTTAGAAACAACCATTTAAACGAAAAGCCAATTATTCAAAACAGTCGCGCATCTGCTTTTGTTAAACTATTTTTGTAACTCTGGATTTTCGACAATTATTGATGAGGGCAAACGGTTAGAGTGCATTGCTGGATTGATTGGACTCCGGTCAAGATTCGCTGTGGTTTTAACAGAACTTTAATGTTACTCGATATGAAAACGCATTGCTTTTGAGAGAGTAGTTCCTCATTTGGTATAACCTTTATAATTCATTTTCTGAATTCGAGTTGTACTTGTGCATTTATTTGTTTTTTGCTAAAACGAGATAAAGAAGATTTCGTATTTTTAAGGACTTATTTCAATTTGATAAGAATCTCATGCCGAAATCCAATCCCGCTTTGATGTTTTAATTATCTCTGTGGAATACAACTAATGTATATGTTTATAAGGATTTATTTCCTTTTTTTAATTTCAAATCCTGTCTGATGACGTTTTTTTACAACTTCACGAAAAATATAACAGAAACAAATTACAAATGAAATAATTAACACATTACGAAATCATATTAGGGCTTTCTGATATAATACGTTAAAAAACCGCTAAAACCAATTTTTCAACCCTAACAGGGAAGAACCAAGATTGGATTACAGAGAGTTATATCTAGCTTTCTTTGATCATTTCTGTTATGCGACAGTCTGTATTTCATAAAGTTTATAAGAGTTTATAAGAGTTAGGTCAATGGTGGTGTAGGATTTCAAAAAGTCATAGATTGAAATATGACTTCCGAAAGCGTACTAATTCTACAGTTAAAATTAAAAACAGTTGTGACATGCATCCGGAAGCAGGGAACGCTGGTATATTGTTTACAAGTTTGACAATTGAGTTTGAAAATAATGTTCCATATTTGAATGACATGGAACACCCCAAATAGATTAGTAAAAATTAAAAAGAGTAAGTATTGATTTCATATAATCTTTCGCTCGACAACTTGCCATAACGTTCCACCATCTGTTACAGACTTTTATAGGTGTATATGAAGGTTTTAGTTATTATTCTATCGTTACAAGCGGTGTGAAAAAATACGTTTTGCATAACAACATAAAATATATAAGTCAATGATTTTTTCACCTTACAATTTGTTAAGGACAACAAATCTATATATCCACGCCCATCGTCTTCGCTTTCGTAAAGTATAAGATTTGTTGTCCATTACTATATAATGAAACATGAAAGTTCCATAATTACAGATTGTATTTCCAGAATCTTGACTGGAGTAAAGAAACATTGTGTCTGACGTGTCCTGTATTAGTAAATTGGAAATGTTTTATTTTCAGCAGGACAATAAAAGTTAAAAATCAGCAAACAATTCCAAATATTAAGGATTGGACATTTTCTACACCTTCCAAACTCATCAGATTTAGATCCCGTTGACATTTATTTACATCTGCCATTAAAGCATTTATCAATAGCAAACAATTCAGCAACACGAATAATGCAACCTCAGATTCATCTTTCATTTTCGAAAAATATGATTTCCTTAAACGTGGAAGCGACTTTTAGTATTTCTATTGGTCAGCAATAATTGAAATTATTATCAGCCATATTTGAATTATTACTCATATAAGTGTAATTATATTTTTCGATAAATAATATCAATTGAATTAAATTTAAGTAATTTCTTTATATAATTTCCGGTAAATCGTCATTAGTTTAAGATCACCCCACTATATTAATCAAGCTTTAAAATGAAATATTTTAAATCACACAAATAAGTTTGGTATATAGTAAAAGATAACGTATCGTTGCATATTTCGTAATATTATTATCATACACTTAGATATGTCTTCTATGTGCCATGTAACTTCAGGTTTTTGGTACCCATGGCTCCCTACAATTTTCTGTTCCTTGTAGCTTTTTATATCTCTCTCAAGCAATACACCGCCATGCATTACTCAAGATGTTTAAGTAGGTTGTGTATTGTTTACCTCTTTCAATTTTTTTCAGTCTGTCCTGCAAGAATCAAATGATTCAAGCCGTCTTTATTCATTTTGCACCCTCGAAATTTTAACTCTCTTTCGCTAAATATTCCTGCAGTATTGGCAATTCCATGAAATATATGATATAGTTAATTTTATCTAAGTTAGTTTCAACCTTATTGAATGCCCCACGTATGTGACCTTGTGTTGAGAAAGCAAATATTTTTTAACAGCAATAACATTGTTCGTTTGGTTCAACTATGTGTATAAAATTCATTTATTCTGGCAATAGATTTGCGAACTAGACGAAATCAGAAATGTGATATATTTGAGTGTTGTGCTTTATGGCACTTCATAAATTTTAACGTGTTAATAAAGATAGTTATTTGTCTTTGCATGTATACTCGAAGTTAACCAAAATTCCTTCTACATAATATCAAACTAATTTAATGTATTGGTTTGAATATTTTTCTCACTTTTCAAATCATTTTGCATTCTACATGAATATGTATTTATTAAATATATTTCATAGATGAAATTCTAGTCTCATGTATAATAGTAACATTTTTAATCGTTTCAATGCAAGAAAGGCAATAAAGCCACTAATACGCAAGGGCATGAGAGAACAGAGAAAAATATTAACATGGGGAACATTAAAAAACAGGAATGACAAAAGAAAACAATTGATATTGAAATCAGATTTTTGAAGAATAAAGAAGACTAGATAGCAAGAGTATTCCTCAAAAGAGAAGTATGAGAGAAGAATCAGTTATCCCAAAACGTACATTTACATATAGCCATTTCAACTATGATATAATGAAATCTTGTAGCAATCTAGTACTGCACCCAAGTAATATATTCTAAGTATCATAGAATAATTGCAATTTATAGAATGGTTACAGTGACTGTACGTTTCGACGTTGAGGAAGTGAGTGAAACCGAAATACCTGATCAGAGACAATAGAATTGCCAATTCTTCTTTCTAGTTTATGAAGAATTTATATATATTCATAGTAGAAGCTCTAGAAAAGAAGTAACAACAATACGTAAAAATGGACGAATGGTATAAATGTGTAAGATTCTGCTGAGTAGATCATCTAGCTTGTTATAGTGAATCAAATTACCTACCAGTAAATGTTTCAGGATATTCTTTCCACGTCATGACAATGCAAAACATTACGCCGAGAATTAATACTACTAAAACTGATGATGCTGTTATTATTATTATTATTATTATTATTATTATTATTATTATTATTATTATTATTTACTTTGATTTATGTTGCATAATAATTTCCTTCCCAGTCCCAACCAAAGAGCTAAGATGAGAAATGGCATCAGAACTTTTCCGTCTCCGTATATCTGTGAAAAATATTTTTAAAATAGAAATCCTATGATAACACACATTTTACATAGATAAAGCATTACGTAATGTGTGAATTCTACTTGTGTGTACAATAATTAGTATTTCTTTAAAGCATGGGCTATCGGAATTCCCCTCAATATGTCGATCAGAATTATTTCACACAAACCGAAGACTCCAATTAAAACTGGAATTGTTGATAGCCTCATATGTAATATTTTCGAGATTTCGATTTCAAGGTCCTTGTATGTTGATAGTTTTAAAGATCTTTAAAGAGACATTGAAATCTGCAGGGACTACCACCCCAATAAGAAGTTATATTTTCTTTTTTGCAGTCACTGATACCGAAGTCTGTGCGGTTAGATTTAATTGTTCTGTGCTTATTGTTGTCTCCCATAAAATTGTTACAGGTCCTAACTCTTTAACGAGGTCTGTGTGGTCTTCCTAGCATTTTCCTAAAGTTTCATTTCCGTGAAAGTTGTAAATTTTCCAATGGGGATATTGACTTACACCGTCATGCCTATTTTTATATTCAGCGGGTGTCGATAACGTACAGCGTGATAGAAGATGGTCAATTGTTTCTGGGTATTTATCCAAGTATCTACATTTTGGGCTAACACTATAAATGCGATGACATGGGAGAAACCTTCTTCTTCTGATGTCAATTCGCTTAATGCCAGCTATTGTTCACTTAACAATTTTGAAACTGTATTGCACCAAGGGAGAGCCAAGGTTTATATGGCTGATATTCTGTTTTATATTATTATTATTATTTAACACGGTATTCAATACCAGACGCATACCTCTGTAGTATTCTATTCTTAATTTTTATTTTTTGGGTATGTTGTATTCCATTTCCTTCTATAATCCCTAGGTACCTATATGTTGAGTCTTGACTCAATGTTGAATCTCGCCTAATGCATGGAATAATAATGCAACACAAAATGTACTTAGAACAAGAATGTATTATAACAAGAAAGTGTACACAATAAGTACATATAGTATTTCTGTATATTTCTGGGAAGACGTTCCTGGAGAATGTGTTGACTAGTCGCAGTCGATCAGAGTCTCTAGTTGGATCTCGTGATTCCTCCTCTCGTCCTCCGGTACCAACCACTATTTATATAGTTGGTAGTCACCTATGCAGATTAGGTGGATCCTACGCAATACCCCCCTCCCAAGCCTTGGAATCCTTTTGGATTTCAAACTGGCTTCTATATGGGATGATGATTATGGTTATTTCTTTGTAGATCCCCTTTGCATAGTTCATATGTATATCTTTTTTTTTTCAATATCTTTTTCGTTTTGGATTCACGTCCAATGGGTCCGTGAACTTTCGTTTCCTACCGGATCTTCTCGGTTCAGGAGCACTCTGCGGAGGTTCTACTTGAAAAATATCATACATTACATCAATGGGATATTCTTCCTCATCCGGTATACTCTCTTCATGCTCTAGCACGTATCATTTTTTGAGTTGGTTCTGGTGCCTTTTATGAGTATTCTTCGGCCCTTTTAATATGTAAATCAGGTCACCGATTCTCTTGTCCACTATGCCTCGCTCCCAGAACTCAATGTTGTTTCTATAGCACTTGAAAAAGACCTTCTCTCCGGGGGTGTATCTTTTTGTAGCTGTATACATAGTGTTCTTTATTCTATTTCTTCCTGGCAAAAGCTTGTCAAACACTGACTTAACTTTCCTAGCGAACATTAGTTCTGCTGGTCCCATGTTTGATGGTGTTCTCTGGTTAGGCGTGATTCTATATACTTGTAGGAATTGCTGAAGCGCCTTTTCCGTTGGAACTCCTGATGCTTTTTTCAGAGCGCGCTTTAACGTATCTACAAATCTTTCTGCGAGTCCATTGGATCTCGGATGATACGGCGGCGTCGTTATGTGGTTAATTTGATATAACTCACAAAATTCCTTAAATTGGTCAGAAGTGAATTGTGTGACATTGTCACTCACAATACACTCTGGCACACCGAACCGTGCAAATAGTTCATGCAAAAAAGTTGTTGTGGTATTGGACGTAGGCTTTTTGCAGCGTAGTACTTCCGTCCATTTTGTAAAGCTATCTACTACTATTAAGTAGTAATAATCTTCTACTGGACCAGCGAAATCAATGTGTAATCTTTCCCACGGATGATCCGTCTTTGGCCATGGTTTGTGTACTATAGGTGGTGCCTTAGCTGCTAACGCACACCCTTTACATCGACGAACCATGTTTTCGATATCCACATCCATTCCTTTCCAATATACAAAGCTTCGCATTAAGCTTTTTGTTCTATTAATCCCCGGGTGACCCAAATGAAAGTCCCGTAGGATTCTTTTCTGCAACTTTTTTGGTACTACTACTTTCTCTATACTTGCGAAAAGCACGTTACGTTTCTTTTTAAATATAGGCATAGTATTTTCTTTTAATTCAAATTTAGCTTCAAACTTGTTACATCTTCCAAGACCAGGTGTAATGGTTTCCGGAAACTTTTTCTTTAATTCCTCTTTAATGTCCTGTCTTGTTTGCGTATTACTTTCTACTTTTCTGCAGAATGAGTTTAACGGTTTATCCCACAATTCGAATGTTTCAATAAAATCTGTACCCAACAAGTTTTCTCCATTTCTCAGAATGAAAACTTTTATTTTTTTAACGATCCCATTCAATTTCATTGGAAGTACAACCTCGCCTTCGAAGTTAATTTCCTTTCCAGTTACCGTTCGTGCGAGTTTCGTTGACTTCATTATTGTAGGCCTTTTTAAAATTTTCCATGTTTTATCGTTCATTATTGTTAAATCTGACCCCGAATAGAGTTGAAATTTGATATTCTTTTTGAATATTTCAGTCGTCACATATTTCCTCAAATCTCTATCTGATTTGATATTCGAATTTGTTTGTCTAATTCGGCTCTTGAATTTTTTCGTTTTACAACACGATCCTTTGTGACCATTCTTTTGGCACACGAAACATTTCTTATTTCTATATGGGCAATTTACCTCCCAATGTCTTTCGTTACAACGTCTGCAATTATATGGTGGGACCTTTTTATTTTCGTTCTTTTTATTTTCTTGTCTATTATTAAAATACGCTGAATTTTTTCTCCAATTTTTCTCTAATGGGTACTTTGACTGCTTTTTTATTTTTTTAATATAAGCAATACCAGCTTTTTCGATTTTTTGCGACTCTTTCTTTAAACTTAAGGCCCGTTGACACTCCTCTGCTAACTTTTGCAGGGTAAGGCCTTGTTCAGATTCGAGTTTAGACAAAACTCTACGTCTTATTTCGGCACTCTTACTGGATACCAGTCCTTGAGCAAAAATTAAGCACTTGAATTCTTCAACCGTAATCTCTGCCAATCTGAAATTGTCACAATGTCTATTCACTATAGCTGCATATGTTAAGTAATCCTGATCGTCGGATTTAGAGACATTCATGCATAACCATCGCTTATGCCAAAGCGACATATTTACTCCAAACAGCTCTTTTAGCAATTTCACTGTTTCCGAGAATTGCAATTCAGTTGTTTTTCTCGGTAGAATAAAATCTACAAATTTGCTATGTTCTGCTGTACCTAGCTTTCTTAGTAATAGACTGACTTTTCTTGAATTCGACCAGTTTTCACAGTCTGTGTAGAAAATATCTTCATATCGTTTAAAGTACGCTTCAAACGTTTTTTCTTCGTCTGGCACATAGTTGAAAGTTTCCAGCGAATTAAATATGGTGTTATTAGAATATGAAGAATTTCCCTCATTTGCCTGATAGTTGTTTAATTTGTCCAGTGTTAACTTTTGAATTTCTAAAAGTCTTTCATCTTGTTTTTCTTGATATTTTTGTTGTCTTTCATCTTGTTTAACTTGATATTTTTGCAGCGCTAACTGTTGTTCTTGTTGTCTTTCCTCTTGACGTTCTTGATATTTTTGTTGTGCTATGAGTTGTTCCCTTATTAATAAGGCAAACTGTTCCTGCTGGGATTTGAATAATTCAGATATGACTTTCGATAGTTCATCCATTTTTAGCTGATAGTGTTCATGCCACAAGGAATATACTTTTTAATTTGTGTATCCACGAATATCATATATGCTGACCAAAAAAATCGAAACAACGTACGAATTTTCTATTTTATGTCTTTCTTTTCCATTCACGCCCGTGCTAATCAACTTTGGTATTTTTTTTTTTCGTGAACAGAGAGCGTCGGACTTTTTTTTTTTTCGTTTTCGACTCCTGTTCGCGTATTTCAATGACAACGTCTGATTTTCTTATCAGAGGTAATTCGTCACTATATTGTTGAACACATAATTTAAAAAAATAATTTTTTAAAGTTTGTTACCTTTCAAAGTCGACACGGTGTATTTGTGCTCCTTTTAAATCCATGCATGTTTTTGCAGTCGGCCAATTTTTCTTTTTAGAGGGTGTCTCGTTGTAGATAATTTTTTAATTTAAAATTACCGTTATTCGTTTACGACACCTTTCAATTTTTCTGAGTGAACGTTCCTTTATGCTTAGTCGTTTTTAACGAGTTCTACATATCCAGAAGTTCAGAATCCTTCGTCGTTACGTTAACGTTGGACTTTGAATTAATAGTTTTTTTTTTCAGCCTGGGTTCTTCAGTGACTTGTCCCAATTGT
This sequence comes from Acanthosepion esculentum, assembly GCA_964036315.1. NCBI lineage: Eukaryota > Metazoa > Mollusca > Cephalopoda > Sepiida > Sepiidae > Acanthosepion > Acanthosepion esculentum. Next base: position 46,684,502 of record OZ038475.1, read on the forward strand.
TGACAAACTCTCACTATTAATTCTTTCTTCTTTCCGTATGGTTCGTTCTACTTCTTTGCCATTGTTGAAACTTGGCGTATGGTTCGTTCTACTTCGTGGCCATTGTTGAAACATGACGTATGGTTCGTTCTACTTCGTCGCCATTGTTTAGTCTTGACTCAATGTTGAATCTCGCCTAATGCATGGAATAATAATGCAACACAAAATGTACTTAGAACAAGAATGTATTATAACAAGAAAGTGTACACAATAAGTACATATATTATTTCTGTATATTTCTGGGAAGACGTTCCTGGAGAATGTGTTGACTAGTCGCAGTCGATCAGAGTCTCTAGTTGGATCTCGTGATTCCTCCTCTCGTCCTCCGGTACCAACCACTATTTATATAGTTGGTAGTCACCTATGCAGATTAGGTGGATCCTACACAACACTATAAGATTCTTCTTATTCCAGTTCCCTAATCTTTGAACAAAAATCTAGATTTATTGAGTGTGTTTCTGTAATTCTCATTTTCTTGAATGTTACTTTTTCCGAATTACTGAGGCGAAATCCATACATCTGTCGTACTGAAACAATTTACAGTATTGAGGAGAACCTTGAACATTGGGTCCTCTTTCGCAAAGATTATTATTATTATTATTATTATTATTATTATTATTATTATTATTATTATTATTAGTGTGTGTTGTGTTTCCAGCTTTGTATCCCTTAGAGTCGTGTCCAATCTCTGGTCCTTAGGCCTTATAGAAGAATTGTCATTTTATTGATAGCACATTTCTTAGTATATGTGATATTCCTAGTAGGGAGATCTGGACAACTTGTATGTTGATCTTACCTTAAATACTATTAGTTAAATAGTCCTTTTCCTTCCTCATGTGGCACAGAGTTCCGATTACTATCGTTACACTCTTAGTCTTCATTCCCAACATCCTGTTAATCTAGATCTCCAGGTGTTTCTATTAGGACAATTTCTCGATACTTTTCATCGAGGTGTTTCTCTCAGGTGGTACTGCTATGTCAATAATCCTACACGACCTGAATTTATTGCCCTTTATGATAATATCAGATCTATTGGCTTTTAATTCACTCTCAGTTTGAGTTGGCATGTCCCAGTAAATAGTTACATCGCTAATTTCGGTAACTGTATCTGGTTCATGCTCATTTGTTTCGATTTTATGTTTTTAGCATATGTTCCAGTGCACATATGTATCTACCTTGTCATATCTGTGGATATATTCACTTATTATTATTAGTAGTAATACTATTATTGTTATTATTATTACATTTTGATTTCTGCTATGGTCTCACTACCTATCAGTTTGTGGAAGACCTAATGCAAGTCGTGGTGTGTTGTTACATTTCCTCATTTTTTTCTAACTCCCACAACATTATTAGCGTTACATGAACAAAGTTCTTCTTAGTCTGCGGGGTGTACATATCAAGACATTTATTGTTTTTTCTCTGAAGCTGGGAATTACAGGACGTGTTCAGAGTGCAGTTGTAATCCTTTTTTTGTATTATTCCAAGCGCGCCTACTATGACTGGAACTATTCTTGTTTTCAATTTCCCCATATTTTTCGATTTCAATTTACAATTCTTCATAATTCAATCATTTCTCAAATTCATTATATTTATTATATGTATTTCCTTTGTTTTCTGGTGTATACTTATTTTTCCTGGTTTCTCCCAGACACTTAAGGTAAGAAATGGCATCCTGGCATTTTCAAATGAGAAGTTTTTTGTGTGTGCGTGTATGTGTTTGTTTTCATGTGTTTGCTTTTCTGTTTCAGTGTGCGTCTGTGATTGCGTGTGCTTGCCCGTGTGTGTGTGTGTGTGTGTGAGAGAGAGAGAGAGAGAGAGAGAGAGATAACAAGTGGTAGAGAGATTGTTGTATCCACCAAGAAAGAGATTGATAGATATGGAGATAGATTTTATAGAGAGAAAGTGATAGAGATGGAGACAGAATACGTCTGACTCCTTTGTTCGCTTTTGATATTTTTAGTGGAAGTTACAGACGCAAAAAAATATTAAGAAAATGTATGCATTCAACGCAAAAAAATTAATCATTTATGAAAAACATTTGCGCGTTTTGCTGTAAGTCATCTAATAGAACTTATATATTTGAAAAAAGTTTATTTAACGAAAACGCTCACAGCATCGAGGACATTCTGGGCGTCCAGGAAACTGACTACTTGACTGAATCATATGATGATAAATAATACTGGCCATCTCGTCTATTATGGTTACATTTAAAGAGTTATTTTTTTAAAGGTGAGACGTTTTCTCTGTTTTCCTCTTGGCATCACGCAACGCTCACTAGTCCAGTGAATAAATAATAAGAGATCCATGTGAGATTTACTATCTATAAAATAAATATAAATTTTAGTCCATTTATTAAATCATATTTCCACGAAAGAATCGCAAACTGTCCCAATAGGGATACCATCAGACATGGAGAGCTAAACAATAACGTCACATATAAGGGTGTTAATATCTTATATTTCACCCCAAAACTGTCGAATCTGTAATAAAAAAAAATGACGTTACAAAGAATAATTAAAACCTAAATTGTGCAAACCAGCTAGGAATTTTTTAATCACAATCAATTCGCAAAAAAAAAGACGAAAAATCCCTAAATTGTACTATGAAGCTATTAGCGTGGTTCGGGTTATATATTGGCCTATACCTACAGCTTCTCTCCTGTAATTGTTTGGTTGATTTTTGAAATTCATATAATTTCCTTCGCATTTTTAATAACGTGATATTATAGCAATGGAAGATAAACACAAAGTAGATCATATTAAATCGTGTTGTGGTGTTCGCATGCATTCTATCCTGGATGGATTGTCGCAAAAAAGTCGTAATCATCGTATACGTAACATAGTTTCACTTCACTACTATAGCACTGTTGAAACTTGACTAATGCATGGAATAATAATGCAAACACAAAATGTAGTTAGAATAAAATGTATTGAAACAAGAAAGTGTACACAATATTTACATATAGTCTTTTGTATATTCCTGGGAAGACCGTTCCTGGAGAATGTGTTGACTAAGTCGCAGTCGGGCAGAGTCTCTAGTTGGATCTTTTGATTTGCCTCCTTGCCTTCCGGTACCAACCATATTTATATCGTCGGTACTCCACTATGCAAATTAGGTGGATCCTACCACAACAAGCACATTGTTTCCCAATGATTTTAATCGAAACAATTGAATTTCTTCTTCGTTAGGGGTTACGTATCTTGCCATCATTACATTCAATCGCTCCCAACAGAAATTTGTTTCCTGCCGCTTCTCTCCTAAATTTGTCATTGCGATATAAACAGGTTTTATTTCAGAACATTATCTTCAGTTTTAAATTAAAACAATATTAGCTGAGTTCTTTGGTCCAACGTGGAAATGAACTAAATTTACATCTAAATACGAAGAGTTGTCTGTTGCAAGTAATTCGCAAGGTTGCATGTGAATACATTTTATTTGTCAGAAACAAAGAGAAAAACGTACATGATGAAAATGATATAAACATGATGAAGATGATGTAGACATGATGAAGATGATATAGACATGATGAAGATGATGTAGACATGATTAAGATGATGTAGACATGATGAAGATGATGAAGACATGATTAAGATGAATTATGAGAAAATATATCCCGTGATTATTGTCAGAAGAATCTTGATAATATAACCATTGATTTACCATTGATTTAACGAATAATTTAACCATGTGTTTCACCAAGACGTGAAATAATATAAACAGCTAATTAATAGACAAACTGTTTCGAATTAATTCAATATCTTCAAAATAGAATATTTGTTTTCCTGCAATATATTATCCTATAATTCCAGGACTGGCAAAACAAAACACATTTTTTTAAAAGTATGGAAAAGTTTGCAAAGAGAACATATGCTAACATATTCACAAGACAAAGGATGAATGACTTGAAATGTATTGTCATACGGCTTCCATCTTTTCCTTGCATGAATAATACACAATCTATAACTTTTTTTCTCAGACGCTCCCTCAGTTTAGATGTATCTCTATATGTTCGCCGATTCCATTTGTCGATTCCTGTGTATCACATCCTGGCAAAGAGATCAAAGAACATCTTTGAGAACAATACGTCACTTGTGCAGTTTGATGAGCAATAAGGACAAGTAAAAATATGATGAATGAGCATATCCAATAAAAATATAGGGCCAACGTATAAGACAGATGCATGCATATATATAATTTAGTACAATACAATATAAATATTTACACATACTCACACACACACACACACACACATATATATATATATATATATATATATATATATATATATATATATATATATATATATACATACATACATACATACTGAGGATGAATTAAACAGAGTGAGTCAAAATAAGAACAGGATTTAAGGAGAAAGATGGCGAAATTAAAACTGCATTTAACATTTTAATAAACAAATTTGGGAGAAGCCGGAAGCCACTAAGAGAATTTCGCACGCCTGGAGTGTGAAAGAAGACAAAAATTATCAATAAAATTATGCTCGGCCGAAAAACTGCGGAGGTTTGTAAAAAAAAGCGTCCAATCCATTATATTCACTCATTATATTCTCTCTCTTTCTCTCTCTCTCTCTCTCTCTCTCTCTCTCTCTCTCTCTCTCTCTCCCTCAATATATATATATATATATATATATATATATATATATATCAATTATGTGGTGCGGGTTCAATTTATATTACGCGAATCATTCATACGAAAAGCAGATAATATATATATATATATATATATATATATATATATATATATATATATATATATATATATATATATATATATATGATGAATACCTGTAAATTTAATTCTAGCTTAAATCTTTGTATGAAAGCGTATCAGAAATTGAAAAATGTAAGAAAATCACTATGTTATACTCTGCATTGTTTCTGACGTCATATCACTGAGAAATTATAATACAGTATTTCAAACTGAAACACGTAATAGTACTCAATAATTTACAGTCTATAGCATATAAGAAACTGGTTAACTCGACATCAGATACACACGTCATCTTACCCATAAATGAGTATAAACATGTCGAAAAGAAATGAATATGCTAACACGTAAGAAGACGAAGTAATACAGGAAGATATAAACGGAGTAAGCACGCAAATAACTCATAGCATTGCTAACATATATATATAAGAGACTACAGAGGCAAACACTCAGCGAAAAAGCAGTTCGATCAATAGAACACAATCATTTCCGAGGCCAAAGGACTTTATTCGTATGAGACGCCAGGCGTTGTATCTCTTTGTTCGATTCGTTGGCAACTGACATCAGAGAATTGAAAGTGTCTGAGTTGCGATCAAGATTAACTGAATACGAAACGAATTTTTGTTGAAGAGACTTTCTAACACTAAGACGGAAAACTTGAAATACAAATGTAAAATAGACAAAGCAATAAAAAATACGGATGTCTCTATAGCAATACTGATTTTACGAGCGTATTTTCTTGTGAAATTAAAATAATGACGCAATCAAACAGGAGTGTTGTATTTGATTTTTTAATTCTAAGATCTTTCTGGGTTGGATGTGTAATGTTACACAGAATTAGCAGACTGGCTCCATCTGTTACAGCGCATCAGCCAGTGTGGAAAATATTGAATAATTAAGCATGTTGTACAAGTAAAAATTTGCATAGTTCCTTATTGTTGTTACATAGACCACATTAGCAAAGATATTGAAAAGAGAACCGCATAGCTAACTTCTTTATAATCAGAACTCATCTAAATTCTAACTACTACTACTAATACTAATAATAATAAAAATACTACTAATAATAATAATATGCATTTTTGTAGTTCGATATCTGTCATTCCATGAGGGCAAGATGATCAAATTTAAAATTTAATTTTGCATTTGAAACGTTATGTCTTTTAGAAAATAACATCAGTTGAAATACAAAAATAGCCATAAAATTGATTCCAAAGGACCGGCTTATATTATTTTCCTGTAATGAAAGGTTTGTTGACAGAAAAAGTAATTAAGACTTCTGACACAGATATCGGCTTCTATTTTATCCAGTCGTTTTGCATTTACTTCTAAGCGTGGGCTTGCATAATTAATTCAATGATACACATTAATTTATTTCTAGAATATTTTCTAAACAAATGTTAAAATATAATAATTTATTACCGGATAATTTTCGAAAAATTCAAATTTTTTTTTTAATTATCTAATAACTAATGGCTTAAAAATAACGATATTTGTTTTCTTTATCTTCAAAGATTTACGATTTTATTAATCAGAATAGGGTGGGGATTTTTCGGATTAAGGGAGAGGAATATATTATTTAAATATTTTATTTCAAAATCATAGAGTATACAGTACATTGCACAGCACGTGAACAGTCACAACACAAACATAGAAAATACATTTAAAAACTCGTGTAAACTTACAAACACTGCGTGTGTGATGCACTGCGTATAGACACTTATTTAATATATATATATATATACATATATATCTATATATATATATATATATATATATATATATATATATATATATATATATATATATATATATATATATATATATATATATATATATATTAGAAAATGTACATTGCATAGCTTGTAATTAAAAATAGGGATTTAGAGGAGGTAAATAGCAAATGACCGAAGTTGATACTATTTTCAGGTAATCGGAATTATGATGACGGTAGCTCGCAATTCGGTACAGAAAATGAAAACAAGCTTCATTCTTGTAGCACAAGTCGCTAAAACCACAATTTGTATAGATAATATTTGTTTTTAAACACAAATAATAATGATAATAAGAGACATTTTTTTTTCTTCGGGGGCATCATTGATAATTTCATGATTCACACTAAGTTTTTGTCATTTCCAATGATATGTCTTTTCGTTAGCAATGCAACCAAATTATGCCAACAAACTTCCTCCGAATGGACTCGGAGTCTGTACAATCACCGATATTAATTTGTTGGTGATTGTTGAAGTTCCTGTATTGCTGAGTGCGTTTATTTCTCCCAGATCACTACTCCCTTTTCTCGGGCGAAGATAATGCAAGGACACATGGCACAGGGGATAAAGGCGTTGGTTAGATCCAGTGACAGGATCTAAACACTGAGTTCAATACCCGGTTGAGGCATTGGAGAAATTGGAGAGGGGAATTATACAGTAGATAACTGATAACTGACATCCATTAAACACGGCATGTGGAACTAGAATAGTTTACCCCAGTGAGCGAAATAAAGGGTTCAGTTCGACATTTCAACCACCTGAAGAAGGTCGGAGCGTACAAAGGTCGAAACGTTGTAATATATATGGCGACTACAATGAGGACAACAGCCCGAAAAATGTAAATAGTGTACATAATACCTCATCTCAGAAACATAGACAAACACTACTGCAGAAAATTGAGACCGAGAATTATTCACGATTATATGCAACATCTCTTTTATCGCAATCCTGATTGAATCTAACATGAAGATGTGTTTGTGAATAACTTCTAATAAAGTCGTGTCCCACCATATTGTCTCGTGTAATATTTGCAAGAAAACAAACATAAATAATATAAGCATATAAAATATGATTACATATACAGAAACATAGGTTGATAATTTATAATTACTCATTTCAAGAATACGTGTCCTTGCGTATGAGAAGTGCTTCCTGGGATATATATATATATATATATATATATATATATATATATATATATATATATATATATATATATATATATATATATGAAGAAATATAGTCTTAAAGTGTGCTATATTTAGGGGATAAAGTGTTCAATATCAGCGATAGAGCGTGTGTAAATATAAAAGTGAACTTAGAAGTCAACACTTAGAGGCGACAGTCTGTTTCTTGCTAGATGCAATCGTTAGGCCACGAGTGATGTTATTTTTCTCGGCTATTTATATATAAGGGTCAGTGGTGCATTATGGGTAGTCTGTTTTGGCAGGTATTTTACCGGAAGTCGTTTATTTGTGTCAAATTATTTTGCTTGATTTTATTTAATTTATTTTTGTTTTTTATCCTTTATATTTATTTTATTTTTATTTTTTATTTTGATCGGTGTTTCTATTAACGTAGTAAAAATTTGTTTATATAGCTTATTGTCGGTAGTCTATTATGGCGGCTATTTTACCGGAAGTCGTTTATTTGTTTATTTATTTGGGTCAAATTATTTTGCTTGTTTTTATTTATTTTTTATTTTTATATTTTATCTCATATATTTATTTATTTATTATTTTTATTTTTTATTTTGATCGGTGTTTTTATTAACGTAATAAAAATTTGTTTATATAGCTTTTTTAATTATTTTTATTTGGGAAGATAAAGCGATTTGTTGAAATTTGGGGTTGATTGTTGTGGTTTGTTCTGACTATTATTTTGGCGGGAACAGTTTTTAATTTATTCATTTGGATTGATTATCTTTATTTGTTTTTTCTATAATAGACTACCATCATTAAACAGGATATTTCTGCCGATGGACGCCAATTTACGTCGAAAGATATCTCATAGGCAACTATTTGATTCCATGATAAAGATTATCCATCAAAATGGCGCTCATATGGCCCAATAATTCATTATGTCAATAAATCTTGTAATATTATTATGCTTTACTGTTAAATATATGATCAAGTCATGTTTAATATATATAATCATCCTTCATTTTCTCCTACATATTTCAAGATAGGCTATTTTCATTGAAACGCTATTTGCGCGGTTCACCCAAAAACTGTCGAATCTGAAATAAAAAATGAAGTGCGTTACACAGAATAATGAAAGCCTAACAATGGTTTTGTCATTTTGTGCAAACTTACTGGGAAGTTTTATCAAAGCCAATTCACACAAAGCCGAGTAATCCTAAATTTCACCGTGAAGCTATTAGCGTGTTTTGGGGTATATATCTATATGCATTACTTTACGGGACTGTGTAGATCGTACATAATTATAGTATTTGAAATACACAAATTTTGAGTTGCCACCAACAACCTAGATTTGAAAACTGTAAACAATCTAGACTCATCACGTGTCTATCTTCATATATATACTAGCAGCATGGTCCGGCGTTGCCCGTACTTGATTCAAAAACTCATACAGCAATCGCTATAAATTGCCTTAAAATATTTTTGCCCTTCCTTGCCTTTAAAGGAGTGCCCTTTGCCGTGCTGATGTTGCTACATGCCTTACTTCTTGCCTATCTCACACTGCGAATTTTTTCTAATCTCTATACTGAACATTAAATTTCTTACGAAAAAAGAACTAAACAAAATGAACAAAAAACGATCAGATTTAAAAAAAGGACTCGTAACTGGAAAAACCGAATGAAAAAAGAATGTTAACAACAAATACTTTTTCACACCCAACCCAGTACTGCGGAATCAGAATCAACGTTGAGTTTGAGCAAGCGAATGAGCCAATTGGAGTAAAGTGTCATGCAGATTAAAATTTTTCCCACTTGTGACGAATGCAGCTATCAATTTATTTGCATGGTGGCATGCTAGATAGTATTCGTGTCAGTCAGCTGTTGGCTCTCACGCTGGCCAATAGAATCTTCCTGCCTATTCGAGGCAGCAAACTATAGACTATCATACTGGCCAGTAGAAAGTGGCCGCAAACTACATGAAAACTGCCGTACAAGCATGAAAAAATCGATTATTTCCACTATCGATGGGAGTTGGGAAATGCAAAGTCAGTGTTGACCTTCCACTAACTTGGAGCATGTGCATGTAAATTTTGGTGCAAATCCGTCGAAAATTGCGGCTGTGAATTCGTCACACACACACACACACACACACACACACACACACACACACACACACACACACACACACATCCTGCCTTTTATAGATAGAGATTCTAGCGAAAGTGAATGATGCGTTTCGAAATTGGCGTTTAGTTTCTAAAACCGCGAGCCGTGGGATGTTATGATATTTCGGAAGAGATATTATTTCTAATTAGATAGCTATGCTATGATATTCGCTCTCTTATTAGAACAGTTACTGATTAGCTCGGCATTGTATGATGGCATCCTTGCTGGGACTTAAATTGACTAAATACGAGATGACAGACCCCTCTCTGAATTATGTCAAACATTTCAAGATATACTGCAGGTGAAATAGATCATATGTGACAGCCGTGTTCAGTGCTCAGCCAAGTGGTAGATTTATAAATGTATGTATATTTAACACAACAGTGTTTACTTCGCTCAAATCCGTCTTAGAAATATTCGCGCTCAAAGTCTCAGTGTTCGTGGTTAAAGTCTCACTGTTTACGTGACTTACTGTGTTATTTACGATTAGTGTGACATATTATGGTAGAGTATATATAAGTCGGTTTTCACTTGTTCGAACAATGAGAGTCAGTATTTACAGGGCAGTTTTCACTGAGATGTAACTCACGGGTTAAATGCCAAAGAAAACATATATATGTGAGGTAATAAAACTGAGAGTATCTACTATCTATATTTCTCATGTTGTCTGTCTGTGTGTCTGTCGTGGGCGTTGTTACCTCGCCCAGACCGCATTTCTCACCCGATTTCAATGCGGTTTTCACTACAAGTTTGCAAATGGCTGCCGTAAGGACATGACGGAGCCGGATTTTTGAGTTCAGACTCAGGTTTCGAAAACATCGATAATCGAAAAAATCGATAATCAAAAAAATCTGCTTACAGAAGGAATAATCGCATTTCAACCAAATTTGACACCCTTTTAGAGTCTACCATTAGAAGTATTGTCCAGAGGTTTCATGACCACGGACCCCTACACAGCGTGGGAAATGGATAAAACACAAAAACCTATACACCCAGATTGCGCCTGAACCACATGTCGGTTTTTAGTGAAAACCGAGCGGATTTATGAGGAGGCCATTGGGAGTTACCATGTGAAGTTTCAACTCTGAGCGTCTTACAAACAGAGTGCAAATCGACAATCGCCGGCATCACGTGCCTTAGAGCCAAGCTGCATATGCAGCAGGCAGCTTGACCACGTTTACGGCCAAGCCTTACGCTTGCCAAATCATGTGCGCGTGCGTGAATGCGCGTTAGCATATTCTATTTTGCGTGAGCTCATTCATTGGTCTAAGTCATGGCAATTGTCCAGGCTACACCAATCAATGACGAGTCTCCCTCCCTTTAAATACCTTCAGCGCGGCTGCATCCGCACTCACATCTTGATTTGATCCCCATTAACGCATCTGTCCTTGGATTAATTGACAGCTTCCTGCTACCGCAAGTTATCTATTTGCTTAAACCTTTGCATTACCCATTTTATCTCCGCGTGCTGCCTCTACTGCGCAGCCCAGTCCATCTTAGCTTTCCATACATATTTCTACCTTTTCGTAGTTCAGTTTTGCTATTAGACAGTTAACTGCTGTCGCAAGTTACTTCTCTTCTGCCTTTACTACGCGTCCCAGTACACCTCAGTGTTTCACTACTTTTTAGCCTTCAACGCTTCCACTTTTTGTTTGCGTAACCTCTTCCTACAGCGACGTTTTTGTACTGCCAGAATGTACGGCCCATAGCTAGGAGAAGCTTTTACCCTGCCGCTCCACTGCATTTTTAATTTTCGTATGCAACGAGTTTGCACCACTTCAGCTTCGGCATCAACTTCTATTCGCATTCTTACACAGCATTTCTACAACCCTTCAAATGGCTTCTACACGACGAACAGCCGCACGTCAGCAACTGAAGACCCCTAACACCGTTAACGTTACATATGCAGAACAGGTGACTGTGGAGTATCACATAATATCTTCGGTTACAGAGGATCATATAGCGTCTACTTCAACTTCTGCTTTGCACTCTTCTGCGTGCCGTGGCGGTGACAAACCCGGCAGCTCTGCAAAGGCTGCAAAAACACCCAGTCTAGGAAACCTTAGCAGGCGTTCTAAAAAGCCTCACCGGCTAAGGGGAAACGGGAGCAGGATTCAATTGAGTTCGCCTCTTTGTGGGAGAAGCGGCTGGCGTCTACTTCAACCTCTGCGTTGCACTCGTTGATGACTGACCCGGCAGCTTTGCTAAACGTGCCAAAATACCATGGCGAGGCAACCTTGGCAGGCGTTCTAAAAGAGCCTCTGCGGCAAAGAGAAAGCAGGAGGAGGAAACCGAGGTAGAGGCCGCTGTGAGGCTTTCCAGTCAATCTCAACGGAGGCAGTATGTTTTGTCACCTGAAACGCTTGGTGAGCATAACTACCGTTTCTACTGCAAATCAGTTTACACATATTCGTTGAAAAGTAAGAGGAAACTTCCTAAACGTACGATTTTTTAATGAAGCACAGGCAACGGAGGGCCATGCTGCTAGTATTTTAT
>OZ038475.1:46699346-46714346 GCA_964036315.1 Acanthosepion esculentum
CTTACTGGCATTATGTGTCGGCACATCTGTTTTAGAAGTTAAACTAGTCAATAATCGTCAGTGAACTGTTTGCAGAAGAGATGTCGTACCCTGTATCACATTGTGGCATTTTGTCACTGCAGAGATGAAAGCTAGGACTTATTCATTGATTTGGTGACATTATTTTCCTGCCGCCGTTAGCATTCTAGAATCATGTGCAACTGCTTTTAATTTGCCATCCTTTAATTCATGACAACTAACTGCTCCAGTGCCATAAAATATCATCTGATACTACGATTATTTCTAAATCAGGATTGTTATGCATTAACGATAATTCAGATGGCAACATGTTTTTTTTATGTCTTTAAAATATTTCCACATTCTTTGGACCACTTCCTTACCGCAAATTCTTTCAATAATGAATTTGAAGTCGCTCGAAAATTGTAATAGCTTGCGTGGCCATAAAAGGGATTGCAAAGAAACGTTTATCTGTCCAGGCATATTCTTAAAAATACTCGTTTTTGATGTGTCGGTTCTATGCACTTTTGCAACACTTATTAGTCCTAAGTATTTTGCTTTGCTCCCGAAAAATTGGCATTTCCTCTTATTAAGATTGAACCCAAACTTACCTATCCTCTGGAATATTTGTTGTATATGTTTGTAATATCGACATCTAGTTTCCATTTATAGGAGTACGGTGTCCAAATTGGCAATTTAAAAATCTAATTCAGCTAGCATCACATGCATTACCTGCTGGAAATTGCTACATTCAAATTTGAAACCAGAACGGTAGCCTATTGGAATTGTACAAAGCCATATATGTATATAATCCTCTACTTTTTTCATCAACTTCGTTTTCTTACTAAGCGTCTGACACATCATTTTTTAAAATAGATTAACCTCCATTTGATTTAGAAAAAATATTTTGCCGACGGAAACGGTTACGTTTGAAATAGTAGACACTCATTTATCCCATTTAAAAAATCATCACATGCACGAATATATTTTTTTTCTTTTGTACATACACTGTTGGACTTGCCCACTCAGAATAATCTGTGGGCTAATTAACTCCTACATTTTCTAATCTGTCAAATTCTTTGTTCATGAATTCCACAACTACAAAACGCAAAATACGGTTAGGATTAAATCGGTAACTACATTTTCTTTCAAGGGAAGTAATTCCTTTTGATCTAGGACGTTTTTCAAGACTTTCGGATAACTCTATTAAAATTCGTATTAGATCCTTCAAGAAAAAACTGTCAGTCGACAAACTAGTTTTAGAGGAAGAGCAATGACATTTTTAAGGATAGAATTTATAGTCAGACTACACAAATTGAACAGTTCCAGCCAGCCAGCGTAGAATAATTTCAACGAATTATTTTTTCTATATGAATGCCGCTGTTTTGGAAGATTTGTTGGTACACGAGATATGCAATTTCGCCTCAAAAACATTTTTTTCTCAGATGCCACGTCCCTTTTGTGGGTTTCGTTTATGTATGTTAATCAATATTTTTCAAAGTTTACTCATAAATTATATTAATGTCACTGTTCTTGTCCAATCGAAGCTTTACTTCAACGTTATTAATCTTAACCGTCAATGTTTTTGTTTTGGACCGCATTGGAAACACTTTATTTTTTGAATGGACAATCAATCATGAATTCAATTCATCCGCAAATATAACACGCCATTCATTTTTCATATTTTTCACCAATTGGTCGCACTGTCTGCACTTGTACAGTATTCCGCATTTCAAATTTTGCAGTAACATTCCGTAATTTTATAATTCTTTGTATGGTTAATCGTGGGTCCTCAAGTTTACTGAAAATGCGCGAATTACTGAATCTTTACACGAAGTTAACCCTTGCACAAAATTAAACATTTATACATTTCTGGAGATAGTTCGTTTTGTTTAACTTTTTTCTCATTCGCGATTGACAATACCAGCATGAGTAAAAAGAGTCGCCATCTTTGGTGTGAGATTTCATCATTGCCAACGTGTATGAAATAAGAATTTTATTTCATTGTAAATTTCAAACAAATTTAACAGTATGATCAAACGTAATATTACCTGGTTTTTCAAGTAAAATGCAATTACAAGACAATTCTTGCTATGATGGACACAGTTACCTTAAAAGTAAACGTATTTTTTCCATCCGGCCAGCTCTGGTAGTCTTTACTGAAAATATCGTACCTTCTCTTACGACAAAAAAATACAATTTTCAAGGCTATATCAAAATTTGCCAATGGAGTTTTTAACCGCATCAAGCGTGAATGAAACAGTTGTACTTCATTTGTTGTTTGCAACTTTGCTTCCACAATCTTTGTGTAGTGTTCCAATATTAGTAGTGTTCCAATATTAGTAGTGTTCGTTGTTGTTCCAATAACTGTTTTTCTACGAATTTTAATACTCCATATTGTGCGTTTATCAAATTCTTGATTGATGTCAATTCAAATATCCTTACAACGTCAGAATTATTACTTTTTCCAAATGCGAATTTCAAATCCTCGTCGCCACCGTAATTATGCTCGTATAAACCTGCAGTTGTGGCCACTTATATTTCAAGAAAACACAACGTTAACGAAGGGCTGATATTCAGGGATTAATAATAGCAAATACCTTAGTTGTGCGGCAATGTATACGACTCACGTTAGTACACCTGTTTCTAAGTGTGGATGAGTAAATGGAGAAGACTGTGTTCAAGTATTTATTGTAAAGAATGTCTATCCTCTTTCTACACAATTCTTTTCACTGTCTATTAAAATTTAGGTTTTCATTAAAAAAAATCTATGGAAAATATAACATTTTGAAAAAAAAGTAAAATAAATATACTTGAACTATTAATATGGTTAGCAAGGGTAAATCAGTGTCGAATAAAATATTGTTTTCAAAGAATAATGTTTCCAAATCCTTGCGACAATTATTCATTGTGTTTGAAACTTGATGTTAAAGAGGATCGAATGATTGTTATGTTCATGAAAGCAGAAGATGAACAATTTATGTCTCAACAAATTTGATATTTAAAATCGTCTTCAGTCAAGAAATCCTGCATTTTTTTCTTTTTAATTATTATATCTTTGGAGATGGAACAAACATCCGTTTTCATAGTGAAAAGGTTACATTCGTTTAGAAAGAATAACATTATTATAATATTGAAGACGAAAGTATTCTATGAAATGAATTTTATTTATTGAGGTAATTTGTTAAGCTGAATGAATGAAATGTCTGCATCAAAATCAGTCCACTGATATAATTCAGTATTAGTGCACAATTATCGAGTCTTGGGTCATGACTCTTAGATTAACTAAACACAATGAAACCAGTTTTCTATTGACAAAGACACGAAAAGATGAAAAAATTAAGTGAAAAACTCATAGAAATAATGATCAGAATTCCAGGAAATCTGGTGAATGGTATTTCAAGCTCTTCACCCATAAAATAAACAATGAGGATTATCAGGTTCTTAATTTTAATGGGCAATGCTCTTATCCGTTGATGATAACCATATTAAATTTCAATCTATATTGAACCCTGGAAATCCTTGACGATACCGGAACATTTAAAAACAATTAATAAATGATTCAAGATCACAAAAACAAAACAGAAATATTTTATCTCCAATTTTCATAACTGAGAATTTCTTATTTTGTAGGTTTTTGTAATAACAAATAAGGAGGCTTTTTGTGTCAAAATATTTAATTTTAATTCATTTATTCATGGTTTTCCGTCCCATATCAAGCAGACAATTTAGTAAAATAGTCTAATGCTGGTGAAAGCATTTTGTCTCCAATTTAGTATGTGTTGTTAGTAACATGTATTTTGCTTTATGTTTTTCAGCGCGAAATCTAAAATTATAAATAAGTATTTGGTGTTTTATCAGGGTTCAGATTTTATTGAATTTGGGATCTATATCTAGGAATGATCATATATCAAAAAAGAATTTCCTAAAATCTATATGACAAAAACAGATAATACAGATCCTCTGATTGTATATATGAAAAAGCGATTCATGAGTAAATATTTTGGTCATATAACATAATTAAATGTTTAAGTAATATGTTGCTATTGTGTGCAAACTTTAATCATGAGGAAATATATTTGAAAGAACATGAAAATGTCAATAAGAAACGGGTTAGTTGAGTTGAAACGAGACTATTATTTCATTCCTTACTGATTCTATTGATTGTTCCGTTGGCCCCATCTCAGAAAAAAGAATGCCTCAACCCGTAAGAACTGTCATACAGTTAACACGGAAAACAAATAAGTTAAGGCCAAACGATGTAGCAATAACTGTCAGTTGTAATTCGCTGACGTCTACTATAATTGAAAGCCTAATCAGATGGTGTCAAAATGCTCGTATTGTTTCTGAAACCGAGATGTAAAGGACGAGACGTTTTTCGAAATGAGATTTCAACGTGACTCGAAATGACTTCACCTCACCGCTTCCCGAACTCTCTTGTTTAACGTTTTTCTCTTCTTAAAAGAAAACTCAACGTATAAACGCTGAGGACCTTGTCAATATTTGTATAAGAATCTTATACAGCCTAACAATGGGCGGTAAAAGTGAGCTAGTGAAATGTCAAGTTAGAAAGTTATGTTGGCCTTTCCGGTGTGACGGTCTAAATATTTTGTACCGACGAAAATGTGTCTCTGAAGATATAGTTTCATGGCAGTATGACGATAATTGAGGAGGCTTATTAGAATATATTGGCTATTATGTAGACTGATGAATGGCGTCGAAAGGATAATAAAATGTTCTGCGAATATGTCAGAACTCATTTTGCGTAAATAACTTTAAAATAATTTTGGCATTTGAACCTTGTTTTACAGATGTAATAAATATATTTATATAATGAAACTTAGTAATACATACAACGTATATCGAGATGTGTTGCTTAATTATTGATAGTAACATGTCGTAACTATATGGCGAACGTGAAACCATTATAATAATAAGTGAACATTGATAGTCTTTTTCTATGTAAAATGTGGCTTCCATAAAACATTAAAAAAACTTAATACTCAGATGAATGTGTTGATACTGGAATAATCGGCAATGGATATTCAACTTAGAATCAGTGTATATATTTATAAAATTAAATGTGTCATGTCTATTGATTATAACTTTTAATTCTTCATCTATTTAATTCTTCATCATTTTATGAACTATTATGCAGGGTTTAAAAAGGTGCAAAATTTAACTTTAAAATATGCGAATTTTGATTCTTTATGTTAATTTTAATAAATACGAAAATAAAATAATTACAGTTCTTTCGTTTATGTCTGCGAACCCACGCTTTGATTTGTCTATAATAGAATACGTATCAAATCACATTTCTCTATTCATTAAATATAAAATATATCATAAATGTACATTAAACATGTATAAGAAATATACAGAAAATTTATCGTTATTGAGAGACACGCATATTTAACTCTTTTGCGTATGGCACAAACTTTAACAAATATCATAATTTGTTTGCTTGATATAACTGTCTTCTATGTTCACTTTTATATTTACTCACGCTCTATCTCTGATATTGAGCACTTTATCCCATAAATATATCATATCTTAATACTTATTTCTTCATATATATATATATATATATATATATATATATATATATATATATATATATATATCAGCCTATCAAAGACTGAAAATCCACATGACCACATGGATTTACAGGGTGTAGAAATATTAGGAAGAACATTTTTAATAATGAGCGGAGAAAAGAATAATCAAGACAGCATATAGGATTTAACATTTCATTGACACTTTTGCAGGTTAAGGTTGTCTGGAAGAGAGTTCCTCATGTTAGAATTGCGAGAAAACAAACAATTCGGAAATATATAATTTATTCAAATTCTAGTCTATTTACAATAACTCTTTTAGCAAGCTGTCGTGACGTACTCTAAAAGCATATTATAAATTAGTGTTGTATCATTAAAATAAGCCTATAAGTCTTGAAAATATAACTTATTTTAAGATAGGAAAATTTCAATGTGTTTTTCCTTCCTCTGTAACTTTTACATATTTTGACCATAGGCTGAACAGTTAATTTTCCAGGTCTGTGCTTTTTTCAATATAAAATAAATTCAAGAAAAAAATTTCCATTTTCTCCAGGATAAAAATTTCCCAGCGATGCTCTATTTTCTTTTTACAAGCAGCGCTAATATTTTAATTCTAGATGTTGACGGAATACCCGGTGGAAAATTTGACACTGGTGAACCATAGACTGAAAATCGATTGCTCTCGCCGATTTTATATTGACATCAACCGCTTCATTAAAACATGTGCAGGAACAGATATCCCAAATATGATCCTGGATATGTTTCCATCTGGCAAAATATGATAATATAAAAATAATTATTAACGGAAATAACATATATAAATCCGTTAACGAAGAAGATTAATTTGAACATACGGTATATCTTCTTCAACATTAATGAGGACGATAAAGTATTGATTTGGAGCATACTGTAAATCTTCTTTAACCTCTGTAAAGACGATGATGTTGAATTTGCGCACACGGCATATTTTTTTTTAATTTGAAGAAGATAATGATTTTCAGCATACTTTATTTAAGCACTAAGACCTATAAATTTTACGTGGACACATGCTCAATGTTGCCTTATTAAGACCACACCAGCACGTGAGTTTAGCTCGCCATCGGAAACGGTTTACCCGGGTAGGAAACTTGTATCCATGACGTGATTGATTTAGATGTTTGAGGACGAGTGATGTCCTTCCACCCGAAGGTGCAGCGTGACAAATAATAATGCAATTGAATAGAAAAACTCAAAGTTATTGAAAGAGGTGCCATGTGTTGTTCAACTGTAGAGAAAAGTGACACATTTGCTGACATTTCTGAAGTCGTCCCAGAACTCATTTTCGTGTTTCACATTTCTTGAACTACATACAACACCAAATAACTAAAACATAACACAGACATCATTATATTGAATTTCTCCTATACAATTCGTAGCGTAGTCGTACAGTAGTTTCCAAACGTTATATAATTGAAAATATTACGTTATATAGTTGAGAAATAATCTTAAATTCCAATAATTTCACGTAAGAGATGTCTTTTAATTTACAATAATATCAATAACATTCCCTAAGATATCAAGAGATTAACCAATTAATCTCTATTTGGCTAAGATCATCAACAACCTCAAATAATTACCACGAAGTTTGAAAGTGTTTTCAGTGAATGATATTGGATATCAATGTGTAGTACTTGGACGTTTCCTTTAGCTGTAAAGGAAAGCTTCTCACTTGAGGCTGCATAGAGGATTACATGACAGGTGAGGATAATCAGTTGATCCCTAAATAATGAAGAAGACATATGCTGTAGTCAAGTTGCTGTTTAACTTTTGACAACGGCTGATTCGAATTTCAGTATCACCTCGTTGAACGAGAGAAGAGCATGGCTCCCTATAGGGACACAATAAATACCATTATAGCTGTATTATGTCACCTTTGGGGAAGTTAAATACAAAACTTTTCTTTCCTTCACACCCTGCTTGATATTTTCCTTATGTGTTCATATTTCTCTGGGCTGAAAACATGTGAGTATCATACACGCGTACACACGTATACACTCACGCGGATACACACACACACACACACACACACACACACACACACACACACACACACACACACACACACACACATATATATATATGTATATATATATATATATATATATGTAAAGAGAGAGAGAGTGAGAGCGAAACAAATAAATAATTTTACATCTGGACAGTAATCTCTTTATAGCACTTTCTTTAAATCGAACGACAATGTAAAGCGGTTAAGTGAATTTCTTTTCTTTTCTTAACATTAATTATATATAAAATGTCCGAATATTCTATATATCCGAGCGATCTCGTCTATTCACTTAGCCATTAACAAAGATGAATTTATTTTTCCTTTTCACTGAATGCATGTCCCTGTTAAGTATATATCTATAGTTACAGGAACATTTTATTTTTCAAACACGGTCAGCAAGTTGTGGCTATGTTCATGGTTGATATTACTGAGTGTTGGCTTTTAATTTTTATTAATAATGCTTCTATTATTTTTAGATTTTCGTTATGTTGATAAGGTTATTATATTTGTATTGTCAACGAGTATGATGCGAATGGAGTGTGGTAGCTCTCCCTGTTTCTTTAAATGAGACCTAATTGACATAAGGTCATAAGGATGTAACGTGCGTACACTTGTGAGGAATTCTGTACAACCGTCAACAGAACTGTTCCTAGATTTGGTTTGATCAGGAAAACAGTTCTTAAAGGACATGGGAAATCCTAAATAATACTGGTTCTTTGCAATTTGATATTGCATGTAAGTAATTGATGTTGAAGATGAGATTAGCAGTATTATTTTTATAATAGAACATCTAACTATATATATATAAACAAATATGGATACATTTTTCTAGTATATGTACTTTTTGGAACTCATTTTTAAATTGTTATAGCAATTCTATCCGTTGTGTTTAGTTGTTAGTGTTATCTCTGTTATAATAATGTTCATAAATAATCTTAGACAAGGATTTGGAGTAAGTTATTTTTCTCTCTTACAATGCACTCTAAATTGACATGATTGCTATATATTTGTGCATTTTATGAACTAATAAATTTGTATAAGATTCTCCTTTATGGTATTACTATTTATAAACAATCACTATTACTATATCAGCAAACACCATTTTCAAAGTGCATAAAAATATAAAATTAATTATCTAATTAAATATCAGTCAATAATAATTGTAATGCTATAATTTTCATTTTCAATGAAACATCATTTACAAAAAATTACTAGGTCGTCTTATACAAAATATCTACGGATTTTGTCTGAAATGTGTTATTGACGGGTATATATATATATATATATATATATATATATATATATATATATATATATATATATATATATATATATATATATATAAATATATATATATACCCGCCAATACCACATTACATTATATATATATATATATATATATATATATATATATATATATATATATATATATATATATATATATATATATATATATATATTTCATTCATATGGGCCATATCTTAATTCATTTATTGCTGATACTTTTTCTTTACAGATTATTAAGTTTTTTTAAATGAAATAAGTTACGGGATGATCAGTTCGGCAGTCCTCTTTAAAAAGCCGCTTGTTTTAAAATCATTAATACTCTCGACACATTTTGAAGTCTATCACTAAAGAAATAATGTTCGCGATTAGTTGAATTCAAATTGTCCAGACTTGAAGTAATGAGATTTTGACATGGTTCATCCTGAGATATCCCGATGGATAACTTCCGGATCATCGAATTAATCCATGATATTCAGAAAATTCTTGATATTAATAACTATCGTTAACTTATCACGCTAAGAATCGTTCAGATGACGCTATCTGGAAACGACCTAAATGGACATCTGCTTACAGGACGAAATGTTTGATCGATATCATCAGAGATTAAGGTCTTCAGGAAGTTTGTGGTAAGGTATGTGAAAAATAGAATTTCTGATCAGCTTAATATTCCTTATTTCCTCGTATAGCTTTGGGACATTGAGAATATCGTATGCAATTGAAGTGTCCATATTTTCCCAACAGTACTAAATGCATTGTAGATATCACCAGTGATCGATGGGCGATTGACTTATTATTTTGCTATTCATATATACAAAAATCGTGCTATGTGTGTTCAGCTCCAACGCAAATGCTTGTTTCATTGTTTGAATGCTATATGACGAGATGTTTAGACATCTGGATATAACGGAAAGCTAATGAAAACATCTTTTGAGATTTCACTATGGCATCATGAAAAGAAGGAATGCTGCGCCATTTCAGACATGCATTTTATAGTGTAAAGACCTTTGTTTCAGTATCAACGATAGAATACTCCTGCGAATTGTTCTCTGTGCCTAAAAGATAACAGAACTGAAATGCATTATGAGGTGCTCCATCTTCAAAAGTATACGACGAACAATGACTTCATTACTGTCTCTGAATAAATACGTTTATTTAGATTGATGAATGGATTTTTACCAGAGTGCAATGCAATTGAATTTCCATTTATTATGTGTACTCATTGAGTTTTCCTAGCACTAGACGCATTGGTTTAGATCACTGGTTAAGGGACAAGAAATAATTCTTATAATCAGCTACTTTCTCTGTAGGTTTCCTCTTTTTACTTTTCTTTTTAATATTTATATAGTGATTTAATGAACGTCTCTTATGTTTGATATTTGTTTTGGTTTCAATAGTGTCTGGGTGATTCCGTGTTACTTGATGCAATGATTTCTTTCGTGTTCCCGCTGTTTTGCTAAGATATTCAGTATGGTTGGCACTATAGAAATTATTACTATCAGATAGCATTACATTCTCCCTAACGACTTAGTTATTCCAACTGATATACTTATTCATGGAGTTGTAAACCTTCTTTTAACTTTTCACAATTTCCAAATCTGAAACAGAATACAGAATCATTTTGTCACCATTATTATACACGATTTCTGCTCATCAGTTTGTGATCCATTTAGACAACAAATTCAAGAGTGTTCTTTATTAATTCCTTACTATTATTGTTGTGTGTGATATGATAATACGAGAGAGTAATTTCAAGTACCTTACGACAGAGGATCTCTTGGGATCTATAAACAAATATTGCACATTTGCGACATTTCATTTAGTTGGAGCGTGTTTTGCGGATGATGTATACGGTTCTGCACAAAGTAATCTTTTGTAGCTCTTAGTTGCTGATGTGTCCAAGTATTTTACTGACATGGTTTTCGATACCGTTCATTAGTGAACACAATACCTCTATCACAACAACGATAAACTTATTTTTAAACTCTCCACATTTTTGTTACTTCTATTTTCCTGGTCCTTATATGATGACAGTTTTTAAATAATGTTTTAGATACTTATTATTATTATTATTATGAAACTTTGCGCGTCGATTATTTCAAATGCCAGAAACAATTTTAAGTTATTTTTATCAAGTCTCCAGATCTCAACGACAACATTATATTTTCTGTACTTAAAATAATTTTTGCAAAGTTGTTATACTGGAAGCCATTCTGATAGTATCAATGTGTTTGAAAGTATTTTTGAATCGATCCAACGGTTTCACAGGTAACTAACAAAATATTGGCTGGGATTTCTATATTCTCAAACTCTAGTCTCAGTTCTTAGTAGTTCACAATCTTTTCAACAGTTATCCCAGTCCTGTATATTAAAAATATATAGATATTAAGTGCAACCCACACCTAAAATAATGCTGATGAGCATTTTCGTTTATTAGATATACTATGCCAGTTCCGTTGTTTTCAATAATTCTGTCAGGCTATATTGTGATGTCCCACAGATGTTTCACATGACCAATTTCCAATACATTTTCCGTCATATGTTAATACCTCATGTGAGAATTTTGGAAACCCATGCACCAATTGAGATGCAAACACATTTGTTATAAATTCTTATAGTCTATCTGTGCAAGCATTGTACAGGAATCTATGATATTTCACCGACACCATCTTCTTCCCACAAAGCCAAACGTCTTGTATTCTGCCATCTGCTGAATTATTTTTCCACAGAATGTGTTATTTTGATCCTGGAATTGTAGTTATATAATCAAACTCCTTGTCTCTATTTTCACATTAAACTTTGTCGAATAGTTCTGGGAAGTGTCAGCATTGAAATTATTAATCCTGAATTTAAGCTACAAATGCAGAACTGAATAAGCTCTTGACCTATATATGTATTGAAAATTTGGCATTGCTAAATTTTAGAACAATACATTGCTAGTTCCTGATTGAAATTCACTGATTCTAAGCATTAGACATGCACCATACACATTTTGGTTGAGACGAGGGGCAGCCAGGTACCGATTTGTCAGAGTTTGATCGAGATCAGAATTTCTGGCTCTGATATGAAATTTACAGTGCAGATTATTATTATTATTGTTGTTGTTGCAGTTTCTTAATATTATTATTGTTTTCATTATTATTTTATTGTTGTTGTTTTTCTTCGTCTTTTTATTATTATTATTATTATTATTATTATTATTATTATTATTATTATTATTATTATTATTATTATTATTATATCCTGTGATTTGTGTTATATACACAATTTCTTCCGGGTTCCATCCTGAAACCTTAAATGAGAAAAGGCTTCAAGACATTTACCACTGATCATTTTAGTAAATAAAACATTAAGATTACGCACAGCTTAAACAAACCTCTTCGCAATGCGTGAGCTATAATTGTGAGTACAATTTTTACTATTTCATTAAGGCATATGCAGTCAGGAACCTCTTCACTGAGTCTATCGGAACCTTTTTCCATCCGAAAGCTTCAGCAACAATTAACAATATTGATGTCCTCATGTGCCGCATTTTTTAGATTTCTACTTCAGGATATTTGTATTTTGATAGTGTTTTGAGGATCTTCAAAGATATATTACAAATTGCACGGACTGTCATGTCTATAGAAAGCACATTGTGTTTGTATGGTCTTTGATCACGAGGTCTGTGCGATTATATTTTATTGATTTGTCTAAGAATCTTATAAATCTTATCTCTGTAACCGTGTCTGCGTGATGTTCCTTGTCGTAAAAGTTGCCTATTTTCCTGAGCATATCTTGGTCCGATCTATTATGCCGTGTTTTATATTCAGTGGGTACTAACACAGTGCAATCTGATAAAAATGGTCAATTGTTTCTGGATATTTATCACATAATCTACATTTGGGGTTAACACAATTTTTCAATATGTGTGCTAGTCAAGTGCAGTAAGAATAACACCTACAGCTTTAGTCTTTTAATCCTGTACTAAGTTACCACTGGTGGGTACGAGGTTTGTCTACATCTTAATTCGTACGGGTTGAATATTGATCATGAATAGGTTTTATCTTTTGATCGTCTCTGCATTTCGTTGATCGCATTTGCATTTGCTTTCCTTTTTAGGTTCTTTACCGCTGCAGTAGATGTATTATGGTTTACTTGCTCATCTTCACCCATTGAAATTCTATTTAAAATTGTTGATTCCTTTATTACTGAATATATTTCCTTATATATTTCCTGTTTGCTGACAGATCACCATCCAGTCTTCTATAGTATCCAGATATCTTTGAAGAAAGATTGTTGTGGTTTTGTAAGACATTTCTAGTTGAAAGAATTCTCTGCAACCTCCGGATCTTGGAGCATAAAGACGATCACCATCTACCTTAGAATGAGGCATGCGATGGCAAGTGAGAACCTTTCTCGCTTTGATATCCATTCGCTTAATATGAGATCTCTTTAAATTAAGCTTCTTGAAACTCTATTTCGCCACAGGGACAACGAAACTATTTATGGCTGATATCATGTTATGTGAATTACGTTCAGTATTTAACACCAAACACACACGCCGGTAGTATACTTTTCTTACATTCTCATACATTTGTGGATGTTGTGTTCCATTTACTTCGCTGTCTCCCAGGTATCAATGGTCTACTTCTTTTTCCAGTTTGCTACTCTTTTAGAGAATATCTAGACCTACAGATTTATTTTATAACTCTGCTTTTCTTGAATGTTACTTTTTTACATTTATCTAATCCGAAATCCATACCAATGTCTTCACTGAAATAGTTTGTAGTATTGAGGAAAACTTTCAATTTATTTTCGTCTTCTGCAAAGAGTTTGATAACATGCAAGTAAAATAGGCGGTTAAACAATTTATCTTTTTATATGTATCCATATGTATTATTGTTTAGTTCAGGCAAAAGGGGGATCAAGGACAGAAAGAACGGAAGAGGCGACAGGGAATCTCCTTGAAAGATTCTCTGTCGGATATTCAAACAACTGGAAATGGTATTATATTACATATGATTTAGGTATGATGTGGTTTTGCAGAGCCATGCTACATTTAATAAGACTTTGTACATTCTCAAAGCCTTAAGGATTCAAGTGTGGGAAAACACTATCGTAGACTTTGCCGTAATCCATCCAAGCTGTTTTGATATTTCTACCATTTTCCTGCAATTTTCCAGGATTATTTAATTTATAAGTTGTTAAGCGGTCTCCCCTTTTCACACAAATGGACTCACCCAAGGTATACATATACTACTAGCAGTGAATACCCGAACAGTCTGTAATAGAGGAGGGTAGCCCAAGAGTCACCGTTAGCGACCACGTAGACTCAGTAAGGAGTCATACCGCGATACTTCAATACCAAGACTGTATATATATTATTGCTTCTAACCCGCATTCCTGGATCTACTAACCCGTATTACCAGTTTGTAGTATTACATTAATACATGTACTTTCTTTATCCATTCCTGGCGTTTGTTATTCATTGATATCGGATTCATCCCGGAATCCACAACATAAGTAATTGATCTTTCCATCCATATGAACCTATTCGTCATCGCTGATTATTATTAGAAATGTAAATATTATTATTATTATTATTATTATTATTACATTTTGTTTTCTGTTAAATACAGACATTTACAGGTTATTACCTGAGGTTTATAGAAAAGGAATCTAGTACAATCATGATATCTGATGTTAAGTGACAATTGACATAGATTCTTTTATATTATAATTTCTTAATATTCTACGAAGACGAGCAGTACTAGATGACGCCAATATTTTGATATCTTTGAACCAGACTACTTGCGATCTATTCCTTCCGTATAATGATGAACTAACGGCTAAAGAAGTTTCCCATAACATCAGAATTATCAAAATCATCTACATATTATGTCTGCCGCATTTCATATCTTTGTCAGGTACTTCCTGCTGAATTAACGTTGGTTTTGTATAGTCATTGTAAATGCCTTCGTCAATGCATTTAGCATTGCACTCTTCAACTAGATTTGTGATTTCTTTTTATTTACGTCCTCAAATATAACTGTGTATTAGTCTTGTAGTGTTAATGCGTCCCGGGTGTCTGTACATTCTTATTGTTTTATCGTGCTTGTATAGATTAATTAAATAGAT
>OZ038475.1:46719346-46764346 GCA_964036315.1 Acanthosepion esculentum
TCATGTAGTTTGCGGCCATTCTCTACTGGCCAGACTGAGAGCCTATAGCCGGCTGCCACGAATAGGCAGGAAGATTCTATTGGACAGCGTGAGAGCCAACAGCTGACTGACACGAATGTTAACTAGCATGCTAGCATGCCAAAAAATATGTTCATCACCATAAGCGTAAATTTCTCAAATCACAGTTTGGATAATTTTGAGGAAGAAAAAATATATTTTATTTCTCCAGTTTACCTATAGTTGGGCAACTATTTTGTGGCGATAAATATGCATGAAATGACCTTGAAGTTTTTCTTTGCAAACTTATATATTCCCGTTACAATTCCGATATAATGATAGCTTTATTGAGTAAATTTAGCATACATTATTATCAAAAAATCATGGGAAATATGTCATTTTTATTATTATTATTATTATTATTATTATTATTATTATTATTATTATTGTTGTTGTTGTTGTTGTTGTTTTATATCCTTTGGTTTCTAGTGTATACTCATTTATTTCCGGGTCCCTAGAAAAAACCTTATGTCAGAAATGGCATCATGATAAGTTCTACTGAGCAATTTTGAAAAAAAATCGCACATATTTTACATAGATGAAGCCCTTAATAAGGTGTGGGCCTTACAATTTATTGCATATCTTTAAGTTATGTGTCATAAGTTTTTCCTTCAATGATTATACTAGAATATTTTCCAATCAATCCGAGTGCATCAACTACAACTGGAAATTTTTAATGTCCTCAAGGGTCACATTTTTGAGATTTCGATTTCAAAATCCTTGTATTTTGATAGATTTTGAAGATCTTTAAAGACGTATTACATTAATAGTATTATTGTTTTTATTTCCTTTGATTTCTGACGTGTATACATTTCTTTTCGGTTCCCGCCGAGAGACCTAAGGTTAGAAATGTCATCATGACACTTTCCACTGACAGCAAAAAAAACAAAAAACAAAACAAAATACAAAAAAAGAAACTAACATATTTTACAGATATAAAGCCCTTCGTAAAGAGTGGGCTGTACTTGTGAGAACATTTTTTTTGTTTTTCCTTGAGGCATGGGCTTCCAGGAATCCCTTCAATTAGTCTACTAGACATTTTCTAACCAATCCTAGAGCTCCAACTACCACAAGGATTGGTGATGTTCCCATGGGCCTCATTTTGCAGATTTCGATTTCAAGGTCCATGTATGTTGACAGCTTTTTTATATATTCAAAGATATATTGCAGTCTACAGGGACTGTCATATCAATAAGGAGGCATTTGTTTTTTTTTGTGGACTTTAATAACAATGTCTGGGCGATTGGTTTGATTGTTCTCTCAGTGTGTATTGTTTAGTCCCATAGAATTTTAACCGGTCCTATCTCCGTAACCGGGTCTGGGTCGTGTTCATACCAGTTTCATTCAGTTTCCTTCCCATAGAATTTGCAAACTTTCCAGTGCAGATATTAGCCCACTCTGTCATGCCGGGTGTCATACTCAGTGGGTCTCAATATCGTGCAACCTTATTTAAGATGATCAATTGTTTCTGGATATCTTTCACAGAATCTGCATTTGGGGCTAACATAATATTTTACTATATGTGCTTGATAATTTCTAGTTAACTAGCATTGGTCATATGTAGCAACCCTAAACTACCTAGCCACTGATGAGTAATGGTTTTCTCTAAGTCAGTTTGTTTGGTACGGACAGAGTATTGGCCATGAAGCGATTTACCTTGCCATCGTTTCTGTATCTGGTCGGTTGCAGTTGTCTTTGCTCTCTTTTTTATGTATTTTGCGCCTTCAGCCTGTGTATTGAGCTTTTCTTGTATTTCTGCGCCCATTTGAAACTCCATTTTGAAATTGTTCGCTTCCTTTATTACGGAGTAAACATCCTTAATACTTCCATGTTCCATGACAAATACCATCATCCAGTCTTCTGTAGTTTCCAACTATCTTTGGAAGCCAATTGTTGTAGTTTTGTAGGACAGTTCTAGTTGAACTAATCATCTGCCTCCTTCGTATCTGGGCACATACAGATGATTGACATCAGCTTTGTGATGATGCATGCTGTAGCAAGTTAGAAGCTTTCTCGTTTTGGCGTTCATTCGCTTAATTTCAGGTATGGTCCAGTTAAGGACATTAAAGCTGTATTGCACCACAGGGACAGCCAAGGTGTTTATAGCTGATATTCTGTTCTTTGAGTTTAGCTCTGTATTTAGTACCAGACATGCACGCTTATAGTACTCCTTTCTTAATTTATCCTTCATTTGGGCCGTGTTGTATGCCATCTATTTAACTAAATCCTAGGTTGTTGTTATTATTATTATTATTATTATTATTATTATTATTGCTAGTAATGTAGTATTAGTAGTATTTATAATCTTAGTAATTATATTTTACGTCTGAAATGGAATGCTGGAAAGATACTCATAAAATATAAATTGCATGATATTTTCCTAGTATGTTCTTTATTGATACGTTCTATAGTATCTGAGATAAGGATAGTTTTCCTTGTATTTTATATAATGCATATTTTTTTTTATTACTTTTAAAACTTTCAGACTTTTCATATTATTGTTGTAATCATAGTTGAATTTAAACGCGAAACTCTTGCGCTTCTAAGCCTCGATCTTTTCTATATTTAAGTATTTCAGTTATAATATTGATATATCATTTATTGCAAGTTGCATAAATTTAGTGCATAAATTTAATCTCCTTCGTTGCCGTGATAGAGCACCAACATATTAGTTAATCAATAGTTTATTCACTGTTTGTATACAATGAAAATTTTGAATTTGGTCTATTGAATAAATACATATATATAGTAGGATTTTGTTAGAAGAATCTGATATTGAGCAAGTCAGATGAATGCTTCTATTTCTGGAATGTGTTAATTACAAATAACTGAGTGGATAGGATTTTGCCAACAACAGTCTAGTGCTCACAATAGCATCTTCAAACTAAGAGTGTCTCTTCCCATTTGTATTTCAGGATGTATAACAATCGAAAGGCCAGCTTGATGATTGCGTCTAGCATGAAACAGCCTGTCGCACGTGAGTGTTTACTCCAATGTTCACTTTCATATTTATATTTAAAATCGCTCTATCTCTGATATTGAGCTCTTTATCTCCTAAATATGGCACACTTTAAAACTATATTTCTTCATATATATATATATATATATATATATATATATATATATATATATATATATATATATTTATATTGCTTTTTGCTTGTTACTCTTGTCTGCTATATTCGGAATTTTACATATTATTCTATCTTGCTTGTATAGGTTTAATAATAATAATAATAATAATAATAATAATAATAATAATAATAATAATAATAATTATATGAATAATTGTGAACAGGTATAATCATCCATGAGGAAAATTTGGCCATTTTATTAGCATCCACGATGGACAAAATAAGACAACATTTTGGATATTTACCACCCTTTTTTGAATATGAATTACTTCCTAGTTTTCCCCAAATATTTTACTATTATTTTCTGCTACAAACAATTATTGTCAAATAATGTCCACGAACTTCAGAACGTAATTCACCCAAAGTACGTGGACCGTAACCTGTAGAAGTATTTTGTGTTATCAATTTTAAATATCTTTCCAAGAATGTTAACATATTACTTATTAAGGTATCCTTAACAATACGAAATGCCAATTTACGTATATGACGAATATTTTGGAGAAACTTAAATTTGTATCTCTCTTCAAGTTCGAGGATGAATATTTCTCTTTTTCGTTTTGCAATATTTGTTCTTAGGTGTTTGATTTCCTTATCTTTGTTTCAATAACATACGGATAACAACTTGTTGAAATTTCCCTCGAGTAATAATATCTCGATGCTAACTCTTCTAAATTAATTTTATATCACAAGTTTTAAACAAGCATATAGCTGTATATTTACTGGCATAGTCTTCCCTCTCTCTCTCTCTCTCTCTTTGAATCTCACTCTTTGAATCTCTCTCTCTCTCTCTCTCTCTCTCTCTATATATATATATATATATATATATATATATATATATATATACAGAGAGAAAGAGAGAGAATGAGAGACAGGGAGAAAGAGAATACAAATATAATTTGTCGCTCAGCTGATTGATGTTATATTCATCAATTCGACTCTAGAGTTTCGTAGACGAAATTTTCCGTAATTCTTCAGTCTCCGGGTTTCATTAATTGACGGCCTTTTTATAAAAAATATGTTATATTCATACTACTAGCCATCCGTTTATATCGGGATATATAGTTAGCCCTCTGATTGATCAAAATTTCAATCCTTTGGTGATGAAAATGCAGTGACCTGTCCAGGGCACAGGCTTAGCCGCTATTATATGGAGACCGCAGAAAACATGGTTCCCCTCTTGGGCGTGCTGAGAAGATCCAAAGGAATAACGTCATAACATTTGGCAAGGCTTGGTAGAATTTTCACAGTATTTACAGCCAATATTCTTCGGGGCTCCACTCTGGATTTTGTCTGAATTTATTCCATAGTCATTCCGAGTGTTTATATGACTAGAAGGCAGCGGAGTATTGAAATCAACATGTATATTCCATTAGATGTACTGTCTTTCTTAGCAGTCGAATTATATCTATCCGAACGCAGCTGGTTATGAGGCGCCTGTTTCCGCTTTCCTCCATTCGCCGGCTTTGAGCTGGACGAAGTTGTCAAAATCTATTGGATACGATTGACAGGAAAGCATTTTATAGAGAGTTGGAGCTTCTCACGACTATCAAACCCGGATGTGACACCATTCAGAATATATATATCGTACGTACATAAACAGTATATATATATTGCGTGTGTTAGAAGCTTAATTATCCTACAATATTGAAATGGATATCTTTATATATATATATATATATATATATATATATCTCCGTGTGTGTGTGTGTGTGTGGACATATGCACATATGGTTCCATCTAACGGTAAATTTCAGTTTTCAGTTTTCCTCGTAATTTTTTCTCTTTTAAATTGTATATCTGTAAGGAAATAATGCACTTTAAGTTTAGGAATTTATCTTGTAAAAAGAGTAGAGAACTCGAATAAAAACACCATTTTTTCCGTTATATTCATCTAAACAGGAACAACAGCTTGTTTGATGCCGACATATATATGTGTGTAGGTGTGTGTGTGAGTGTGTGTGTGCGTGCGCCTGAGTGTGTTTGTGTGCCTGTGTGTGTTTACGTATGCAGGAAAGTGAGATTTAGAGAGAAGATAAAGAGAATACCATTTTAAATTGAATATGTACAATATTATTCTTTATCACCTGTTATGCCATGGCTCGCCATCGTTTCCTACACTTTGCCGCTTTAAATAATCGGGAATATACTGACAAATCTTCCTGTTCATTTATGTATCCCTGTACATGAATAGAAAGTGTTTTCAAATTACATGGACCGATTTTAAATGTGAATTATATCTAAGAGTCTAATGATTTTTTACTTTTACTTTCAGATTTAATAATTTAAGTCTTTGTTAATTTAAACCATGGAAAGATTAACAAACAACGTGTTAAAATTATCGAAGTCTATTACGAAAATGGACATTAAATTTATAAATTTACAGCCCAATGATTCTGCTAGTAAAATATGCATACCAAACAGTGACCTTTTGGGGATGCGTCTTAACAATCTTCCTTGGATTTTCCTCAGCCCAAATGCGAGAATTCTACTTATAAACGAATACACCAAGATGGAAATGGGCTTCAACAGTAAAGAGTATTTTTTGCAAAAAAAAGTCTTCATCGGTTTATCTTTGCTCGTGCACCCAATTGACGAATGTACTGCGCAACAAATGGTCAGCAGGTTTCAGTTCTTTATCAATTGAATTTTGTAAGCGTGGAGAGACGAATTTTTTGTCAAAATTCGACGTAACGTTGTTGTGGAGATGTTCAATTCCTGCGCGCGATGACGAAGAGAGTTATCTGAAGTGTCGGCCACATTGTCGTGCACTGCAGAAATTGTCAGCTAAACAGCATAAACGAGGACGCAATGGTGCTTTTACATCTGCAACCGACCACGTTCTGTTTGAATTTACGAATTCTTTTCCATTAAACTCTCGGAGGCTCGATTATGTTGACCAAAATATCGAGAAAGTGCGCGAATGCATTTCTATTTGAACGTCCATTTTCGTAATCGGCATGGTTAACTTTAACACGTTATTTGATTGTTAATCTTTCCATGGTTGTAATTGCCAAAGGCTTAAGCTGTTACATCTATAAGATAAAGAAAAAGAATCGTTCGATGCTTAAAATAAATTCACATTTAAAATCGGTTCAAGTTTTGGAACACCCTATATGATACTTTTTTTAATTTAGTTGTCAATATAATACAAAATGACGATCATAAATATCACAGTTAAATATATACATATGGACGCTTAATTTGCAATGTGGATATATACGTATAGATATCTCAAAGCAGGATTCGAAAACCACGATGTCGGCTCTGCATAATGGCCAATTTTAACGGCGTGATTTATTTAGAAATTAACAAGATTTAACATATAAAAAGTAAAATAAATTCGTGAAGTTAATCTTTTCTGACAAGACATCAGCAAAGGTGAATTTATATAACCATATTTCAGCCCGTTTTTCTTTCGGACATTTTTCTACGGAGGTTTATCTTTCAGAAAATGTATTTTGCTAATTTTATGTTATTTTCAATTCATTTATTCATTATTCATTTTGCAGTTTATGAACGTTTCATGAATTAAGCCCAGGGAAAGGTCTACACGTGGCTTAGTCTTCATCTGTTTCTCATTTATTATTTCGCTGTCGCTCTGCAATTCGGCTGACTGAATGACATAAAAGAAATATATATTTTTTATTTATGTGTTAGGTTATAAAGGATAGACCCAAATGATCGTCGGATCATAAATCCTGAAGTTCATATTGAGTTTTATTCCCTGTATTTGAATAATATGTCCATGGAACTTTTGCTAATATAGGCATTTATTATAAGAGATTTGAGAGTTCTTTGCATGATTTAGGACTAGATTTAAATGATAAGAAAGGATAGGCTACAATATATACAATAAACATAGGTGCATACATCCACACAAATGAACACACAAATAAAAACGCACACAGAAACATACCCAAAGAAATTCACCCGCACCCACTTATATATTATACAAATAAAAAATATATATTCGATAAGAGAAATTTTCATATATAGGAATGACAAGAACATTCTTATTATTTTATTTCATTTGATTTCTGGTGTGAACACATTTCTTTCCGGGTCCCGTCCAGAGACCTAAGTTTAGAAATGACATCCTTGACATTTTCCAATGACCAATTAAAAAAGAAACATATTTTACTTAGATATAGCCGTTCGTAAGTTGTAGGCTCTACCCGTAAGAAAAATGTTTTGTATTTCTTTAAGGTATAGGCTTCCAGGAATTCCTTCAATTAGTCTACTGGAATATTTTCTAACAAATCCAAGGGCTCCAACTACAACAAGTATTGTTGATGTTCCTGTGTGCCACATTGTTGAGATT
Source organism: Acanthosepion esculentum (assembly GCA_964036315.1). Taxonomy (NCBI): domain Eukaryota; kingdom Metazoa; phylum Mollusca; class Cephalopoda; order Sepiida; family Sepiidae; genus Acanthosepion; species Acanthosepion esculentum. The sequence continues at coordinate 46,726,859 of OZ038475.1, forward strand.
TCGATTTCAAGGTCCTTGTATTTTGATAGCTTTTTGAAGATCTTCAAAGATACAATGCAGTCTGCAGGTATTGCCATATCAATAAGGAGGCACTTTTTGTTTGTGGTCTCTAATAATAATGTCTGGGCGATTGTTCTGTCTGTGTGTATTGTGAAGTCTCATAAAAGTTTTAACTGGTCTTATCGCCGTAACCAGGTCTGTGTGGTGTCCTTTCCAATTTCCTTTAGTTTCCTTCCCGTAGAAGATGCAGACTTTCCAGTGCAGATATTGGCTAACTCTGTTATGTCGGTTATTATATTCAGTAGGTGTCAATATAGTGCAACCTGATACAAGATGATCAATTGTTTTTGGATATTTATTATTTTGGGCTAGCACAATACTTTAATATGCGTTCTTAATAATTTCTAGTTAACAAGCACATGTCCTATGCGGCACCACAGTTTAAACTTTTAAACCTGTACTACATAGCCACTGATTGGTAGGGTTTTCTACATCAGCTTGTTAGTTACTCTCAGAGTATTGGCCATGAAGCGGTTCACCTTTCCATTCTTTCTGCATCTGGTAGTTTGCCTTTGCCTGTGCTTCCTTTTTTATGTATTTTGCTGATTCAAGCTTTACTTGTATTTCTGCATCCATTTGAAACTCCATTTTGAACATGTTATATCATCATCATCATTATCATCATTATTAGTATTATTATTATTATTATTATTATTATTATTATTATTATTATTATTATTATCATTATTATTATTATGTAACTTAAAATGTCTTTGACGATTTTATGTCGCGTGGAAAGAAGTGACCACTGACAGGTAAATGTGTGCATGACTTGCTGGAAAAGCGGTGGTGATGCGCGCATTTTTCAAGCACAATGCAGGTGAACTGGGTACACAAATGAATCCTAGATATGGCAGATGCGAGGAAACATATCGATGTTGAAGCAGCTCGTTCTGGGTTGTCTGCTTTATTACTTTAATCTTGGCTTTTCCGCACGGGCATAAAGTTGCCTAATACGTCAAAACTTCAGCGTTAATGCTGCGAGTGAATGCATCATGTCGGGAGCTCTGTCCCTTTGGGATGAACTGCACAGTGGCCGGACACAGTTTCTCAATGTTGAATATGGCCATACTGTATGATAACTGACAAACCTGTGGTGAGCTTGCCGAAGGATTCCAGGTCTCTATTGAAACTGACCTGCACCGCATAGGGAAGACGCACAACTTGAGTAAGTAGGTACACCCACACACTGCTGGACGCCAACAAACCACAACGAGTGAATGCCTGTTTATTGTAGTTTTCTCGGCATCACATCGTACCTATGTTTGATCGAATGCTCACCAGAAAGGAAAAGGAGACTTACATGAAAATTCAAATAGTCCCAGACACCGGACCCTGGACTTCACGCAGGAAACCATTTCTACACAAACGCAAGATCATACTTTTTATCAAGTGGACAAGTTGACAAACGTTGTTCTAGAAGCTGATAATGACGGACAAAACTATCACTGCGGTGCTGTAATAGCAGCAGTTGGAACGTCTGTCACAAGCACTGAATCAGGAGGGAGTCAACATTAGTGATTCACAAAGGTGTACTGTTCCCCCATGACAATGTCAAGCTTCATATGGCGCGGATGGCCAGGGATACTATACAGCGATTTGGCTGGACATATATTTTTCTCTCCGGAAATTGTGCTCACAAATTACTACCTGTTCCAGTACCTGATAAACTTGCATCAGGCACTCACACATTTCAATACAGCTGATTTTTACAACTAAGGCTTAGCTCAGATGAAAGAATGTTGGCAAAAGATTCTACATACCTATGGTGATTACTTTGAAAATTAACGGTATGTCAACTTTGCTGTATACTTTTTCCAATAAATCTAAAACAGCAAGGACATTTTGTTAAACTTGTATAATTATTATTATTATTATTATTATTATTATTATTATTATTATTATTATTATTATTATTATTATTATTATTATTATTATTATTAAAACCTATTCAATCTTTCATCATTCAACAAGGCGATGATTGGTATATATCTGCCCTCCTCAAATTTAGATACGCAACACTTTCTTTATCACATGAGCTCTTACAAACAAGACTCCCACCTACACACGCCATTAACAACATTTTCTTTTTTTTACGACGTGTTATTTCTCCATAAGAAGAAAGAAAGATTCTTGAAAATAATTCAGTGCGCCAGTTACAAATTCTACTAGCATTAGTACTTCACAATATTCACATATGATACTGCATACACTTTTGCTATAAAATATCCTCACATAATTTTCGTCATAGTTAGAGCAAAGCGAATGTACTTCTAGGATATAACTACATTCACATGGTAATTATCATCTTTGCCTTTTGATTATTTTTTTTTTAGATTCTCTCTGTTCCATTCATGAATGCCGAGGGTATACCTCACAAAATTTACTGCGCAAATCTTGATGACTGAAAACAAATTTTCACTATGAATTTCGTTTAAAACAGCAGATTTACAGGCTGAATATACTCCTCCCTCATCCGTTATTACATGTTGATTTTGAGAGTAAAAACACCCAGTTATTGATAATTATAGCTAGCTATATCTTTCATATATTCCACTTCGCAAAACTTAATTGCTCAACTATCCATCTTATTACCCTTCTTCAATATCCAGATCAGCAGACTTAAAATGTCCAAATATAAAACAAATAAAGTGGGAGTATATTTAACAGTGTTTTTCAATAAAAGCGATTTGTCATTATTCGTAGCATACACATTTTTTTTTGCTTAATTTCAATTCAGTGAATTTTTATTCTTTTCCAAGAAATTGTTTCACTTATGGAAGAACATTTTTGATAAAAACATCATTTTTGTTCTGATTTTAATCACCTTTTTACTTTCTCAATCATTAACATAACCTAAATGCGAACAGCTTTACAGAAAAGAAAAATTCCGCTTCATTTCTCATTTACAATTATGCCCATCGTATAAATGATGGCATGTATAGAATGATTTAAATGCGTTTAATATCACTAGAAAATAAGCATATTGTTTTTTAAATATATTATATTTATTTTATGTGACGAAAAGGTCTGATAGCTGAATTGAGCTTAAGATATTTAACAGATTTTCATTTATTCTTGTTTAGGCAAGAAATAGATAAGAGCCGTCGATGTCATTTTGTCTCTCGAGTCAAATATTCGTAATGCCAAACTTTCCATTTTTATACAGCCATCATTCCTGACTGAAATATTAGATACTTTTGCATCCATAAAGATTGATTTGAGTTGATTATGATTCAAATTTTAATTTTGCAATCTGAACAGCGTGAATGCACTCGATTACAAAAATATAGGATAATTTTCTTTTCTAATATTTTGGTACAGAGAAAACTCTAATTAATATGAAAAGATGGATGCCAATTTTTGAAATCGTCAACTTGAAATTAGCAAAAAAAAATGTTTATAACTCTGCACCAAAATATGTGTTGACCAGTGTTTAGGGTTTATTATTTACTATGTTATTTTGACAGGTTCCAATATATAATGTAAATAAAATATCTAGAATTTTTTTGAGTATTTGTTGTGTATTATTTTTGTATAATTTACAAATATTTTCTTATTGCCTACTAATAATTGGTATAATTTAATATTTGCATGTTTGTTTTTGTAATGTGATGATCGATAAATCAACAGGATTTATCATTATCTTAATTCTTTCCGTTTGGAACATGTTTTCTCATTATTATTGTTGTTGTTGTTATTATTATTATTTTTTATTCGATTGAAGCCATTAGTTATTTCGAGCAAATAATAATACATGTCCCAATTAATATAGTTTTAAATATTTAATATATTTAACGCTAAATCATTTTTTATTCTTTTTGGTGTCGCTATAATTATATATTTAAAAAAAATGTTGCCGATAAGGAAACCATTTTTATAAGACGACTATTTTATGAGTATAACAAAGAATTGAGTAATTTTTGCATGACATGTTCGCTTCAGCTGTAACTGATTATTATTTACTACCTGTTACACTGACAACTTCAAATTCATAAGTACGTAAGGAAGTAGCCTATTGTTAAAATCGATGACTCTCCACATATTAAACATGGAAGAATGCATGTATCTCAAAGAGTAAGCGCGCCTACGCCTGCCTTTGTGAAAATGTTGGAGAGCAAACTCAATTCGAAGTGATAACACAAAATATGGAATAGTGTTCTGTCATAAGGTAACGCATCATGCAGAAATGAATCTGGCAATGTCAAGTATAATTTCATTTCAATACTCATTGGTCAGTAAAATGTTGGAAGGTCAGATGAGAATTCTGCTCAAAACTATTTCAGTCCGAATCAAAATCACGCCGTGATTCCCTAACGAACAAATTAACATTTTGTTCAATGTCAATCGGTGTCTGAAAAGACAGAAAGTTATCAAAAGATATAACCATCCACATAAAGTTTATTATGTTCTGTCATGACTGTCCGTTACTTAAAATTGTGTGATATTCCGATAAATCTATCAATTATGAAATCAAACATATCTTATTTCAAATGTGTTGATATTAATGCGAATAAAAATGATATACTAAATAGTAAGCCGCCTGTTTTTTTCCTTGCATATGTATTTACAAAGATATTTCGTTATTTACGAATATATTTACATCCGTCTTCGGTATAACGATAAACTACACCTGGCCGCAAGGCTTACGATCAGAAGGTTTTGACGACCTTGTAACCAACTCTTAATTACTGTTGTCGCGAGATCTACTATGACTCGATGTGGTAACACATGTTAAGTTCCCAGCTATTGAAAATAGTTAGCCATGCGTTTGGGATAAAAAATGGAACTATTTTTATCTTAATAAAAATAAAGGCAATATATTTTCATCGTAGAAAAGATTACCAGCCACACATTATTGCAAAAAATAATTAATAAAATTGTCTGCAATGCATTTTTTTAAAAGAATACCTGCAATATACTTTTGTAATGAAATTTATTAATACTCCCAAGAAAATTATATTTCGGCTTTAAATGACCCATAACGAATTGATATGCTGCTATAAAAACAAACAAACATGCAATCTATCTATATATGTATGCGTTAAATATCAAATGCAAATCAAATATGCATCGGAATCGATAAAATTAAAGAATATGAAACGTGTTTCGATCTAACATTTTAAATAAAAAGACAGAAAAAAAATGATATTTTCAATAATTTTTTGGTCAGTTCTCATTGGTCCGACACGTGTCACGTACTTTTGAAAACGTATAATTCTATGTGATGTAGGTCTCACTAATAGGTGCATGTGTGGTGGAGGTAATCGCGGGCTCTAAAATTCTGCATCTACGAACACAAGAGGGACTTGTGTTCGGACAGTTGATCTAAATCTCGTTTTGCATAGAAACTATGCTGGTCGTAACTTCGATTTCACAAATGCCACAAAAAAAGAACATATTTCGTTAAGGAGAAAATACATTGAAAACTAAAATATTAACATTAGTACCAAAGAAAATCACTCTCCGAAAACATTACATTATATCGCCATCTTTCTTTGGATCCATTCTTAAAGAACTTAAATCTCTTCTAATAGAAATAATACATGTTTAACGAGTCGAGACATATATTAGAATATTGTGACTCGCCGCTGCGCAGATTGACTGCACAAACATGAAGTTAAAACACCGTTAGACAGACACATGCATAGAAATATTATATATATATATATATATATATATATATATATATATATATATATATATATATATATATATATATAATATCAATTAATATCAATATATATATATATATATATATATATATATATATATATATATATATATATATATATATATATATATTATCAATATATATATATATCAATCTAACTTGTTTCACTTGTATGAAGGCTTCTTCTGATATTGAGAGAAAGCTTACGAAAAGACAGAAAAGACTGGTATTTTCAATTATGTTTGGGTTAGTTCTCATTGGTGAGACACGTGCCACGTGTGTTAAAACCGTAGATAACCCTATGTACATCTAGGTTTGTGAAGATTCTTTTATGCCTAAGTAGGCATCGGATTGTCATGTGTATTTATCATTATTCAATACGGATAATATGCTGGTATTATGTAGAAAAGTACAGATAGAATTTTGAATCTTCCTTTAATATCTCTAATGATGAACTCATTAACCTTTAATTAAGCAGAGTGTCAGGGTGTGTAGTCGGAGAGTAGTCGATTGAATTCAAAAGCGCTCGATAATATCCGTTAAGACGAAGTCATTGTAAATGATCGGACGCAGTATTAAAATAATACATTAAAAAGATATACGTTCCCAAAAGGATGTTCTGCTTAGAACGCACCCGACCTATTTCTTCCTAATATTTGCCAAGTGGAAAATATTTCTATAGATTACATTAGGAAGAAGACAAACTCGCAAATACAACATTATAATATCCATTCGGTTTTTACTGGGCACACATTTGCTGTAAAGTTAATCTTCGCGTTCGTAGTTATAATCGAAGCGAAATTAATATAAGTTATTTCCGAATATCTTTTGGATACTTCTTGGCTATTGACATTATAAGATGTAAGAGATTTGTCGAGAAGATTTGAAGAGTGCAAAAGGTTACTAGAATTATAAAAAGAAATACGAAATAATATAGTTTGCATTCCGAATTTTCTGAACTGGATTGTATATATCTATATTAATTTTCGTCTGGCCGAACACTGGAGAATTTTATTATTTCTAATGGAATAATATATCAAATATTATTTAGGTATAAACCATACAGAACTGAACCATATTTAGAATAATATAAATATATTGGTGTCGTAGATCAGTGAGCCATGATGATTTCTTCGACACTTTTAATTTATCATTACCTACTATTATTTAGACAACATTGTCTTCATTATATTTGGTCAAACACTTACTGGAATATGTTACCCTACCATTGTACATTATTTCTAATTATTTTTTTTAATTGCTATCAACAAATACAATGCAAAGGTGCAGCTAAATGTTGAGTATTATTTAATGAAGTTTTTGTAGAAAAATCACAGCGACAGAAACCGTTGCGTCAGAAATATCATGCCTGGTCGAACAGGTCGGACACTGAGATAAGCTCGCTCTTATCTGAGGAAAAAAGGACCTATTGAGAGAATGCGTTTCGTCTTCTGCTCCTATTCCGTATAGTGTTACTGAAGCATTATAGAAATGTGGAATTACTTATAGTTAGTTTAGGTCTGTCTATACAACTACGAATGTTCACACCCCAAACAATATGGTGTTATATTACAGTTTTTAAATGAGGTAATGTCAGAATGACTTCTAATGAAGGGAGAAAAGAGCAGGTCTCAAAACGTGAATAATTTTATTTTGTTTCCTCTCATTAGCTACTTCAAAAGCTAAATATAAAAGGATGGAAAAACCTCTTCAATTAATTGCGTTGTATTACTTACCTTCAGTTCTCGATTGGATTTAAATTCGACAATATAATAAACCATCCGAGAAAAATATACTTCCTCCCAGAAAATATATTGCATTTTTGGCGGGGTATTTTGTATACGCGGATAATGTAACTGTTACGACGTCGAATGTAAAATCCTCTCGTCGATCTCAAATTCCAGTCAGTACGGGTTCCTTCTTTTCTGCTAATGCCTTCCAAAAATAAATGAAGATATATATTACAAATCACGACAAACTCTGTTTTTTTTGTGCGGTAAGTATTCTAAAAATTGTACATTCAGATTTCATAACCAGCCTGAAGAGAGTTGGGCTCACTTGGGCAATATATTGAACTACGGTTACTGCTTGGATGCATATGGTACAATCTTATTAATTTAACGTATTCGCAACATGACGTTTTGGACCATAGGCGTGTTAAAACACACCATCACTTCACAAGTGATAGAGAGACGGTATTGCAAATTCTTCCAATATATTGCAAATGATATTGTGCATCTAGTATTCCGTTGATGAAATGCAGATAACTTGTGTCCTTGTGGATGAAGCAGCTCTAATCATTGACGTATGAAAACTATTCTTTGAAATTTGATCATGCAAATGTGAAATAGATATGCTTTCATTTGTCTAGGTTAAGAACCCACTTACAAAATATCGTGCACATATCCTCTGACAGGATTACGGAGGGAGAAGTGACAACTGAATATCTACGACCTAATGAGATTTCAAACATTTTCTGTAGCTGCCAAACAGTGAACTTGTGTTTTACATATTAGCGACTATCTTTATGCAGTAATCAAATTCAGAGCACCGACATGAGGGCATTCCACAGAAACCGAAAAGCTAGACCAAAACAAATCTTCGGTAAAAATCGGTAAGATTAGAAGTCCCCCACTTGTTGCCAGAAATTCTGACGCTTATGACGTGGATAGATCGCTTGTACGCAGCTGGTATGCAAAACATGTAACAAATTGTGTTAAATGTTTGATAAATAATAGGGATAAAAAAAATAAAGCCAAAAGTGTGCGCGCGCGTGTGTGTGTGTGTGTGTGTGTGTGTGTGTCTGTGTGTGTGTCTGTGTTAATGTAATGAAAGTCTCATCGTGACCGACGGTTTAAATGGACAGATTATACTGAGATGCAGTATGAAGCACAGCTGAGTCCTGAGACTTCACGACTTGTTCTTCATATATATATATATATATATATATATATATATATATATATATATATATATATATATATATATATATATATATATATATGAATATAGGAAAGAACACGTTAGGTAGATAATCCGGTGTTCCTTAATATTTAGCTTTATTTTCAAAAGGACAGTGCTCCATACAGAAGTAGAGCTTATATTATAATAATATTTTTAGTTTTTAAAAATATGATTCCTCCGCTCCATAAGAGTTCTCATGTTTCAAAAGCGAGAGCCGAGACCCCTAACATATTTTTTTAAGTTATGAAGAGTTAAGGCGTCTGGACCCGCTTCCTTGTCAGGCGAGAATTTGGGAATAAGCTATCTTTTGGTTAGCTGGTGTTTATAACTACGGTATCGTTGGAACATTTGTTGCTATGGAAACGGCTAGTTTCGGCCGTTGAAGTTTGGTGGTTTAAGGGGCTAAGAATTAAGAATTAATTTTTATCTACAGGCCAGGAAATATATATATATATATACTGCATAACTGAAATTATTGCTAACATCAAATGTTCGATACTTCCATGCATAACCACATTTTGTGACGTCAGTGCTTCTGATCGTACATATTACCGGCGCATCTCTTTGAATTGATCAAAATTTTTGTAATCATATTCGAACGCAGTTTTTAAGCATTATAAATAAACATTCAGCTATAAAAGATATGCAAATTGTCCTCTCATGTTATTTATATATTAGCGAGCTCAAGTAAATTTACTGAGCGCTGTAAAGCTATTGAATTTTGTCAGTAATACTTTTGCATTTCACTTGTATCTCCATCTTCTTCATCCTTAAATGAAAACAAAACGTAATGAATTTCCACACGTATATCTCTTGGGATCAATTAAAAACAAATGTCTTCACACACTACTCTGCATAACTGTCGAGTGCAACATTGTTCTCAGAAGCTTCAATGTAATCTGAGATCTTCAATATTTTAGTCCTTTTAAAAGCTATCGTTAATGCGGGAAGTACAAAAGGTTTATATGAAGAAATGATATTTTATTTAGGATAAAATATTTATTCCAAAATATATTGAATTTTATTTAAGTATCATCTAAATTCTTACTCTTTCATTCATTTCTCATACATACATTCACACTACAATTCAATTTGTTCTTTGCACAATTAATTATTCGCTGCTAATTAATTCTCTTCTATTATTTTATCGAATTAATGTAATGACACTGGTTATTAACACTTGGTTCCCTTCGATGTCAAATCTTATCTCAATTACCGACTCGTGTTTATCAATAAGAAAACTATTTAAAGTCCTAATAATAGTACACATGGTATTGCAAAATAGGTATACTTGAAGTATTATACTAACATTACCATTATTATAAGTGGTTCTAAGTTACATTAAATATCAGAATTCATTTAATTCATTAAAGTAATTATTAATATTTTTATTTTCATAAATTTTAATATAATAAGTTGTCATATTATTTTAAATGAATAAATAAATGATTTGAATGTAAACTAATAATTAAACGATGGCCGGGACAAACACTTTGAACATTTGAGTGACTGTTATTGTTATTTTTATGCTTTCATTGGTAATCTCAGTCTGGTTTATTATAGATATATTATTATTGATATCTTTTTAATATTAATAATTTTTGTGTGCAACACTTGTTTGTTATAATTGTATACCTATTTTTTCACCAATTGTATTTATAAACCACAAATCCATATTCTGCATTGTGCCAAATGAAATAGTCAAACTCATCCTTCTAATGAAGTCGAATAGTTAATTACAAATATTAGTTTCAATGATATTATTCCAATTATTATAGAAACTACTTAAAACCAATCTTTTAATTCACTATGTATTTTGCCTAAAGCAAGATTCTAAGGAAAAAAAACTGCTAAGATATAAGACATTTGCTTAATTCGTATGGCAATCTAGGAAATATATACACAGAACCTGACGGTATGCCCACATCTTCTCTGGACATAACATGTGAAATTTTTATATGACAAAAGTATATAACTCAAATAAGTGTCTTACACCCAGCATATTTTGTTCTTGCAGATATCCTCATCATAAAAATTTATATTCATGAAACCTATGAAAATAATCATTTATATATATATATATATATATATATATATATATATATATATATATATATGTGTGTGTGTGTGTGTGTGTGTGTGTGTTTGTGTGTGTGAATATACATATATATATATGTATGTATTTATGAAGAAATATAGTCTTAAAGTGTGCTATATTTATGGGATAAAGTGCTCAATATCAGACATAGAGCGTGTGTAAATATAAAAGTGAACATAGAAGTCAACACTTAGAGGCGACAGCCTGTTTCATTCTACATGCAATCGTCAGGCCACGAGTGCTGTTATTTTTCTCGGCTATCTATATATACGAGTCAGTGGAGCATTGTGGGTAGTCTATTTTGTGTGTGTATGTGCGTGTGTGAGTGTGTGTAAATAGAAAATTAACGGAAACTTTTCTGTATTGATGTGCTTCCAATTATCAGATTAATATTGCTTCACGATAAGTAACTCATCGTATACGTTTGTGACTGTATAACTATCCAATTCAATGACCTCATCGATAAAAGATAATAATCGTAAAAATAACTATGAATTGTGTGAAATTAATCAGTATTTAATAAATAAGTTTACAATAATGTAACAATAAACAGGCACTATAAAATAGCATATTTCTTAATGACATCCCCAAAGAAGAATTCAAATATTTACAGAAGATTTACTAGAGTAACATGCATAAAATTCCATGATTTGAAATCGTCGAAAACTCGCACTAATTCATTTTAATATAATCAAATATCCTCGAATAATGAGTAAAGCATCAAGAGTTATAATGACTAAATGTACAATCATCCAGAACTTATGTAACGATTTGTGATATACTGGAAATATATCAAAAATTACATCAGCACAATTCTGTACACTATAGGATTTAAAAATCTTCTAATGATATATAAAAATGTCCTTATCCTTTTATAGATTGTGACTCATTACATAATAAAATACATATGTTATACCACAACATTTCTCTCGATGTGTTGACTCACATGTCTCAGAGCCATTGCAATACAGATACATATAATACTATTCCACAACAATTAGTAATCTCAGTGTGGTTTTTATTGATGCATATAAAGACAAGCAATATCACATGTACATAATGTCTTGCATATTAAGGGAAAATAATCCATTATGAATAAATCCTGTGATCAGAATCTGAACCATCATTCAACTATTAATTAATATTTGGCTATGTCGCTATTATTGTCAGTGAACCTGAATCTCAATCAATCCAAATGTAATTGACAATATAAAAATCATATTGAAAGTATAACATGTACGTTTACTTTACTTGAACAAAAAATTAAATTAAATTTTTGAAGTGGATTTTCAATTTCAGTGTACTAACAACGGAAAGTTTAGGGGATCGGACGTCACTTTTACATTTGTGCTTTCACCAAATGTTTATTTTTAAAAGAGAAATAAAAAAATTAATTTTAAATGTGCTGACGAAACTCGACTGGACTTGAAGTGGAATTTAGTGTTTTCATCTACCTGTAGTTTAAGACATTTGACTTTTTAATAGACTAGGGAGGTCAAAGAAAACGTTGTAAATGTTTTTTTTCAGGCCACTAAAAGGAGGAACGAAAGTTATGATGAAGAAAAAGATTGAAGCCAAAAAAGAGGGCAGGAACAATACAACCCAAGGAAATGTCAATTTGGGCTTCACTTTTAAGTGTATGATTCTCATACTTGTTTAATCGATGTAGCGGAAATCAAGTCTCGGCCTAGACGGGGCGTCCTTCTATTAATGAGTATAAATTACTGTTCGATCTCTCTGAATATAGAGCCATTGTACAAAGAAGTATGTTTCTCTTCGTGCTTGAAAAAATAAAATAAAATAAAACAAGACTGTCAAGTCCAAGAAAGACTGTGAAAAAATCACCGTCAAGTATTTTCTTAAAGGTTCCAAGCACTGTTAAATTAATAACGTTTCATTTTGTGGTTAATTCTACATTGAAACTATATGTAAATGTATAAATGTGTAGTTCTGCATAAGGAAATAACTGTAAAATACTGTAACTCTCTAGAGTATCAGGTCGAACGTCGGATTGAATGGCTATTTTGAAGTGTCAGTTCAGAAACTGTGATTTTGAATCATGACAAGTAGCTTTAAACCCTATGAGATCGTGAATAAATCCTTCAGTATCTTTAGCATAATTTCGGACATCAGTAGCTTGAATTTGTAGCTCGTTCTAACAGTTATATATGCTCTGAAATAAGGCTGGTAAGTACTTTTGTTACTCGCACGAGGAAGAGTGACCACGGAAATACCTGTTCCCTGATACATACATTAGCCATCAAAATTGATGTGTTAATAACAACACCAAGCAAATCTGACAGGAAAATTTGGATCAAGTGTTCTGTCCGTCCCGTCTCTCCTTGGAATTATACCTCGCAGAATGATGGTAATCACGCCAACTGGAAAATTGGAATGTGTTGGGAAAAACAGAAGAGTCCAGATGACTACATCTCAATGTATATATTTTTAATTATTTTCAACTTGTACATATCATTCTGTTGTATCTATAGAAAGGATGCGGTAGAATGTGTTAGTCCGCAGACAGTGAAGAGTGGAATTCTCTTGATGGTGTCAATACAGAAAAGTAATAATATATTTTTTAACGAATTCAAGAGCATTTGTAGCATCCTCTCTTCGAACAACGCGACCATAACATTCTTCTACTTCTACCTCTGCTAAAATGACGTATCCTTCAACTGCAATCTCCTGAAAAGGTGGGAAGACGTTCAGACAGTTGTAGCATATAATAAACACTCGCTCAATGTTCAGTAGAATATATTATTAAGGAAGTCCACGGAGAGATTTTGTTGACATATACGGCTTGATGTGAAGTGGTCTCATTTACTATGCATATGTGAAAAAATCTTAAATGTTTCAAAAGTGATAATGTATAAGACACCTGGTTAGTGAATCGAAATGCGATCAATGACATCAATTTCTTTGCATTTAGGTGCGATATGGAAGAATCATTCTCGCACGCATTCTCACACTGCCGATATGTACATGCATGGTATGGATTTATTGAAGCCGTCACGCTTCGCTTGTTTTGGGGAGATTTTTGCCATCGAAGTCAACTCAGCTTATATCAAGTAAGGGCCGCCTTTTGTTATGAAAAAACCAAAACAATACGTATTTCTGTGTTTATTATCCGTAATCCGAATTTTTTTTATACAAATAAAGGAAAAACACATGGATTTATCCTTTTATTTTATTTATGTAGCTGTTGACACAAAGCTGAAATTTAAGGTTAATATCTGGATAGAAAAGGAGGGATGATGATGTGGCTGAATGTCCGCGTAATTTGGGTAAATGCAATAACTTTGTGTTTTGTAAGAGGAGTAAACATGGAGCGGAAACTTCAGGTTACTTGCTAGTGCTTTCGGGATTTTTTCCTGGAGTCATTTGCATATTCTATTTAATATAAAGCAATTTTGAGTTATTTTTTCTTAAGTCAATTTCTCTTAGTCTCAGAGTAGTTGCGGTTACTTCGTTTTTATTTTTTACTTACCTACAATTGCTTTTGTCATTTTCTTCTGCCATTCTTATTAGATTATCTTTCAGTCAAGTGCCGTTCGTGATACACAATTGGGCGGTCATGTGACTTTCAATTCATGAGTGAGTAGGAAGATTTCCACCAGCAGCCTGCCGTTTCTTTCTCCCAATAGACTGATTTCCAACCAAGGCTATTGTATGAGTTTGTATTTCTATTCAACCCATAGCTTGGGGAGAAGACATTGATTCATACCATCCCCAAGCGAAGCTGCAATATCCCCGACACATCTGTAAGTCATTGGTTATGAAATTTATAACATTTGGGATTTTCATTTATAAAGTTTAGATTATGTAAGGTTAAGTTCTTTTGCGCTGTGGGAATATTTCTCTCTCTTTTTTTTTTGCTTTTTATCTATCTCAGACGCCATTTTTTTAACTAGCTAGCGTACTAGATCTACAGTGTTAGACTTGGGTGAAGGCGAGAGACATTCATGCAGTTTATATAAATATATTTCAAAGGAAATTTTTAAATTGCCATACCAATATACTAAATATTAGGTTGGTACAAAAATAATGTCGTTTTTTGACGTTCAACTTCATGTGAGAAAACGACATTATTTTTGCACCAACCTAATAATTTTCGGCTAGAAAATTATTTAGTCTATTGCTATGGTAACGGTACTAAAGTACGCAAAGTGAAGCCGCTTGGCAGAGATTAACATTGGACTCTGTTGCGCATAAGGACTGAATTATAACGTTGATCTTTTTTACTTCCGTTGTTTATAGCAGTGCTTGGAAGAAAAGCGAGTAAACTGCGGTCGTCGAACCGCATCACAGAGGTTCTATCATTGACCATGTTTTCTGAAGCAGTTTTGGGTCATGTAGTACATTCCTCAGACTTTATGCCTTGCGACGTTTTTCTTTCCAAAAATCAAATTACACGTAAAAGAAAAAAGTTTTCAAGACTTCGAGATAATCCAAGAGAATGCAACGAGGAAGCTGATCACTCTCTCCAACAGTGTGTTCCAGGAAAGCTTAAATCAATAGAAACGATGCTGCATAAATGCAGAAGAGGACCAGTCCATTGGAAATTAAATGCCGAATTGCTATATAAATGAATTTTTTTTTTTGAAGCGCCAGTCCAAATTCATTTTAATTAGCTCACATATATGAATAATAACTCATTTCCCTCTTCGCATATAATTATAAAACTATATTTCCTTGCACACAAAATATAAATATTTGGTCATTGTTTTCGGAAAGATTCAGAATAATTGCAATAATATTCTTAAAATATAATGAATATTGTTTGAGTTGCTAATTAAACTAAATAAGATCGTGAAAGGATATTGACAACTACTATATTGCCTTTCACTCTCGCCAAATATTCTAAACCTATAACATCATTTTGTTAATTTTCGTTATACAAACATACACATAATATATACATACACACACACACATAAATATATATATATATATATATATATATATTTATATATATATATATATATATATATATATATATATATTCAATTTGTGTCAATTGAAAAATGCGATATATGTCAAAAAGTTATCAGACCTTAATATTTATTTACGTAAAGCATATCACAAGTTTGTAAATGAATAAAGTGACCAATTCAAACTCGAGAGGAAATCTTCCCAAGCGAAGAGTTCATATCCTATGTTTTCTACTCTTTATAGAAGGTAACAAAAAACGTTCTGTCCGTTTTTAAAGGAAAAAAAACGTTTCACAGTATGTGTAACTTATATTTAGTCTTCGAAGTAATCGCCATCGGCATCCAGCAACTTCTTTTAACGTGTCTCCAGCTATTCAATGTCCTCGCCGTAGAACTCGGGAGCTTTCAATGCAAAGAAGTCCGTGAGGGTTTTGCGCAAGTCTGCTGCATTGGTGAAGGATTTCCCACGAAGATGATTATCCAGAGAGTCGAAGAGGTGGTAATCGGATGGCGTAAGTTCAGGTGAATAAGGTGGATGGCACAAAGTTTCCCACCCAAGTTGCTGTATGGTATCCCTGGCCACTCGCGCGACATGCGGCCTGGCGTTGTCATGGAGGGAAAGCACACCTTTGCGATTCACCAGTGCTGGCTCCTTCTGTCGCAATGCCTGTTGCACACGTTTCAATTGCTGCGAGTATAGGTCTCCAGTGACCGTTTGGTCCAATGGTAGCAGGTCATAATGAACCAATTGACGACCTGTCCACCAGAAACAAAGCATAATCTTGCGTGGGTGCATAAGCGGTCTTGCGGTGTGAGGGACAGAATCCTGAAGAGACAACAAATGTATGGAACGCTTGGAAGTTTCGAACAGAACCCACTTTTCATCACTGGTAAGCACTCGATTGAACCCGCGCCCGAGATATATTATGTTTGAACGAGACGCGCACTCATGCAAGCGCAATCACACGGCGAGTGAGACGGAAAGAAGGAGTCGGTGAGAAAGGGGAAACCTTGCTCTGATTCATAAGAATACACGTTCAATCGAAAATATTCTTTATATACGCACAATGTTTTCAAATTAAACTTTTTCTATATCAACCCTCACTTGTGTAATGTGTGCATTTCTCATTGATTCTAACTTTTATAAATCATGAAAAAAGAGATTTTGAACTGGGTATTTCATTGCCTACATTCGAAATTCATGAAACAAATATTGGAATTGGATGCTAAGAAAGCGGCAAAAAAAAAGAATTTAGTGTTACTTTGAAAATAGCCATATTAAATAGTTTAACCTAAGGGCGTCTTCAAGTTTTATACGCCTTAAGACTTTCAATTTGAGCAATCGAAATAGTAAAAATTTTCACTTCTTTAAACAAGTTATTCAAACTATATTCACTTTCTTCTTATTTTTATTTTAAAACTTCTTGACACAGTAATATTGTTTATTTGTATTTCTCAAGTTTTAAGAGCAATATTATATCGAACATAGGAACAGATTTACGCAGTTAATTTGCAGCGCCGCTGAAAATATAAGGGTACACATTGCAAAAACAACATCGATGGTAAACTATTGGCTTAAATCGATAGATTTATATTAAGCCTTCAAATTTTCTTTTGCATTGGAATCTCAAGAGTGATGTTGCCCAAAGGCAGGTAAAAATTGAAAGTATCGTATTTGTTATTAAACTAACAGATTTCCATTCCGTTATTGCTGCAGGGGAAAATGCAAAACGAAAGCAAATTTGCTTCATGGAATTCGCAGGTAAGGTCAGTTGTCCTTGCGATCAGAATCTATGACAAGCCATAATTCATAACTGTCTAGACATGTATACAGAAATCATTGGAATATTAACTTCCAAAACTGTTTTTCAAAATATTAAAACGTTAAAGAATCTACAGGGTGTTATTACTACTGAAACTGAGAGTGCCGGTAAACTTAACGAAGAGAGAAATAAATTTATCTTCATTTAGTATACGAAAATAGATTCAGGATATGTTTAATAAATAAAATGTTTATTTTCCCTCTACTATTTATCAACAATAGGGTATACCTAAAACTTTTATTAATGGAAAAATTATCTGGCAAGTTGCCAGCACTAATACTTGTGTCTGTGTTCATTTTTAGGTGCCTTCACATTTTATCAGCTCATACACTTTGTATTGAAAATTGTTATCATTTAAACTATATTTGCACAACATAAATAATCACAATTATTATAATGGACTTCCTATGATTTCGACTTCGTCTTTAATATGTCTTCTTCCTTCAGAACGTCGGCCTTAACGGCGCTGCCCAACTTATATTGATTTTTAGCTCTTATTATTATTTGTTATTTTTTATATCCTCCCACCACCTGCTCTGCCAACAAATTTGTACAAGGTTATTAAATTGATCATTCTCTGCTTTCCTCGCTCCCTTAAATTCTCCAAATCAACTGTCCTGACTATGTAACTTGAAATTTAAACAATCTCTTTCGGATGCTAAGTACAAGCGTCCTACATGGTACTGCCATTAATCTTTTGTAGCAACTGATTTCTGTTGTCTTAATCTCCTCCCTATCTCTGAGAAGATTGTTCAGCATATACTGGCATACCATTGGTCCGATAACCATAAAATTTCGATACACTTTTCCTGTCTCTAACGCAATGTTACGTTTCTTAATACGTTGCTTAGTCTTTGGAATATATATTTAATTATTACTGTAATTTTCCGGTTACGGTGTCAAATTTTAAATCAAAACTGAAAATGCGACACCGAAATACGAAAGCTCTTTCGAAGACTTACGAATATGAAAAAAATAACTTAAAAGAATAATACAGTTTCTTTTTACTCAAACAATATATAACGTAGTGAGAAAAACGTAGAGAGAAAAAGAAACCAATGATGAAATATATTTTTGATAACGTATGAGATATTACATGCGAGGATGCTGACATTAAATATTAGACATAATCTAAGAACATTATAATTGAAGATTATACTGCATAGGCCTATGTAATAAGTTTCATCGACACCTTTTAATGGTAAACTTAGCTTTGAAATTTAATTTCCGTAACACTTTTTATAAATAATTTTGAAAATTGATCAGTTCATATTCATACCAGAAATATAACTTATAATTAACTAATAACTAATAAGGAGTAAACTTATTACATTAAAAAATTCTACGCCTACCTTAAGCTAATACACCATCTTTTCCTGTCCTTAAGTACAAATAAAAATTCGTAAATATTAAAATTGATAATATTGTTACCCCTATCATAAACTTCTAAAAGAAAACCAAAAAGTCTATTACACACACACACACACATATACACACACACAGAGACGTATGAATGTAGGTTTCAAGCCTTAATATCTTACTTGTCAAAGACAGGAGGTGTAGGTCAAGTTATCGTTTATATAATATAACATGAGTAGCAAATTTATGATTATGAAGTTTGAGACTTTCTCATGGCAGATTTTTTCGTTGATTACTATGAAATTATTCATACTTACAGTCAACAGAATAATATGTCGATAAAAATACTGACATCCCTTAGAAACTTAATGAGTAAATACGACGAAATGGTTAATAAAAAGGCTTTTTAAAAATTACCCTCCGCTCATATAAACATTAATGGTTCCCAAACCTAACCCTCTACATCTAGTGGTACCGGACCTTGTAAAAGGTGAGACCGGGCCTTGAAAAGAGTGAGACTCGCTATAAGATATATATATATATATATATATATATATATATATATATATATATATATATATATATATATATATATATATATATATATATATATATATATATATATTCATGTGTGTGTGTGTCTTTCTAATTATTGATTGTACCACCTCAAACAGAGAACACCTTTCCCAACACCTCTGATTTCTAAAATTTTGCTAAAGCTGATTTTTCTTCTTCATCTTCTTCGTCACTCTGTGTGTGTGTGTGTGTGTGTGTGTGTGTGTGTGTGTGTGTGTAATCATTTTGCATAAAGCAAAATGATACTGTTACTCGGAAGGAATGGGTTACAGGGAGTGAAAGCGAATGAGAATATTTTAGTCAGGACAAATTAGAAAAAGGCTTGATGGCCAAAATTTACAGTGGGGATGTTGGGAGAAATCCACTTTAAACATTTCTCACCCAAATAATGACAAGTTATATATTGAATTAAATGCAACTACTTGAGTAGGAAGTAGGTACATAATATAATTTCACACACACACACACACACACACACACACACACACACACACACACACACACACACATATATATGATGGACTATCCCGTCGTATTCCACGTCTGAGAGTCAGGCAGCTCAGTTCCTAGGATCCGAAAGCCAGACACCAACACATATGATTTTATTATAGTGATACAGTCATTGTGCAGAACGAACCACACTTTTTGAAGGGCCGAATCGAGAAACCTGGTGCACTATGTGCTACAAGGTCCCCAAACAACCCTCCGCCGGTTTTGAATTCAGAGTTTTCCTTCTCCTAGTCCAGTTGCCATCCAAGGCTATAAAACCTAGTCTGTACTGCTTTTTACCCATAGCTAGGGAGAGAATAAGAGGCTTAATTCCTTTTCCAAGGGTACTTTCACGTAAGTAAACGACTAGAATTCGAACTCGGCTCTCCGATTTCTCAATCCGAGTCGCTATCTACAACTCCTCTGTGTGTGTGCGTGCGTGCGTGTTTGCGTGTGTGTGTGTGTGCGTGTGTGTGTGTGTGTCTGTGTGTGTGTGTGTGTGTGAGAAAAAAATAGATGGTCAAAAGTTACAATCGGACTCTGGATTGGATCGACATCACTATTATGGTTATTTAAATTACGGACTGTTTGAACAACAGGCTTCTAACTTATTTTTTAACTGTTTTTCTTTTTCTTTTTTTACAAACACAAAAGTAGATTTCTCACTTCTAAGTATTCGTCGATCACAAAAAATAATTACCATTTAGATAACAAATCAGTGCTTTCAAAAATTTTGCTGACATATCTATATTTCCTTATAGGTCTGTAATTTACGGAACAGAATATTCCGACTTGTCAAGTTTTATCCGTTCTAATGTAAAGAAATATCAAATGTCTTTGAAAATATTCGTAGATGTCATTTCATGCAAAAAACAATTTTAAAGAAATTATTCTCCGATGATCAGTTACATTTTTATTAAAATATAATTTGATTTCATAAAATGTGTTGCTTTTTTAGTCTAGTCTCTAATGTAAATACACAAAAAAACAGAATTTGCGACAATATTTTACAGAAAACTTTGACAGAATGTGTTCCTTTAACACTGAATTTGGCTACTGTATTGTTATAGTCTCAAACGGAATTAACGTGATATATTTGGCTTATAAAGATTAGTATAACCTCATGAATTTACTATTGTTTATTACCAAGTTCATCGTAAAAATAACTTGTATTATAAAATCTGGCACTATGTTTATGAATGTCAGCATGCAATTACATGAAAATGTGAGATGCAACATTTTGAGTACAATTAAGTAGAAGGCTTCGCAAGCGACCTCCATAAAATAAATAATCAACCTTCTAAATCTCACAGAACGCTGCCTGCTGATTGATAAATGACAACTGAATGTTAATAATTTATAGCTCCCGATTATATAACTTTGTTTTTTTCTTCTTTCTTTTTCTGTTTTTTTCATTCTATTTCACTTATCATCCAAAGGTTAATTCCGTTTTATCAGTGTTTAATTTTTTTTCGATCTTATTTGCCGTGAATTTTAAGATTTTCGTGTCGTTTCAATTATTTTATTTTATTTTATAGGAGCTTTGGCTAAGTTTCTGTTTTACTTTTTTTAAGTTATATTTTATATTAGGATTATTTCATTTCAGGAATGATAATTCTCGCAAAATTTACCCATGTCACGAAGAATATTATAATATAAAATGCAATTAATTCACATCGGACAGTACCCAGGGATCCGAAATGAAATGAATACGTGAAATATACTTTTACAAACTTTTCGATGCGTTCCTACATGGTTAAGTTAAAATAATACACACATATTATATATATATATATATATATATATATATATATATATATATATATATATATAATATATATATATATATATATATGTATCTATCTATCTATCTATATATATATATATATATATATATATATATATATATATATATATATATATATATATATATATATATATATATATGTAAAGATAGATAGATAGATAGATAGATTAAAAGTGAATTCATGAATTTTTCATGATTATATATTTTAGATGTTATCCTTTTACTGTTTCTCTAATATTTTGCATCATTTTAAATATGCACTCCTATTTCCATTTTATCAAAAATTAAGGGGTTTTCGTTTTTGCTTTGTAATCGCTGTTAAGGTACACACTCACAATGCCCTGAATACATAAATACATCACTTCCTTGGAGAAAATGTAAGAGCCTATCTTGCGGAATGTCTCACTGGACATGCAGCCTTTGAAATAAAAGAAAAATCCCTTCCAAGAAACAGCAATGTCTCGAATTAAGTTAATTCACTAGATTAACATAAAAAACAGCTAAAAAATAGACTATATGAAAAAGATTATTATTCCACATATTAAACAGAAAAATGAATAATGTTCATGTGTATACAAAATAAATCTTTTCAGTTACATAAATCACACAATATATAACCGCACTAACTTTTTAAAGAATCACAATTAACACGTAATATAATATATTATTTTAAATTATTGAATGCCCGACTTTTAGCCCACATATATAAAACCTATATAGTTATGAATACACCAACATTTAGTTGCCTATTTTATCTCTCAAAAATTATTTTACTAGCAAATTTAAGATACG
Organism: Acanthosepion esculentum; assembly: GCA_964036315.1. Lineage (NCBI taxonomy): Eukaryota > Metazoa > Mollusca > Cephalopoda > Sepiida > Sepiidae > Acanthosepion > Acanthosepion esculentum. The sequence continues at coordinate 46,749,435 of OZ038475.1, forward strand.
GGACTTGCATATAAGACGAAATGCTTTATCTCGTTTTTAAGACCCCATCCTTCGTCTATTTATCATTCTCTTCATATATATATATATATATAGAGAGAGAGAGAGAGAGAGAGATAGATAGATAGATAGATAGATAGATAGAATTATGAAGTGCAAAATTAAGTTAAATATGTAGTAAATTTCTTGTTTAGTATAACTTACATTTATATTTTACTGATCAGGTCATTTTTATATATTTTCTGCTGATATGTTCGTCTTGCATAAGATACTACCAAATAGTTTCACGGTTGTTGTTTTTTTATATTATAGATATGCGTGTGTCAAATGTGTAACTCAAAATTAGCATCAATAAAACTTTCGAAAACACATATTTCACAATATAGTAAAAGGAGGAAATTACACTAGAAACTAATGCTTCATAACACGAAAGTAAAAATGTATACATTTTATTCGCAGATAGATGCTCGTAAATAGGTTTTATCCCTATATATAATACATAAACTAAAGAATTTGAGATGTTATAATTTCTATCAATAATCATGTTATACCCAGTCCACCCACTGAGATGAGTTGTAACACAAGATTAATGTGGGTAACCCGAGTGTTTCCACTAGGACATTGGTCAAAATTAGCGTATCATTGCTTGTCTGTTTTTCTCAGCTGAGTCTCTGTCCGTAGACTGAACCCGAATGTTCTCCCTCTGCCCGAGGCCAGACAGGTTGAAAATCCGAGCGAGGGAGCTAACCTCCTAACTCCAAATGTAGATATCTTCATGAGATTGTTAAAAAGAGCACTCTGATGAAAAAGACGGCAGACTTGACGAAAACAAAATTTTATCGTCTACATATTCATGTTATTATTAAGAGGAAAAACCGAAGTATTTTTTAATTATTTTTTTTTAATTCCTTCTTTTTAGAACATTCTAAATTTTGAATAAAAAACCTTGTTTTTCTTTGTATCACCGGAACTAGTAAAATAACATAAATTTTTAGCACGTTTTCTTTTCTTTTTGTTTGAAAATTATTATAAATCTTTTGTTCTTTTTTTAAAGTCATAGAAAAATATTTTTTTATGTTTATTACCCAACCATAACTAATTTTATGAAAACTCTAGCAATTCAATCGCGTTCAGTTTAGTGACTTTATTAGTTAAATCTTTGAGGAAAGCATTAATTGGTCCCTCATACTTTAAAACGAGCTCTGAATTGTAACATACAAACTCAATAAAACAAACATATTATTTAATTTCAAATTCTTTTTTTTGGCTTTTATTTGTTTTTATGAATGTGGACAATATTTTCTGAAAGAAAAAAAAAACAAATCGAAGTAAAATTAACTTTTAATACAATTATTTGTTATTTCTTTAATTATAATATTATATTTAAGTTGTTAAAATATCATAAAATTAGTTGAAAGCCGCATTCAGTTTCGTAAATATCCTTAAGATATCGATCATTTTTTTAGCGCATCTTCAATTGTATAATTTTGACCAATCAGAAGACCCGCAGTTATTAAGAAATGTCATTTTTTGTTTGTAATACGGCTGTAATTATAAAGTACGGAAGACCAACAACAATACAATTAAGTTGAGTTATTTCAGTTAAGGATTGTTCTCTGACTTATGGTTTTTATTTTGGCAAAACTCTGTGGAGAATTAAATTTGATTTTTTAAATTTCAACTGGAAAATGTTCCTACACGTATCAGTATCATCTTATGAAATTTGTATGATCGTATTTTTATATTAATCTCAGTTATGACATTTTTGCATGAATTAAATAATGAAATGAATGAAATTACAAATAACACAGTAAAATGTAATAAATGTACATAAAATTATTGTATTTTATGTACACTGCTGATAAAATTTCATAGTTACCTATAAATTAATTAGATACCTTTCTTATGAAATTTAATCTCACTCTCAACAGTCTTATTTTAATTCCTTTATAATATATTTTCCATAAAGCATCGGAAACATAAATGGGAAAGCTAAGTACAAAAAATATTAGAGCGCTGAAAGTTTTCTTTAAAAATAACGAGGTATATAATTTGTTCAATTAAATCTAAATAATTTCACATCTCTCCTTCCGTAGAAAAGGCTTATCCTCACGTAAGCTGTCAATACGTAATGAAATTGAAATTCATCACCTGTCAATGTTTGTTTTATTTTCAAACTACGTTTTTCGGCACAGACATTAAGTAATGCTTGTTTCAAAATATTTTAAATATTCATTATATTTTCTGATTTTCCTAATATAAATTTCGAAATAATTATATTTCATTTTTAAAAGAATTTCAAACTGAGATTTTTTTTAAAAATGGAGAAAATGGTTGATATGATTGATTATCTGTCAATATTGCTGGCTCAAAAAAAACAAGATTTTAACGAAAATTTTGGGCATGCTAGGAACGAATAAAAAATGTAAAAAATATCCCAAAAATAAATTGATCTTTCCTCTTAATAATAACATAAACATTTAGACGATAAAGTTTTATTTTTGTCAAAGTTGGCGTCTCTTTCGTCATGCTATGCTCTTTTTATGATCTCTTGGCGGTACCTATCCAAATGGCTTCTTCTTTTTCTTACCTCTAACGATTTGAAGATTTTAAAATTTATGGACTATTTCATATAGACATCTAGGTTATACTATTTACTCGACGAAATTAACCCTTTTGAGATTAATACATTTTTATAAATATTTCACTTTTTAATAGTATTAGTATATCCCTCTCCTCGTAATGCTGAGTTTGCCAACGTACGAGACTTTGTACTTTTTCCGTCACGGATACAATTTCAGTTCTTCGTAAACTTTATTTTTCTAGAAATTTCTCCTGGTGTCACTTTCGACTTGGTATTCACTTGTCCAACACCGATTTTACTTTTCTAGCAATTATTAATTCCGTCGGCGTCATGCCTGATGGTGTATTGTGGTTAGGTGGTAAATAGTAATATCTCAGAAATGCTTTCTCATTTACTTTACCAAGACTTTCTTTTCCGCTTGTCCTTTCGACCTTGAGTAATACAGATGACAGTAATATGTTCAATGGAAAACATCTTACAGCATGTTCGAATAATTTACCCGTGAATTATATTCCATTATCAGAGACTATGTTATCTGGTGTGCAATATCACGCAAAAAATTCATGAAGGAAATTCACTCTCACTCTTAATGTCAGATTTTTGCACTTATAAATTTCCGGATATTGATTTAAAATATTAATTCCCACTAAATAATGTGATGCATTCATAAGACATGCAAAATCAATATGCAGTCTTGACCACAGCGTATTTCTTTCGCCAATGTAAACTTTCACTATTTTTTCACTATCTAAGTCCATTCTGGTCCATTATACGAAATATCTCATCAGAGATTTCATTCTTGAAATACCAGAATGTCTGCTATGAAAAATCCTTTAATATTCATTTCTGTAACACACTACAACCCTTTGCCCTAACAATACAACACCTTTGCATAGCGAGTAAGTGTTTAAGTCTGTATTTCGTTCTTTGTTACTTTATTTCAATTGTGAATTTGTTTGCGCAATGAAGGCGTAATTTTCCACCTTTTCTTTTATTTCTTCCAGATAACTAGTAACTGTCGTATTACTTTGCACGAAATTTATTCATTTATTTCTATTTCACTTTTTATTGCTGTAATGACCGTGTCCTCATTTTGTTCCGCATATTTAGTTATTAATCTTGATAATCCACCAGCATGTTCTAGTGTTATAGATATATGTTACTGCATCGTAAAATCCTAATTTAATAATATGGTACCCCTGCGTTGTAGTCTCTTAGCTGTATGCGTAGGTTTTACTTTGTTTGAATCATATATTGTTAATAGTTTATGTGATCTTTTTGTAGCATAAAGGTCTTCTATGAATAAATTTGTGAAATCACTTCACATATAAAAGCTAGAGCTTATTTTTCCATTTGGCTTTCATTTTTCTCTGATGCTAGAAGCGATCGTGAAGTATGAGCGAATGATTTCGTTTTACCGCCACATTATTTGTTTAAGATCACCGCTCCAATGTCGTACTCACTTGCATACGATGCCACTACAATTTCTGCTTTTGGATCGGAGTGTGACATAAGTCATTTTTATGTATCATCAAACGTCTTCTGAGAGTTATAATTCCAGTTCCACTTACTCCTTCTTAAGGAGATCGTTTACTGCAGTTCTCAGATTATGCATAGTATGTACATAAATTTTGTAGTATTAGCCAGTCCTGAAAAAAATGCCTGTCGTAGTCATATTTGATGGTCTAGGCATATTTTTAATTACAGTTTCCCTCAGTGGATCTGGTTGCCTACCATAATTATCAATAAACAAAGAAAATATTTATTGAAATTAATGAAAAATGAGCATTCATCGAATCCCAAGAACTCTTCAGCAAGTTTTGGGTCGAAGAGCATACAAACAGACGACTTTGGGGAGCTCGCAGACTTTGCGCTGAGAATTCGCAAAGAATGCCTCTGAAATCCATATCAGCTGCCATCATATTTTGTAATTCCAAGTCTTTGAACCCAGCACTTCTAAAAGGTTAGACAAGGCTTAGTGCCATTATAGAGATGATGAGAGAAGGGTTAATTCTTTTGTACCAAGAGCTATACAAACCAATTGAAGATTAACCTCACAAATCTCCCATTTTATTTTTCGCCGTGAATATATATTTTCCTTGATATATTCCTCCGCTGAATTTCGTCTGTACTTGGTAATTGGTAGTGACCTGATTCGACAAATCCGCACAAACATGAATGTTATCATTTTTGTTTCTTTGCATGCAGCACTGGTGCAGCCCATTTCGAATGCTTAATTTTTGTCTATTACACAAATTATTTAGAATCTGTCCAAATGTATGTTGACTTGTTCCAATGCTGCCAATGGTACGCTCCGTTTCGGCTCAAATACTGGAGTCGAAGATATTCTTACTTGACAATCTGACTCGAATCTTGAACACCGACCTAAAACTTGCTCCATATTCTCAAGAATATTTCCTTTCCACCTAAACCAAACGTTTTTCTTCTACACAACAATCATTTTACAATTCTTATCATCACAATTATCTTTGTCCCCGAAGCAACAAGTATATTGTTCCATAATTTTTCATTCTGTATGAATTACCTAAATCGTTGTAAATCCAGTTACAACTAATATGAAATCATGAATCTCGTTACTGTTATAAGTTATAAGAGTTCCTATCCTAATCATAATAGTTATAATTCGCCTGAGTTTAGAATCCCTCGTCGCCAATGTTATAACGCGCTCCATAGCTTTTATAATATAGGTAATGCTTCGAGAACTTGAAGTGATGCATGTATTATTTAGTCTGGAGATTGACTACAAACGACTTCTTTTAACCACTGACCTGGAATTCTTTATAGTTAAGGGCTAGTTCATATAGTCAATGGGGTTGTACTATTTACTCCACCACAGATCAATAATTTCATATTCTCCAAAGACATTTAAAGCCTCCAAAGCGAATGGTGCGCGAATAAAATATCGAATTATATTATGATTTCAATATTTCTTGGAAATTAATGTTGAATTCCCGTACTCCTGTCCTAATAATCTATTTTAATTCCTTGGATTTCTTTGAGAATTCTGGCGCAGCGAAACTTGGAGAATACAAATATTTCTTCCATGTGTGTTTTTTAATACACAGCACCCTATACAGAATATATTAAAACACTTGATTTAAAAGTTAACATTCAGGAAACTATCCCAATATAATGAGCTAATTCAATTCTCACTTGTTTATTTGTAACAAATACAATTTGTCGTGTATGTATTTTTTAAATTTTATACAGTGACAAATATGCTGAAAAAAAGATTATGATATGTATCTCGTTCAACAGGTGCTTAAATCGTTAGTTAAAGATGTTAACTGATATCATTTTTTGTACAATTCGATTTTTGTACGTTCAATTGATGCGACACGTCTGTGATAAAGAAAGATAGCATTCATTAATATGTATACGTTTTAATCAAGAATATAACACTGTTGAAAAGAAATAAAACTACAAATTATGAAATTTGAATATGTTTAAGTTCGTTCATTAAGATTTAACAATCTTTATTATTAACAGCATTGATTATTCGCTAAATTGCTATTATTATAATTGTTATTAACAAGTGAAATTACTTATTATTTAAACACGATTTCGATTATTATAAGTAGAGGTATTCCGCTGGATAATTTGAAAGATTAACTTATTTTAACAAATAATAACAGTATTTTTTGTTTGATCTCATGTAGTGCTCCGTATAACTTTCATAAATGCGGAATCGATGAACAAATGTAGTTTAATGAAAATATTGTGATATATGAAGATAGCATTCGTCTTTAACATTTATTGCCCTCAGGATAATTGTACAGCAATGGTGGACAGAATTGCGGAAAAGTTTGATGCCATCCATTCCGTTCATCCCTCTGCTACCATTCACATTTGTGGTGATTTCAACATCCACCACAAGTATAGGCTAGTTCACTCCAGCAGAATTGAAGAAAAAGAGGAATACTGTTATTATTACTCATTACCCTATGAGATCACTGACGTTCATGTGTTCTTAATAGAGTAGAAAATAATGCTAACCTATTATAACTGCTTCACACTTCATGTCCTGATCAATGTGGCGCATCGGTTTTTCCTTTGGAAACCAGCAATATTATGTCCGTTACACTCCCTTCTATTTCTGATATGACTATTATAAATATAGAACCTGACAGAGGAATTAATGCATATTCTGGAGCGAGACAAGGAGCTGATCAATCAACCAGTATATTCCGAGATGGCACGAATATATACATTATATATGAGGTCGGCAATGTGCATTAAAACCAATAGGGGATGGCTGCCAGTCCTCAAAGTTCTATGAGATCGATGCTGGAGTCCTCCAAGGCAGTCTCGTCGGTGCTACAATCTTTGTGTTTGAGGTTATTGATCTGCCCCAAAACACTCTCAGTCTTTACACACACACACACACACACACACACACACACACACACACACACACACACACACACACACACACACACACAAACACACAAACACACACACACACATATATATATATATATATATATATGTATATATATATAATTGAAAAATAACTCCCCGTGTTAATGGTTGCAATTTTCTCTAATTGTGACTAAAAGAAAGAGGCAAATCGCATATAGATAAGTATCAATACGGGAAACCATGTACTAATCCACTTCTTCAGAAACGAATGAATACGAAGGGAAAGGAAGGAGACACTATTCCATGCTAGATATGGAAACCTAAAGATTTGTGGATGTTTCGTAAAGATTTTTGTATCTCTGCTATTATAAAACTTGTAATTTAAAATGTGTCACTATTCATTTTTAATCAATACGTATGTTCATTTTTGTAGAATAATGATTTTAAAATGTTTGCATCAAAATGCGTTTGTTTCTTCATCGTGACAGCGTCATGGTATAGAGATTTCAATATTTAGAAACTTCCTTAGAAAGAGGAGAAAGCATTATTTGTATATGTCTACTGTCTTGCATTTTTGTAGAATTTTACTTAAATAATATAAAGTATCATAGCATCCAGTTAAAGAGGATATATTGACGATATAATCTGTAAAATCATTCAATTTCTCATATATCTTAAGAGATACATACAAATGAAAAGATACATAATGGAATTATCATGCTAAATATTAATCGTTTTTTTTTTAGTTTCTGAATTATTTCTAAGATGAATATACTTTCTCATTTGCCACATATCTTACAAGGACTTTTTACAATTGACACCTATCTTTAACAGTTGTATTTTAGCTACATAGCATTTACAAAACTGAAATTCTTGCATTTACATATGCATGAGATATTCTTTCTTTTAATTTTAATGAAAATTGTTTCTTTCTGTGTTCTGCGAGATGTAACAGGAGATAATGGTGCCGTCTCATGAGATATTTCCATCTTAGAAATCGTACCGATTGAAAGAGTGCTGTTTTCTTAATAGAGACAATAATTTATCAGATACTTTTAATCCATTTCACCCCAAGCAAAGAAGCAAAGCCAATAAGAATCAGTGGTTACTGAAGCGTCAATGAATATATAAGATAACGAAAAGAATTATTAAGGAGAGAGAAACAAATATCATAAATTTAGAAGACAGTAGATAACGATTGACATTGTATTTAAATTTTTAAAGATCAAAAGTGACTGGATACAAGAAGCGGGAAGAAAGTTCCACTAGAGAGAAGTGCGAGAAAAAAGAAACCGTTATCATAAAGATTAAGGATACACCTATATTCTTACAATAATTTTAATTTGTATATCATTTAAATGGTATTTTGTGGCACGATATGAACCATTTCTCTGTATTAAGCTCTTCCAAAAATTGTGGATGGTTTTGTACAACCGTTCACCACTATAATAAATTGATAATCTGGGTATTTTAAACTCTTTGGTTCTAAGTACTGACCTACTGTAGCCCCGTAAGTTCAAAGACAACAAGAAAGTTCTCCATATTTTATTGGTCAGAAGTAACGGATTCGTTCAGTTTTTAAATTAAAATTACTTTTTCCATTATCGATATTTTCCGATAGTCTGACATGTACTCATGATAATTAGTTTCATGTTCAAGCACATTCTCACTAGAGCGTTACACGATCATAGGTTAGTCCTGGACATGAGATAATCGAAATCCTGCAGCAACGTCAATGATTGGCAGATTGGAGATTAGGAAGAGCCATGAACCACTTCTTAATTGCGGTTTTTCCCATGCCAACCGGCACCGGGAACGGCAGGAAGAGTTAAGACCCAGTTATGAACAAATAGCGAACCCTCAATAAAAATCACTATTAAAGTGAAAAATACATTTCTATAGTAATATATCAGAAATATATTTTTATATAAAAAAATACCAATAATTCATATGTGTAATAAAATTACCAACACTACATATCTAAAGTAGTATTACCAATAATATATTTCATAGCAAAATGTAGTTAGATCCATACAATTGTTTTCAGAATATTTAAATATAGAATTAGATGACACATAGAGGTTGATATGCCGCTAAACAAAATCAACTAACCAACCAACGGGCATAATTGGCTTTATATAAAATTATAAAATATGCAACTAGTTCAGTTGCTACCTATTCTTGAATTATTCTAGCGTTGCAAATATTATATGCAAACCTGGGCCACTTTACCCTCTGGGGGAGTTCACTATACTCACAACAGGTTTCAGGAACACGGCAAATGCAATCAGTGATGGGGGGTTCTTCTGTCTGGTAATCATCAGTAGGAGTAACATAAGTTCCATCTTATGATTAATCACTACCAGACGAGTCATTGAGTTCTCCTTTCCCAGACTTCGAGCTGCTGGTGTCAGGATGATCTCCTAAAGAAGACGATCCTAAGTCGACGAACAGCTCATTTTCTATTGAATCACCTTCGTGTTCAGATAGAGAGTACGATATTCGAAACGGATGCAAGTCCTTCACATGCTAGGGAATTCTGTCAACCTGTACTGACTGGGAAATGTTAACTTTGGTTATGCAGCCTGTATTAAACTTGGTCGTACGCCTCTCTTGTGGAATCTTAACCAAGATAATGTCTCCAATCTCGTGTGATTCTCGAGTATTCCGTCGCATCGATACCCCGTATGCGGACGGTATGCGTATGCAGCGCGTCTGGCGCCAACCGCGACGGTGAGAGGTTGTCCTTATGTGTGACGCTATGACAGTAGAATGCCTGGTAGGTACGTAAACATATCGGATTCGAAGATGCACGCTCCAGTCATTGATGATTCTTCTGAAGTACCCCCACCTGAAAGCCGTATCATTGTCAATATTGTAGTAGTGGATGATATCTATCGCTAACCTGCACTAGTTATTTTCACTTCCAGCACTCCTTTCTACCACTGTCCTGGTCAATAGATTCGCCGGCTTCACAATTCTTGACGAATGACTTTGCGACTCTTGTTGATACTGAAGTGTCGACAGATCTGGTAAAATACCGTGACCCCTTCATAACCGGGTGCCCACTTTGTTGGTGAATTTCAGCTACATTTCTCTCACTAAAATTTCAAACACTGCCTTACATTATTTGTAAAGATTCGGCTCCTACCTTGTGCAGCTTCAAACACATCCGGAGCACACTGGCGAGGCAGCTTGCTCTATTTAGCGCTGATTAGACCAGCTTCAATGAATACTTGACGGGTATGCATTGACAATGAATGTGAAGCTGTGAGACTCTTTGCTCACTACAGTAGTTCGCTACAAATATTGATATAAAATAATTTTAAGATTGATGTCCGAAATATTCTAAGATTTCTTTAATCATTCGACCTGGGTTTGCCCAACATCCGATTGTACCTCCTCATCTAAATTTTATTCATAAGAATATTATTGCCGTTATGGATAGTGCGTCTATTTTGGAGCTGGGTGGAATTTGGAAAAGACGGATTTTCTGATATATTTCATATTCATGTAATTATTCTGGAGACATCGTGATCGAATGGTTTTGTAAATATCTTTCGAGATGTGTAAGATATGCAATAACATTATGCCTCATATCGAATCGCCTACGACTGGTGTTTTTTGATGGATTACAATGAAAAATATTTAATGTTCAGTAGAGGGATTTGGTGGTTAATGCCTAAGAGATTTTCTAAATGATTCCACAACATCAATATTTAATAGGTAGACGACTTTCTTTTCCACTGTATACATGTAGTGATTTACCTGCATGGAAATTTAAATTTCCGTAGACTGCTACATAGGCAGTGTTCAGAATTCTTTTATTTTGAAGGGAATTTTCATTTGTTAAAATATTCTCTTTTGTTAAATAATTTCCCATATTTCTAAATGCCAGTACTTGCTTCATTTTTCAAATGAATACTTCATAAACTGGACTCTCTCTCTCTCTCTTCGTGATATATATATATATATATATATATATATATATATATATATATATATATATATATATATATGTATGTATGTATGTATGTATGTATGTATATATATATAAATATATATATATATATTTATATATATATATATATATACTTACGTGCTAATACCCTTGGGAAAGGTGTGAATCCTCTTCTTCTCCCTCCAGCTATGGGTAAATAGCAGGACAGACTTGGTTCTATAGCCTTGGATGGCAACTGGTCTAGGAGAAGGACAACTCTGAATTCAAAACCTGCGGAGGGTCGTTTCGGGACCTTGTGGCATCCGTTGCACCAGGTCCCTGTATTCGTCCCTCCAAAAAGTGTGGATGGCCCTGCACAAGGCCTTCACCACTATAATCAAATCCTGTGTGGCTGTCGGGCTTTCAGTTTCTGGGAACTGATCTGTCTGACACTCATGCGTCGAGTTCGACGGGAGAGCGATATATATATATATATATGTGTATATATATATATATATATATATATATATATATATATATATATATATATATATATATATATATATATATATATATATATATATATATATATGTGTGTGTGTGTGTGTTTATGTGTGTGTGTGAGCGTCTGTCTGTGTGTGTAATTGTAATCATTCTAATTAACATTTCTCTGTTACCTAGGGGTTTCTGTAAATATATTTTAGCGTCTGCCATCACCATGTGTATTGTTGTTAAGATGGTGACCACCATTAATACATCTTCGTAGTACTTATAGTTCCCCTAACTGTAACCCTATATTATAGTTAAATATTAGATATCGGAAGAGGCAAATATGTTATTCAACTATTTATGTTTTTTGTAATTTGCGAATTACCCTTTAATATTCCTGGCGATTTGCGCCCAGTATATATCCTGAATTGTTCTAGTATATTTCCTCAATAATTAAAAATGCTTACTTTATTTAATAGATATTTTTCTTCCTGCATTCAAACTATTTTGTTAATAAACATTTATCTTCTTTACAAGTTTAGATCGCATTACTATTTTCTTTACTTTTGAACATCTAAAATCACCGTTAGTCATGCTTGCCTCCTTACGTTTCTTACTTATTTTTCACATCGTTTTTCATAAGATCTTCCAGTACATCTTTTTTATATATTTCCTAAGATGTTCTCAACGTAATTTCTATGGATTCTATATACATAGTTTTCACATGGACATATTTACTTTCGATAGGTTTTAAATTAAATTGGGGAGAAAATCCATATCAGTTTGTCATTTTAGCTTCTTATAAATCAGCAACATTTTATTTATATATGTATATGTTGTTTATTTACTTTTTTCTTAAATCTACGTTATTTTCGAAAGAGAACGTTATTATGCATTCTACTCTTCCCTTAAATAAATCTGCGTAAAACATTTCCTCCCCAAGGAAGACATCATCGGACTAAAGCAATATTTTTATTGATGGAATTATATATATATATGTGTAGGAAGGAGAGAGCTTATAGCAAAGTGAGTGTCAACTATAATTATATACGGATGAGAAAATCTGAAAAATGATAAGGCTCAACTTTAAATTATTTTTTTTACATTGAATTCGTTCTCAGATATAAATAAAATCTTCCCTGATAAAATATATTTGGGCATATCTTATATTTCAAAATATTTCAATTTCCTTTTAGAATTGTCAACGCTGCTTAGGTTGGATATTATCAATTCTTAACTGTTGCAGCTTTTGAGAAATAATTCATTATTTTTTCATTGCAGAAAACTCTACAAAATAAAAATTTAAAACTTATATACGTGTATATGCGTGATTCACCGAATTTTCTATATCTTCTTCACTTCAGATCTTCGAATTTTCTTCTTAATCGTCATCATTGTTACCAACAATATCTCATTCCTCAAAATCATAATTCTTGTACAATTGTCAAATGCCATCATATATATTACTATTTAGCTTTTATTTTTTATCTGTTTGATTTCATGTCTATCTGAAAAATTGAATGAATCTACAGGAAATAGTTTTATTTTTCACTCCATATCAATGAACACAAAGGATTCCAAAAATGTCATGTGGTTCTTTATATAAGCATCGATTTTTTATTCTTTTCTCAGTCTAGAATTATTTCAATAATCGTAATTTGTAGTATGTTCAAGAAACTTTTGTGAAATTGAATTTTTTAATGAACAATTTTAAATCTTAAAAAAAATACTTGAAATAAGTTTTACCTATAATAAAATAGAAGTAGTCAAACGATAAAGATTTACCGTATGAAATGATTTATAACTTCACTTGGAATTTGGGTCCAATGCATTTATAAATAATCTTAAATAATACTGAAAATGATCCAAGTATTTTTCGATTTCATATCCTTCTTCTTTTACGCGTTATCTTATTTCATAACGTCAGCGAACATAGTCCAGCAGATTGTCTTTCTTTATTACTGTAAATAATATTTGATACATTGCAGTAGCCTATTTCAGTCATACATTTATATATATTCTTTAAATAGGCTATTCATTTTTCCTTATTTATATCAAAACTACAGTATCCCCTGTTGGTATTAAATCAAGAATCGCTTTTCTTCATCAAGTGTCCGAACTATTTAAGCCGGTTTTAATGTAAGTATAAGTTTACTTAAAACGTTCTCAAACTTACATGTTACATGCACGGTATCTCTGAATTCTTCGGTATAACAAGTCCTTCTTTTCACTTCATTAATTCATTGCTAAACAGATAAGATATTACATTGTAGAGCCTCACTCCTTTACTCTCTTACTAGGGATATTGTCCAATATCTCAATATTGCATTTATTTTATAAGATTTAATTGAAGATTTATTTCTCACCCATCACTCTTTCTATAACATCTGAAAATTGACCCTCTTATGTCTAGATAAGCGTTAGAGTTCTCTCTGTTGCTGTCGAACATGTATCCAATTTTCTTCCAAACAATGCTTAATAATTAGTTGTTGCATTCCTTTCAAGAGACGCAATTGTTTACCAATGCGCTGTAACTTATTACCAGAATCAGTTATCTTTGTAGTTTGGGGAAAACCAAATTGTCGCATTCTGGGTATTCTGGCCAAAACCCTTGCAGAGAAAACCGGCGGCAAACGAAATGGATTCCTTCGGAAATCTTGTGTGAATACCATGGACACTTCTTTAACAAAATGGAGACAAATCGGACACAATTGCTCGGAAACAGAAAGAGTGAGCTGAGGTTTCCCGGACACAAAATGACAGTTTTAAAACACTTGACACAGAGGTATACCGAAAAAAAGGGACAGAGAAGACAAAGAGCCACATATAGAAATTTTAGTGATAAACAACTCTATATGCACACATCTTCCAACTACTCGGGATCAATAATCAATATTCCCACAAACAATTTGTCGCGGTTTATCTGACAATTCTTCCAGTGAAACCATCTTCAGGAAAGTCAAGAACAATTATGAAACAGCCCTAAAAGACAGTGAATTCTCAACAGAACTCATATACACACCACACACGTAAATGAAGGACAACATGAAGGAAAACATCGTAACGTTCTACCCAGCGTCTAGCAAAACGTTAAAACAAATTTAGGAATAATATTCATTAAAATCATATTCAGACGTTTACCTAACAGCCGCAAGCACAGGATGTTCAGAAATACAATATAAATCAGCTAGAGCTGTACTGATAACATGATACAAATTAAAAACAAAAATCAAAACAACAAGAAAAAATCCAACAGAGGAGACACACACATCAAACCCATGCGTATCTGCTGGGCAAAGACCATATGTCCCTCAAACACAGTTAACAGAACAACAGCTATATATATATATATATATATATATATATATATATATATATATATATATATATATATATGATGCAAGATCTTAAGCAACATTTTCATTTGAACCAGAATCTATCTCCAAGTGCTTTTCACATGGATCAAATAGGTGACCCAGTTCAGTTTCCAGAGCGTTCGTTAGCACTCTTACCCCTTCA
>OZ038475.1:46769346-46791846 GCA_964036315.1 Acanthosepion esculentum
ATGACTCCAAATTCTAGAATCGTCGTTTTAACCCACTAAAGTATTGTCCCATTGGAAAATTCTGTAGAACCTACGTTGTGGGTTGCATCTGATGAAGGCTGGAAGGTACAGGCACAACGACTGAAACTTTATGATTGCATCAACAAAGTTAAAAACAATAGTTCGCATATAAATAATGTATTATTTTTTCATATTTTTAGCTTTTCTGAAATGTTCAGTTTATTTTTACTGTTTCACTTACACTAATAATCATGAGTACAGTGTTACCTTATATGCCATAATATACTCAGGACTATGGAAAGTTCCACATGACTCTCTTGCCTGTTAGTAATAACAATATATTGTACTAATTGCCAGTTTACCAATCGTTTTGTTTTTGCTTAGTGATGTCATTATTCTTTTTTAGTTTACTTATCACGTTTGAATTTAAAGTTCTGTAAATTATTATTTTTTTTATCTAGCCTTAGATCTATTTTCGTTGCTGCTAATCAAATTCAGCTCTATTCCTGTTTTAGTTAAAATTTAAATTGGATCAATTTTCATGGTGACATCATTTGATGCCTAGATAATTACTAATTAAACCTTCCTGTCATATCATTTTTGGCCGCGGATCTTGAGGTCGAGAGCCCGAGATTCTACATGCTACTGTTCATTATATTGCTTACTAACGCAAGTAGAAGGCAGAATGATTGTGATCATAGTGAATCCACTTAGAGAGCTCCTGTTTTTGTTTATATTTCTTTGAATCACTATCAATATTACTTTTAATGCTCCGAAATTCAAGTGTTGTTTAAGGTTTTCATGCCGGGGAGAATTTTTGCCTTTTGCTCAGTCCGTTAGTTTTTCTTTGCGTACGATATTTAATGGGTTAATATATTATCACATACATATTCGACCAATGTAATCGAAATTTCATTCGTTGGTTAGCTATCTGTTATCTTTTACTTCATTTCTTTTCGAAATCTAATCCCAAACATCCTTTGGTTTGTTTTAATTAAATTCATTTGCCTTCTTTTGAATGTACGAATTAAATTGGATCAATTTTCCCAGTCATTCATTTTAATTTTTCTACTTATTTTTTATTCCATAATTGAAGTGATAAAACAAAAAAAATGCTACTCCTCCAACTACTACTACGACCACCAACACCACCGCTTCTACTACTACTACTATTAATAATAATAATAAACATGTTTAATAAGTTATTAACACTTAATTATTGATAATCATCTTAATTTTAACAAAATTATAGAAAAATCAAAGAACAGACATCATTAACTAATGAGTTTTTCCTTTTCTTTTTCGCCCTGATGAGCATTTTTTTTTTTTAATCAACTGTACAGAAAACAGAGACAAAGCATTTTCGCTCAGTCTTCTGCACGAACAGACTATGCTGGCGTTTCCGTTCTCAAATAATCTAGCGGCAAAGACCTAAAGCCACAGCTGCCTGTCAACAGCATATCACTTCTTCTACAATGAGATGAACGCAGGCTATACCAAATGTTACCGGAATCCTGCAGCGTTTTCATTTCCACTCTATTAGCTGTAAAACCAAAAAAATAAAGAAAGAAATAAAGAAGACATTACACTATTTTTCATACGCGTCTTCACTTCTTCCTTACTGGCGTTTAATGATATAAGCCTGGGGCTGTTTAACCATTACACAAATATAACACAAATAAAATAGTTTAAAAGCGTGGCACGCGAAAAAAATCAGAGTTCTTATTATCATTATCAGTATGTTATTATTATAGTTATTATTATTATCATTATTAACTTCCGCATTTTGTGCTGTCGAAACCATTATTATCATAAATATTTACTCACTAATCTGCTTTTCACACCAGGTGTCTGATGGTAATCTTTGCGGTTCATCACCTCTCTGTCATTCTTGATATCTCTTACAATACTGCTGCCTGGACAGTTTCAGATAATTTTTAATTAACATCTGTAATAGTTTGGGCTCTATTTCTTGTAACCGTTATTTTCAAGTACATTTTACTTCTTGATAAAAGTCTCTGTACTTATTTTTTCTACTTTTTTTTTACCCCCAGAGAGTTATATATATGATAATTAGGCTTCAGGTATACTTTTATTCCCAGAAATAGTAAATGGTATCAAACCTTTGTGTATAAACTACGATAGACATACTCTTTACACTTTCATTCTCTTTACCCGTTTAAATTTTTTCAGTAACAATGTTCTGAATTGTTTCAACATTCAGTCTATACAACCGGTTTAATAGGTTATTAAAGAGCGTTCCAAGAGCAGAAACGATGAAGGACAATAATTTTTTAACTCATTTCTCTCTCTCTTTTGAGATTCGAGATATTATATATTTAAACTTAACTCAGTGTCCTTGATCCAATCACTTACCTAAGATTCCTTCTCGAACTGAAGAACTAGATCTTATATTAAAGTCATAATATGTGTTCTGGATTTGCTGTAATGTTCCAGTTAATTTTATAATGCTTATAACTTAAAACATATAACCTTGATTTGAGTAGTCAAAAAAGAGTCATTATTACGACTACCAGATGTGCTAACGGCTATTTTATATTGTTTGCTGATAATCTTGATTTGTTCTCTTAGTGTATACTTCTTACCGTCGGTTGCGTTTGACCTTACCGTGCTTTACTTTTTATAATTCATCTGTCCTTATTTGCAGAATGTTTATCACACTTGTCAATTAATATATTTTTTCAATATGAGTCATCATTGAATATCTGTTGTTATACTTAGCCACAAAAGTTGAACTTAATATTTTACCTGCCGCTCTTCATTATCGTTCTAAATGTCGCATGTACAAACAAGAATGGTTGTGATCATAGTGAATCCACTTGGATATCTCCTGCTTTTGATCTCTCTTTGAATCACTGTTAAGATTAATCGTAGAATTCAAGCGTTCTTTCTGGTCTTCATACTCTCCAGGAAGAGTTTAAGATTTTTGTTCATACCATTATTTTATGTTTGTGCATTATGTTCAAAATATTGTGTACTATATTATCACATACTTTTCGTGCATTCGAACAATGTCTTTGGAGTTACACATTACGGTTTGCCGTCTGTCATCCTTATCGACATTTTTCCTCTTTATTTTCTTGCACTATGAAATAATATCGAAGAACGTTAGGCTCTGTAGATGATAATAAAAGTGCTGGAGTTATATGTTATTCGTGGATAAGTACTATGCTTATAAGCATTAGGATTTTGTGTCTATTTTGTGATTGATAACGGTATGAGATTTTAAAGTGATCAGTTGGGGAGGGAAAAGTCTCTGTAATTTTGATTATATAACTTAATTTTGATATTTTTTACATGGATAATTCTAAATTAAATGATTTCCAAGTCTCTACATCTGTCAATTTCATTTCTATTTCTTTGTGATGGTAGTAGCTTCAATAATAATATAAATATTAGATAAAGTTCTGTTCGGTAAATGTTTGTAAAACTGTTTTTCCTGGGTGTTCCCTACTTTTCTCTTTTGTAACAGAAATCAACTAGAGCCTCTATAAGAAACAGTTGCTTGATTGTCTCACTTAGTGTTCAATCCCGTGTAATTCTGTTTTTTTATTGTATTCAGAGTTTCGTTAGTTCAGATTATTAGGTTAGAATGAAAGGTTTGGACGCATATTTAAACATAATTTTAAGAAGTAATTTTGCATTACTTATCGTTCAATAGCTATACGTCATTATGTTCTACGGCGTGTGTCTTTGTTAGTAGAATAATTAATATCAGAAATGCATAAATAAAATAATTATACTGTCACTGTGGTGTGTCCATAAAAATAGATAAAAAATAATCCTAATGTCAAAAATAATTATAATAAAAAATTATAACAATATATAAATATTATTAATTCACTCAGTGTAAACCAATGTGAATCGAGCCGACTTTTCTTCTCTACAGACACAACCACGTGACTTTCTCAATAACAGACAAGCACTTCACACGGCCAGGTCGTCTTAACGTTTATCGCCTTTTCTTTTTCCAGGTTATAATATCATTTATCGTTTAACGCTCAACAAAATTTCGAGGAAACAAAGTACCAAACACTTCTTTTATTTTTCCAAGTAAATAATATGGACGATCATTCCACACATCTATAAGAATAAAAAAGCTTCGTTATCTAACTTTTTCCTCGCCTTAATCAGAATTTCGCCCTCTACACCTGATTAAAGAGTAGACGTGCTATCGTTTCTTTCTTGTGTTTAATTGTTATAAATGGTTGTAATTGCGTACTATGCAAACAATACAGGATTTGACGGAATATGAATGATGGCATCAATTATGATGTACAAAAACGAAACACTTAACGCGGGGAAGAATTGTCGCCAATCTGCAGCATTGCACAAGAAGTACGTTTATTATTGATTATTTTTAATAGAGGGCCTATTATTTGTTATTTATGAAAGCGTGCTTATCTTACAATATAAACTAAGACCACTGGTTGCTGTAAATATGGAGCTTTTACACAAAACTACCTATTCTTCTGAGATCGCTGGATTTGTCTCCCTATTCTTCCGAACTTGCTGCGTTTGGCTCCCTATACTTCTGACCTTGGTGCATTTGGCTCCCTATTTTTCAGTACTTGCTGCATTTGGCTCTCTATTCTTCTGATCTTATTGCATCTGGCTCCGTATTCTTCTAACCTTGCTGTCTTCGGGTCCCTATTTTTCTTAGCCAGCTGTAGTTGGATCCTTATTCTCCCGGCCCTGCTGCATTTCACTCCGAATTCTTCTGGGCCGGCTGCATTTCACTCCGAATTCTTCTGGGCCGGCTGAATTTCACTCCGAATTCTTCTGGGCTGGCTGAATTTCAATCCGAATTCCTTGTTATATTTAACTATCAACTGTAAAAACCATATACAAAATATCTTAAAGATAAAACATTTTATATGTTTTGAATAGACAAAATATTGATATGTAGATTTTCTTAGCATTATGAATTGAAGTATTTTAATGGATCAAAAATAGACTGGGTTATATTATTTGGTAGGAAGATGATATAATACCTTTAATAATTATATATTAATTAAAACCAAACAATTTTTCCCTCTTCAAATGAGAGACAATTCTTCCAATCTACTATATACACCCCTGATTTTTTGTTTTGAGTATAAATATATTATTTTCTATCATTGTTATTAGTATCTTTCTTGAGGATAAATATCGTACTTACTTTAACCTTTCGATATCCTTATACATTAGGTGGTTGTATTTCTGTTTCTGTTGTTTCAATTATTCTCACCTTGTGATTGCATTGTCTTCTCTTGCAACGAATATCATGCTGTTAATTTCATGATAATTCATCGGTTTCTCGTCACGTTCGTGTTGTTTCAGACAACGTTTTTGGCGAGCCTTAAAGCTTATTTGCTGAAACATTACGTGATACAGCCCATAAGTCTTCGACATAAATACACTTCAATATATTTCCATCCATGCTCGATAATTGTTATCTTCTCTAGTTCATCATTTGTTTTCTTACTAGATCATAACTGACTGTCATAATTCCGAGCGTCGTCTCTCATGTTTTCCGTACATTAATCACCGCATGCAGCTTTCATTTCGGTTCTTTGTTGTTATCCCTGATTTATTTGTTGTTGTTCTGGGTTTCCCGTTTTCTCGTCTTAATGTTTCTAAATGTGAGGGCGTTGGATCCAGTTTTCGACTGTATTTTTTTGCCAGATATTTCATCATCTTTCGGCGCTGACATTATTCACTCACACTGGCAGAAATGTAAATGCTTTCATGACATCCTTGTACCATTTTTTCGGCCATATCATATTTCATTTTATATAGTAGGATTTTCAATTATCTTAGAAAGATAAATGACTGCCCAACGTACAGAGCTTCATAAGAATGTTGAGTATTAATCTCCCTCTTGTTCTAACCTAATCATTCCTGTCGTTTTAGCACATGAAATCGAATTTCTTAGTATTCAGGAGAATAGCGATGAAAATATGATTATCTAAATATACATAATGACAAATGCAGGTTTATCAGACAAGGCAGAATTGTAAAACTTCCTTATTACACACATTTTATATCGTCCAGTTGGGTGTGCTGAGGATGGTCTGAGTTACTGCAAATATATCCTTTTCTTCTATTAGTATTATTGTTGCTGTAGTTGTTGTTGTTGTTGTTGTAGTTGTTATTGTTGCTGTTGTTTTTGTTGTTGTAGTTGTTGTTGTTGTTGTTGTTTGTGCATGCTATGTTTCCCGTTTTGCATCTTGTAGATCCTGGTCCAAACTATGGACCTTATGTACTATTGGAAAATTGTGATTTCAATCATAGCATTTTTCCTATTATATGGGATGTTCCTAATGAGGCTATCTCCTGGGCAACTTCTATGTTAATATTACCTGTGTCACTGATAGTAAAATTGTCGATTCTTTTACTCATGAAGCCCAGAGTTGCGATTACTGTTGGTACTTTCTCAGTCTTAATTCCCCACATCCTGTTAATCTCGATCTCCTGATACTTGTAAGTGGACAATTTCTCGATAATTTTCATGGAGGTGTTTCTCACAGATACTGTCAATAAGGATACACTTCATGGATTTCTTGTTTTCTTTTTAGGAAAATATCTGGTCTGTTTTTGCTTCCCTGTCAGTTTGAATTGGTATGTCCTAGATGATGGTCACATCATTATTTTGTGTAACTGTCTGGTTGGTGTTCATACCATTTTTCAAAGATTTCGATTGTGTGCATCTTTCATATATTCCAGTGCACATATGTCGCTAGCTTGTTATGTCTGTGGGTATATGCATGTTCAGCTAGTTCAAGACATCCTGAGATAATGAATTCGAAAGTTTTGTCATATTTCCCGCACATCCTGTATTTCGGTTTAGTTCAATTCCTCATTGCGACATTGATAGGATCTGTTGGAAATGATTTGGTCTCCAGCTGCAATAAATAGGTTTTCTGTTTTAGCTCACAAGCCGGTGATACTTAGCCACTGATGAGTTTTCTGTTGGTCCACATCTGCATCGTTCGTATTTTTGTTTAGGTATTTGCCATGCAACAACTTGTGCCCCCCTCTCTTATTTTTCTTTTGTAGCTTCATTTGGCCATGTTCTTTTGCATTTCTGTTTTGTAGGTTGTATTCGCTAGTTTTTGGTTGGCAGGATTTCAGGAATATACGATTTTTCTTGAAGAGTGCATCTTCTTTTTTCATGGAGTGGATGTAGTGTTTTACTATTTGCACGAGAGCTTCATTGGGTTTTTTGTGAGTTATGCTTCCAATCCGATTGTTGTAGTTTTTAGAGTTAGTTCAAATTAGATTAGTCTTCGCACTCGTAAAGCTCTTTGTACGTACAACCTATCAACATCTGATTTCGGGTGTTGCATCCTCATGTGTATTAGCATATTTTTGGTCTTGGCGTTCAATCTTTTATTGTCATTCATTTTTCACGTAATAATCTTGAAAGTATATGTTACTACGAGTAGTGCCAATCTGTTGTTACACTTTATATTATTGGCCACGTTAAGTTGATTTTCTAGTATCAAAAGCACTTTCCTTTAATATTATTTTCGGATCATTTTTGTTTAACACACGAGCGTTACAAATAATTTAGTAACGAAAAAAATAGTAACACGAAAACTTTACTAGTCATTTTACTGATTTTTTTCCAAAACTGCACCGAGCGACATTCCCTCTCTCGGGCACTCAAAACAGTAACAAAAATCAAGGGATGCAACTCATCATTGATGATAAAATTTTCTCATACATGAATGTTGTATTACGCTTCTTTCATATATTTTAAAGAATATGTATGTACAATCTGGGGCTAGTTCCTTAATCTTGTTTTTGATATCAAGGTCTAAATCTGTAATTTTTATTAGTTTACCGCCTTTGAAGGCGGTTTTAGCACATTTGTCGATTCCGATATCAATCCTGATGTTTCCTTGACGATTTTGACAATGGTGAGTAGGTTTTACTGCTGGTTTTCATCGTTGGCAAACGTTTTAAGAAGATGAGTATAGAATAGGTGATTTAGTTGGCCATGCTATGACTTGTATCTTTAGCTACTGTCGCCAATTAGGCAGTAGAGTGTCTCTAATGTAACACAGGATATTAATGGTAACAATGAATCTTCTCTGAAGATCCTGCTTTTGATGTTGATTAGACTTGATGTCAATGACACATTTTTATGGTTTAGTTTGTGTAGTCTCCCAGTTTTTCATGTCAACGTTATGGATGTCACCGTTGTGGGACATACTCTGTATAATTTAGATGCTTCTCTATCCATGAGTCTGGTACTCTGTCGAACGCCATCGATAAGATATTCATTTTTTCCCTATTCCAATATTCTATTATTGATAATTAGTTCGGCATTGCACTCGTAATTTCTTCTTTTATATTCCTTTTGTTCTGTTAGGAGTAAATAGTCTTTTCTCAAGGAAGTTGTATGTCATCTCGTTTATGATAGAAGTGAGTGCTTTTTCTTTAGAAAAAATTGAGTATATTCTCGTCAAAATCAAGTTACTAATTCTAACATAGACACCAGGGAAATTGAGAGTTCACTTTCTATTGGAGTCGCATGTAAAGAATGTGCACAAGCAATCCAGATGAGCTAATGATGTGCATTACATTTTTCAGTATTCCTGCCGATTGGAAGATGTTCTCCGGATAGAATTAGTGCATGCGGACAAACGCACACACACAAACACAGACGCACGCATTTATATATATATATATATATATATATATATATATATATATATATATATATATATATATATATAGAGAGAGAGAGAGAGAGAGAGAGAGAGAGAGATAGATATTGAACGACCACAATAAAAAGGAATATCATGCGTTTTACGCAATCAAGTAATTTACCAGTTCGGCTAGTTCAATATGTTTCACTACGGCTAGCTTATGTGTACTTACAGGCACATACAAAATAACCTCACCGGAGAGGGAAATCCTCGTACGTCAAAAATTGAAACTCGCCATTACTTGCGAAAGAAAGAACACATTTAATCATCTATAGTATCAAAAGCCTGTATAGGTGGTGCTGGATAGCATGAGATATAGCAGATCCTCCAGAAAGAAAATAAAATCAGGCCACCATATGGCTCCCTTTATATATATATATATATATATATATATATATATATATATATATATATATATATATATATATATATATATATATATATATATATATATATATATATCTGTGTGTGTCTGTGCATACGGTCTTTATTTCAGTTTTGCTTCGTTAAAAGTACCATGCAAATTTATTGTAGATAATTGTATTGAATTAACTACGGAACAAAACCGAAATGACAGTTTTTTTGTAAAGCATTGCCCGGGATCCTAAATATTCAATATTTATTTTAATGCCGTCCTGGGTATGACGATAAACTGCATCCGCGTCCCGGCTAAGAAGGTAAACTACGTCCAACAGCAAGGCCTCTGATCAGGAGGTTTTGAGAAGCGTGGAACCACCTCTTAATTGCTGGTGTTCCCAGGTCCACCGTAATCCGGGTCGGTAGCACATTTTAGAGTCCCAGCTATGGGTAAATGGTTAACCCCGAAACTGATGTAAAAATCATTATAAAATATTACCAGCAATAAGTTTTTGAAAAAAGATATTGCCAGCTATACGTTTTTGAAAAAAATATTACCAGCTATACATTTTTGAGAAAAAATATTAACAGAAATAGATTTTTGACAAAACATAAATATTTCCAGGAAAATAAGTTGTCGGCATTAAATGACCCATTGATATTGATATGCCGTAAAACAAACCAAAACAAACAAATTAAATAAAATGTTATATCATGAAATATTTATGCGATAAATATAAATGTTATTGCAATAAATTAAAAGAAGCATCTTAAAAAATAGCTTAGCTGGTTAAAAGTTACATTCTTTACCGTTCGTGTAGGAATGTAAAATTAGCAGATGCAGACTTCGAAAGGCCCACCTAGATATGTGTAGTTCTTAACAATGATAAATGAGGCTTTGTTTTGAAGATTCTTGTGGCTGTGTGTAAATGCATCCTGGTGAATGATGGTTTTCCCATTACAAATGTGATGTAATGGAATAACCTGTCACCCACATGATTAACTACACTATAGGTAGTAACCACTTACAAGTATCGGTAAGTCAAAGGACTACGGGTTCTAGGTGGGATTTGTTAATTAGATCTTAGCTGTTGTCGAATTTTTTGCCTCGAGCAGAGAGGAATCCGGACGAGACTATGTCAATGGGCAGAGTCTCGTCCGGGGAGGTAGACAGACCCGGACACGTTTATGCGGGATTGCAGGGAATTTTGGTCGAGCCTACGGGCTCGAATTGTCTCACATTAAATTCGGCCTTGTGCCACATCCTACCTCGTGGGGAGGCTGGTAAATATTTCTAGGTGGGATCTGTTCCAGCTTTGCTGGTCAAACTCCCTGCCTCCACAGACGAGCTTATGTCGAATGGCAGTGTCTCGACTCGGGAAAGAGATACCCGACCCCGTTTTATACGGGGAATATTTGGCTGAGCATACGGCTTCGGATAACCTACATTAAATTCGGTCTTGTGCCACATCTAATCGCGTGGGGTGGTTAGTAAATATACTAGCTGCGATCTGTGACTCAGACCGTAGTTTTTTGTCGAAATCTCTGCCTCCGTATAGAGAGGATCCACAGACGAAGCTATGCCGAAGGGCAGAGTCTATACCTGGGAGGTAGACAGACCCGAACCCGCTTATGCTGGATTACGGGGAGATTAGGGCCGAGCCTATGGGCTCGGATTGCTCCACATTAAATTCGGCCTTGTGCCACATCCTACCTTGCGGGGAACTGGGATCTCTTGAGTACGACTCAGACTTACGCGAGAACAACCGACCTTCCGATTGTAGTACTCACTACAGGATTGATTTGTGACGATCGTAAGCATAACTGTTACCGTATTTCATATTGTAATGGTTTTTACAATAAAATTTTATTTATTTTATCCACCGTGTGTGTCAAGTATATATTCCGATTAGCACGGAATATACCGAAATGAAATTGGTTCGATTTCTGGATATGTATATATTATGTTCGTTTATCTAAATGCTAGATGTCAATTAAATGTTTAAAAAAGGTTTTCTAATGAAAGTCTGTGTCTGTACATATATATATATATATATATATATATATATATATATATAGAGAGAGAGAGAGAGAGAGAGAGAGAGAGACAGAGACAGAGACAGACAGACAGACAGACAGTGAGAGTGAGAAATTTGATTTTCTTTAGGGTCCTAACATCATGTATGCGTTACTTAATGCATAAATCTAAATATTTTTAATATAAGTTCATCGCGTCATATTATATATTTCGGACACAATCGCATGTCTTTAACTACATAAAATGTATTCTTCGCATAACTCTTATATAAAGATATATTGCTAACGTGTTTACTATAAAAATGTATTTTTTACATTTTGTTTTGTTTGGGTGGGGGTTCCAATATTTGCCAACTGCTGAAACCGGAACAGCTATTAAAACCAGGGATCAGGGGAGCAACAGAAATTACTAGATGGTATCACGCTCCTCAAACTTTCAATATCGCGATGAGAGGCCTTGCTGCAGGCTATAGTTTATTTTCATAACTATGGATAGAGAGAGACAGAGAAATAGGGAGAGAGATTGAGAGAGACACAGAGCAAGGGATTTATAAATATTTTACAGTGAATTTTATGTTCCGTCAACATTTCTACAGATATTTTGGAACAAATATTATGTTTATTGTAATAATTTAGAATGTGTTACACATTCTGAATATTCAAAAATAATTTAAATATAGGATATTTTCTATGAAGACTGCGGACTGAAGGTTCCTCATTCTCAGCAAAGTAGACTACCCAAGAATCATCAGGTATTTTGTTATTTTTTCTATCAAATCGATAATGTTTCGGCGCCCTCCACAGATTAGGATATATCTATTTATATTTTCTAAAAGAGATATTCTTATATTTTTCCTGCTAAATACAGTCTAGAATCTTCGCTTTAGGGAAAGAAAGAAAATTAGTTCTACATGGGGTTTTATCGATTTATATAATTCCTGGATTGGTGTAGAGATCAGAAAAAAATCTATACACTTAAACACGTATAGCTACGTGTTCTATTATATGTTCTTCATACGGAAATTATTCCCATTTTTACCGAGAATACAGGGATACTTTCGAATGAAATTTACAGTTTTTTTCTCTTATAATAAATATTCAGAATTATTTTATTATTTTGTGTGATGTGGCTTGAAACGTCTACACTTCGATTATATCATTATTTACTATTCTCGTTGCATTTGCATTTACTTTTTGGTACAATCGTTAAATTATACGCTTTCTTTATTTTTGGTTAAGAACTTTATTGTTGTTAAGCCCTTCAAATTATAATTGGATACTCGGACATTATGTCGAAAATCTTCTGAACCGATAAAAACTGTTCCGTTTATTTGGCTTCACCTGAAGAATACAGCTTATATTTTATAAATTTCTGCGTGTCATCCTTTTGTGTGGTAGTGTAATCAAGAATATTCGTTTTAGCAACAATCTTTCGCTTAATTATATATAGAGATTTGTTATGTACACCGAGTGTCAGCAATTTTTTTCTGCTTTACAGGAGGTTAATCACTTAAAATGCTTCTTTTTTTTCTAAATGGATTTAAAGTTGTTCTATTACGAAAATGTTCAAGACTTGCAGCGCCAAATCTTCACTGATCCGAAAATAAATATTAGCTGAGGCAGTTCAGATGTTGTTTCAATTAAAATTAATTAGCTTTTTAGGTAGAGGATTTTCCTCTAAGGAAAGTAATATCTCATAAAATATATTTTTTTGTTTTAAAGAATAGGGCTATGGAAAAGAAGCCATAGGGTAAAATGGAGTAAGCTTCCATTTCCCAATTATAGAGAAACCATCAAATAATTATCATAGGTCTTATCTCCGATTCGAAAACTATAGCATATTTTAATTTTCCACGATGTCCTTGAGTGAACAGCATGTTCACTTTTTAAATAACAGATCGTATATTATTGATGAAAGTTAATTTTTAATAGACATATTTAGGATATCTACCAAATCTACATTATTTGTTAATGTAAAAAGAGGCCAACACATCCCATGACTGCTCAAATTGGGGAGTTAATTGAAAATGTCAGGAAATAAATTATTTATTTATGTTTTCGGAAGAGATTTCCATATATTTCATGCAGTGTTGGGGGCACCTTATCCAGAAGAAGGATTAATTGCTTTAACATTGTACTTTCCGTCTTTGTAACATGTATTCAATAAAATTGAAGCAGATATTTTCAGGATAGGTACATTTTCCTAAGAGATAGGTCATATTATTTCCAGTGTAATGTTGTACAAACCATCATTCTGTTTCCAACAGCTTTTTGTTTTACTATCATGTATTCCGAGCTAGCAACTGACTGAAATAATTTCAATAGAGTTCAACCATCCCCCAAAAATTCGGTGTTCATCGAAACGGGAGAAATGTTTCTGTTGATAGCATACCGAGGTTAACTGCGCGCGTATATATTAAAGACATTTTCGTTGGTGGACATAACTTGATTAAGAATCTCTGAACATCTTCGTGTTATGAAACAATGTACAGGGCAACGTGAATAAAGTGTCTGTTGGAGACTTTCTTCGATTCAATTTTATTAAATTTATCTCCAATATGTGCAACAATATAACAAATGGAAACAGGTATTTAGTGTGAGATTTCCGTTACTTTCCACAACCGTATGTCATTGTCTCACATCGCTTGTCGCAATGTTGAACATTTACCTTCCTAGGAATAGTGTCCATATGTAATCATAACAACTGAATGATAGCATCCTAAAACATTGCTGACTGGTAAATATTTTTACATACCTGTGAATTTTATTCATGCTCCTAACTACTACATTGGCACTTTAAACATTATGAGATTAAACTAATACACACACACACACACACACACACACACACACACACACACACACACACACACACACACATATATATATATATATATATATATATATATATATATATATATATATATATATATATATACATACAGATGTCATTCACAGACAGTGCTGTTTCACTGTATCACAGCTCCTCAGTGCGCCTAGACTCCCGAATACCTCAAGCCAGGATTGAAACACAACTAATTTGGTGTCAGCCACAGCTATCTTCACTCGGTAGAGTTACACAACTAAATCTAGCGTATTGTTTGTACAAATGTAAACAAATGCCCATCAGCCAAAGTGCTCCATTGATTTTTCTGAAGAGTTTGCATTAGTGCAGGTGGCTGTTGTTCATAGAATTAGCTTATCACTCAACAGTGCTCAATTGAAGTGTATTTTCAAGAGCTAAATTATGTCATTCACAGATGTATTATGTTAATATCTTCGATAGCTCGCCAGAGTAGTTGCCGGTAGAAATGATAGAGGGAATTCACATCCCGTCGGTGAGAAAGTGACTGGAGTCGAGAGCCCAAGTCAGGACCGATCAAATTGCATATCCTTCTTTGCGTTTTTTCAAGAAGCTCGTGATGAACAACAAGGGCACTAGACCATATATGACAATAGTATTCAATGGACGAAGGCTGGATTTCTAGATGTGTAAGGTGGACTAAGAATAGAAAAAAACTTCCGGCACGACGGAGAGAACCGACTTTCCTCTCGGTAGATGCAGCTATTGTTTCATTGTAGTTGTTCAACCGAAGGTCAGTGGTAATCCCTAGACCAAAAAGAAGCAATGAGACGCCCTCATTAAGTTGAGCATCAACCATGCTTAGAGGAGGCAAGGAGGTTGCTCTATGGTGGTTAAATGAGATCAGACTCGTTTTGGAGAACATTAAAATTTACATGCAATTTCATACCGCAGTCAACAACAGATGGATGTACTTTTCCACGGCGTTTCGGCAGGTGTACGCTCCGCCCCTCTTCAGGTGATTGGAATTTCGAATCGAACTGTTTATTTCTTAATAAATTGTTATTGGATTGTTCTACTTGCACGTACCATCTCTCTTCCGGATATCTCAGTTGTCATCTATTTAATTTTGTGACTAAACACTCCAAGTTTTGTCACTCCTACCGTGGTCAGGAATTTAACTCGCGACTCTTTGGGTCATTGCATTTATCCAAAGGGCCATCTGACCTTGGGAACATCAGTGTAGTGATTTTTTTGACTCATAAACCTAATGTCTCATTAACCATTTTTAGCAGAGCTAATATTAAAATTTATTGTTATTATTGGTTTTCTATAGCGCTCTGCATTACTGGTTCCTATACTGTTTTCTTACGAATACTAAGTTGCACTCAATATATATCCATGTTTGCCATTGTATATGCGCTTCCACGATGTACCTATATATCAGTCAGTGTATATAACCGTCTTGCATATCCAACCATATATTTTATTTAATATTTGTTTAATCATTTCACCCCAAGCATGTCGATAATTCAGTTAAAACACATCCTAGATAATGATTTATAGATTAACCGAAAATGTGCTGTTATATAGAAAGTATGGATATTTTTAAACTCATTTTATATCTAGAAATGAAAATACATGTATGTATGCATGAATTGAATAAAAAAAACTTGTCACACTATCTAGTACGTCGTCTTCAATAAATCATTCATTAAATTATGTGTAAAAGTAGCGCATTTAAAATGGTTCCATTACCAATGTTACAGTAATGTGTATCGTCTTCATGCGTTTATAGTATTTTTTGTTGCAATGTTCTTCTCTTAATTTTAAATATCTTACTTAGGAAATATTTATTTTTGTTAATGTTTACCTAATTTATGACCCCAAAACACCTCAATGCACAGATGTCGTATATGAGGTTACAGCATGTGTGTACATGCAGAGATCATAACTTGCGTATTCTGAGGATATGTAGGATTGATAGCAGCTGAACCTAAAGACCAAGTGTTTAAGATTGTAGTGGAAGCATACTTTCGCGTGTTTTGTCCCATAATGCATCACTGTCAAGTCGGCAAATGAGTATTGAGCAGCTCCAGCCCAGATGTGACAGCAATATACTATCTCTGTTCTGATTTGCTCTTAGAAATATACACGTCCATGCTTCCACTTTCTTTTGCATTGTCTCGTATATACGAACTTCCCTCGCGATCAGGTGTGAGTTTGATACGCAGAAGACGTTCCAGGCAAGGAGTGTCATTGAATGCACAAACGTTCATTATGACAGAAGAAAACTCAGGGGTTGCTGTGAGATGATGAAAGGTTACGAGCTTCTCTTTGGAGGTATTGAAAGTGAAAACACATTTATATATACAGGAACAAAGTGAGACAGTTAATGACGTAATAAAGTATATTTATTGAATTGTGAAACAGCGCACACAATTGCTAAACGCTACAACTTGAGTATATATGTCTACTTGGCTTTTCATTATGACATATCTATTTAATATTTTGGATAAAATATTAAATGTCGGAATAATATCATATTCAAAAATAAATGTACAATGACGAAACCAAAACATACCCAATTTTTAAATGATAACTTCAACAGGCAAAATTTGTCTTCATGATCCTAATAATAATTGCAGAGTTTTTTGCCTAATACAGTATGAAGAAGACAATTACTTGGTAAAAAGTCATTTAATCATGAGGTGAGGAAAGATACTCACACATTGCTTACATATTTAGATGCAGTTAACAACTCAATAACTATGTCAGTTTAATGTGCACACGTTTGAGAGTGAATGGAAATGAGGTATCGGGAGGGAATCATTATTACCGACAAAAAGCATCGTTTTAAATCATCTTTGCTACAACACTGAAGACAATATTTGAATTATAAGACAAAATGTCCAGCTTAAACTTTCAGATAATAGGAACACTGGAACATGGAGTCATCTGCCTATCCCATTCCAATAACTTGTGTGATCGTAATGTTTTAATGGATAATTATATTATGCAAGCGAAAATGATCATTATATTTGTAAAAATGAAGGGGCTGGGCAAAATATATAGACTATGAGTAAGGTTGGATAACAGTTCTGTGCAGCTTTACGTCAAGCAAAGCTCTATTGGAAATTAAAGCATGCAAACTCGTTCAGATATCACGATGGTATATTTGCTTAGTTTTGTATATGAAAGTTAAACAAAGCATTGTCTATAGATTTAATGGATTTTATTTTTAATCCGTCAGATTTGTATTACTTAAAAATGTATGTTCAGTGGATATTCCTTTATATTATATTAAACAGTATTTATTTTGTTTAATATAAATCCTATTAAACCAAGTCATGAAGAGATGTGTTCTGGGATACTGTCAACTAACTGAAAGAATAATTGTGATTGTGCCAAATCCTTTCACCATAATCATCATATTATTTTCGGCACCGCCATTTCGATATACAGAAGAAAAAATAAAACATTTTAATGAAAGCTAGGCAACACCAAGGCTCAACTGAAATCGCAAGAAATTACAACCTTCATGGGAAACTTGAATATCAAATGAGGCAAGGAGAGAGATGGTGATATAGTTGGCAAAGTCTAACTAGGAACTCATAATGAATGAGGAGAAAAATGTGTCCAATTGTGGACGGTGAAACATCAGGTAATAAACAACACCTTCTTACAAGAAAACCAAACATATACACGTCCAAAGGGAAAACCTAGAAGAAGAAACGAAAAAAAAAAAAACGAATTCATTAGTAGATTTAAGAATGAAATTTCAGACTGTAAATCATACCCAAGTTCCGACTGTGGGAGCGACGATCTTGCGGTGATATGGGAACATAGACTGAAACTACGGTAACTGAAGGAGGCCAAGGCAGCACCAGAATTGTAATATGACAGATTCTTGATGCAACTAATATGAAATATTATTATACGGCCAAAGTTAAAACAGAAAGAATGAACAAAGTGAAAATGTAAATTCGAAGTGGGACACATTAACAGAAACACCAGTAATATCAGCAATCGAGATGATCGCGTAGAAAAAAAAAAAAAAATAATTGATAACAAATGAAATTTTCGAGATGATAAAAAGGAAATAAAAAAATAATTTCAAGGTGCGGTAAATAATATAGGATTATACAAAAAAAATAGGAAAAATATGCAGAAAGTGAAACAAGAAGAAATGTCATGGATAATGCGGAAATGCATAAAAAATTGTAAGAGATCAAAGAGGATAATTGATGCTTATAAACAGAATGAATAAAATAAAAACATTAATTAAAGGAGGAAACTGATATACGCGAAATAAAAAAAAATTCTGAGATTTAAGGAATATGCCGGCGAAATCTTCTACGAGGAATGGTGACAACTGTCAATACACAGAAATCTCGAAAGAAGAGAAATATGGAAATCTTCCCGGACAGATTGGAGGCCAATTGGACAGAAGAAAACAATGCAACACACACACACACACACACACACACACACACAGACACACAGACACACACACACACACACACACAAACACACGCACACATTACCGCACATAATTTTGATCACATTATAATAATGATTAATTTTATTCAATTGCAAAATTTTGAACAATTAAAATATTGTCGAACGTATTTCTTAGAAAATGATAATTATTTTATTTATTCAGCATTGTACATAACTTCTTGAAATAAAAACATGTTAAAAAAAAAAAATTCAATCGTTCAACCAACAATCTAATCATACCCCGTAATATTCACTCACACACATGCACATATGCACATACACAGACACACAAAAAAAATTAAGATTAAACATGAAACAGATATTTTCATATAGTGATCAATATAAGAACTAGATTTTTTGTATATACAAATAATTATTTAACTGTAAATGTCCCCGGCTCCGCAGTTTCATGGTATTATGTCAACATTTCAACGGTTTAATCCGTATGTGAAATATTAAATTTTAAATACTTCAAATTACAAATGGACATATTTAATATACGGATTTACCCCTTCAAAAGTGTATATATTAGCACGAAAAGGCGGACAATTACAATTATTTATTTCTTTTGTCTATAAATAATATTATCAGTGCTCTGTTTTTTATAGTACAGTTAATTAATTGTTTTGTATATATGTAAAATAATAGTATATATATAAAGTACACGGGCTATTTAATTTTCCACATTGCATCAATGATGTAAAACACCCGGATAATGTTTACAGAGAAACTGCCTTATGTTCATAATTTCTGTTATAAACTAGAATCATTTTAATTCTCACTGTCATTGGGATAATATCTTCACTCTTGTATTTCTCGCGAATATAATAATTATGTAATTATTTATAGCTTTCTATCGAAAGCAATCCCGGATACTACTTCAACAAAATGGCGTACTTTCTATCCAACAACACATTTATTAAATGCATAGTTTCGAACAATGAACGAAACAAATGCCTTTTCACAAATTGCGACTTAACTTTGATGAATAGACAGAAATCTAATGGGACATTTTGTCCATTTGATTGGCATTCACATCAGTAAATATTCCATGAATAATATCTATCAAGGAACTCTCTAAGAGTAACTAGTTTTTTTTATAGATATCATGTGTCATATGGTAAAAAACGCACTTTAATAAGGTATGGAAGGCTCGTAATGATTATTAACTCTGATATAAAAGTAGAAGTTGGAATCATTTTAATATAATTTCTGAGAATGGACCCAGAATTTGGTATATCCAATTATTGTAGAAAAAATGAGGAGTTATAATCTTCTATATTACATTTCAGTATAGGATAGAGGAGAAATTTCAGTCAAAATATCCCCTTCCATATAAGCCAAAATGAGATTAATTTTGAGAATACTCACATACTTTACCTTCTTTTGTCAAATATTAGAATATTCTGTTGTAGCACTATTGTGACGCAGGTAGTATTAGGATTAAAAGGCTTCATGTGAAATTTCCGTATGGGAATCGGAGAATTGGTAAGGTTAAAATGTTAAAAAGTTAATGCGAAATCGTGAACTGAAATATGAAGCAAGGAAAAAAAAGTTTTTTTTTCTTTCTGATTACCAGAAACGCCGAATGGAATGTTGAGCTCAAAATATGGTTTTTAAAATATAAAGTATAAAGTGAAAGTCAATTGAAATTTGTTATAATTCGCAATACGATTTGTGTATTAATTTAAGCAAAAAGATGACATCTTCATTTTTATTTGTAGTAAAGATCTTTGTTTAACAATAATCTTTATGCATGATCTCTCTTTCTCTTTCTCTTTCTCTATCTATATCTGTCTCTTTTTCTCTCCATATATGTGTCAGTGTTTGTGTGTATGTTTTTCGGTGTGCGTGCGTGTGTGTGTGCGAGAGAGAGAGTTTATTTCCGTAAACTTTTATCATAGCTGATACATATGTTTGCATATATTAACTTGATAAAACTTAATAAAAAAGGTGTGTTCTCCGGCAGCTTTTTCACTAGCGCCACGCTTTGTGAACCCTGCCGGAAAGTCCATCTTTTTTATGAAGTCTCTGGAATACGCAGTATACGCAGACTGTAGAATTAATTCACATTGTTCATTAAAGAAGAAAATGACGATTACATAAACAAGAGTGTTCATGAAAATAAACGAATATATTTATAAGAAACCTTCTCAGTGAGAAATGAAAATACATTAATTCTAGAAGTCTTTAGTAATTGTTTTAACACACAAATGCATATGAAATTTGCACTGTAGCAATCAAGGCTAAATACGGATATTTTGACAAAAACAATCACATATATATATTGACGGGAGCAAAATTTAATCATAAAATGCCTTTCTTTACTTTTCGTCATAATAAAACATCTAATAAATATCATGTATTAAATATTTTTAATCATATATAATAATTTTCTCTTATAACATGGACAAACAACTACTTTTTGTACAAAGTTGAAACATTACGCGAGGTATCCTGAAACCTTTGAAATATCGTGTGTGTGTACACACACACACACACACACACACATATATATATATATATATATATATATATATATATATATATATATATATATATATATATATATATATATATATATATATATATATATATACCCATATGCGTATGAATTTGTGTGTATGTTTGTCAAATTTTGGTGTTTTCATGAAGGCATATTTAGTTTCCAGAAGTTAAATATCCACCTGTGTAAAGACTAGGTTAATTTTTTAAAATTTAATTTAATCTTTTTGTGTACTGACATGAAATAAGTACACCTGGTGTACTTCGTACTGACATGAAATAATTACACCTGATGTATTTCGTACTGACATGAAATAATTACACCTGGTGTATTTTAAATATCAACTTACATATATAACTGAGACATAATATAAATTTAAATTCAATTATTTTTTCCAGTAAGCTCATGGTTGAAACTGTGTATATATATATTATATTCTTAGACAATCACTATTAACTAAGATTTATGTATAGTCATTGGAACACTAATGGGTATGTCCTGATTTTCATAAATACGTTGGACACTATTGTATGTGAGAGCAATATGCTTCCTAAGATGGCAGCATGAGCTGACAGTGTAGGAAGCTCTTGCCGTGTCGAACTATTTGCCTTTGGGCAGAGAGAAACCCGGGCGACGCTATGCCAAAGGGCAGAGTCTTGTCCAGGCAATTTTTGCCGAGTACACGGGGTCGGATTTCCTCACATTAAATTTGGCCTTTTGCCGCATCCTACCGCGTGGGGACGCAGGTAAATATTGTAAGATGCTGTCTAAATAGTCCACCACTAGCAGCGGTTTAACTATTTCAGTATTGTATTTTTCTAATTCTATAAAGAATACCATTTCATTTCCAAACTCTGTTTTGGTTATTCCTTATTCAGAAACCCTTCCTATGTTACAGCAGTTTGATTTTTTTTCTATCAAATAACTTTTCCCTGAGACAGTTCAGTTATTAATGTGAAAGATATATAACTTAACATGTGTCTTCCCTAACATAGCAGATATAATCTTTGATTGTCTTCAAACAAATACTGGTTTTAGAAATCAGTAGAATAATATATCAATTTACTTCCAAAAATAAATGAATAAAGAAATGTACAACAATTGTTTAATTTTCTCCTGCCACGAGGAAATAATAACAATACTTAATCATGATAGATCATTTTATGAAAAGGGCATTTGATTTAGATATTCAAAATGTGTTTTTATTATTTTTTACTTCAGACACTTGTCATCTCACAGATAGATGTTCTTGAAAGTTTCTAAAACATTTCTTATTGTTGAAAATGAAATGATTTTTTCTGCCATCTGTCACATATCCTGTCCCATAAAATCTATCTATAATGACATACTGGAACCTAATAAGCCACATAAGAAATATACATCTAAGCCCAATTCAACAATATAACTATCTGCAATTGTCCTTCTTATAGATACGCAGTCATGGTTCTAATGATGTCGCCCTGAGATAACTGTGGATATAATGTTGGTAACTTAATGATAGGTACAGCTAAAATAACAATAAAATTAAAGATATTTTTAAAATTTTTAAAATATCTCATATTACATTTTAA
>OZ038475.1:46799346-46851846 GCA_964036315.1 Acanthosepion esculentum
AGAAAGTTAAACATTATAGCTGTCAGGGTTATCGTTAATCTTCACTCATGTCCCCTTGGCTAGACGACTCTAATGAATTCTCAGAACAAATGTCAATCCCCGCCTTGTGTCTGTGACAGGAGTAATTACATCTTAATTCTAAACATTTTTCTGTCTCTCTTTCAAATAGAAAAGTAACTTCCATCTCTATACCCCAAGTATACCGATTATGCTTCTGATACTAACTCAAATTGGAGTAGGGTATGAACGTGCCCACTTTCTTCCAAATGAAGTTTTAGTCATCATGTGCATGAGCGAGCTTGTCTTGATACACTAAACCTCTGACCGGTACGATATATCTGACCCAAGGATGAGTTCTGTTACCCCTGTACTTTGGCAGACGAAACACGTTCACTTGGAGTATCGCGCCTGAAGATTCGTCTGTTATTTACCCCCTCATTTGGGTTTTGGTGTTATCAGCCTGATAGACTGGGTTCGGAAACTCCGATTAACTTCGAAGGAGGCTATTTTACTGCCATTTTGTGAATGGTTTCTGGTCAGTTCATTAGTATCCCTTGAGGCCTTTCAATGGCATGGTGACGGGTACTGTTACGAAATTATCAAAAACACATATAAACAATTAAATTGAAAACGAACAAAACTGGCAAAGTAACCTCAAAATATATGACCCAGTCATGACAATGTAAGGGCTATATATTCCAACTTTCTAGAAGTTGAATAGAATCTTTTTCCAGTTTAAATCTGACATTCTTTTACTGTTTGAAACGGGTATCAATGCCTCAATCTCATTTCGAGCAAGGGCTCACAATCCCGGGCTGCTCATTCATTATAGCAAAATACGACTACGTAAGACGCCACCGTCACGGGATCGGTGTCTACATAAAGGACGGATTTCCCTGTGTTAGGGGCACATAAAACGATTGCCTGATCTCCTGTTTAAGTGTTTCCCCGTGTCACTTATCCAGAGTAGCACTTTCGTCTTTGCCCCTTATCATCCTCAGAGTGACGGGTCGATAATCTTCTATCGAATATCTGAAATAATTGAAAATATTCTCACAAAATTCCCTTCGGACAACTTTCGCATATGAGATGACTTCAAAGTTTTCCAGAAAAAGGGGTTTGTCCACTCTAACAAAACAGACGAGGAAGGCAGTTAATGCAGAGGCTTCTGCAACGCATATGAACCTACGCAGATCATTGAAGAGCCACACGATTCCCGGATGTGATGCGTCAGCGGGCGAGCCTCCAAGACATTTTCATAATATTCTGCAGTAACAAATGTTCAGCCGAAGTTTTAACCCTTGTTGGAACTTCAAATCATTCCCTACTCTGTGTCCAGATTGACTCCACATCTATGACATCCCCTGGTTTACCGTTCCATTGAACACATTTTTGCTATGCGGAGGAACACTTGACAGCTTTCGGTCCTATATGACGGAAGCTCCTCTCCCAAAATTCTTCAAATATTCTGCACCTAAAACTCCTGCCCTAATCTCCGAATGGATCCTTTCGGGAATGAATTGTTTTATGTCCCCGAAATACCAGCAGAAACCAAACAGTCAGACCTTGTTCACCTCTGAATGTGCTGTAGCGATAGCTCACCATAACCATTACTTAAAATCTATCGGTAGGAGCGGTGTTGCCTGACCCTTACTTCATTCAGAACCACCTGGAATCGCTGTAAGAAAATCCTGGCAAACGCAAAATGATGTTACGCGCGATCTGTCCACGCCAAGAAATCTGGAAGATGACCAACAAAACTTATGAAGAGAGGGAAATGGCTGTGTTCAACATCATAAATGACACCGAAGTCATCTCGTCCTCGACAGCCAAGACGAATACCTCCTCCTTGATCATTACTCTTCAAATTCAACGTTAGATGACAAAGGCCAACTTCCCACGTCGCACTGAGCACAATATAGTCATTTCAGCAAGTATCTAGACGTATCAAATTCATGGATACTAAAAAGCCACTGACGCAGACAAAATTCCAGTTGTCGTGCTGAAGAATATCAACCCTGAATTATCATTTGTTCTAGTTATTTAACCGCTGCTTGAAGTTGGCAAGCGGGTGCCCGGCATTCTAGAACGCGGGCAACAGATCATCCTACTTCCAGTATAAACTCATTAGTCTCCTCACTATCATAAATAAGTTTCTGAGGCCTTAATCCATAAGAAGCTCATCGAGAACCTAGAGAGACACAACATCTTGTGCGACGAGCAGTGTGGGTATAATTATACACAACATTAACTAGGTGCTTGACGACACATATTTAACAACGACCATAGTATTAAATATCTCAAAGGCCTTCGACAAGGAGTGGCACACACGTTTGCTACAGAAGATGTTCAGGTATGGAATCACTGGACGGGGTTGCTCTATTATAAAACCCTTCTTAACGGATAGATCCGTGAAGGGCGATCCGGAACACTGGTGGTCAATCAATTCGTCCCTTATGTGTCACTTCTCCGATCAAGCCTCTTTCTGATTTACATGAATTAACTACCTAAAATCATACTCCGATCATTTGTAAACGTCCCTGTCAATGATATGAAGATATACGGGCGCTCCTCTAAAGAGCTTGACTATCAGAGATTGGTAGTTGACCTCTCTTCCAATCTAACACTAAATTCCTATTGTGCAAAAATATCTGGTTACATTCAGTGCCCTTAAATCTAAACAGGTAGCAGACAATCACACCTTATCAAACCCCGGAATACTGCGAGTCACGATAAAAGGTGTCCCCTAAAGAAGGCATCGAGTCGTTAGAGGATATTGGGATTCAACATTACAACTTAACTTAAATGGAATACGATCCATCCCTAATATATATATATATATATATATATATATATATATATATATATATATATATATATATATGATGAAAAATATGCAAGTTTTCATGTTGACTTAAATATCGACTAATCCCAAGTATGTTTCTAATAGCCATGTCCTGAAGATGGTCTACTAGACCGAAACGTCTGACGTCGACTGTAAAACAACATTAAAACAGTACATTTGCATATTCGGAATTTGTTTTGTCTTTTCCATATTTTTTATCATACCGTCGGAACTACATCCACATATTTGCTTACACACACACGCACACATATGTGTGTGTGTGTGTGTGTGTGTGTGTGTGTGTGTGTGTGAGTTTGTGTGTGCGCGTGTGTGTGCATATATATATATATATATATATATATATATATATATATATATATATATATATATATATATATATATATATGCTGACTCTGAAAATAGCGACAGGTCGAACGAAGTGGGCACTGAAGTCAGTACCGAGACACGATTTTTCTTTTGGCTTTTTTCATGTTCGAACCATAACTTCGCACCATATCGTCACTAACATATCACTAATATAATATAATATATGCTAACTATTGGAACATTATGAATTTATTTTGTTATTAAACAACTACTGAGTAGGAAGGATCGGTTATTTTAAAGTAATATAGAGGCTATTAAATATAATATTTATTCTCCTGAAATCAGTTATTCTAATTCTAATGCATAGGGATATTTGTTAAATTTTAAATTATTTTAATTTGTTATTAATTATTTCACCGTCTTTAGTATATATTAATTTGTTTCTCGCTCTTATTATTATTATTATTATTATTATTATTACATTTCGACTTCTACTTTGCTCACTCTAGCTACCAAGTCTGGGGGAAGTCCTTAGTCAGTGATGTTATGGCTGTATTTCTTGATTTTTCTACCTCCAATATTATCAATAGCGTTACATAGACAAACCTCTTTTTGTGTGAGCTGTACATATGAAGCCAATTTTTGTGTTTCTCTTAAGCTGGGATTTATTCAATGTGTTGTTGTGTTTCTAATTATATCAGTCGAAGCTCACCCACTGTGCAAGGTATTATTTTTCACTTTCCACATTTATTTTTCTATTTCGATTCCCAAGCTTTTATACTTCGATAGTTTTTCAAATTCTTTGGCTGCTATATTGCAGTCCAGTGGGCAAGTCGTATCAATTAGTAGACAAGCTTATTTTCGGTTTCTGACAATTATTTTTTACCTATTTGCTTCAGTCTTCAACATTCTATACGGTGTATGTATAGACGGTCTACATCTACCAGTTATGATTAGAATGAAGCTTTCTTACATTAGAACCCATTCGCATGATGTCATTTAGAGTCCACTTGAAGATGTTGCAACTCTAATAAACCACTGAGATGGCAAGGCTATTAATGACCATAATTCTATTCCGAGAATTCAATTCAGTTCTTAATATCAGTTACAAACTATAGTACAATTTTCACAATATTTGTCTCATTTTAATGTCAATTCGTTCACCCGTATTTATACCGAAGTTCTAATAAGCTTCTTCTTTATCTAAACCGTTGAATGTTCTCCCAGTATTTAAGCTAATAGAGGATGTTTCTTGTAGTGATCCTCAGAAGACTGTGGCTTTTGCACATTTATCCAAACTGAATTCCATTAAAATATCAACACTGAAACAGTTTACTGTTTTCAGAATTCTTTCCAGCTAAAATTCCTAGCATTCAACTTTAAGTCATCCATGTAAAATAGATGGCTTATTTTCCTTTAATCTATCTTAAGCCATATTCTCTTTTGTTTAGTTCGATGATTAATGCTATCAGGAATATACAACATAGTCAGGGACAAAGCGTCACCTTGAAATATTTCTCTTCTGATGTTTATTTCACCGGAATTATAGATTCCATTTATATGATTGAGGTGCAGTGTTATTTTCCATATCGACATTGATGCAATTGCTGATGTAGGTTGATACCTTTCATATAATTAAATACTGTAAGACCCATTCCTGAGTCTTTCAGTATTTAATGTATTTGCTATCGAAATGCCTTACGGTAATCTATCCAGGCAGTGCTGAGAGTTTTCTTTGTATTGAAGCAGTTTTCCAAGATCATCGTATTAATTAGTAATTTGTATTTACATCCGTAAGTTTGCATTCTTTTTGTTCAAGAGGACGTCCCGTGATAATTTGTATATATTTAATGACATTATGTTCCAGGGATGCCATACGGCAATTTATCACGGCAGTACTGAGATTTTTTTCTCTGTATTGAAGCAGTTTTACAGGATCATCATTATTAATGAGTAATTGTAATTTACATCCGTAATCGCTACAATTGCGCCGTTTTGAAACATAGAGAGTGAGAGGGAGATATCTATATAGAGAGAGTAAGATTTTTTTTCTAAGAAGCAATATGTCTGTTTTGTCAGACAAAAGATATAAACAGTTTCCATGTTGTGGGAAGAAATGCAATTGGTCTGTTGTTTTTTGGGTACATTGTCAACATCCTTGGGTTAAAGGATGTTAATAACTTTGGTCATACATACCGGAATTTTATTAGGATCATTGAAAATTCCTTTGGCTATTTTTAATCTCTATTTACATAATAGGGCTACAAGTTATAAATGTTATAAATCTACATGGAGATTTCCATTTGTGATCCTTTTTTTGTCAGTGCACATTCCACATCTTCTTATGTGATTCCTGGATTACTTTTCATAAGTTATATCTCTTGCGTAATCCAATCTGCTTCTTTGTTCT
Source organism: Acanthosepion esculentum (assembly GCA_964036315.1). Classification (NCBI taxonomy): domain Eukaryota; kingdom Metazoa; phylum Mollusca; class Cephalopoda; order Sepiida; family Sepiidae; genus Acanthosepion; species Acanthosepion esculentum. The sequence goes on from OZ038475.1 coordinate 46,804,929, forward strand.
GTTATTTATGGCAAGCCCATATTTTTCCCTGAAATGTATAACCACTTTCATTGTTGGGGGAGCCGGTCTCTCATTTCACTTTTTTATTTGCCTATTTCACTGTGAAATTACCTCGCGACCTTTTGAAAGATTGTGTCTGAAGAATCTTGACCATTTGTTCATGGCGTCTGATTCTTTGGGGCTTCAGTTATAGCTTTAATTTTACTTAGCAGAAAAATTATTTTCATTCCTAATGTTGTATTTATTTTCGATTCTTCTACCTTTTCTACTCATTACATTTGTCCCTCTTGCCAGTTCATCTGTCAGTCCACTTCTAAGGTATTCAATTTATTTCACTATTTTTCTTTTCCAAGGCAGATCTTCATGTCTGTGAGCGTGACTTGTTTATCTGTTTATCTACTTTTGTTGCTGATGCACATATTACTATGTTGAGTCCTATAAGTGGTTCTACTTCATCCAGAATTGATTTGAGTGGCTTATTGTTGCGTATATAGTTGTGAGATTATGTCTGGAGAATATAATTCTTGGAGTTGTTTTTGTTCCTCCATTTCAATATTTTGTATCGGGACTTATATGCCTCATGCTACTTTACTTGACTGCTTGTATACTAAACTTATTTCCGTAATATAATTCTGTTCAATGTGTTTTGTAATTCGTTTTAATGCAGGTTTGTGAGTGAGTGTGATCATGCCTTTTCACCACTTCTAAACTTTCAGCATTATCTTCACAGCGATCGGTGTGTATATCAGTTTCTTTGTGTGTGTGTGTGTGTGTGTGTGTGTGTGTGTGTGTGTGTGTGTGTGTGTGTGTGTGTGTGTGTGTGTGTGTGTGTGTGTGTGTATTATAAGAGATTATAATGATGGACTATGCAGTCGTATGAGTTTCCGACGACGCCGAACTATTTATCTGCATGCCAATGACGGGCTTGAATTTTGATGTTATAATAAGAAGCACACACACACACACACAAACACACACACACACACGTATATATATATATATATATATATATATATATATATATATATATATATATATCATATTTAATAGATTATAATAAAAACATTTTTCATCGCTAGACAAAAACTTTCATATTTCAATAATTTAATTGTACTTCTTCAGGCCATGGTATAGTAACTAGTTATTAAATAATTTTTTAGAGAATTTCATAACCAAAATGTTAGGTCTTTTCCGAATGTTAAAGAGGTGGAATATAAGGTCAAAAATAGACTTGTGGCTATATCTTGATTAACCAACTAGATTTGAGATCTGCGCTAACTAGAAAAGTATGCTCAGAGGGTGGAAGTTGGAATCATTTATTCATGCCAAGATAAACCTGAACTTAGATAAGCCATCATTGTTAATTGCGGAAAATATGTAAGCAACAAATACATTATGATTTTAGACAAATATGGTATGTTAAATTTATGAAATGGGCTTGAGGGTAGGGGTAGGAGTATAATCAGAGGTAAAGTTAATTTCAACAATTTTTAAAAAATTATAGATTCAGGAAGCTTCTTTTAAGGCCTCTAGATAAATTCAAAATGTGTTACATATATATATTGGAAATTAATAATACTAACTGGACGGAAATATTTAGCCATATTAAAGCTGAATAAACAAAATGTTAAAAACTTATAGAGGGTGGACCATTATTATATAATTAATTCCGGCTGTAAGGAAAGGTAATATGTATTTTTTTTTAAATGACTGTATTTTAAGGTAAAAGATAAACTGTGTCGGCAATTTACGACTAATTCACTCCTTTTGTTTTACAGGTTTTTTTGTCAAAGAATTTGATAATTATAGTTTTTCATGGAAACATAAAAAGCATGGTGTATTTAAAGATTTACAAGTTCTAGTTTTTTTTAGACTTTGCAATTTTTCTGTTGTGTTTTTATTTATTTTTTAAGTTCCCAAAATATATAGAAAGGGACGTCCCATTTCTGTACTCGTTATTGGTAAAAGATAATAGATGTTGGTACGACCGAGTTTCCGGCTGTACCAAGAATTCCTTTAAAACTAAATGCTACGAACAATGTAATTTTAGTCCATCCGATCTTTCTCTCATTGATATATATATATATATATATATATATATATATATATCTTATGCAGTGTTATATTAAAACATGCATATATCCACTACAAAATTGTACATTTTTGTTTTAATGTCAAACAAAGAAAACCTGTTTTAAAATGTCTCATCAGGTGGGGAATCACAATTAACATCATAAATGAATACTTACGGTTTGAATTTTTGTATTGAGTACTGTTTTTAAATTAATATTTTGAACGCGGTAATCTTACTGTTCGTTCTTTTACACTCTGGTGTATATATATATATATATATATATATATATATATATATATATATATATATAAAATGATTTCCGTGATGAAGTTATTTATCAATAATGTGCATGGAGTTTTTTCCAGTGTTCGAAACTAAATTAGTTAAACGAGATCAAATGCTGGTTTGACTTTCTTTTCGCGATATTGCCATTCATCTTTATATTATTACATTCAGAAATCATGAATCTTCATCTTCCTCCTCGCGATATGTGTTAATTTGCAGTGTAGTCTCGACTCCCAAGTTTTGCGTGGAAAAAACACAGTAAGGACAGGAAATCCCTGAATAATAGAAACAAGATAAAACTTTGGGGAATCACTGCAGTAACTTTTCCCTGATGATTTGACAATCCGCTTAATTTGAAGAAAAAATACCTGTGGGTCTACATGAGTTTTTAACTCGTGAAGCGATTTATCTGTATAACGGCTTAAATATTTTTCATCTATTTATCAATATTATGATGTGTGGATAGAAAATTCACAACCAACATACCACAAGATTTGATCTTGTATCCGATATTTCAGTGTAACTGTTTCGCCATGGCATACCAATCGATTTGGCTATGCATTCTATTTTCACTTTTATTGTAAGTGTCAAAAAGTTGTCTTCAAATATAATCGGAGTTTTGCTTCATATTTTACGCATTACAGTCTAGTCCAATTTTTCGCACGATAACATAATTACTGGGATGTCATAGATAGGTTGTCCTGAAAAGAGCAATTTATTCGTAGTGTTTAAATTGTAACAATGTCTTAATATTTACGTTACATTTTTTAAAAAAAATGAGATGTTCCTTTTGCAAACAACCATATGTAGTTTATACAAAATCCACTATCTAGATATGGTACACGATCACATATTATTATAGAGAACTAATCTATACACGTCAGTAAAGAAATGAAAATAGGATACGTTAATTAATGATGATGCTGGAATCAATTTTTGAAGTGTCTTAAAGAACTGATGAATTTTAATCCAGGTTGAATATTCTTTTCACAATGATGATTACACTGATGTTTGCTCGATAAAGATGGTTACAAATTAAGAGACATAGTTTATTAAATTATTTGAAAATATAACGGTGAACCGTAAAATTGGAAAGCAACGTCGTGCGGATCGGTATTTAGCCTGACCCTAATGTGGGCCATATCTGCAACTATCACCATGCGCCAGGTGAAGTCCAAACTCATTAAATATGGCATGATTGCTTTTAGCGAGACAATTTTAATAACGATCAACCACATCAAATATATGTGAAAAATAAAATGGAAATTTTCTTTTTCAAATATTTGTATATATATATATATATATATATATATATATATATATATATATATATATATATATATATATATATATATATATATATATGTGTGTGTGTGTGTGTGTGTGTGTGTGTGTGTGTGTGTGTGTGTCGGTCTGCATGCAGTTAGATAGATTGATAGATAGATAAATAAAGATATAGACATTGAAAGGAAGTTTTCAACAGATATTATTTGCTCCTACACCATATATTATTTTGTTTATACACATGGCTATTATTGCCCTATATATATATATATATTTATATATATATATATATATATATATATATATATATATATATATATATATAGAGAGAGAGAGAGAGAGAGAGAGAGAGAGAGAGAGAATTTACATCCGATTTACATATTTTTTAAATTCATCTTCATCATCCAAATATGATTATGTACTTCATTCCTGTAACCCGAAATAATTTCAGGAGATATTGTTAAATAATTAAATTTCTTAAAGAAATAATTTCCCCCGGTAAATGTTCAGATAAGTAATTACTTATGATATATATTTAAATTAGATCGAATTCCCAAAGGTTTAGACCTGAATGAAAAGAAACTCGTCTTCGAAATTTTCTGAAGTCAAAAGATCGGCCCAAAATTATAGTTTCATCTGATAATAAAACACAAAATGAATTAAGGAGGAGAATAACGGTGAAACTATGGCCTAAGATACAATCTCATAATGATATTGGATTTCATCGTATTAATAGGAGAGCAGTCTGCAACGGTTGTCCTCGATATCTGATATCTCTGAATATTACATTGGGCGGGAAATGAACTTGTATTCACAAGGGAAAACGCTGTCCACGTATATTTAGCAATTTGTAAGACAGAAGTTTTAAAATGCACAATATAGATGCAAAATGAGATTAATATTAAAGGCAGAATTAAAATTTCCCACATATCAAACCTAAAAATATATGACAACATTAATAAATGAAAACAAGGGAAACAACTGTAAGAATAATCTATTTATTATACAGATACTTGACAAAAATTGTTGCCTGTCCATCAGCATATTTGTATATAGTGTACAAGACACGAAATTTGTGACCGAATATAATATTAATTCAAAATAATTCCAGTCGAGTTACATTGGCCTCATCACTAAATGTAGAGAGTATTTCTTGAATTCTTTGTTGTGTATTTAACTATTATATTTTAATCATTTCTCAACAATTATGTTAATGACGTCACTAGGTCGCAAGAGGTGACTGAGAATTGATATAAAATTGAACAGGATTCAATGAGACGGATTATACAGATTTACGTTGAATTTAATTTTTTTGATGATCGGCAGTGATAGGAAATCTTGGAGGCGGAATGGAATTCCACATGCAAGAAATGACAACGAAGAAAATATTATCATAAACCGTCCGGTAATGCCGAGCAATTTCAACACTAAAAATGTGCGACATCGTTTCCATTCTTGTAATTCGCTTAGATTGCGGAAGTCGAGGGACCAAAAGTGAAGCTTCATCAAAACGATTAAGATATATTAAAATAATTTACATTATGACACTAGAAAATTGACTGAACCGGACATGTAAGGTCAAAAATAAATATATTGAATATTCTTCTTTTTTCTCTATTTGTTTGAATATCGATTCCATAAAATCCTACCCTATTAAATTAAAATTAAACTGTACTGAGTTTTTTTGAGGAGAGACTGTGATTTACGAGCAACGATATGTCTCATTTGGATTAGATTTATCTCATATTGTGCAGAATATAGTCTGACCAAACATATTAGAATTTGATTATATGTCTATTGATTCGAACGTTCATCGTGTATCGCACTTTTAAAGGCATATCATAATTCTGCGCGTCTATTTTTTATTAACTCCATGACCAATACATTTCTAATGCGATCCCAATGAAAAGGCTTTATAATTTTATCTTGTGTTGCTGATATTTTTTCTCTAGGTTCATAAAAAACGGGAAGGTGAAATCGGGTCTGCGGGTTTTAATTCCAGTCGTGTTCATTATATCCACTAACGGGCAAGTGCACTTCGGAAAGATTTGAATCCATAGACTCTGTTTAGCTGTAGTTTAAAAAGGACATTTATCTGGAAAAACTATTGTCATTCCAAAAAGAAATTTGTCAGTAGAATAGTCATTGGTAAAATAAAGAAATTAAAACAAAACGTTTCTCATTTAAATATAAGAGATAGTTATTTATAAGAGAGAGTTACTAAGCAGGATAAAACAAATAGAACAATCAAGCAAATACAGGTTTTAATATCCCCTCTTTCTGGTCACCGCCCTGTTTCTTCACTCACTTCTAAGATATTCTTTCAATTATTTTCAAAATGTTTCTTTTCACCTTTACAGTATTCTAATCTTTGTCATTAAATCAATGCATTAATTAAATTTGGTCCATATTTAGAGTCATTTCCTATGAAAATCCCAAATCTTCTGATATATTTAATATGTAAACATTGCAAAAGTCCATTAATAATTTATGTCATTTTCATATTACCACCTAACGAATACAGCATTTTGTCATACAAACTACAGGTAACTGATTAATTACAATCTACATGTTTGTCTAAGTATATCTATCTATCTATCTATCTATCTATCTATCTATCTATCTATCTATCTATCTATCTATCTATCTATCTATCTTATATATATATATATATATATATATATATATATATATATATATATATATATATATATATATGTATGTATGTATATATCTATATAAATATATATATATTTATACATCTATCTATCTAACTCTCTCTCTCTCTCTCTCTATATATATATATATATATATATAAATATATTTATATATTTATACATCTATCTATCTATCTAACTATCTCTCTCTCTCTCTCTATATATATATATATACACATATATATATATATATGTATATATCCATATAAATATATACATATATTTATACATCTATCTATCTATCTATCTATCTATCTATCTATATATATATATATATATATATATATATATATATATATATATATATATATATATATATATATATATATATATATCATTTAACGTATACCTACGTTTACGGTATGAAATGGATTTTCGCACCATTGCCAGTCATCAGGTACAAAAATTTACGAAGTGTTCAATACGGTTGGTCTTTTAAAATTTCTAGGTCACATAGGAGCAACTCTACATTGTGTTTGGATTCAAATTTCAAAATTACTATTAATATAATATAGTATTTGGGTATAAGTTCTAACTATAGAATGTTGGCAAGTGCACATGGAAAAAGTTATTATAAGTATGTTTAATAGGTATATTGATTCGCTAATGGGTATCGAATCAACGCATGGAATTATTGCATTTCTGAGAATGTTGGTAGTTACCAAATTAAAAGTGTGACTCAGAAAAAAATTAGGTAAAAGATAGTAAAGATAAACAATAATAAAACATAATAATACGACAGAAAAAAGAAACGCTATTTTAAAAACCGTTAAACTCTAACATTGTGTAATGGAAGTAAATGGATATGGAAAATAAAATCAGTATATAAATATTAAAGACTTCTCATAGGGGGCAATGCAGAGATGATATGATAATTTCTCTAGCTATCATCGAATTATTTGAGAAGAGATTTCCTTCTATGTCATCAAGTAATCACAAGCTCATTTCGCTTGTTCAGCTAATTAGGAATATCGATGTGTTTTAGAATAGTTCGTTTTTCTAATAGGTACAGAGTACATTTATCCTTGTTGAGGTTAAATGCTTTTGTTATGAAATGCTAATCGCTGTTACTAAGGAGCGAATACAAAAACAGATTAAACAAAGGACCTGTTTACACTTCTTTTCTCACTCTTTCGTAATGATTATCTTTTCTAATACTTCCACACCCAGTAACCCTCTTTGCTTTACAATCTTAATTTGGTTGAAATCGCTTAAAAATATCAGGATGCTTGTTCACATATTTGTCTACCATTCTTTATGCAAATTTTGTTTGACGAAATGTTTTTTGATATTATATTTGATAATTATTTGTTTCTTGTGTTTAAAGTCTACAAAATAATGCGTAAGAAGACATAGCACTTCCACTGTTAATCATGTTTGATATAATGCGTGCAGATTTCGTGTGATTACCTACAGTGTTTATGCAATTTATTAAAATATTAAAAAAATATAATTAAAATTAAATAGACAAACTACGTCGTTAGCCTTTAATAAATAAGCATAAATACATATATATATATGTGTGTGTGTGTGATAGAGAGAGAGTGAGAGAGAGAGAGAGAAAATATGAGTGCATGTCAGTACGTAGAGGCATGCCAAGATTTAGAGCATCCTGTATTCATTTTTATATTTCCGTTTGATCTTCCAGGGAGTGTTGCATATTTGTATGTATTCAGCGTTTCGATGATGTCTAGTAACATCATTATCCGATAAATCGACATTGTATTTTAAAGAAATATCTACCGGATGATTGAAAATAAATCCTTATTTTATGTAGGATGGACACCCCCGTTTAACTATAATTGTTAAAAGACGGCAGACTTCATCATGCATAATATAGAATGTTACTTTTCAATTACCCTGTATAAGAGACAATTGCATAAAAAATTATATCAACCTCAATCACATTTGCGTATAGGTTTGATTTCTAAACCAAAGATTTAATCAATTATTTTACTATATGTATACAAAAGAATAGGATCAATCTACTAGCTAGCTAGTTGTGTGACATAAGTTTATCATACAAAATAACTGATAAGTATGTACTTATCAATATATATACCTCTCATTTCTGTAAAACATATTAATGAGAATACTTATTTAAAATATTTGCAGCTTCCTAAAGCTTGGTGGACTGAAAACCTTTACACTGGAAACCTACAACAAAATAGAATTCATTAAACAATTTCCTCTTCCCAGAATGTAATGGCAACGAGCACCGGAAACAACCATTTTCTAGATGTATAACTTCAACGGGCTTTTTTCGTTCAAAATTCATCTAATAATCCTGGTGGCTCTGTACTATCTACATCATAACTAGAACACCGGCAAGATATATGTAGCTAATGGAAGTGGATTATCGAAATGCAAAGTAAAGAAAAAGTATTGGTAAGAATTAAATACTAGCAATTTAGATAGCATAAAACGACGGCATAATCTCAGTACAAATGGCTAAACCGCTTACATAAACATGGATTGTTTTTCGTTACAATCAGCTTATTATTTAACATATAGCTGTAAAAGCAATGTAGTCAAGTCGTATCTTACAACTCTCCTTACTGTTTTTCCTGTTTGTTCTGAAAAAAGCTACGCCTAAAATATTTTAAGAAATGAAATTTAAATTTCATTTTTTTAAAGAGGCAACATCTGATACTGGACGATATTCCTAGATAAGATCAGTAGAATGAGAAGAGTCTGCCTCCACAGATTAAATACAGGATACACTTTGGAATTCACTGTAGATTAACCAGAGCGATATACACACAACGAAGGCCGCTGGCGTATCAACGACTGAAATATAGTGAGAAAAACAACGACGTGCGGACAATAGTCCGAATATAAATAGTGTAAATTATGATAACTCCTCATGCTTACAACTTCTTATTCTGACAAAAATATGCAATAGTATTATATGTATATATTTTATTGAATTAATCCCATGAAATTTGTGCACATTAAAATCTATATATTTTCATATGTAAGTCACTGTTAATATAATTTTGATGTAATTATATTTATCGTGCTACACTTCCGTAAACACATTCGCCTCATCATCGTTTCACTTCTTTGCTAGATATTTTCATTTTTTCTTAAAAGTATTCTCGTCGACAATTTATCTCCTATTTCACTGCTTCTGTTAACATTAGTAAATTGCTATTACAGCTTTTTCTGTTTCTTTGTTTTTATCATAAGTTAATACATTTGCTTTTATATTCTGCTTTATTTTATTCTATTTTTTTCTTTTATTGGCCCTTGCAGTAGACACTCTTTTACGTTTATAAATGATCATTATAGTTCACCAATACGTAGGAGATTATGCCTCTGCAAAGATACTGTTCTTTATATTCAAATTCATATATTCTATGACGTGCGGTGGGAATTTATATTGTATTTGTTTTCCCTTCTCTTAGGCTGGTTGGCATCCAAGAGTCCAGTTTACTCCCCTATATAACTCTTATATGTTTGAAGAATGGATAGATTCATACCGTTTACAATTATGTTTCTGTAAACGTAAATGAAACTGATTCAAACGTAATTTGAAACCCTATTGTCGATTTCTTTTTCCCCGCACATAAGAGATGCACTATATGCACATTAAACAAAATTTTATTCGATGCACCTATTCTAAAATAAAATGTGTATTTGAGTGTAATATTTTTCAAGGCGAAGAATATGCCCATGATAATGTTGAGTTTTGATCAATTATCTCTATTTTTTAGCCTTCGAAGTTTTAATTGTGACTGACATAGCACGAAAAAAAATGTGAGGAAGTTTTTTCTTCCGTAATATTCTATATTGGATACTTTTTAATCAGAAGTAACCGTTAGTATCAATAGTACTAATTTGACTTTTAGTGTATAGCCACCATGGACGCTTTCATTGAAGATGAATAATATTTAATTAACACGTCTGTGCAGGCTATGCATGAAACTGATGTTAAATGAATGCGAAATCAAAATGAATACCCGCAGAAATCAGAATGGAATATTGCCATGTAGAACAATTATAGTGAAGCATTCAAAGCATACATTGCTGTTTTGTTTAAGCGAATATTTTCACTGAATTAAACAAAGCAAAATAATTTTAAAAACGAAATTCATTAACAAAAGAAGATCGGATCTTACCCATGATCCCTTTTAAAATGAAGAATATTATTCTGACGCGCAGTTGATTTTTCTCTTTCTATATTGCTGCAGCTACATCATCAGTTTTGCTACTAAAGACATCTTGAAAAGTGATGACGAAATTGTCATTGAGAACATAGAATTTCCGAAACAAATACCACAGCTAATTGTTTATCGTTTCATTGATTTCCATTACAAAGAATTCATTTAACAGCAAATTGCTGTTTTCAGCTATACGAAAGTAACCAATTTTCAAATACCGTGATAGAATTTACAACATAATTTATAGGAAAATATGATATGGGATATTCCTTTCGTAAACGTTATATATTTTTGTGAGTTTTTTTCTGCTTTACAAATTCATTTCAACTTTATGAATTGCATTGTTTTTTCCATATTGTATGACAAGCGAATAAATTTAAATCAAACAGCCCAGGTCAAGGAAGACGCAATTCGCAAACATGTTAATATTGTTAAACGTCGATGTACACGCACTTATTCAAATTAACATTGGATGAATTATCCGCTTCTTTTTGAATGGATTAGAAAAATAATTCTTATGCGCAATTATTATACAAACTTAATTTTAAATATGATATTTTTAGTTAGCATGCAATTACTTCAATCTTGGATAATGATAGCATAAATAACAAAACAGATCAAAATGCATGCGAAATAGAATGTATCTGTCTCGAGATATATGGAACCATGAACACAAGTACGTATACGCGAAGCATTGCTTAAATTTTACAAAATATATGGGAGAAAATCTTCCAATATCGATAATAGTGTATGCGTAGATAAAACGGTGTGGACGTATGAGAAAAGACTGAATAAACACAGGCAAGGGCAATTTCGTTTCATAAGCGTAGATCAGACAGATCTTCAAATCAAATCTAAATTTCATGCACCAGATATGTGTATATATATATATATATATATATATATATATATATTATATATCATAATCAGAAGTCACGTATACTTTCTTAATATGTATATAATATAGAAAAAACAACTCAAATGGCTGTTTTCAGAAGTTTGTTTACATTAAGTAGCGTCCGTCGGGAGACGCGGACGTCATGTGGTATGGAATGCAACTGTGTTTGAATATTTCTAACGTAAATCTACTTTAGTAATATTTTAGATGTTGTTTAAAATTTTTTTTAACTATTTCTAACAAAATTTTTTTGTTTAACTATTGAAATATTTATAAAGATTTAAAATACCCAAGTCTTTATTTAACCCTAGTTTATATGTATTTAATTTTAAAATCCAGTATTTTTTTTCTACGTGTGTATGTGGAAATGAAATCAGAATCTATCAATGCACATTTACAGTTTTCTAATGAATGTCCTGGTTGATTAAAATATCCAGCTTTGGGTAATCAGGATTGTTTTGACGTATAGTTAGTTTATGGTTGTTGAAACTAAATCTAAAATTATTTACAGATTCACCAATATATCCACTATTGGGACATATTGTGCAGAATATTGTTTTTTTTCTAATTTATATATATATATATATATATATATATATATATATATATATATATATATATATATATATATATATATATATATATATATATATATATATTTATATATATATATATATAAAGTAGTCGAAAGCACTTGGGGCAATGAACATTAGGGATAATTCTTGCACTTCACTACACGTAACAAATAGAAATATGCAAGAATTCTAGCAATACGAAATAAAAATTTAATTAAATATCCCTTTTCTCTCATATTCAACGAAACGTTTAAAAGAAAGTTATATATATATATACACAATTGTTTTTTGTCCATGTTCGCTCAGTTTCATTCGCCTAGTAAATTTTCTAATATCACATTTCACACATAATCTTCCAGGATTAGCTCATGCTTGAGGAGATGTATGTATGAATCCATACACATATGTTGTCAAGGACACATGTCACAGTGTATAAAGACATTAGTTAGATCCAGTGACAGGGCACACACAGTGTGAATACCCGGCTAAGGCAGTGGAGAACATTCAGCGGAAAATTGACAGGATATAACTGATGACTAATATGGCACGTGGAACCAATGAGGTGAATAAAGGGTAAAGTTCGACATTCCAACGATCTGAAGAAGTCCGGAGCGTACAGCGGTCGGAACTTGTAAGAAATATGGCGACGAAGATGAGAACAATAGTCCAAATAATGTACATAATACCTCATCTCAGAAATATAGACAGATATGCTATGTCACATATATTAAGATAACTCTCTCATGGCTTAGCTCTAGAAAGAATTGATCTACCTAAAAATAGTATACTCAAAATTATTTATATTCTCAAATAATTTCCTCAATTACGTGAATGTGTATTGTTTTCAGCAAAACAAAACTCCTTTAGACACATTTTACTAGGTACCTCCACTCGGTCGCGTAAAAAAGCACCATATCACGATGAAAAAAGTTTTGTCTCAATATGTTGTTATTAATTGAAAGCTAAAGCATTAAATTTATTACTTACAGTAAGTAACATCTTCTGGTGTATTTCCGATAGAAATTACATAGATTGGGATGTTAAATATATGCTCGACTTTTTAAAAATTTTCTTAAAAGCGGCCATTTTCTTAATTTTTCGGAAATTTGTAAACAAAAAAAATTGATTTTAAACTTCTTCCTAAAATAATTTATATATTTTTGAGACGTTATTTGAGTAAAATTAGAAAATTTAAAGTTAAATTAATATGATTTGAAACAAACAGTACTTACTTATAGCATAAAAAATTGTATCCAAACATTGCTTAACGATGTGTCTGAATTTTTTCATGTCTATCGATTTAATCTAAATATTGCTAGGTGATGACAGATATTATGGATGATCAAACTTGACATCATTTTACTAAGTAAACGAACGCGTTTTTTTAATTTTTAACTAGTAATTTTTAAATATTATCATTTATTCAGCAATTATGTAATATTTATTTTTTATTTATTTTTTTTTTTAGTCTGGATTTCGTTTTTTATGTTCTTAAACTTTTTATCTAAGTATTTTTTTTTTAAGTTAATCTTACTAACTTAAAGAAAAAAGTACTTCAATGAAATATGACTCAAACTAAAATACATACCTAAAATAAAAATAGTTAATAAAAAAGTAATTCACAAAAATTCATAATAACTTAGAAATTTTGAAATGGCTTTTTGCAAACACGTTAACTATGTGAAACGGAACTGGATATTGAAGAGAAATAATTGCATTGCCTCCGACGATAATCAAATCACGTGATCTTTTTAAGGATTATGTCATGTATAGATAACCCATAGAGAGAAATTAGGAACGTTTTTTTCATTAAAAATTATTTTTAAAATTATTTTAAAAATAATCGGGTACAAACGACTGATATGAGCTTTACAAATTTCGATTCGTAAATTTACTTTTCAATTAAAGTTATCATTGAATTACGTGCTTAAAGCAACAAAGAATTTTAAACGATTTTTGAAGTATTAATAAGTTAATAATTTTTTTTATAAAAATACATTATTCGTCGAAATTTTTTATTTCTTCACAAAATAATGTACTTAATATAACGTATTTACAAAAGCAAGTCCAAGTTTTTCTAATTAATTAATGCCATAGTTTTTTATATTTTTTCTTTTTATAATTCAGAGGAGATTTTCTATGAAACGGGTAACTGTTTTACAAAAAAGGTGATTCATTTTCTATAAAGAGTCCTGTTTTTAACTAATAAAACAAATCACAAGCTTAAAGATTTAATTTCTCGAAATTTCATGAAAATATGTAAGGGGGTGGAAACATGTTACAATATATATCTTTTTAACACGATTTTCTAAAAAAAATTTCAAAAATAATCTCATTCATTTCTGAATAACTCCTGAATGTTTCATTAAAATCCGACAATTATTTGATTTTTGAAAGAATTTCCAAATCAACGTGTATTTTCCTCAGGAAAAGCGCAAAATAAAACAAACCTTTTTTCTCTATTAATGCGCTGTCGTAAAAAAAACACAATATTTCTCCAAAATTTTCTACGTGCTAGAGTAAAAAAATTCAAAAAAATAATAAAAAAAATACTTTGGTCTTCCCTCTTCATAACAACATAAACATATTGATAAACAAAACTTTGTTTTCGTTGAGTTATGGGCCTTTTTTCATCGTGATATGCTGCTTTTTTACACGAACGAGTGGAGGTCCCTACATTATACTTTTGTTGAAAGGAAGGAAATAAAATCTGATTTAATTTTGTATGATATTAAAATACTTGCGGATTTATCCTGTTCACATATTTTCTGTTTTTTACTATTATTAATATTTTCTTTTTGTCGCTCTATTATTCGGTTTAAATGATACAGCAGTTTTTAAAATTCTTATATCCTTGTTTTAGGGTCGTTTGTAGTGAAAGAAATCATTCTACGTAAATATATTTTTTTATATGTATCTTGGATTAAGTGAACTTTTTCACAAACGAGGTAATAGAAAAACAAATTTATATTTCACGCTTCTAAAACAAATACATAATTATCATTCAGAAAATCGGTTGAACCGATACGAAGCCAAAACAAATCCGATTAATCTTGGAAGGTTGAATTTTTGGTGCTTTCATTTTTTCTTAATTTCCTTCCATGTTCTTATAATCCTGCTTCCCTTTCATTACCATTTCTTCCTGTTTTCCTTTCCTTTTCCTTTCTTCCTGTTTCCATTTCTTTTTCCTGTCTTCTTGCTTACCTTTCGTTTTTTTTCTTCCTTCATTCATTCATTTTTCTTTTTTCATTATATTCTACCGAAAAAAAATTTAATCGTAGCGTAAATGGTCTACACACACACACACGCACACGCACACACACACACACCCACCCACCCACCTACACACACACACACACACACATATATATATATATATATATATATATATATATATATATATATATATATATATATATATATGGCGCAATAATCCAAATGGTATATATATATATATATATATATATATATATATATATATATATATATATATATATATATATATATATATGACGCAATAATCCAAATGGTATGTAGTGGAAATAATTTTTGGAGTAGATGCGTTGCTCTGAATTTTAATCACATTGAACCCTATTAAAACAATTCATTTTTTTCTGAGTGCAAATTTCCTTTACGTGAATCAAATGTCATAAAGGAACATCTCTTCAACCATGTGTATAAACAAAATAATATATGGTGTAGGAAGAAATAATATCTGATAAAAAATTCATTTATTACTATAATACAATATATATATATATATATATATATATATATATATATATATATATATATATATATATATATATATATATATATATATATATATATATAAGTGAACATAGATGTCAACACTTAGAGGCGACAGTCTGTTTTATGATAGTGCAATCGTCAGGCAACTCAGAGTTGCTTGACGATTGCACTATCATGAAACCGACTGTCGCCTCTAAGTGTTGATTTCTATGTTTACTTTTATATTTACACACGCTCTATCTCTGATATTGAGCACTTTATCCCATAAATATAGCACACTTTAAGACTACATTTCTTCATATATATATATATATATATATATATATATATATATATATATATATATATATATATTACAAATATTTGAAAAAGAAACATTTTAATTTTATCTTTCCAATATATTTGACGTGGTTGATCGTTATCAATATTGTCTCGTTAAAAGCAATCATGCCATATTTAATGAGTTCGGATTTCAATGCTCGATAGTTGCACATATAGCACATCAGGTTCAAGCTTAATACCGATTCACACGAGGTCTCTTCCCAATAACTACAGTATTAGCCTGTTTGATTTTACGGTTCACCATTATCTTCTTCAAATAATTTTATTAATCTATGACCCTTAATCGGTAACCATCTTTATCGAGCGAACATCAGTGTGGTCATTTTGTGAAAAGAAAATTCAAGCTGGATTAAAATTTATCAGTTCTTTAAGACTGTTCAAAACTATAGTTTCCTGTAATATCATTAATTAAACGAATCTTAATTTCATTTCTTTACTGACGTGTATAGATTAGTTCTATAGAATGACATGTACATCGTGTAATATGACTAAATAGAGGGTTTTGTATAGACTATATATGGTTGCTAGCAAAAGGAATATCTCAACATGATTATTACTAATTGGAAATAGGAAAATTAAACAAGTACAACATTTGAAATATCTAGGAATTATTTTAACCGAGAACGGAATGGGTGGCGCTGAAATGCGAATGCTCAATTGGTTAGCGAATGTCGTATTCCAAAAGCTAAGAAAAGCATTAAGAAATATAAAAAAATCGTTAGAAACAAAGAAAAGTGTATTGAAATATTATGTGATATCAGTCCTCCTACATGTTAGTGAATGGACACGTTAGCTAATGTTAAAACGTTCGCTTTCCGACCATTAATACCGGGTGCGTCTCTCATCATGGTCGACTTTTTTATGTTTTCGGCCTTGGTAACCGATCCCAACGTGCTGAATGTAACTTAAATCCATACCACTGGTTGACCGAAGCCTTGTGAGTGAAACTGTATAGACAGAATTATTTCGATGGTTGCGCTAGCACGAAATCAAAAGTCATCGTGACTGAGGATATGAGTGTACTGGAATTTTTCAGGCAGTTGAACACGTCAGATAATGGGCCCTATCCCAAAAGCTGTAAGGTCCGTTCAGCATAGTTGTACTATACAAAATAGGTGAGCGTTGTGGGTGATGAAAATACAAAAATGTGTCTGAGCCAGAATCTGCAACAAGAATTGACTAACCGCTTTCATATTCGGGATTCGTGGATTAAGTGACTTGAAGGTACAGCAATGACGTTTTACAGAATACCATGAAACGAACATATGAGCAAAGATGAAGTTTTGGAGAAAATGGAAACAAAAAAGACATATATTCTTCAGGAATAGTTGAAAATTTTAGAGTACATTATAAGGAAAAAGTGCTTGGAAAATTAGATGGTTACATGAAAGTTTGATGTCAAACAGGATAGAGGAAAACGGCATATATACTAGAAAGCTTTAGTAAAAGAATGGTGGAACAAATATAAAATTTTAAAAATATTAAGTGCTATAAATGACAGCGAATTGTGGAGAGCCATGATCGCCTACGTTCGGAAGGGACATGACACACAAAATGGATGATTTATTGTTACGGTTTGTTAGCTCTGATGAAATCGAATGTATTCTTGATTGATTTAAAAGCAAACTA
The DNA here is from genome assembly GCA_964036315.1 of Acanthosepion esculentum. NCBI lineage: Eukaryota > Metazoa > Mollusca > Cephalopoda > Sepiida > Sepiidae > Acanthosepion > Acanthosepion esculentum. Next base: position 46,822,652 of record OZ038475.1, read on the forward strand.
GATATTTTCGTACATGGGCTATAAAACATTGCTGGTAATGTATGTCCTACTTTTCTACCTGATAGTAAGGTTAGGAGATATCGAGACAACACAGATTCAGAGAACACTGCTAGTGGGTAAGTATCACCAGCTGATAATTACGTTTTCATCCGATAAATTCAGTGCAGAACTGGAAGCGTTTACAGCAACGGCCTATGGAGTCTAGGCACCCAATTTCGATATCGTTGTAGTGAAACTTTCTCAGGCACTGCCATGTTCTTTTTAGTATATGTAATCACAATATCAGTAGGAATGTAAGTTTACGCCAGATTCAGATTAACGTAAATATATCGCAAGTGTAATGAACACCATCATCTTCATACCTTCATCCCCCAATTATATATAAAAATATATAAATTATATAAAATATATATATATATATATATATATGATGAAAATGTGGAAAAGACAACGCAAAATCCGAATATTTGAGTTTACTGTTTTTTATTTTGTTTTTGTTATACTGCTGACGTCAGAACAAAATAAAAAACATTAAACTCACATATTCGGATTTTGCTTTGTCTCTTCCACATTTTCATCTTACCGTCGGATCTACATCCACATATTTGCTTACACACACACACACACACACACACACACACACACACACACACACACACACACACACGCACGCACGCACGCACGCACGCACGCACACACATTTATATATATATATATATATATATATATATATATATATATATATATATATATATATATATATATATATATATTTTCCCCATACATATATATCTATACTATAAATATATATGTATGGAGAAAGAGCCCTTTGTAGCAAACCCTGTGTGTAAAATTGGCAAGACGGAACTGTTGGGAAGCCCTCGAAAATTTATACTAGCATGAAGTAAGAAGTCATCCTGTCGAAGTGTCTGAGTTGATTAAGTATTTCAAAATGTTCGACCGTTAACTAAGTTCAAATCAGTCGTATCACCTTATAAAACAGAGTCACATTTGAGGCCTTTGAACAGAAATGTGTTAAATCATGTGTATATAAAAGAATAATTAGTACGCCACAAGTAGCAGATAGAGGAGCATGCAAAGAAGTAGTCAGCCCTTACATAGTTGGATATATTAAATTGACCCAGAATTAATGATAACTTAAACTGAATATTTTTCTTTCGCTATATTTAGAGCAAGGCTAAACAGGATGATTAATATTTGACGTGGATCACCGCTAAATGAAATTCATGGTTCTAAAATTAAATCTTTAAGCGTAACATATACGAAATCAATGCTATTGTCGCTCAACTACTCAATAAACACACTTTAGAGCTTACACTGTTTTCCAAGGTGATTCATAATTGTCAATAAACAATTGTTTCGACATAGACTGAAGATAATCTGATTCTGCATCTCTCTTAGCCTAGTGTGCTGTCACATACCGTGAAACTGGCCAGGCGATTGTTGTTTTCAAATTTCGTACAACGGTCAAAATCTCCAGGGGTGGTGATACATCAGTCTTTGTCCCTAACATCTAAGGCTTCGTTTTCTACATTCAGTGGCCTTTCAGGACCTATGGTATCATGTTCCGAACATCTCGCTATCGCTTGTAGACTATAGTGTAGCGGACCGCTGGGGGTGAAGATGTGAAGAGATATCAGAAGATTAAATTTTCCTGCTAGCCGATCCAGTTACATGTGAATGTTGGAGTTAAATTAAGTCCAAAGAAGACAAAGAAAACAAACAAGACCGATATATATATATATATATATATATATATATATATATATATATATATATATATATATATATATATATATATATATGGGTAAACAAATATATGTTAATGAGAATTTACACAAAGACATGAGCAGTTACATAGTGTTTGTATGGAGAAATTATGTGTGTGTTGTGAGTGTTCGTACGTACGTGTATTGTTCTTAGCGTGTTCCCAGAATTTGGGAAGCGCTGTATCTGTGAGAGGTCACATATTGGAGTTCGTTGAAAAGAGAGATGTTTACCTCGTCTCCAGGCGCCGTGGCGGCCCAAGGCCTAAGTCGAAAAGAGATAGAGAGAGAGAGAGGGGGTGGTCAGACAGTATTTATAGCCAGGGGGGAGAGGCCCCTGTTGAAGGATTAAAGAACTCAGGAGGAGCCTACCCCGACAATAGTTTTGATTTTTTTTTTGCTATATCTTTTACTCATTGCTCTACCAATCGATTACACACGTACGTTAGTTAGGTTTTCCAATGATTCTATCTGTACATCTGCCCTCCAATATGTCATTTGAGTGTCAAATATTCCAAGCCACATTTAAGCATCATTTACCTTAGAAATATCAGTTGCCTCTTTCTGATGCTACATGAAAGTGTCCCATTAGTTTCTATTTTATCTCGTCGTTGTTCAACTGTTCAATACATGGGATTGTCAGCATCCTCCTGTAGAAACCGTTTTCATATTGCGTCAAGTCTCATCTCTGTGGAATAGGAACATCGATATTACATGACTGTTCAGTAATCCTTTCTGGTTCCAATGATATTTTCCTGTTTTAGTTATACTTTACTTAACTTTAGAAAGACATCTTTCATTTGTCTCAGGCGCGGTTGATTTTCGGTGTCATATTTTCCATAACCTTTTAAAACAATTCTTAGATAATTACAATTTTGGGGTTGTTTAAATTGTTATCGCCAAATATTAATTGAAATAATTGTTTCTTTTGATGACAACAATACATTATGCTTTCTTACAGTTGATGCGTAATCGCTTTTTCGCGCTTTAATTTTTCTAAATCCTGAAGGAGTTACCTGTAGTTTACATTCTTTGTCTACAGTGAAAAGAAAAACGTTTGGTTTTGAACTGATATTGCTGTGTTAGACATCTAAGGGACACACTTGAAATAAGTGTCTCTATTGAAATATTTTTATATGTACAGAAATACAACAGGTTTTCATCACATTACGCCTATTTTCCCGTGATTGATGATTGTTAGAGCAGTAGAATAACTCTTCAGCTCATTCGTGGGTGACAAGCAATCAGTATCATTGGGCCGATTTTTCAATTTCTTGATTAATCAATTTGCCTTCGCACCCCGAAGAATTAATTATATTTATTAACCGGATGCAAAATATGCAAAATATATTCCAAGGTTTTTGTCATGTTGATAACAGAAAATTTATTTCTCACACACACGCACGCGCGAACACTCACACACATACACACACGTACATACGCACACAATCACACAAACATAAAACACAAACGTATGCGCGCATATATATATATATATATATATATATATACACACACACACACAGACACACACACACACACATATGTATATATATATATAATAATACAAACCCGAATTTACTTCACAACATGTTCACTCATTTTCCCGGACTACGTCAAACTCTACCTGGAATCATCAGTTAGAGACCTAAAATTTTCCGTGGAACAAACTTTTAAAAAAGCCACACTCCTCGGACGCGAAATAAAGCAAAAAAACAGTATGTCTCACAACACAGCTCAGAGACTCCGTTCAGAGGTGGCCAGAATTAATCATAAACACCTCAAGAGTTTAGAACTAAAATTTCACACTTTATGCGATCGCAGCATTTGGAAGAAGATGGGCAGAGCCGATCTAGTCACAAACATCTCTAGTACTACATTTAGTACCGTAGAGACTGAAGCCCTCAGTTTTGGTCTAAAGTTTTCAACTGGTTTTAAAAACAACAGCATTAGCAAACTGATAAATCTTAATTACAGACACAGGGACACCGACTTCCATAAAGGATTTACCCAAGGCATCTTAGCTGCCTCCTTGGACTGCCAAAATGCGGAGTTTACTTTACCCAAGAGGTATATGAACGCTTTAAAATCCCTGTCTACGAACAGTGATATTACCATATCTCCTTTGGATAAGGGTGGAGGTGTCGTGGTCATGGACACCGCTGCGTACAACCAGAAAATGTTGGACTTGCTCAATGACAGAGACACGTATGAACAGATCTCTCCTCTACTAGTTTCTAAAAATCTTAAAGAATTCAATAAGTCCTATAAGAGTCTGATTCATAATGAAGATAAGATTTGGCTTTCCCTTATCAATTACCACCCCACCATCCCTAAAATCTACGGGGTCCCCAAAACCCATAAACCTGACATTTCTCTAAGGCCCATTATTTCGGGCATAGGCTCAGCCCCTCATAACATTGCTAGGTTTCTAACTAAATTTCTCACCCCAATTCTGGGTACCATAAGTCACGCGCATATAAAGAATTCAGGCGCTCAATAAGTTAAGCAATAGTCACATAGGAAACAAATCCCTAGCCAGCTTAGACGTTAAATCCCTATTCACTAATGTACCTGTGGATAAATGCATTAAACGGTTAGAGAACCACCTTAAGAAAACTGACTTTAAGCTACCTATCCCCATCTCAGTATGCATCAAATTATGCACCCTATGCACATCTCACTGTTACTTCCAGCATAACGATATCTACTATAAACAAAAATTTGGCTTACCAATGGGTAGTCCTCTCTCTGGAGTCCTAGTATGCATATTTCTAGAATTTCTCGAGTCGGGACCTTTCAAATATATAATCTCTGATGATACACATTACTTCTGTTACATCGATGACATTTTATTCATTTACCCACAGAAACATGATTTAAACAAAATCACTGATAGATTGAATAGAGTAGAACCTACTATAAAATTTACCCACGAACTTGAATAGAATAATTCTCTACCTTTTCTAGACATACTACTTAATAGAAATAATAACAAATTAGAATTCAAAGTATATCGTAAACCCACATGCAAAAACGACTATTTACACTTTTACTCTCACAATGATACTAGGACTAAGAGAGGTGTTATTATTGGATTTTACTTGAGAGCTCTGCGAATCTGTTCAGCAAAATATTTAGATGGCGAATTTACTCATATCGAGGATACCTTCTCCAGCATTTCGTATCCGAGACAACTAATACTCGGCGCTAAACATAAAGCCTTGAAAATTCACAGAGTTCGTCCATCAGTACATAACAACATACCGACTACTACTACTACATCAAAGGTGGAGAGAGGCACACTTTCAGCTGCCCCTGATAATCCTATTGGCCGCATCTTTCTACCGAATAACCCTCTGACCAAACACATCTCCAACAATCTAAACGCGCTAAAAATTAAAACTACTACATTACCCACTAAAACTATACGTAATATATTGAATAATACCAGCAGACAGCATATTACATCCGATGCTTGTGTCTATCAGGTGCCTTGTAGAGACTGCAACTTGAGTTATGTAGGCGAGACAGTTAGATCATTGAAATCTCGCATTTCCGAACATAAACGTGATATTCGCCTCGGTAATCTAAGCAGTGCTTTAGTTATACACATAGCCAAATCTGATCATAATTTTGATTTCGACTCTGTGAAGATTTTAAAATATATCCACAATAAAAACCTTAGGAAGATTTACGAGGCTGACATGATAGCCACCTCACACACAGTAAATACCCGACAAGGTTTCTTTCATATTGCAAGCTGTCTAGCAAGATTAATGCTTGACAAACGTACCGATAAGATATAGTTTTAAATAAGTCCCCCCACCTTCCACTTTGGATACAATCTTTGCCCTGTGCGCAGGTTTTCGTAGTGCCGCCAACGCGACGCCAGCGTATCCGACTCCAAGAAAGAATACTCTGACTTTAGAATTTCAGTTTTTCTCTTTCTGACCAGTCCTGTATATATCGTCTCTCCATCTAACTTAAATCTAATATAAATATGTCTCCATTAACCATGTCCTGAAGAAGGTCTATTTGACCGAAACGTCTGACGTCGACAGAATAACAAAAACAAAAACAAAATAAAAACATTAAACTCACATATTCGGATTTTGCTTTGTCTTTTCCACATCTTCATCATATATATATATAAACAAAATTGATAAACACAGCAAAACCAGTTCAAGAACCAACAACAAGCGACTTCCTGTAATTTGAACAAATCTGCAAGCTTCAGGATTTGGGAGTAAATTCTTCTTTCTTAGTTGAACTGACAACTTTTCAGCACCCTCTCATGTGTGTGCAGTACACACACAACATTATATATATATATATATATATATATATATATATATATATATATATATATATATATATATATATATATATATATATATATTCAAATGGATGACAGTATATTTTTTACACCATGACATCTCTTGTAACAACACATATTCCCGTGTATGTTTTAGCGTAAAATCCTCAAATTATGAGGCCTTTCACATTATTTTCTATAACTTTAATTTAACTTTCTTATATATTCCAGCAATACAAACACTCACACGCAGGTTCGATTTCTGTTGGAGAACGCATATTTTCTAGAAAATTTCTCTAACATGTACGCCAGTAAATATAACTAATATTGTTTATTTAAAAAGTCAAAGCATTTACTTAAATAGATTGTATCTATATCTATTAAAATAATATAAATAGTAAATAATTTTCGGAATCGATCCATTACATAATATGTTGTCAATGTAAAATTTTAAAGCGGACACCAAGCATCTGTTTCTGTTTCATATTTGAAAGCGAATTCAGGTATATTCTTGCATTAAGATTTGAGTTCAGTCATGGAATTTCGCAGCTCTGTGTTTTCCTCAGTGTCCACATTTATTTTTCACACACACGCACACACACGCACACACACGCACACACACACACACTTGCACACGCACATATATATATATATATATATATATATATATATATATATATATATATATATATATAACTTCAAAGGCGAATTTCTAATATAAACAATTAATGTAATTAAAAGTGATGAAATTTTGTGCATGCGCATGAACACGCGTTGTTAATTAAAAAGTTACTACTATGCAAATGAGGTAGCTTAATTTATATTGTAAAAATCGTCATTAAATGCTGTAATTACGTGTTTTTAAACATAATAATTTAAATCTATTTTTTCAACAATGAACATTTAAACATTTTCAAACATTGTTGCTATAAATATTTTTAAACTTTCATCCCTATACTCATAATTAATTCTATTTAGTGTTTGATTAATTTTTTTTAGATAAATGGCTTCCAGAATTTGAAGATTTAAAAAAAAAATTATTTTCCTTGTGGAAATATATTATTTATTGTCTATTAATATTTCTCTAAATAGTGGAAGTCGACAGGGACGTTAATTTAAATATTGTGCAATCGAACTAGAATCCAAAATGTGAAGTCTAATTCACCTTAATATTATTATTATTAACTAAATTATTAGCATTAACTAACATATATACATACTTTTTTGTCATCGATTCAATCTTCCACGGGGCACTTAAATGGATATGCAATGTTTGTCTTTTGTAAAACACTAGTCAACGGCGAAAAATTTGTGCGGATAATTAATTTGTTTTTATTAAATTTAGTATAAACTATAATTAGATTTATTTTTTACTTGGATTATTGGATGATATATTAATACTTACAAGTATAATTCATCATGGATTTATTTATATATATATCGGTCTGAATATTCGAGAAAGCGTGTTAGAAAAAGATGAGTCCACTGATATGATTTGAACCTGCGCCTGTGCTTGGGGAATCACCATTCGATATGAAGTAACTTAGATCTACACGGCCACGTAGGAACACCAGATGGTGATTAAAAAAAAGAATAATGATTTCAATACATACTGCCTAATTTTCGAAATATATATATATATATATATATATATATATATATATATATATATAAAGAAATATAGTCTTAAAGTGTGCTATATTTATGGGATGAAGTGCTCAATATCAGAGATAGAGCGTGTGTAAATATAAAAGTGAACATAGAAGTCAACACTTAGAACGACAGTCTGTTTTATGCTAGATGCAACCGTCAGGCTAGTGCTGTTATTTTTCTCGGCTATTTATATATACGGGTCAGTGATGCATTGTGGGTAGTCTATTTTGGCGGATATTTTTACTGGAAGTCGTTTATTTGTTTATTTATTTGTGTCAAATTATTTTGATTGTTTTTATTTAATTTTTATTTTTATGTTATATATTTATTTATTTACACAGCACTAGTTGCCTGACGATTGCATCTAGCCTGATACAGACTGTCGCCTCTAAGTGTTGACTTCTATGTTCACTTTTATATATATATATATATATATATATATATATATATATATATATATATATATATATATATATATATATATATATATATATATATCTGCCCAGTTTTGTATATGTATTTACCTGTTGTGGGGAAATGTACGTCTTTCGTGTGACTCCGTTTCTAAAAGAAAGAAGAATAGTGTTGCTTATCTGCCGACCATAGAGGAGGGATTCTCCTTAAGATGTTCCACCCTATACCTAAAGGGAATATAAATTATGACATTCATTTTAACGCACATTTTTTAAATGTGTCCGATTCTGTTTCATAATATCAATCCATGCTACCTATCATATACTCTGCAGCCAAACACGTAAGACGAACCTTCTACTCTTTAAAATAGCTATCATTAGTCTAATTCTGTTTAGATAACTTGTTACTTACAGTACACCTGTTTGCGAATATTATAATTTAATTATCAACAGAAATTCATCACGCAATACACACTATTATGCACACGCATGCACGCATAGAGCAGCATTCGAAACTCTTGATATGAAAAAGGAATTTACATGTTGCCAAACAGTGCTCGCATTTATACACACAATTGGCGATTCATCTCGACAATTGGTTCTAGAGATAAGAAACAACTGTCGCTTCATTCATTATTCAATTCAGATAATACGTTTTATCTTTATGCTTCATTACATCTGTATTAAGAAAGCAATCTTCGGTGTCATATATCAGTGAAATAATACTCACCTCATGAGCGCATAATGCCTTTCATGTTTAATTAATATGTGAAAGATCGTCACTATCAATGACATTTGATTGGATTTTAGAAATTGGTTGAAAAGGCAAAAGTTTTGTGTCAAATCCAACATTTATATTACAGTTTAATTTTGTCCATATGATTATATATGTGTTATCGCTAATGGTTTTTTTTATCAGATTTAATTATGTAGTGTGAGAAATCATTAATTGTTTGAAATTTAACAAAAATCAAGAATGGGGTTGAATTTGAACTGAATTTTCATTAAACATCGACTTTATGCCAAAAATGCAAAGAATTGCGGCGAGAAAAGCAAAGTTATATGGAACTGATTTCTTGTCCAGTAAGTAGAAACAACTTCTACAGATGTCACAAGATCATCAAGCAGGGAGTTTTATTTATATACGAGAAGCATGGCCCGGCGTTGCCCGTGCTGGTTTTGAAAACCGTACAACACATACAGCAATCGCTATCACTTGACTTAAAATATATCTGCCCTTCCTTGCATTTAAAGGAGTGCCCTTTGCCATGCTGATGTTGCTACATGCCTTACTTCTTTCATATATCACACTGTGAATTTTTTCTAAGCTCGATACTAAACATTAAATATTTTACGAAAAAAGAACTAAACAAAATGAACTCAAAACGATCAGCTTTAAAAAAGGACACGTAACTGTAAAAACCGAATGAAAAAAGAATGTTAACAACAAATATTTTTTCACACCCAACCCAGTTCTGCAGAATAAGAATCAACGTTGAGTTTATGCACATGAGCCAATTGGAGTAAAGTGCCATGCAGATTTAAATTTTTCCCACTTGTGACGAATGCAGCTATCGATTTTTTTTTTGCATGCTAGCATGCTAGTTAACATTCGTGTCAGTCAGCTATTGGCTCTCACACTGGGCAAGAGAAATTTCCTGCCTATTCATGGCAGCCAACGATAAGCTATCACTCTAGAAAATGGCCGCAAACTACATGAAAACTACCGTAGAAGCATGAAAAAATCGATTATTTCCACTATCGATGGGAGTTGGGAAATGCAAAGTCGGTCTTGGCCTCCTTCTAACTTGGAGTATGTGCATGTAAATTTTGGTGGAAATCCGTCGTAAATTGCAGCCGTTTATTCGTTACAGACACACACACACACACACACACACACACACACACACACACACACACACACACACACACACACACACACACACACACCTCCTGCCTTTTATAGATAGAGATACATACACAGAGAGATAGACGAGATAATAATAAAACTAAATGATTGACGGAATGTGTTCTGTGATACGTTTTGTGTTTGAGATAATTATTCTAGTTAACATTAAAGGGAAACAGTTTTTTATATACATATATATATATATATATATATATATATATATATATATATATATATATATATATATATATATATATATATATATATATTTATATATACAAATGAAAGACGAACAACGAAGTTAAGCAACGTCGAGCAAAAACAAAGAACTTTTAATATATGCATTACACTAGTATGTCCTCAAATATCAAAGATGCATCGCGACGTGTGTATGAAGATAAAATACATCCGGCAGCAAGGTCTCTGATTAGGAAAATTTGAAGATCATGAAACTGTCTCTTAACTGCCGTTGTTCCCAGGTCAATACTGATTTGTTCAGTATCCCAGTTATTGGCAAGTAGTGAATCTCCAAATACGATGAATTATTTATGAAATTTCCCAGCAATAGATTTTAATAGTAAAAGGTATATATATTTCCAGATATATATTTTAATAGTAAAATATCACGAAGCGCTGAAGATAATGAAACGTCGGCATTAAATGACACGTAAGTAGTTGATATGCCGTTAAACAAACTAAACCAAAACAAATAAAAGCAGGAAAAAGTAAATGATAAGTTTTACATAACATTGAATAAAGCCACCACCCCCCCCAAAAAAAATCGCAGGTAATTGCAAACATCCTGGTTGATTTAAATGCTAAAGTAAGACAAGAAAGATACTGTGCCGCAGTTGGCAAGTTTAATAAGGATTATATTTTGCGATTTTTCATTAGGAACCCGCAAAGAAGAAGATAAACGCGCCATATGTTTTATAGATAACAATAAAAAAGTAGCTTTTACTTGATTTAAGGTGAGAAAGTCGTTTCTGTATATGGAAATTCTACTGGGAGTCACGAAGATGCATTTTCTCTTTTGGAATCCCTAAAAAATCAAGAATGCAGTTTTACATATTACGATTTTGCAAATGATGACTATGTTAGCAAACACATTAGACTTATATGTAAAATCACAGAATAAAGTAAAATAATACCGCATCTAAATTACAATACGACATACCAGTGAATTAGGGAACATGCAAATAGTTAACAAACTGCCAATATAATAACTTGCGCGGGACATGATATACTAAGTCGAATGAATTAACATATGCTCTAGTGACAAAGAAGACCATGGCCGTATCAAGAAAAGCAAGACAAGTAAACAAAACGTGTGGATATGAAATGAAATACTCGATGTGATGAAAAATAAAAAGAACAAATTATTGTAGATAATATAGAATATATTAAAGATTTTTGAGATAAAACATGACAGTAGGTAACCGTACGAAAATAAATAACTGGACAAATATGTGCTCATTGAAAGGATGTATAATATAAAAAGAGGGAAAACTCATTATATGAGAAAAATTGGATTGTATTCATTTTAACAACGAGACAGTAATAACTAAAATGCAAAAATAGTGACGGAACATAAATACTGAGTCTGTGATAATAACGGCCCCCGTCTAGAACCACATGGAATTGTACTATAGATACAATTATAACATTTCGGGAGTGATAGCGTTACAGTAACTGAGATTTTAATATTTAATACTTTAGTAGATCCCGCTTAAGAAGTCAGATGCAAATGGATGTGATCTCTACCGGATGTTCAGCTTAATGAACCAACTTAATGAACCACAGAAGTAAACATATAAAAAGTCTGGTGAATAGACCTTTGAACTGGATTTAATGAATGTCGTATGTGTATGTTTGATAGAATACACGAAGGCATATATTTTAAATATATTTGAACTGCACAGAAAATATAAGCATTTGGAAAAATGTGCGATTTAACCAGAAAGAATACGAGGAAAAATCACATACATAAATACTAATGGCAAAAAGGAATTAAGTAAGTAGAGAAAAGGAGAAAATGGCAAAATATGCGGATGCTTCAAACGCAAATCAAAGAGACCTACATCCTGCCAGAATTTATCGAGCCTTAACTCAATCTTTACAGCGTAAGGTACGCAGATAATAACTAGTTGATAAGAGACACAGAAAGAAATCTGTAGAGATTCATAGTAAAATCAGTAAAATGGAGCGGGGAGAAAAGAGTCCATATCAAGTAGTAAAAAGGAATGCGTGGTTGTCAGGAAGAGTTAGAGGTCATGCTCAGGCAATTACAGACATCATAATATGGTATGTACATTTGCAATGAAATAAATGATGACGGAAAATATGACAGCGAAAACAGAATGTGCATGGAAATAGCAAAATGTACCATTACAAAAGTTAAGCAGACTATTAAGAAATAGTATATTTTCGTTAGACATTATGAAATGAGTACTGAGTTATTATGTAATACGAATCCTTCTCTATGCCATTGAATGCGGGACACTGTCCTGAAAGTTGAAGACGAAACTTTAGGTAAAATAAATGTTTCTGCAGAAGGATTCTGAGAAAACCCTGGACAGATTCATGTGAACAATATGTAAGTTTTAAAGAAAATATAAACAAAAATTAGACTTGTCCATATAATCGTGAAAATATTATTTGCATTTTCTGAAACGAATATCGGATGATGATGGATTCGAGAATTTTACAATCTGAAGATCTGTTAAATGTAGACACACATATACAAACAGCGAAAATTCTACTTAACGTGTTAATGATAATGGATGACAATGCCTGTATAAGAGTGATGCTAAAGATACTAACATTCACAAGAATTACAAATCATAGCATATGAGTAGACTTATAATCGTATACATCTTGGGGCAACACATGAGAGCAGATCGAGTTTGGAACAATGGTATTGCACTCAATTTAGAATTTGGGATTTGACATGATGAAAAATACACAGATTATACTTTCCAAATCTTTACCCTTTTTTTGAGGAAACAAGTTTAAATATTAGGTTCATGTTTGTGTCACTGGAATTTCATTCATGAGATTAATGATAGCCTTATATCACATCCTTATAAAATATATAATTTACTGAAACGTTAAAATATATATGGACAAATTTCAAGAAGCATCCACATTATTTTTAAATTATTGTAACATCAAATAAGACACTCATTTACTTCAAAAAGAAATTAAACTGAACAATCATCTATAACACGATGTAATATATAGTGCAGTAGTTTTAGCGCGAATTTAAATAAACAACGCAAATTTAAATCATTTTTTCTCAAAATATCATCCCAGAATGTTTATGGTGTTCTATACACTTTTATTTATTTTTGATTTTATTAATTATGATCTAACAAATGACATAAAGTTTTCTTAACTTTGTAGTATTTTTATATTCTTTTACAATTTTTATTCAGTTTTTAGTCATCGAATCCAATAGAAAATATTTCATATTTTTCTTGTGCTGATTCTTAATTCAAATTCTGCTTTAAATATATTTGTCATTCACTATATCTAATAATAAAGATATCAAATGTATTTTGATTATTTTTGAAATAGTAATATTCGGAAGTCAATTTCTAAGCAAAAACCTGCGGAAATTAATTACTTCTTTATATTTTGTTAGACGATATTTAAAACCAAATGTTCATAAAGTGGTAAAGGCTATGAATCCCATCTTTGGTGTCAATACTTATCACATACAAAATAAGGTTTTTCACTCAGTGCCATCTTAATCCTTTAAGATAAGAGAAACTTCAAGATGCCTATATCATATAGAATAAGATGAATGATAATGTATTTTAGTTTATTTATATTCGGAACTGATTAACTAAATATTTTAGTGAAACATCGATTTAAAGATTTCTGCGCTCAGTCTGTTATTTATTGAAAATTAGAAATAATACTTCAATCTCGAATCTTTCTTTTCGATGTGTATATTATAACAGTTGTATTTTTATGACTCGTGCAGAAATGTAAATACACCTCTTTTCATAGTGTTTCTATTCGCAAAAACTCTAACAATTGATAAAATGTGTAGGCGTTTACTATGTTTGAATAGTTTGTTCAGATGTGTTACAATTCCGGCAACTTCCTTGTCTTTCCGGATTGTTCGAATATGTCAAAATTCAATCAAGCAAGGAATATGTTTTTTTATTATTTCGACTTTGTTCTTTTTTTCAGGCAGCTATACGAAAGTTATTTTCACCGGCAATTGTCGTATTAACTAACCTATCAAAAATAATTCATAAACCTCTGAGAGAAACCGATAAATATATTGTGGCTTTCTTACTTATCTTGTAAACGATAAAGAAGGCGTTTCTAATTTAAGTTATATTTGCCCTTGTTTTTGTTTGGAGTCAGAAAAATCCTGCAACAATGAAGGCAAACGGGAAAATCGTTACAGATGGAATCAGAGTTGGTTGTAACTGAGCATTCATCTTGAAAAAACATGATTAGATCATTTGTTCAGCTGCGCCTCTATCATATTTTTTGTCAGTAAAAAAAAATGATATGCAAGGCAGAAAAATCGATATTTATTTTAGTCTGCGTTAAATTTCTTAACTAAGCTCTTCAGAAAATTACAAAAGAAAATGAAATGGATGAGAATGTCTTAAGGTATTCCAGGCACCCAGCATAAAGTTGGAACAAAATGAATGGATTTGTAACTTCATTGGAGACTGTAATGGCTCCACGCTTTTCTTTTCTATCTTTGGCCATTACTCTGAAAATTTATGCACTGAAAGAATTGCTGGGTGCCGCCTAAGGTGCTGATTTCGGATGGCGCCAACGATCACAATGGCCAACACTTGCTGTCGGCCAATTCAATTGTCACATAATCTCTAGAGAAAATAATTGTGTTAGCTGAGAAACAACCATGGTGGTGAGTATCTGCACTTTCTCACTGATTTCATTTCCAACACAAACTGAGGTAATAAAGATGGTGTAAGGAAAAAGTTTAAATACGATATAGCTATAAAAGAGGAAAATACAATTTTGTCAAAGATAGAAAGATTAATATGGAAGATTATGAGTAATAAAAACTGTTTAAATGAATATTGAAATAAAAATAAATCAAGGTTTAGAAATAAAAAAATGAGAGTAAAATCCAAAAACATGGCGTATTAACACAATGTAGGCAGGGAACTAAATTTGAACTAATAAATTAAAAGAAACTAAAAGAAAATATAAGTAAGAACTGTATCCTTACATCCATCGCCTGAGTGTCTTCAACTGGAATCTTAAATGTATAACGGTAGATTTATGAGTTTTAAATTGAAGATCTTAGATTTAGTGAAATGACAAGAAAATGCATTTTATCGAAATATATTTGATGTGTAAAATAAATTAATTTTATATTGATCCTAAGGAGGCCCTTATGTACCTACTTTTAAAATACTATCCTCCAAATAATGTGATTTTAGGAAACAGAATCTCAATTCCTAATATATTTTATAAAATAATAAGAAAATATATACTTGTGGAAAATGAAATGAGGTTTGTAGAGAGATGTTTCACACGTTTCCTTCTGATGCATTTACTAAAGCTAATGGTTCCATTCTCACTGACATAGCATTAAACCTGTTTAAATTGTGTAAATAATTTAACCTGGACTCGTGGTTAACAAATTCTTACATAATACAATCACATATCCACGTATTTCAAAGCTGATATTATATGCAATTAGGAAGGATTTGATGACTTGGCAGAATAGTGTAGCAAAGTTTTCGTACTCAGGAATTTTATTACTTCGTTAATAAAATAAGCTTTAGAAAAGGTGTGGAACCAGCAGCAAAAGCAGCGTAAAGAGAACGGAACGATTCTACGGATACGAAGCAAAAAACAATGTAAATAAACAATTAATAATCGAAGATAATTAAAATAATTTGAAGAAATAGATAGGAAGCAATATTGTGAGACGTTTGAAAAGTAAAAATAAATAATACATAATATTGTTATTAACCCTTTAAATTCCTTGGTGAAGTATGTGAATACATCTTCACCATTCAAGGTGTTTATATAGTTTCGGTACACATTGGGTTTCACTGGGTGGTTTTGCTAGCCGTATGCGCAACTCATTTGAATGTAGTTTCTTTCTACTGGATCGGTTTCCAACCAAAACTAATTACCTTATTCTGTCTTTTTATTAACGCCTTTTTACAGAGAAAAATGTGCATTCATGAGTTTGAAGTGTAGCCTTGCGAAAGCATAGAGAACGCAAATTATTATCTGGAAATTGAACACGACATGGCTATCTTAATCTTCAAGCTCCTGGCCACCACCCTACGCGCAGGTGCAATACAATATAGAGTGAAATGATATTGCTAATATTGTTTAAACAACGTTTAACAAAACGTGATGTATTGCAAGATTCTAGTCAATTGCTGAAGAAAAGAAGGATGTTTTGAGATAATTATAGAAATCTAAGAAATCACTTGTAACGCTGGGCATTCTTTATTCAAGAGATCCAAAAATATTTTTTATTCAAATAAATAGAATGTAAAATGCATTCGTATTATAAATATCTAAATGTTAAACAAAGGGAATAATTTACAATCATCGACGTTATTTCACATTGTGCTAAAAGTCACACATTTTACATCGATATTTGTATATCGCATCATGAAAGAGTATGATATATACGAAGTCTTATAAAAACGTGTCATGACTGGTACTATGAAAAGAAAACTACTACAGATAAAAATTCGGCATCTAATCTCTTTCGATGAAGTCCCTTTCTAAACTAACTTTTATCTAGTTTCGTTCCCATTGAGGGAATCCTTCCTGGAACTCTTTTCTAGGGATAACGAGCAGCTTCCTCGTCGCTTTCTAATGGATTTACAGAACGTTCCTGAAATATTGTTTCTTTACAAGTGGGATTTGACTTTTGGAGGGCAAGTTACATTGGGTGAGATATGTGGAATATAGTTGCTTTCGGACGTGGTGAATCTTGTTCTTGGCAAAAAATCCTTCAAATCAAAAGGTCACTAGTGAAATCTCTGTGGAGACGACCACACACTTCACACTTTCTTTCAAGCGTTGTTCTAAATAATGGAATTTAGCGAAGACGATATAACTTAGAGTGTTGCTGGGCAGAGTTCAGGGCCATTACGTGCCAAGCGGCTCCACTCTGCATAATTGAACTCGGTTACTATAGCAACAATCCCGTCAATTTTGATCAAACCTCATTTATTTAAATATTCGGATCACTATTAAAGAAGTGAATTAAAAAAATTGGAAGAATCAATGTAATGCGTTTCGTTCTTTGAAAGGGGTTCTTCTAACTAAAGTAATATTTTTCCTCGTAATTATATATAGCTGATGTTTGCGTTTATATATTACCCTATCCCAATATATATATATATATATATATATATATATATATATATATATATATATATATATATATATATATATATATATATATATATGTATATATAAAGTGATCATTGAAATCAACACTTAGAGGCGACAGGCTCTTTCATGCTAGACTCAATCGTCAGGCCACTGGTGTATTTTTTTCTCGGCTATTTATATATACGGGTCAGTGCTGCATTGTGGTTAGTCTATTTTGGCGGTTATTTTGCCGGAAGTCGTTTATTTGTTTTAAATTATTTTGTTTGGTTTTTATTTTTTATTAAATTGTTTTAAATTTTTTCTTTCTTATCTTGTATATTTATTCATTTATTTTTATTTTAAAAAGTGTTTTATTAACGTAGTAAAAATTTGTTTATATCTCTTATTTAAAAGATTTGTTTTGGTTTGGGAAGACAATTAAAGCTATTTATTCAGTTTGGGGGTTGATTGATGTAGTTTATTCTTACTATTATTTTGGCGGTAGCAGTTTTTCTTTTATTTATTTTGATTAATATTTGGATAAATATATAAAATAAAATAAAAATAATAATAAAAAATAAAACAAGCAAAATAATTTAACCCAAATAAATAAACAAATAACCACCAAAATAAGCTACCCACGATGCACCACTGACCCGTATATATAAATAGCTGAGAAAAAAAAACTACACACGTGGCCTGACGATTGCGTCTAGCATGAAACAGCCTGTCGCCTCTAAATGTTGATTTCAATGTTCTCTTTTTTATTTACACACGTTCTATCTCTGATATTGAGCACTTTATTCCATAAATATAGCACTCCTTTAAAGTATATTTCTTCATATATATATATATATATATATATATATATATATATATATATATATATATATATATATATATATATAATTCCATCAATAAGTATATTCTTTAGTCAGATGATTTTTTTTTCAGAGGACTAGATCTGTCACGTCAAATTATTCCTTTTTATCATATCGCATAATTTTCACCTACATGTACTGTTACAATATTTTTGGGGAGTCGTGTGATTCATATTGTGTATATAGACAAACACTCTTATTTTTTATTGTAATAAATTTTTAATATCAGTTATTTAAATATTTATGCGGTAAAATAAAATACGCAATAATGTTTTAGCTAATTCTATTCATACCTTTGTTCTTGATAAATTCCAATTTAAAATCATTTGATATGATGCTAAGGGATCGTAGATTAATTGCTGTACTCCAAGGACTGGTCAAATCATCTATTTATGGAAGGTTCATTCCTCATTATAAGTCGGTACCCATGTATGGATTAGATTTTGTTCTGAATAGTTTTGATTACAGCAGACCGCATTACGTCATATGCTACGTTACTCAGGAACGTCAGCTGCTTTCTAATCTATCTGCATGGCTGATGCTAAACTCCAGCAGAAAAAGACACTACGCCTTCTTCTGCACACTTTTTATACATCTATGAAGTCGAGCGACTATAATCAATCAAATAATGTGTATATTATTTTGCAAGTTTGGTTCAATGTGTTGTGCCAAATGATTTTTTCATCAGGCACTCTCTTGCACATTTATAAATCTAAATTTGTATTAATAAATTAAACACTGCCATTAATATCAGGTCTGGTGATTCTACTATATATCTTGATATTCGTAACAAAATCAAAGAATCGTCTGTAATATAATCGATCGTGATATCGCATCTCGCCTTCATTCATATTCTTATCCGCGTGACCTAGTTACACATTGTCTTTACTACGAATATATTCATGACAACTGTTCCGATGTCCTTTTGTCCTTAGTAAATCAACTACAACAATTTATGTGTGCTACTTTATTCGCAAATATATCTCAATATTTTAATGCTCAACTACTCAGATTTAACTGCCAGATCTATTCTAACATTTTCTCTTCTCGCAATTCACCTCTGTGAATCTCCCTTTTGATTTCCGATTTAAATGCAATGAAATTGGACATTTTCTTTCTTCCTGGAATATGTTTTTTGTATTATTTTTGTTTCCTTACTTGTCAGTGATAAAGCTTTCGCAATTTATTTCACTTCTTGTACACCCCCCCCTGTGGCATTATCGTCCTACTTATGGTGAAATGATTAAAAAGCTGAACGAGGGATAAATACGGTACCCTTAAAATATATTCGAAAGAAATAAAATACATGAAATTTAGAAAAAATGGTAAAGAAAGTTATTATTTTAAACCCTCAATCACTTAAAAAAGATATATATATACAGTCGCTCCAAAAGTATTGCAAAGCAAGGCCAGTACTTTTTGTGTTTTTCTTTTTTCACAGAAAACATTGGAGTTTAAGATCAAAAGATGTATATGAGACAAGATTTCTGTATTTCAGCTTTTATTTCTTGGTATTTAAATTTAAATGTGTTAAACAACTTAGGACATACCACCTTCTTTTTGAACACAACCATTTTTTAATGTAACGAATCTATTGGATCACGTGAATGACAGTTGTTTCATGTTTCTCAGGTCTTGCATTTTACATTGATTATTTAAGAATTCAATAGATTTGACAGACTAATCTTTGTTTTAGCCTTCGTTTTGAGCTATAAAAACTTCATCTCTTGTGGAAAACGCTAAACCGACATGAATTCGATAGAACTTTCTATGGAAGAAATGCAAGACATTTTGAAGCAGGAAAAAGAAGGGAAATCGACAAACATTGGGAATAGCAAACACTATAGAAAATGGAATGTTGTGAAAAAGAAACTACTGGTGTCCTGAGCAACAGACATTAAAGAATTCGGCCAAGGAAAACAACAGCATTTGATCAGAGAAACATAGTGTGAGCTGTGAAGAAAAACCCTAAAACAAAACTCGGTGAAATCACCAACAACATCCACAATGTAGGAGTGAAGATTTCCCAGTCCACCTTTGGACGAATACGTCGAGGGCATCAATAAAGAGGGCTTACCACAAGACGCAAACAATTCATCAGAAGTAAGGATCGAAAGGCCAGATTGCAATTTTCAAAGAAGTACAGAGATGAGGTACAAAAATTCTGGAAGAATATTTATGAATGATGAGAACAAGATTAATCACTACAAAAGAGATAGAAAGGCCAAAGTGTGTAGAATGAAACGATATGCTTATGATCCAACTTGTATAAGCTCATCGATGCAGCATGGCGGTGACTGTGGTGGTGTCTTGGCTTGGGCTTGCATTGCTGCTTCCGTAACACGTTCATTTACATTTATTGATGATGTAACTCATGATGGTTGCAGCGGAATTAATTCAGAAATATACAGAGATATTTTATTTGCTAATTCACAGAGAAATACACCCAAAGTTTTCGAGAGGAAGTTTTTCATGTAGCAAAGAAAATCAACCAAATCATACTGTCAGAACGTCAAAGCACTTCATCACGGAAAAAATAGATGTCAGTTTTAGATTGGCCAAATCAAACACTGGAACTTAACCCGATAGAGAATTAATTTAATCTCGTGAAGAAGAGACTGAAGGAAGAAATCACCGGAAACAAACAAGAGCTATAAGAGGCAGCGTTAAAAGTCTTAAAAAGCATCACGAATTACGAATATAACAGTTGGGTGATGTCACTGGGTCGCAAGTATGAAGCAGTTATATCAAGCAAGGTTTATGCAGCCAAATATTAAATGTTATCTACTTTAAGATTAACAGTTTCTTTATTTTTGCTCACCTACAAATGGGGTGATCTGATCTAGACGTAAATAACAGTTACTAAAAGCCGAAATTCTGAAGTGTTTCCGAAGCTTTTTATAGGACAACTTACAAGTTAAATAACAATTTTATGAATAGTGTGCATCATTGTCAGGGAATATGATTTAAATATGTTATTAAGAGTTTCGTGTAGTTGTATCTTTCCCGACATAATGACGTCAGTTTTGCGATGGTTCTTCACATTTTAAATCATTAACTCTTGTTTAGATAAAATCGGTTTAAATCACGGAGTTTGTAATACTTATTAACATTGAGTATGTTTGTCCATCGCAAATGAAATTGGTAATCTGATTTGAAATTCAAACACAGTCCGTGCTTTCTTTGTTACTACCAGTTAAAGCTAGACATGAATCAATGTTGCCCTCTCAGTTAATTCAGGTCGGAGATTATTCCTTATTACTGATACAATTTAACTCAGTAGAAACTGTTACATGTTATTTGAGAAGAGCGGAATATGAGCGAGTTATCTTCATACTCATGAGTAATTCCAAATGTGATCATGTATAATAGCCAGCAGTTGACGTGGTTGTTGTATAATTTCGTTTTGATTATTTCTCTCTGGGACATTTACATCAAATATATCGATTTCTGTTACTCATATTGTAACATCGTCCCAACACACACACAAAAATAACCTTTCTTCAATAGTACCTCCGTGCATGTGACGTAATTATTTAATTGAGACATAATGAAATGGTGATTTATATAAAAGGAAGAAAACAGTATATGAATCGGATAAATGAATGCACAATATTTATACTAAGAATATTTTTTGTTTATTTTTTTGTGTATTCCTGGTGAAACCGCTGGCTGTTTCTTTGTTATATAATATAAGTTATGTTGTAAATAAAGAGAGTTATACTTCTGCGTGTATTACTCTACGATTCACTAAAACAATAAAATTGTACTTAAGACATTAAAGTCTAAGGAGAAAAATAATATATATATATATATATATATATATATATATATATACATTTAAAGCCATTATATTATTGTTTAAATATAGTCAAAATATTCATATATAAAAAATATCATCAATGTTGTTGACTTTATTGTTAACATTTGTTTCCTTTTATTCCTCAAATTTTATTAACTGTGCGATTAACAATATATATATATATATATATATATATATACATAGCCTTAGTTGTGGCCTGACGATTGCATCTAGCATGAAACACACTATCGCCTCTAAGTGTTGACTTCTATGTTCACATTTATATATATATTCATATATATATATATACACACACACACACACGCACACACATATATATATATATATATATATATATATATATATATATATATATATATATATATATATATATATATATATATATATAAATAAACGGAGTATCCATGGAAATAAGGTTTACAAAATAAAAAAAAATCTGGCTTAATAAAAAATTACTCCTTTCATGCATACATACATATATGCATATACATATACATACACACATACATACATATATATATATATATATATATATATATATATATATATATATATATATATATATATATATATATATATATATATATATATATATTCCCCAATGTTAATCTATTTGAAAATCATGTATATTCTATAAAATCAACTTTTGTACGCAGCGCAATAAATGAATATTATGATGACTAGCTCTCAAAATTATGATATTGTATATTAATATTAAACTTGTAAATATTGATATTCTTCAATTCCACAAAAAACAGGATATGAAATAAGTCACATCAAATGCGTCAAATTGGACTTTTAGTTGATGATATTTTTTTCAAATTTGCTGCCCCTTTACTACAGGAAATCGCATTGCCAACCACTCCGTACTGTATCGCTATTCCCATGGGAAGTGTTTTGACGAGTTACATTCCTTAGCGCCGCCACTCCCGACATTTACATTTAAGATCGACTAGCCGTATTCAGGCATTCCACATTCTCTCTTTGTATTCCATCGGTAAGAAGTCATTTCAATTCGGCCGGCTTCTTACATGGAATAATCTCGTGGAACAGATTCACAAGAAGACGCTTCCCTGAGTATTACGATCTTAACTGCTTCATGTCTTCTGTCTTTCTTCAATCTCATTTAGTATCCTTCTATTTTCAGTGTCTATTGTGAATTTGTTGTACCACATTAAAACAATAATGTATTTATAAAAAACATTTCTCCAATAATTAAAAATCGGATGGATTAAATTACATCCATCGATCTACCTGATTAAAAATAGTTTGATGTCTGAATTCTATCTCGAGATGTTAAACATCAAATGCTTAAAAGTAGGTTAAACGGGGAAATTAATTATTATTTTGAAAATTCATAATTACAATCTACAAGAATGCGAGCACCGCTTGACTTTTAAGCGAATGTCTTTGTGCAGAGGAATTCCATCGAATATTTACTTATGTATTGAATATGTGGTTAATACGTATCCTCCATATGTTAGCTTTTTTAGATATATTCTGAAGAATTCAAAATAACATTATCAGTTGAAAAAGTTTATTTAAATCTTTCCCCGGGATTCTCTTTCTCTAAACATAATAGGCTTCTATTTAAAACCAGAAAAACCTGTAAGATTTACACTGATGACCCGCAGGCAACGTCCCAGAATGAACTACTCCGATCACATAGATATGGGGAGCTTAGTCTGAAGAAGCCCTCGGTATAATCTTCATCCAAGTCTCTGCCATTTTGAATGACTTGAGTTTTCTATTTATAATCGAACACTCCTAGAGAGATAATAATTTTCATGGGAGCTTCAAGTAGAATTTGAAATGTATAAACTGTGTGTATATTTATAACAGTATTTTAAACATTATCAGTAAGAATTAATTTGATAAATGTCTCTAGGATATCAAGTTAAATTAGAAAAAATCAGCATTTGCCTCCAGTATTGTGTAACTGCAATAAGTTATTATTCGCCTATATTCGGAAATATTATATTTAAATATTAAGAATATACCTGAATTAAATATTGGAAGTATAATAAAAAATATCAGTGCAAATCCTTCTGACTTATTTATTCTTTTCTGCTTTTTTCGGGCCGATATGTCCCCGCGAAAAATCGATGTTGCAGAGGATTTGGGCATCTATTAACAAATATGCATCTTTAGATAGGTTGCCAAAGCAAGAATATCTAGTCAACAACGCTATTTAACACATATGTGTGAGGATAATAACTAGGTTCAAACATTTCTTAATCACATTTTTGTGAAAATGAACGTAACGGTCACGGCCAGTATTTGAACATCGATGGAAGTCGTGCCATCCTTCCCAGGCGAAATGCATCTATTTTCTTATAGATGTTATTCATTTGAATATATTTTGTAAGTCTAATTTTATACGAATGGGGTTGTTTTGTAGTAAAGGAAATTCCGGAAATAATCGCTGACAAAAAGCCTAAATTTGCTAATATTAATAAGACAATGGAAAATATTAATAGACGGGCTGTCATTTTATCTTTGACTTGCATGGAAATTATGCAAATAATTCAATCCAGACCACGAAAAATACCGATAGACTGATCTATATGTTCAAAATTTCATGTAGAAAAGAAATAATACGCGAATAAATCCCTCTATAAATAGTAAGTGAGAACTCAACAAATTATCAGAATTCTAGAATATATGAAGCTGCTGACTACGAGAAGAGCAGGAAAATTACAAAAGGTAAAGCAAAACGCAAAATATAATATTTATTAAATTTATACAAAATAAAAAGTTCGCAGCCCACTCCATGTAAGCCACAGAATATCCGCTTGTAAGCCATCAGATAGATTTTTAGAAGCAGTAAATACATTCGACCATGTAAACAACTGCAATCAGCACATACTTGACGTCCATAGAAATAGACGGAATATGAGTGCCATAGCAGAATGAACATTTGTCAATTCCGAGAATTAAATGTGACGGTGTATCTGAAAGTAAAAGACGGCGAAAAACACAAGGAACAGGACTAGAAAACGGGGAAAACATAGACGATGACCATTTTATTCGTCGAATATAATAGTTACCTTAACTGAAACAATACTGAGAAAGAACACAATTTTGACTGAATTAATTGGAATTTCAAAAAAAGATTCAGATGGGCGCGATGACAGAACTACTGTGGTCAGAGGTAAATTAAGGGCGATTTAAACAATATCCAACCATAATTTATGATGACAATATTTAAAGTTTTCATTGCTGGAAAAGAGGCACCAAATTATTAATGGTATCTTTGCGTATTATGGTTAGATTTTGAGAAAAATCCCTGTTTGAGAAGCTCTCAGCACCGCATAATAATAATAATAATAATAATAATAATAATAATGATAATAATAATAATAATAATATCATTATTGTTATTATTATTATGAATATTATTAATAATAATACAAAAAACAAAAGACAACAACAAATATATGCATATATGTTTTTATTTTAACATTTATTTGGTTTTATTTCGGCGTTCATAAATGCCGAAGATATAAACACTTGCTATTTGTATGGCAGTAATAACTTTAAAAGCATTTGAACTCCAAATCCCCAATCACTTTAACAAATTGCCTATACTTAAGAAGAAAAATAATAAACCAAATTAATTGCTTTACTGCGAGGAAAATGTCTATATGTAATGTCAAGGGATTGTAAGACAATAAATTTGTTCAAATGTTAAAACATTATGACTGAATCTTTTTTTCATTCTATACAGATTCATGTGATTAAAGATACATCGGGCAGGCATTGAATATGTGCGGAAATATTCTATTTCCATAAATTCAAGTTAAATTATCGCCGCAAAAAACGACAAGTTTTATTATGCGCTTAATATTATATATATATATATATATATATATATATATATATATATATATATATATATATACACACACACACACACACATATATATGTGTGTGTGCATACGTATGTGTGTGTGCATACGTATGTGTGTGTGCATACGTATATATATATATATATATATATATATATATATATATATATATATATATATATATATATATATATATGTTAAAATATATGTATTAATACATATACGCGTACCTAGGTTTTGGCTTACGACTAGAGTTTCGTTGGATGGTGCTCCCTGTTCATAGAGCACGGAGTGGATGAACTCGGAATACCACCCAGCGAAACTATAGTCGTAAGACTAAAACGTAGGTACGCGTATATGTACTAATGAATACATATATTTGCTCTGTATAATCGTATCGAGCAGTATTTCATTTACACAGCCTGCATAAATTTAACGATTATTTAAATGCACAACAGCACACGCGTACACGCCTGCTTATATTTCTATATCTCTTCAACTATATATATATATATATATATATATATATATATATATATATATATATATATATATATATATATATGCGAGATGTATAAATATATATATGCGAGATGTATATATATATATATATATGCGACATTTATATATATATATATATATATATATATATATATATATATATATATATATATATATATAAATCTAATACATATATCAATTAATGTGGATATTTACATTTATATCGACAATTGTCCTGAAAAGGAATGTTATATATGTGCTCTCTGTCTCTGATTAAAGGGTTTCTAATTAGACTTCAAACTTTAACAATAGTAGTATCAAACCATGTCTAAATATTCTAACTTATTTGAGCACGTTGCTTAAAGTATAGATTTCTTATATAGTGTACGTACCAAATGCGTGCTTATTTGAAGAACGGACGTTGAGAATCCGGACAGGATACATTTGTTATTTTGTACATACTAATTGTGACAATTTAATTACCGGAATGACTGTTGAGCGGCAGGCAATCATTTATATCAGAGCCTGTTCGGGCACGTTGCGACGTCCGATTTCAAGGTAAGACGCAGACCAGAATGAGTCATTCTTTGCTGAGTAGTTGGAGATGTTGGACCTCGGCCTGATATACAGTTGGCGTAAAAAGAGTGAAAGGGATATGCTGTAGCGGATTCATGTTTAGATTTTGTAAAAATTAATAAAGTTCTATTGAATTTATTGCCGTTTTAAACATATTTTATCATATGCTAAAATGTTAATTATGTTTTGGAGAAACAGGAGTTCCAAGGAACGATGAGACGGTTGCACGCCTGTGGAATTTCAAGAATTCTTTCTTCATTCCAACTTAAGTTATGGAAATGGAAAAAAAAACTATTCTGGAAATGATATATTTGCGCAATCATGAACAATGTTCAAAGTAAATCTAGTTTTTAAATAGAATAACAAGTGTAAAAATACTAACTTATTAACATTTAAGCGATGCAGTTTTAATGGAATATATGTTTCGGTAGTTTATAAATTTGCAATAATTTATGAATAAACAACTTGCTATTAATTGTTTGCATAAAAATCCCGACAAAACGAAACATTATAACAAATATTACTTTAAGTACAACGACTAATTCCGAAGATATTGTAAAATCATCGTAAATCTAATATTATGTACTGAAATCGAACCATAACAAATTTAATTATGAATACTGAACAAATATTCTGAATGGTTTACAATAGATAGATTAAAATATCAAGTGTCGATATTAATAGTTTCTCATACTATTTTCTTCTCTTTCAAAAATCATACATCATAATTAATTACCTCCCCTAGGGCGTAAGCTTACACCTTGTGGCACAAACGTTCTCGGACCTCACTCCACGCGTAAAATTATGACATTCAGATGAAAATAACAATCTTGTCATTGGGAATAATAAACACTACACTTTTTTCTTAAAGCACACCCTGAGCATGACATTGTGTTAATGTCGAAAGTAATTGGATTAAAACAATAGGTATCAACATGGTATATTTTATTTCTACTTTTAATACAGCCACCAAAAAGCTCATGCGAGAATATGACGGGATCCTATTGAAAATTGTCAGACAAAACTTGCTTAAATTATTCAACGAAACTTAACTATATATATAGTCAAACCTAATGAGCCAGAAAAACCTACCAAGGTTTCACTTCGGCACATCGTCAGGGTCAGCTGGTAGGTTTGTCTGGCTCATTAGGTTTGACTAGGTTTGCTCTACGTTTGTATCGAGCTCTTTAGTTAGTTGTTTACTCGTATCGGGTTTTTTTTCTTTGGGCCTTGAACCTGTATCTGTGCGATTATTTTCAACAGACTTTCGTGTTCCTGGCTCTTTCTTTTTTAAAACCTTTTTTCCCTTCGAGATTGATTTGGCTATTGTTAAATCAAGAATTCGAAGGTTTTTCGACACGAGTATAGTTACCTATATATATATATATATATGTATGTATGTGTGTATGTGTGTGTGTGTGAGAGAGAGAGATTTTGTTTGTGTTTCTGTGTGTGTGTGTGTCTGTGTGCGTGTGTACCTAATTATATTTCAACTAAATGAAGCGTTCAGAACATTCATTCAGAATTTTTATTACTATTTATTTCTATGGTCTAAAAATTAATACATGGAAAATCTATATATACTCAGCAAAACACTGGGCATTGAAGATAACGTCCGATATATCGTGAATATTCAATATTTACCTGTCTATTTTTATTTGAATTAGAAATCAGTTATTTCTACAGAAATCCTCTCGAATTAAAGTGACAACCAATTTCATCAAAATCTATATTAGAAGAATAATTCATCATGTAATTGTCATGATTTATTATGTCTAATAATTTAACATAACGAATCTATTTTATTTGGTCAAATATCTTTTCTCTTTGTGAAAGTTGAAAATAAGTTGCTTCATGTCATATAAAGTATTTAAGCTTAAAACAAAGGTGTAAATATTTTATATTAATCAAAGCATTATTTAAGTAAAATTGTCTAAATAAACACAAATCGTTATGCAGCATATTTCGTTTAAGTATGATTCTTATAATGTGTAAAAGTCGACTTAGTTTGCAATAATATTATTGTTATGGTCCAAGGTTAGGTACAAGGAAGAACAACACGAACATTAGTGTAGAAATAACAAGGATATATAACACAGAATAATAATACTAGATGTGGAAGGTGTT
>OZ038475.1:46856846-46881846 GCA_964036315.1 Acanthosepion esculentum
TCGGCAGATTTGTCTCTCCATGATGAGCCTCGTAGTGGACGATCACAGGTCTTGAATGACGGAGTCCTGAAGGCGGCCATTGAAGAGGATAGCAGTCTAACGTGTGGTGAACTTTCAAGACAGTTCAACGTTTCCCATGAAACAGTTAGACTTCAACTGCACCGCCTAGGTAAGAAGTACAAACTGAGCAAGTGGGTTCCGCAAACGCCGTTGGAGGTCCACAAGGGACAATGCGTGTGTGCATAAATATAATTACATGTCTGTGTGTATGTGAAAATACTCAGATTGGGTGTGTCTGAAGAGGAAACAATATGAAATAAAGATAAAGATTAAAACAATTCCTCATTGTGTGTGTGTTTGTATGCGCGCGCGTGTGTGTTTGTATGCGCGCGCGCGTGTGTGCATACGCGCACGCGCGTGTGTATTTAAATCCCCAAAATAACGTTTAGAGTAATATGAAATAATGGTGAAAATATTGCATCCGTTCATTCCTTAGTAAATGTTTGGTCTACGCTTCGGATATATAATGGATAAGATGCCGGCATTTTTAGTTGTTTTACCTCGAAAAAGTCCATAATGTCACTAGAACGCAGCGTGTTAGCGAGCGTGAAAGAGAATGAGAGGACTTTATTGGGAATCCCTGGGGAAAGAAAAATAATGGAAGAGATTTCAAGAAGATAGAAAATTGTGATCGACGTTGCATTTAAATTAACTGAAAATTGTATTCATCATAGAAAGAAAAAAATCGGAAAGGAGTTTCAGCGGTTAGAAATGCGAGAAAAGTAACTGCTAGAGGAGAAGTAACTGTTGCATCTTGCCAGTTCAACAGTAAAATTGTATGAACTACTGGCCAATCGGTTATCAGAATTAAATTCATGTAGTCGAAGCTTCAGTGAGAAAAGATCTTATCAGAACAGAAGACATGATAAATGTTCGTAGCAAAGACGGAGGGAAGACATATCAGGACGGCGAGAAAGTGACTGGTTAGGATCAATTAAATTACAGACATTTGAATATCGAGATAAACAACAGAATTACCATACGATATATTGCAACGGACGGATGTTAAATATATAAATGTGCATGATGGATTCTGACGAGAAAATACTTCAGTCATGACGCAGAAAACCCATTTTCCTGGCAGTGGTACCTCCACTGCACTGCAGTGGTAAACTTGAGGACAAGAAGTAAGAGACTGCTTTTGTTCTGCTGTTTAACATTATCCAGGTGGATAACAAGAAGAAAAGGTTTCGCTATGATGATTAAATGAAACCATTTTATTTTGGAAGATTTAAAATATATAGGCCATTTCGTGCCACACTTCAGCACTGATTGTAGCTTCTTTTCTCGTGCAGACCCCAGGTTTGCTATTTCGGGTCTATTATACTTGCTACTAAAGCGGAATAAATATTTGTATCATCGGCATAGTTTGAAAATAATGATTTCGGGAGATTATTGAGAAAGATCAGAAACAACGTGGGTCTATGAATAGAGAATTGGGGGAAACCAACGTTAGTATGAAATTGTCTGGAAGTATGCCCGTATAACAGGTTATTCATTACACGATTTGTTCGGAACGATTGGACTAATTTAAATATTCCTCTCGTGTCACCCTAGCCCTTGTGTTTGCGTAGGTGTCCTGCGTCCCAAACTCTCTCAAATGCCTTCAGGACATCCGGAGCCACAGCCATTCGCCACACTTATTTAAAGCTTGATGGACATTTCAGTGATGAGCGTTAACTCGTTGGCAGTAGACATGGCGAAACTGAAGCCACATTTATTGTCATAAATTATATCATTAAGATGTTTAAGCCATAAAATCATGCAATCCTTAGCCAAAAAGTTATGTTATTAATAGGGTCATATTTCGTGGGGCCAGAAACTTCAAAAAGTACTTAAAACACGAACTACAGAGCGAGACTCCCGACAAGTATAAACAACAGGAAGCATCGAGTCATTTGTTGTAAATTTTGGAGTAGCATATTTCATTAGTAGGACTTTAGGAGGATTCCATGACGCCACTTACCTTGTGAGGGTCTAATTTAGAAATGATATCAGAAACCAATGAGGAGGTTATGCGAATAACACTGTTCTAGTAGAATAATCTGGCAGTGGTACCTCAGGTGAGACGTAAGAATCGTTGAAAGAGAACTTCCGAGAAAAGTATTTTGAGGGTATCTGAAATAATGTATGCACATTCTTCAAAACGGATAATTCGAATTTAATCAGCTGTGACACACTCTGTGGCCGAGCGGTGTAAATGACATCGGTCGACAGTGGTTTCTCTTACAATGGCGGACGCAGTAGAAACACATTTAATTTATTGTGTATCCAATCCGACGTAATTCATACACAGACACACACACACACAGACACACACACACACAGACACACACACACATATATATATACATATATATATATATGTAGAGAGAGAGAGAGAGAGAGAGAGAGAGTGCGAGACTCTGAGGATTTTGTAGTCGTATAAATTGGGAATGCAATTCAAGTTTTGACATTTTACATGTCAAATAGATTTCTAAAGAAATATAGTCATTAAAATATTCCTAATTTCAATTCATAAAGACTTTAATAATTCGTAAGAAATATATTACATCAAAAGAGAAACAATATATTTGAAAGCTATTATGTAATGGAAATAAAACAACTGAAATTTTCGAATAAAAATGAATTGATATCGGAAAACAATGAAAAGTTAATTTGAAAACATTGTGATTATAATATCATGGATAAACAGCTTTATAAGTATGACAAAACAGAAAAGGAAAACGGAAAAGTTTATTAAGTAAGAAAATATTTCCAAAGTATGGTGTTGGGAAAGTAAGAACAGATAAATACACATAATACTAGAAACATTGATTTAAACATGAAAACACTAAAAAAATGAAACATTAAATATACTTCACAGAGAAGGAACAATAAATAATAAAGAATTATGTTAAAATGATTTCTCAACAGAATTATTTTTACTTATATATACATTGCTACATTTGATGGAAAACGACAGATAGGATACGTTGGTTGCTTTCTAGTAAAAACCAAACAGTTTAAGACTAAATATAATTAAACCTATGCTGATCTGTGAAAGAGTTTTACAAGAATGAATTAGAATATAACGGTAAAATATTATCTGCATTAAACTGTATGATTGAAACATTTTATTACGTTTCAAAATATACATTTCGTGGCACTTTATTTAATATAGAGTATTACAGAGAAATTCATTGGAAAATTCAAAAACCAAACTTTATATATATATATATATATATATATATATATACAGACATACATACATTCATATATATGCGGGGTGTGTGTGTGCGTGCGTGTATCTTAATCCAAATATGTTTCACTGCATAATATAGACATATCTATTTATTTGTATAATAATCCTACAATTCAGTTCTCTTGAAGATAATATGGAATTCATCAAGGAAATCTCAAAGAAACACACAAGCATACACATACATACAAACATTTATATATACATGCATATATATATATATATATATATATATATATATATATATATATATATATATATATATATATTTATATTTATATTTAATATAATCATTTTCTTTTTTTAAAAACTTTGAGTCCATCGCACTTCAGGTTTGTTTTGTTAGTTATTCCGTCGAACGAAAAAATATGCTTTCCATCTCATCCTTCGTATAAATTCCTCCGTTTTTTTTGCATAAATTTTACGAAATAATAGCGTTTGTTTGTATTTGAAATGGTCTTCAGAGAAATTCTGAAATGTATTTTTTTCCATATTTTTTATGATTGTTATTGAAAAGTAAATATTAAGAATATTTATTCCAAATACCAACGAAAGGAATTCTTTCGTAAAATTAATGCAAAAAATTATACGAATAAGGAGACGGAAAGCATACTTTACGCTTCGTCGGAATAACTTATCAAACAAACCTGAAGTGCGATCGAATCATATTTTTGAAAAGAAAATGATTATAATATTATGCGCTACTGTTTGTATCCAGCACTGTCTTTTAAAAATAAAAAAAATAATTGCTAAGAACCCCGGATTATATATCTTACTGATTTTTTTATTTTAATATACAGTGGTGTTCGATGAAAGTGACTCACCTATTTTTTTTTACTTAAATATTTTTTCTGCTATTGTTTCTGGGGTCAAACTAATTATTAATCTTACCAATATAAAGACACCGTCCAGACCAACTAGTAAAAAAAAGTTTACTCACCCTAAGGTATTCTATTGATAGTTACAATTTTGCATATAAATGAGATTTAGGGAAAAACATCGTGCAAAAAAAGTGACTCATTTATTTCCTGCAACTCGTAATCAATAGAAACATAACCGACCAGCTTTAAATAAAAATAATAGAGATATAATTTATTTTTAATAGGTCATATAGTTCGAAATATTTAATAATCTATGTGTCCTCCTTTATTTTAAATAACCTTTTCAACCCATTCTGTCATTGACTTGATTAGGTTCTGGCAAATCTCATCTCCAAGCATTGATATCCATTCGGATATGAAATTCACAATCAAATCGTCTTTGTTGCTCAACTGCTTTCTCGAGATCCTGTACTGTATAATGCTCCATAAATTTTCTATGGGGTAGAGCTCAGGAGATTGGGGCGGCCATCTCATAACACTTACCTGCTTATCAAAGTATTCCTTCATCAATTTTGATTTGTGACAAGTTGCATTATCCTGGATAGAAATGAGCTTGGTGCGGTCGATTTGCACCCTTTCACAGAAGGGAGCAGACAAAACTCTAAAATTCTCTTGTACTGCTCTCTCCTGAGGGACTTTTCAATAGGTTTTAAGAAACCAGTTCCATGAAAAGAAAAGCATCCCGAGGACATTATACTGAACGGATGCTTGACAGTACTTACTGTTAAATTCAAGGAACTTTCAAAGTTTCTTCTTCGGATCTTAGATCGCTTATCCTTTGAACTTAGCTCAACATTCGTTTCATCGGAGAAGAGAACATTTAGCCAAAAAATATCAGGTGAGCCACGTTTATCGAACAGCACTGTATGTATGCGTGTATGTATATATATATATATATATATATATATATATATATATATATATATATATATATATATATATATATATATATCAATTAATCTATACTGAAATCATCTATTGACCTCCTCATACTCAAACAATGATATATCACATTCAAACCTTCTTCCATAACGTTACTCTGGTTTAAATTTTGATATCAACTCAAAAACATTCAGCTGAAATTAAAATATCCCCAATAATATCATGCTCATCTTTACTGAGAGACTCAAGTTAAATAATGTAACAACGTTGCTTGTATATAGTTATTCTGCAAATCTCCTGAACAAAAATAATAATGTTAAGTTATTATTAAAACCAGAAAATCTCGTAATAATGTCAACAGCTATTGAACAATACCTATGATATATTAAATAAGAAATAATCTTTGAAGCATATACAATTTAATATATTGAACATTATTCTCAGTAACAGCGTGTAATCTATTATCCATTGATCTTGTGAATATTCTTCTTTAGATATTGTGTTTTTAATTGATGTACATAGGTCTCATTTGCCGTTAGAATTTTTGTCAAATACATTTGATTTAATCATTTCAAATCACCATACATTTTCTATCAGTTCAAGAACGGGACTTAATGTTTGGTATTCTATTATTCTCTCTCCTGTAAACTTTTACGCACAAACAGTTATGAGTAATCTTAGACACATGAGGTGTATTGTCGTTTATAAATGCACACTTCACTTTGAATATCAGGCTGGAATTTGTGCCATTCAATGTAATTCCTGTTCATGAAATCTCAATAGTTAACGCATCGCATTTCAGTCAAACAGTAATGCTTTCTTCCTTAATCCCAGCACATATCATCAGACTACTGCTTTCGTTTAGCTTCCAGCACATCTGCATTGCATAAAATGTCCTTTGTCCCATCCGTCAAATCCATCTAGTGCCATCAGTGTTCCTCCCGTGAAAATTACTTTATACATGTCAATTTTCATGCATTTCTTGACCCACATTTTACACTTTAAAATATTCGCTTCATAGACAGAAGTTTACTAAGTAGATTTCTTGACACATCACAATTTGCGAAGAATTATACATCTTTTGACCTAACTTGACACTTGAGAGCTGAATTTGATGACAACAAGACCATTCTGTCCAATCATATTTAATTAACTATATTCGGTTATAAATGAAATAGAAAACAATATATCATAATACTAAATGTATACCATACATGTCTTAAAAAGAGTGGATAGAAATTATTTTCTTCTTCCAAAATATGAGAGACAAATGAAAAAATTAAAACTACAATTATGAAAGATCATATATTATATAATGTCAGGTCTCTTACTGGTGACTCGACATTTCTAAGCAAATTCATTTGCAAAGATTACGTCGGGGAGTCAGGGAAAGAACTGTAATAAAGACTTTACTTTCTAGGCTACATCCTTCACTTTGTATTATTGTTGTCTGCTAAACATAGGCGTAGAAGTAAGAGAAATGACCACCAAATATAATTTACATCTAAACTGCACTGCATGAGAAAAATAAGCAGACAACTCTGTTAATTAGAAACAAGTATGTACCGCTTTAGATAAAAGACATTATATTATCCACATATTGCTGATAAATTGTTATTTACTTTAGATGAGATCTGCTTAAATTCCAAAAGTAATAACTCGGCTGTAAATGCAAGTAATTTAGTCTTTAAAAGGAATAAGATGAATAGCATATCATAGACTGATATGTTCAGATCAAAATTGTCCCCATTACTATGAAGCTAAGAATTTATTTATTTAATCTTATATATATATATATATATATATATATATATATATATATAAATATATATATATATATATATGTGTGTGTGTGTGTGTGTGTTAAAATAATAGGAAAAACTGTTAGATTTATAATCCAGAGTTATTTAACATTTATTTTTAAAAAATAAAACACTATGATCGATAAACAGTAGGCGATAATATTATAATTATTTTTTTAAAAAATGTCTCTCCATCGAGACACAGAAATTACTGTTTCCAAACCGAAACGTAAATCCCGCAATTCAACTGAAAAGTTTATCTTAAAATCAGAAACTTGGTTCCATTAGCATGCGATGCTAAGTATAACGTAATAATAATATTTTAAGTTCAAGTGTATTCCTGAAGCAGACCAAATTGACCTTCTGGAAAAATTTCACTGCAAACGTAGGCGCTGACGAGGAATTCTGACCAAATGTGTTAGATTACTCCTGTATAAAAAAAATGAAAAACAAGAGACAAAGACTCCAACAGTTTTGCTACTATCAAGAAATTTATGAAATAAAACCATTTCCAGAAAAAGGCTTGGTATGAAGAGTAGGAATTTATACATATGTTATTACATATCGAGCATTATAATATATTTCAAAAAGTTAAGAAACTGCCAAGAGCACGACCTGTTTAACATCAAATGATACTCCGTAAATAACGACTGTCACACCAGAGACTAACACAACGCCAATTGAGACAGTGTCCACTGCGTTTTCTTCTCAACGGTAAAATTAAAATCTAGGAAACTCCGCCATTCAAAGAGTAAATCTCAGTTGGGAATTAAAACTAGAAAGAAATCCTATCCAGATGAAAACAAATGTTCTTCGAAAGACACTGCCCAGAGATTACAATGCAGTAACTTCTATCTGTGGAAAGTTGGTACACAAAAAGAAAAACTGTTTTGATCCTAACATCTTCACATTAAAGACAATTGTCAAAGCTAAGCGCATCCCATTGATTAGATTCAAGCATGGAACTTATCAACAGAATCTGCAGGCTCTAATAGCTGTTTGCAGCAATGCTTAGCGAGATGCAAATCGCTGAGTTAATGAATATTGCCACCAAGTGTCTAACACGCTTCTGAAAATGGCAATACCAAGAATATGTCAGAGTATATTAAATAAGCAAATGAAAACTACACTGCGTCTCATTAAAAATCATGTTTTCAAAACGTGATTTTTAAAGACGGGCAGCGACAAACAAATACGACGATGTGTATTGCATATAGAATTCTTATAACTATCCTCAAAGAAAATATTTTCATGATATAAACCGTCTGCCATTTTTGCAAGATATTTGGTTTCAATTTACAGAGGAAGAACCCAGGAAAACCATTGATGCTCTAGCTTTTGTCAAAGCATCGGATAGAGACAGAGCACAGCAAGAGTTCATCACACACAGCCAGCTATCTTTACTTTAGCCACTTACTCGTTTCCGGCTGATTTGAAGCATGTTACTTCACAGCATGCTTAATGCCAATTTCCTTGTATAAAAAGGGAGACCACAGTGACTGCAGGAACTATGCGATTATCCCTCTGTTAAGCATTAGCGGAAAAGTCTATAACCAGGTGGACATAGTTCGATTCCAATTTTTAAATCCATCCTGAATTCCAGTGTGAATATAGGTTTAATAAAGTTACGGTTAACATAATCTTCTTTCTACGTCATCTAGGAGAGAGATATGAATAACATGTCTCATATCGACCTTAAAATGTCATCCAAACATGTTAGCAGTAACTTCTGTTTCAGTTACTGATGTAGGTCTATTGAAAAGTTACTGAGCATCATCTAAACCTTTCACTGGAAGCCAATTCATGTGCCATTTTCTTTTCATTGTTACTGAGGTTTGCGTTCCGATAATCCTAGGAAGCTGTATATATACACAAAAATAAGTACGCTGTTCAAATTTACAGGCTCGATGGTAAAGATCAATGTTTGCACAGTTCTCACCAGAGGAATATTGTTTGCTGATGAAGCAGTTTGAAAAGAGTTAACGACCATAATTTCCGACAACTGATTAATCAATTTGAACATAACTAAGAAATATATGCGTCTATTACCAAAAATAAAATGTCATGGTTGATGATGTGTCAGCATCTACAACAATTAGCATCGATCACATGTGTCTTGACTTTACAGATCACTTCACATATCTGGGCGCTACGATCACCAACGAAATATTGACATGAAAACTGACAGTTAGCCAAAGTCAGAAAGAGATTATTGGAAAACAATTAGATGAACATCCTCACCATACTGAAAGTATTCCAGACATGGTTATCCTGCACTCAGATATCAAAGCGCAGACTGCATACATCAAACTGGAAAAGAGCCGGAATGCTCCAATCTACCCTGCCTACTGCGTATATTCTGTTTCAAATGGAGAGACAAATTAGTAAACTGCTGTCGTTTTCAGTTGTTGAGTCATGATTATCCGTATATATATATATATATATATATATATATATATATATATATATATATATATATATATATATATATATATATATATAAACATGTTGTGTTGTATGTTAAAGACAACATAGTCCTGCATATTTTCTTTTGAATTTTCTCATATTTTGTAATGAGACTTTTTATTTGAAAATGATATCGAATTAAATATTGTCTCATGAGAAAATATGAGAAAATTCAAAAGAAAATATGCAGTACGATGTTGTCTTTAACATTCAACACAACATGTTTAAAGAAAAAATTGCTGCCAAATTACACACACACACACACACGTGTGTGTGTGTGTGTGTGTGTGTAATTTGGCAGCAACTTTTTTTTATATATATATATATATATTCATTCTTTCACGCCAAGCAAGGCGGGAAGCCACAAGCACGCAAAGGGTTACAGAGAGTTGGGGCGAGATGCCAGCCTAGTAAATCGCTTAAATTCATGAAGTCTGGGAACCAGCGAAACCAGATCATCGGAGCTGTTACCATGAAAGTATTTGTAAAAAGACAGAAGGAGGCGACAACATGTCTGTGAGAGAAGGACTGTAGACTAGATTCCAGATCAGGGCCAATTACATTGCATAACCGTCTCTGAATCTTATCAAGGACCTTGAGACAAACAGAATGGGCGCCGGCCCATATATGGCAGCAATACTCCATGCAAGGGCGAATGGTTGATTTGTAAATTTGAAGGATCGACTCCAGCGAGAAAATCTTCCTGGCGCGGCAAAAGGAGTCAACTTTCCTTGCGGTGGACGAAGCTATTGACTCAATGTATTTGTTCAATCTCAGGTCAGCAATTAATGTGAGACCGAGCTGTCGAGAAGTCAGACATACTAGCGGGTGCAGGGATGGTTCTCTGTGACGAGTAATAGACAGCAGTTTTAATTTTGAGGTGTTAAAGTTAATCAGCCAATTCCTGCCCCGGTTCACAACCGATTGGAGGTCCTTTTCGAGAAGATCGGGCAGGTTAGTTTTGTTCATGACACTAGATTTGTTTTTGAGGCAGGAGTAAATTGTAATGTCGTCCGTGTAGATGCCTACTTGGGAATCTATGACACCAGGAAGAACGTTGATGAAGATGAGGAACAGAGTAGTGCCTAGGATGGAGCCTTGTGTAGCACCTGCGTTCGTGGGATAGGAACTGGAGGAGAGAGTCCGTTGAGAACGAACTTCAATATACTGTTTGACAGGAATTAATGTATTAAGTCAAACAATCGACCTGAGATTCCATAACGCTGAAATTTGCGAAGAAGGCCGGAATTGCAAACCCTATCAAACGCTTTGGAAATATCTAAAGTTACGGCACGAGCTTCTCCTTCATTATGAAGGGCTTGGTAAACAATTTCAGTGATGGTCGTAAGCACATCAGCCGTACAACGGGCAAAGCGGAAGTCATATTGCTTGTCTGAGAGCAGATCATGGGATGTAAGATGGTCAAGCACTTCGGTATTGATTAAAGCTTCGAAGACTCTGCCGAAAAAGTGTAGAAGACTGATAGGACGGTAATTAGAAGCATCAGAAGGGTCGTAAAGACATGAACAATGGATGAAGACTTCCAACATTCTGGTAAACAAGTTTCATTTAGGCAGTAGTTATATAATTTGGAGAAGGCAGGAGCCAGTTCAGGCGTATATTTCTTCAGGACAATGGCTGGTATCCCATCTCCACCACTAGCCTTGTCGCTGTCTAAATTAGAGTTAATGTCCAATACCGATGACGGGTTAATGTGCATCTCGCTCAATAGCTCCTCACTTCTAAGGGGGAAATTGCGTGTGGGTACACCGGAAGAGTCGAGCGTTGAACTGAATGAGAATTTCCGAGGAAAGCATTCAGCCTCGTCGCAGAAGAGGTCAGAACCTCGAACTGGTTGAACAAAGGAGCTATAGTTGGTTTGCTATTGTTAAGTACGCTCTTGCAGAGACGCCAATAATCCTTGGAGCCGAATTTGCGAGATGCAATACGTTCTTTCATTCGAGAAGTAAATATATAGCCATGCTTTATTCTCTGTCAGTCATCAGTAGTATTTTGTAAAGTTAGATGTCTGTTTTTTACTTCTTTTCTCAGGGATTTGAACTCAGAGTAGTCCTTTTCATAAACTGGCATTGCCCAAGATTGCTTCAAAAAGGAGTCAATTCCACCCTGTTATTTAATACGGAAGTGGAAGTATTATCTATTCACTTTTTTAACAATGCTGTTTACGAAAGCGAGGAAGACTAAAATTGAAATCGTCAAGCTGTTTCCACTTTGTTTGAACACAAATCCTACGTTAATATCATAACGTTGTTGCATAAGAATCACCAGGTAAATGTACTACACGCGTAAACTAGACAAAGGATTGTTTTGTGTAGATGCATATGAACGACTACTGGCTTTTTGGAAAACATGACTTTACATTGCACATCCGGCAAATATGAATTTTACAGTTTAAATAAATAAATTCTTACTCATGTACATATAATCTCATATATTCGTATACAGGTGCATATATAAGTGTGTTTTTTTTTTATTGATATCAATATCCTGTTTCAGTTAACACATTTGTTTGAGTTGCAATCTCTTAATTTTTTTTCTCTTCTGAAACAGTGAAATTTATATACGGCTTAGATTGAGATATCTTACGAAGGAAAAATGTCATCTCCGACAGAAATTGAACACTTATACCTCTTTTCCTATCAGGGAAATATATTTTGGCAGCAACTGAAACGCCTGTACCTACTAAAATTAATGTCTATAGAAATACGAAACAATGCCGCATAAATGATAATATTTATGGAAAAATATATATTTTCATAAACCGCACCTCTTTATTCAAATTAATTTACATAATGATTAAGAGACCTTCTGCAGTTTCAAATTCATTTTATTCCCCTCTCTCTCTCTCTCTCTCTCTCTCTCTCTCTATATATATATATATATATATATATATATATATATATATATATATATATATATATGTATATATGTATATATATATATATATATGTATATATGTATATATATATATATATGTATATATATATATATATGTATATATATATATATATGTATATATATATATATATATATATATATATATATATATATATATATATATATATATATATATATATATATATATATATATATATATATATATATATATATATATATATATATATATATATATATATATATATATATATATATGGATAACGGCTTGGGTTGAGGAATCGGAGAGCCGAGTTCGAATTCCAGTCACGTATTTGCGATGATTCCTTAAGTTTTCGTATTTTCCAATGATGTTTTCTATCTATTATTTCAACTTCATATATCACAGAGTGTGGGGATGTCTATTCACCACCTCTATGTCGTCAGCCACGCCTATTGTTTCCTATTTACTTTCGTGTTACGGCTTTTCAATATTCTTGTAGGCATATCATAAGTGGGCGGCCTGTTTCTTCATAATAATTCTTACTCGAGCTGCACGTGGGATGACATACAGTTCTTAGTCATCTTCTCCTCTATGGGACGGTCTAATTCGGAAAAGCTCTATGTTCAACCACTTTTGATGTTATGCTGATGTTATATGTACCACAGACCTGTTGTATTTTTTTCCGATAATCCCTTCACTTTTGGTAGGCAGACTGTTTTTTGAATTCTTGTTATCTTCTTGCACCGTGCTATCCCAGTATGTCGGAGCTGATGGCATGTACCTGGCGTAGTTGTTACTTTGTAGGGTACTGCTTATACTGACCATTTCTTGTTCATATATCACTGGGTCGCCAATTATGACTTTTAGCCGATGTTATATGCAGTAGACGATCCCTTTCTTTACACTTTTTGTCTGGTGCATTTAAAATTGAGATAGCGTCGGATGAATGTTGTCTTGCGGTATACGGATGCCATGAAGCCATGCGCTGTTCTATATACTAGTAGGAAAACTATTTGTTTTCGTTTACTCTCTCAATTGTTGATGATCTTATTAAGTTCACCTGGTTAAGTAGTAAATGGACCTCTTCCTTGTGTGGCCAGATTGAGAAGATTTCATCTACGTATCTCAGCCAGGTGGCAAGCTTTAATGATGTGCATTCAAATGCTATTTCTTCGAAGTATTCCATGTAAAAGTTTACCATTGCTGGAGATAATTGCGAGCCCATTGTTTAGCATTCATCCTGTCAATATATGTTTGATCCCATTCCGAAGTGAATTGTTTGTGTACGAAATAAAGGGTTCTGTTGGGAATTCAAATCCCCTGAAGAAGGCCGGAGAGTACGTCCGCTGAAAGGTTGTGAATATAGCAACAAATATGAGGACAACACTCCGAACGTTATAAATAGTATAAATAATCAGTATATTTCATGCATGCAGTTTTTATCTTCATTCTGAAAGATGTAGATTGTGTGTTTATTCACTAATATTTTTGGGAGTTAATCACAAGAATAAAGAATCCGTTCCACACGTGTTTCCATTGGGACGAGTTGTTGGTTACATCAATAAGATAATGGATAATTACATCAGATTGTTTCTTTCTTTTCTTTCTGTAGACTCAAGGCGTTTTTTGAATTCTCTCCTTGGTTCAAGCATGGATCAAAAGCAATAAAATGTTAACAAGTACTTGAAGACAACACGAAAGGCACGAGAAAAATACAAACATTATTATTACATTCCCTCAGAAAATATTGGTTAAAATAAAGATAAAAAAGTATTTTAATCATTTTAACATGTTCTTTTTCCTCTGTGACTATTTAATATAAACAAGACACAGGTGCATTTAGTTTTCAATGATGAATTTATTTTACTTTTATCTGTATTCTCATGTTATTTTCTGGTCGACTTAAGGATCAAATTTAAGGAAAAATAATCAGAGGGAAATAAACGTAGGAAAATGTAAAATCAAATGTTTAACTCGCAAATTATTCATTTTATATATTATTCATACCTTCATTTAATAAAATTTTATTTTTTTCTAAAATTACAAGTTTATTTTAACCAATGTGTAAATAGGAAACCAGCAAATAAAAATATTTAGAGATGAAATGACATGTTATGTTTAACTGAGTCCTGATTCTGTATTACATAAGATTCTATAGTGTTGTCTGTCCTGACCTGGCATTTCGGCTTCAATCACATTCCTACCTCCGTAACGTAGCTTCATATAATGTTTTCTTACCCTTTTTCTGGTAATTGTTCTGAGAAACTTTTCAATTTCGTACTTGATTTACAAAATTAATCGCCGTGTAAGATTTACAGCTTGGTGATATCATATAGATTAAAGAGTTACCATAAATTCTATGGAAACAGTTACTTGTCTCGCCCTTTTCGCTTGCGGAATCATTTTCTGGTCACTTACTTTACAGTCATCTTTGATTCTTAAAAAAATGAAATGCAATGTCAATCGTTATTTTCTGCCTTCTTAATTCAGTTATGTGCCATACGTAAT
Organism: Acanthosepion esculentum; assembly: GCA_964036315.1. Lineage (NCBI taxonomy): Eukaryota > Metazoa > Mollusca > Cephalopoda > Sepiida > Sepiidae > Acanthosepion > Acanthosepion esculentum. The sequence goes on from OZ038475.1 coordinate 46,871,586, forward strand.
ACCCGCTTAGGCGATCATTTTTCTTTCCATATATGACTGACACGGCAGATTTTTTTCCCGCAATAGTTTGCCATTTCTTTCTGCGGTAGACCAGTTGCCATCCAAGGCTAGAGAAACCGGTCTGCCCTGCAATTTACCTATAACTGGGGGGAGAAGAATAGCTTTCCCAAGGTTATTAGCACGTAAGTGAATGTTATGGATTCGACTTAATTAACTTATTTCATTATTATAATTCATTAACATTTTTCTCATACTTTTCACACTCAGTAACCCCTTGCCTCTTATTTGTTTTTATATTGTTTGGTGTGAAATGATTAAAATATAGGTATATTTTTAAGCTCCTACCAGCAAAATCTAACATATATCTAAACATAGTATCATAATATACACACGCTTTACTTTAAATTTAAATACAATGTTTTATTTCTTGTTTCATGAGATAAAAGGAAAAGAAATTCCAGAAGTATCAAATGTATATGAATCCATGTACAATCAGAGGACCATAAAACAAATTGTGGGAGGGGCCAAACAATATATTATATCTTAAAGATTCCAAATTCTTTCTATTTTATTTGATCCCATCTTAAAATGAAGATATCTACAGATATATTACCATACTCTATATTTTATTGTTCCTCTTGGCAGTACAGACGGGTTTATGCTGGTATATTATTTTCTGGAATGACACCCATAGACATTTTCCCATATAGGTTTCATATAAAAAAGTCTTAGAATATTAGTATTGTAAAATATAAACGAAAAATAAAGTTGTCTAATTTATTTGAATATTAATGACACCAATTTTTTTAAACAAATGAAACCTTCTTGAATATTGGGGACAGATAAAAAAACTGCCATATCCTCTCTACAGCGCAATGTATGCTGTAAATATATATTCTTGATATTATGTAAAGCATCGTCATGTTGTCATAAAGAGAATACTACAGATGGTACAGTTTTGAATTGTGTTTAATATGCGTATATTTCAGTCTAATGTAATGAGTTACCATAATTTTCTTGTCTGCCTTCCTTTTAGTTTTCAGTTGGAATTCGAGAAAATCATGCAGTCGGGTAGAAATTAAGGTAGCCTTAAATAATCTGCAGTCGGAAATGGAATCTGTACTTTTGTTTCTATGTCTAAGGAAAGAGCTCTAATTTTTCACATGGATCTGTGGACTCTCATTTTGTAAAGCCCGAATTATACATAGAAATCGTCTATTTATATTTTCTAAATCATTTCACTCCCAAGCAACGTAATTATGGCGCTAAGATGTAATGGGTTACTTGGAGAGAAAGAATGAAGAAGACTTTAGCGAGATGAAAAACAATAAAATATCAGCAATGCAGACGATAGAACATAATGATTTACTCTGTATTTAAAATTTGGAATAACGGACTTGGTCGGGAAGCAAGAAACTGCAACAGATTTGCATATGAGAGAAATAAGAGAAAAGAAAATATTAGAAGCAACCGTACGCCTACCTGTATCTAACAGTAAAATGATGAGATCTCTTTGCTAATCTAGTAGTACGCTTAAATTCATGCAGTAAATGTACAAAGAATTAGAGCTTAGTAGAAACATTGGCATGAAAATATTTACAGAAAAGTCAGAGTGAAACCACGCCACAGCAGAGGGAACGTAACTGAACTGGAGATGAATGGTCAGGAGTGAAACATAGAATTTTCTTTGAATTTTGTTCAAAACATATCCCTCTTACCATTTTTCGCCGCTATCTGAAATGTGAAATGCTAGAACAACTTTAGCAAAATGTGAATTACGCTGACGGAGTTGAATCTCATTCACTCAAACGTTTACATATGGATGGAACACGTCAATGAACCGATTATGTCAATTATTAAGGATACCACTCTATAGGGCGTAAAAACACAAATACACTGCTTAATTAAAAATACGTACTTTATATACGAAATTCACAACTAAATGGTATATGTGCTTGATAGTTATGTCCTGAATCCCACCCTTTCCCTTAATATATACTTTTTTATTAATTAACAGAACGTAGTGCTTGAGTGTTTATTTAAATTGTATATTTTCAGTGAAAGAAAGTTCTAATGCAATCTCCGTGAAAAATTATGAAATAATAATATGTTGTAAAATATTTTTCAATGCTTTGAGACGGTGTAACTGAAATTATATGAAACAGAGCGACCGACGTCGGCTTACGTCTCTCTTTGCCATATGGCTGTTGATCAGAATAGTCTTCTTAGAGATGGTAAGTGGATCAAGTCGTGTATTTTTATATGTAGGAAATTTTCTGAGTTGCCTTAAAAAGCTAATGTGTACAGAATTCTCATTAACACTCACTGACGTGAAAATTTTGAATTTCCTTTTAGGTACATTATAAAAATGCAACATTGTTAATTACCAAGTAGCTATATGTTTTCGGCAAGTATCGTAGCTTAAATGGAGTTCTTGCGATAAATTCTCATTTAATCAGGTGAATAGAATAACACAAACCTACGAAGTATTCCAAGAACTAACACAAACTATTGGATGAATTAACAGAATAAATAAATAATATGAAGTATTACTTAGCAAGAATAACGGAATTAGGAAATTCTACATTACTAACATCGATCAAGGGCTTACAAATTTAAATATTTTACAGAATACTATAGACATATATTAGTTAGATTCCACCACCAAAACTAACGCCAGTTGTCCCCACGAGGAGGCACCTTGCCTTGAAAGAATATTGGGCCTAAATCTCACAATCGGACAGGTGGAACACTTATGACTCGTCTCTGAAAATGCAGGTCAAATGATCAGCTCCCTGTCCCTCTCCAGTTAGTACGTGACTCCTCAGGCTCTCCACGATATTTATAAGAGCCAGATCAGGATGAAAATGGAGAATTGTTGTATATATGGGAGGGAGCCCACCGGTCTTTACCTTCTAGACTTGATAGCGTTCAAAAGCGTTTCCTAGTTCTTGCCTGATAAGTTTTATTTACCTCACTCCAACCTCTCTCGCACAGGCCGGATGTGGTGAATCTCTCCCTGCTCTATCGCTACTACCATGGAAAGTACTCGGAATAAATATATTCCTTGATTCCGCCAGGTCTAACCATCACAACAAGGACCGACTTGCCACTTACATCGTAGCAAACCACCTATATTCCCTCCCTATCCATCGGTCAGAAATAAGTTCCACGCGAAGAGCTTCTTCACGCGAACCACTGATGTGTGGAATATACTTCCATGAGGACGTTTCCCCAATCGCTAAAATTTTATTCTGTTCAAGTATAGAGTGAACAGTTATCTTCCCCTCATATTCGTATAAACTATCTCTTAACGTAACCCTCTATATCGAGTAAACCCCGGGACTTGTCAAGGTGAATCTTAATGTAAAAAAGAAAAACATTGCGATATTGTTACTTTTGATCTATCTTTCTATATATCGTTCTATATCTCTCTATCTATCTAGAATTCAAATAACTTACCTGATTTTCTAATACTACCATGGCTGCTCTACATTTACAACGTAAACATGTATCTCTTTGACTTTGTCGAATCTGTATGAGAATCATTCTTCTAATATCAACAGCAAAATAAATTAACATGTAAAGAAAGACGACGTGAAAGATTTGAATTACTCAGTTAAACCTAATATTGTAAGAAATTTTTCGAAAGAATCGACATATAATATTTAACATTTACAATAGCCATATACATATTGAATGTTTACCTGCTAGTTAGATAACATTTCTCTCTCTCTCAAGTTACGTATCAATCTAGGCAGCTCTAAATGAAATCATTTACGTTATGTTGGAACATATTTCGGGACTTCTATTCCTCACATCAAAAAATAAAATTCATTTCATTTTTACGATCAAATGATACAGTAAAGTATCGACATGCAAAGGACATTATGTCATTTTTTAGAAGGAGACGATGATTCATTAATTGAAATTTCTAAAAGAGGCTGAAGAAAAAAGTAAAGATAAGGAGAAGGGTTATCGCTTGAAATGGTTGTTGTAATTCTACAGAATTATTTATAAATCCTCAAATCGGCCATATGTGATTAAACATGCTTATTAAAATAGGGTTCCATTTTAGAAGATATGAATCTGTCTTTACCATTTCAATTTACTGCTTTTTCACTTTGTATTATATTTTAATTATTGCTTATTTATTTTTAATTTTAACGTCATAACAACTCCTTATGTGCCATTTAATGCCGAAATGTAATGTTCTTGGAGCTTTAGCAACTTATTTTACAAAAGTAGTTTTCTGATAATATTTTACATATATACTTGCATTCCTATTAATATATATATATATATATATATATATATATATATATATATATATATATATATATATATATATTTACAAAAACATATTTTTATTTATTATTTTTCTATGAAAATATATTGTTTGCATCTTCAATATAAAAATGCACTTCTACAGTTTCATACAGTTTTGACCGCTGTTTTGGAGATTCATTATTTGCACAATGATGTGAACATAACATGGTTGATATGGGAACAAAAAAATGAACAATAAAACCTCCCGATCAGAGGCCTTACTGTTGTATGTATTTTATCGTCATACCCAGGACGTTTCAATTATTGTTCATTACAAATCTGTAAGAATGTCATGAACATATTTTCAATGTATTTATAATTAAATATATAAAATTTTGATGTATAGTTCTAAATTTTATAAGGGGTTTTACAAATCGACTCACGGTAATCGTTGCATATTTTATTGAAATATTGTTAAGAGGAAAGAAGTATATATCTTTGCTTACAGTGAAAATTATATTAGTTACTTTACAAAACTTAGTTTCGTCTAGTTTAAGTTACAGTTCTATTAGGATTTCGATTAAAATTTATTCATTTTACGAATGCTATATATTGTCTGAGAGTGATCATCAGAAAAAAGAATCATGGACCCACCCAGATATCAAACCAAATCTGACGGCAATTACTTTGAACAGATGGAATTCAGTTTGTTTTTCGTTACAAGGACTATCCTTTCACGCATTTTATAATCTTCTTTTCTCAATTCGTTTTGGTTTTGTAAAGATCTGAGCTTAAGATTTCAACGTAATTGCTCTAGGTTTAATGATCCGGAAACAAGCTATCAATGGAGGCATTAGTTCATCAGAAAGTCCACAATTAAACTCAGCCAGAACATTCTGAAACAATACCGATTTCGGCAATTAAACCGAAAAGCAAGACGATGGGAAAACTCATTGCAGAAAAAAGATATAAATGAAAATAAAAATTGATAGCCTTCACAAATAACAAAGTAAATGAATATAAAAGTGAATCCTTTGCAAGAAGCAACAAAATTAGTCTCTTAATAGGGGTTTCTAAATGATTAAATAAAAAAAGAGGCGTATAAACTGTGGCCATTATTTTCAGAGGCAAGCTAATGCAATGAAGTGAAGATCTCGCATAGCGATCTATTAGGGACGAGCAGATTTTTTTTTTCCGAGGGACTAATTGAATGTGGGATTGGAATTATGAGGCTACTGATCCTTCATTAAAACCGGACAGGAATTTCGTTACATTCATTGGATTTTGTCAGATCAAATAAAAAATTTTCTTTGATGGCATTGTAAAACAAATTCTTTGTATTCGATCAAATCAAGATACACACACTCGGTAACTACTTAAAGCTAAAAACGAAACAAAAAATAACCAATGCTCAATGAATATACATTTTCAAAAACGGTCAATAGATGTGTAAATATTTTAAATGCATGTGAATTGGCACTTTGTGAAAACAACATGTATAACGGCATAAATTTATGTGATGTCTATATGCTGCTAAATATTTATTCGAAATACACATAAACTCTCAATCACAAACAAATCCAACTACACAATCGAGCCTGCACACACATACATACACACATATACACACACATGTAAAATAAAATGGAAAAATAAAATATTTAGACAGTTTTTGTATAATTTATCGGCGAAATAAAAAAATACAAGGGACAAAAATATACTTATTATTATACTTATTACTTATTCGAAATAAACATACACACTCATTCCCGCACACACCCACACAGAAACACACACCATCACACACACACACACACACACACACACACACACACACACACACACACACACACACACATATATATATATATATATATATATATATATATATATATATATATATATATATATATATATATATATATATATATATATATATATATATGTGGGTACATTTCATTGAATACGATAGACAAGATGCTTTTATTTATTTTTTTATACATTATATATTTTTTATACATTGCTCAATTAGATATCATTTAAATATTCATGGAGACCTACAGGATGCTATTCGTAACATACTTGTTGACAACACTAATATAATAGCATCATCTACATGCAACTAAAAATAATGAAAGCCTTATTAATAAAAAAAAGCAACACTTAATAATATTAACTTTGAAAATGGACACACAATATTTTGACTGTGTTTTGAAAAATGAAAACATTTTATAAAACATGCATAAAACAAACTTTTTCTTATTTAACACCTACAATATATAAAACTTGAAAATGGCTCAATGTATAGACGAAAGCCCTCGGAAAAAAAGAACATTCGGTCATATATATAATTTATCATCCGAAAAGGAAGAAAATTATTAGATCACTTGAGAAATTGTATAAAAATCTAAATAAAAGCACCTTGTCTGCCGTATTCAATGAAATGTGCATGAAAGAAGGATTACTGCCTAATTACACACACGCACAAACAAACAAACACACACACGCACATACACACACACACACACACACACACACACACACACACACACACACACACATATATATATATATATATATATATATATATATATATATATTACCATTCACGGTTAGCACGACTCGGAATTTCTTGTAGAAAGCAATCTTAAGATGATGAGTATAGACAGCGTGATTAATGACAAAGTCGACAAAACCTAATGATTATAGCGTATATTATAATACTTATATTAATATGACAATATCAAAATCTGATACCCAGAGTTACATCCAATAGTAGCAATACTAATCATTAGGCGTGTATTATTTGAAACCAATGAAACGGAGATTTATATCTACTACTCCTCATCGATGCGGACATAATCTCCTTTCTTTTAATCAGCAGCTCGTCACACATTCACTGAAAGATTTTAAATTTTCACGTAAGCACTACAAATACACACACACACAAATTACCCAGACGCACATACAAACAGTTACACACACACCTACACACACAAACACACACACATATTGTGTATTTAGGCAGTAATCTCTCTTTTATACATTTTTCATTCAAGACTACTGATTAGTTACTGCAATTAAGCTTTTTTATTTACTTTGTCTTGCGTTTGTACAAGTGTTTTCTTATCTGCAAACAAAGTGGGTAAAAAATGCCTAAAAGTTCTGCATTTCCGAGCGGTTAATGCTATTAGCCATTATCAGGGATGATATTATTTTAATTTTAACTGAATTTATGGGTTGTGTTATGTACGTATCTAGAGTTATGGCGATGTTTTATTTTACAAACCTGGTCAGCACATTGTGGCCGTGTTAATATTTAATCACACTGAGTGTTGGCTTTTTCTTTTTTATTATTAAGGTTTCCATTGTTTTTAATAGCTTTTACGTGTTGATGCTTGTACTTCCAACTAGTATGCTTCGAATTGTGTCTGGTATGTTTTTTCTATTTGTTCAAATGCGTTCTAATAGAGCTATGGTCGGTTAGGTGTAACCTAAGTCGTCTGGATACGTACGAAGTAGTGTGAGCGATATAATCATTATTAGTTTGATTTGATCAGAAACAGCGTTTGTGTAAGGGGAACTTGTACTCGTTAATAAAGTTTTTTCCTTTGTAGTTTTGTTTTTTCAGGTGTGATGTTACTTTTGATGATAAGGTTACCTGTTTTAAATTTTTGTAATATATAATTAATTTAATTTTCTTGTTAAAGTCGACTAGGTTAATGTATATATTTATGATATTTCAAAGTGAAGAGTCATATTGCTTATATTTAACTTTTGTAGATGTTAATTTTATTGTTTTTATATTTGTTCAGTATCATTGTTAATTACTTTCGAAAGTAATAGTCTAGTGGTCGATGAAATTCTAGGGAAAACCATTGTTAACTAGTCTGTTCAATTATTTAAGGAAAATTATACGAGGAAATGATTATTTATAACTGCTATTTTATATATTATTCACTCATAGAATTAAGCTGGCAATAATTTCTGCTACTGGGTTTTTATATGAGATTATATTTTGACTCCATTCGTAGGTAAAGATAAGGAGATATGTCTTTCTCAAATGTGGTTTTCAGATTATCTATTTTTCTTTGTGTTTTTCCTAAGTAATAATAATAACAATAATATATATATATATATATATATATATATATATATATACATATATATATATATATATATATATATATATATATATATATATATATATATATATATATATATATATATATGAATCGTCTACATATATTTTGGACAGTTTTTCAAGTTGTGTGTCCAGAAAAGAAAACACTTGTATGATCACAAGAAAAATTAAATAGAAAGCGTAATCGAAGTAGCTTGTTAGTCATTATTAACAAAACACACACACACACACACACACACACACACACACACACACACACACACACACACACACACATATATATATATATATATATATATATATATATATATATATATATATATACATATATATATGGCAAAAAAGTATTAAAAAATGGAAAAAGGCTCCGTCGCGTTTCTTCTTTTAGGACTCCATCGAACTAAATTTATTATGTTCCAACTACACATGCGCACGAACGAGAGATGTTGTGAATTTTAAATGTTTTTTTTTAACCTAGCCGATTTCATTTACAGTTTGTTTTCTTTTCTTTTACTTTCTATCACTTTTGTTAGTACATATCCCACACTAGATAATAAAGTTTCTGTCACGAGTGCTGAAATAATGTAAGTGCCATGAAGCAAATTTACTAAAGATGATCTTACGATTTCTCTTCGCCATTGATCAGAGTAGCATTTTATTTCAAAATAGTGGCCATTCTCGTTAACGTGGGCAACTAACACATTTGATGTTTTGTTTTTCATAATATCCCTGTCGTTTTCATATAATCTTTTATTTAGATTTCTTGAGGTTTCTCCTGTGTATTTTTGTGGCAATTATTACTGGCGTTCAAGTTAATTCCTTTTTCAAGTTTTAGCTTATTGTTTTGTCGAGTATTGACAAGTCTTATATTGCTTTAGTTGTAGTAGTAACAAATTTTATATTCAGTTTAGACGGAATCTTTCCTGGTGTAAATGTGATTTGGTCCCTTTAAGTCGTAAGAATGAAATGCGTCACAAGAAAACTTATATATATATATATATATATATATATATATATATATATATATATATATATATATATATATATATATGTATATATATATATATGTATATATATATGTATGTGTGTGTGTGTGTGTGTAAGTTGTATTTCAGCCGTACTAATATATTCTTACTTGTTTTGTCCAATAATATCGTTATGTTATGCAATAAAAATTCATGCTCGAATATTCCAAAAAAGAAAAGATTAAGGGAGATAATATTTATTTTGTTTGTTTTTCTCGTAACGCTTATATATATATATATATATATATATATATATATATATACGAAGCCCATACTTACCGAATATATGTGTATGAATCAAATGACTATATGATTTTGTAACCAATCGCCTGTGCATATTCTCTGGGTTACGCCGTCCAGACAGTGAATCTGTTTATTTTTTTCTATAATCTCAAGTAGAAATGTGTTAACCGTTTTGCTGTTGTTGTTGCTGCTGTTAATCTTGTTATTGTCGTAAAAAGAAAACTTTTGATGATCTCTCACCGCTTGCATTATGAATTTATCAGTTCTTACTCCCGGGTGAGGGTGACGCTAATTTAATATTTGATATTTCCCGAAGCCTAGCCATGGCGAAACATGATACAATTCAATCATCAAGGAATCCCCTCAGGTTCTCTAATTATTTCACTATTATAGCTCAACATTATTTACTCACTTATTATAATGATTCCATTTTCTCACTTTATCATTATTCTCTCCACACACACACACACACACACACACACACAAACAGAATGACACACGCACAAACACAGAAACAGAAGCGCGCCAACATGACACTGGACTTACTTCTTACACACATACAGACACGCATGAAAAATAC
>OZ038475.1:46886846-46894346 GCA_964036315.1 Acanthosepion esculentum
ACATCTAACTAACCTGCGAATAGATATTAAAGAAAAATATCAGAATGCTGCTCCTCTGGTCGATAGACTTTGCTGTGGCTTCGTCGCAGGAATTTCTGGCCACAAGCGGAAACATGTGACAATTGGTAGACGCAATCCTGCCCATGAAAATTGAGTGCCTCTTTATACAGTTAGCCCTTATTTATCGTCCGCGACGAGAGATTCAGCCATTTACATAGATCCCCACCTTCGCGCACACAAAAGGGTAGGTAAAAAAATTCAACACTTTCATCATAACTTTTAAACAGGTGGCGGATAATTTTTTAATATCTGTCATATATATATATATATATATATATATATATATATATATATATATATATATATATATAAATTTCAGTTGACCCTGACGATCTGCATTTAGTGAAACCTGGGTAGATTGTCTATTAGGTTTGACTAGGTTTGCTCTACGTTTGTATCGAGCTCTTTAGTTAGTTGTTTACTCGTATCGGGGTTTTTTCTTTGGGCCTTGAACCTGTATCTGTGTAATTATTTTCGACAGATTTTCATATTCCTGGCTCTTTCTTTTTTAAAACCTTTTTTCCCATCGAGATTGATTTGGCTATTGTTAAATCAAGAATTTGAAGGTTTTTCGAGACGAGTATAGTTACCTATATTTATATGTATATATATATATTTAAATGAGAGAAAGAACACACACATACACACACACACACACACACACACACACACATATATATATATATATATATATATATATATATATATATATATATATATATATATATATATATAATCTTTTAAACTTATACCTCATTTTCAAATTGATCTGCAGTGGCAAAGAAATTGTTCGTATTTTTTATGTGTTCAAAGTCTCAATATTAAATTTGTTACAGAATTATTTTGAACATACTGCAAAATGTTATTTGCATATGAAGAAGAATTACTAAACGGAATAGAGAATTATGTCTAAGTCATTTTTCACTATTCTACATATGAATGTAATATTGTATTTTATTGTTTATTAATTATATTGCGCTGCTTTAATAAATAAATTGAGCTCATATTGTGGATCAGTTTTAATATTTTATTATACTAGGATAAACTTGGATTATATGCATTTGATCTGAGTTTTCATTTCCACGAAACATTCTTTTCCTCCCTGCAACATAGGCTCTTTTGATTTCTTTTTGCGAAGCATATTACTGTCGTATGTCAAAGTTAAAAATAAACTACAGACGAACACAAAAGTGATGGCTTCATTTAAGTATTGCATAGATATTTATGCTTACCTATCAAAAGTTCAACGGTAATCATTCTGCTGCTACTTAAATTAAAGACAATTTGATGTGCTTAGGTCTTAGATGCGTGTGTGTGTATGTTTGTTTGTGTATAATGAGAACGATTAGGATCTTTCTCTCTCTCACTCTATATATATTTTTGTCATCCACAGACAGACTGTATCGCTGTTTCGCAGCTCATCAGTGTGGCTTGACGCCCGGTTCCCTCTCGCTAGGATCGAAACACGACTGAATTGGCGTCAGTCGGAACTTCTATCACTAAGCCGTCTGCTCACAGCAGGGATGAAGGTGAATTTTTAGCGTGTTTATTTTTAGATTTAGATAAACACACAGTGACTGACAGTGACTCAATTCTGCCGAAGAGTCATGCTATATTAGCTTAAATAGTCACTGTTTACAAACTCACACCTCAAACCAAAGAGCTCAACCGAAATTAATTTTTTCATATATATATATATATATATATGGATGTTGCTTTCTATTTCTATATGTTTTTATTACTTTAAAAATTAATTTAGTGTATAAGCAGCGTCATTTGAGAGGAGTCTCTGATAATTTTTAAATAATATTTTTTGTTTACCGTCCTGCTTACTCGAGAAAAATTATTTTAAGAACACGCACTCCGCATTTCAGTAGCAGCAACCGTATAATCCATTGTGGACTGACGCTCTGCTACAAAGAGCCTCAAAACCAGACTAGGTTATATTTGCATTTATTGATCAGTTAGTCGCTCAGGTTTTCTCGGAAGAGGTATCGGCTCAATTTCGTAGCCGAAACGTAATATTCTAATTTCTAAATAATGAATTGGCTTTATTTCTTTGTACAGAATGAATGGATTTTTTTCAAATCGGTTTTGACATAAAGTGCTTTTATATCATTAAATGTTAACATTCAATATTGTATAGTTAAAAAAGTACGATGTAAATCTATGTGATATCACGGACCATATTTTAAAATCATATCCCTAATGCACACAAACAAACACACACACACACACACACACACACACACACACACACACACACACACACACACACACACACACACACACACACAATGCCTATTGAAATTTACTTACCGAGCACATAATGGAAAATATTCAAGAGGTATCCATTTTCAAATAATTAATTAAATTAGGGAATCGCAAAGAATTCCATTAAATACTGATAAATTTTAATGTGATTCATTAATATTCAAATTTTAAAGCTAGCATGTGCGTCGTCGTCCGTTCGCAAATATCAGAGTAAATCTTAAGCGAATGAAACAGCTTGTTAATACACGTAAATAAAACAAGTAAGTTTTAACTCCTCCAAAACAAAACTTTCATTTAACCAACACAGATAACATTTTATGACTACCATTAGAATGGCTGACGTTAAATTCCAGGATTGCAATACACTGCGTCTTATTGGCTTCACGTTTTCAACTGATCTGAAGTGGAGGAACTACACCGTATAAATAGCTGCATTTACTGCAAGGACATTTGACTCACGGTGCCGTGACAGAAAGTTTTTTTTTTTTTCAGGTCAGAATACATCTTGCACATTTACTATTCACCCGTTCATTGAACACTCCTGCCATATCTAGTTTGGTTATCCTGCTATACTTCTCGAAATACTTGACAAAATTAAAATTTTGATCTGCAATGTAATCAATCCTGACTTGATATTTGGACGTCAGTCCCTTTCCCGGGGACGTGATGTGGCTTCACTGTCTTTTCTACAAAGATTTTCATGGCAAGCTTTTTTCCCCGACAACATTAATTTAAGCATGCAACTAGATTGGCATCTAGGTCCCACCAGTTTACTGTGGAAATAGCTAAATGCAACCGCCATATCTACTCCAATAGTTTCTTTTCTCACACTTTCTAACTGTAGAGCTTCTTCCGTTTACGTGATGAAAGCAATCTTCAAAAATCTAAATGCTTATAATTCGCTGTTTTTAGTCTTGAATCCTTTTGTCCTTCTTGAATCCTCCTTATACCCAGTCCTTTCACTTTCACTTTCACTTTTAAACCTTTCTTCTCGTTTCTCTTCATTAACTTCTGTTGTAGTTTTGCTGTTTTCTTTCCTTATCGGCTATCAACACTAAGTCATCTTAATATCTTATGTTGTTACGATGGTGACCGCCAATAATGAATTCTGGTAAGATTTCTAATTCTCATAGAATCGCCTTACTATATAAGTGAGAAGACACATACTTGTTTTTGAAACCTTCCATTTTTTTATCTGCTTAACTCATTTAACATCTGTATATAGGGAGTTTGCTGCCACTATAGGTGCTTGATTATTGTGATATACTTCAGGATATGTAAAGGGTACTAAGCAGTTGCAACAGTTAATTGTGACGTACTTTATCAAACGCCTTTGCATTAGTGAATTTGAAAGTGCTAAAACTGAATTCAATGGATTAGCTGTAGACAACAAATTCAACAATATGCAACCTGGAATATTATCTGGGAGGTGATTTAAAAAATGGCAGATAAAGTGATACCAATATCGGAAGACGAACTGGAGTAAAAAAAAAATCAAAACTTAGTATTACGAAATAGGAAAATATTTTAGAAAACATAAAAACAACGTGATTCTGAGCTACTATACAACATTGATCCTCTTTATGACAGGAAATTCTGGATCATTTCTCCCACAAAGAGAAGAATTGTTGCAACATGTACCAAGTTCTGCTGTTGATAATACCTTGCAAACAACGAGGAACATTATTCTTAATAATGTAAACGAAAAGGACAAATACTTAGATTCAGAGAAAGACAATATAATTCACCCAGACAGATACTGCGCAAATAATATATATATATATATATATATATATATATATATATATATATATATATATATATATATATATATATATATTAAACAGCATAACTTGGTGACATCATCTGCAGCAGCAGCGGGAAGCAAAACTAAATGACATTGCGTAAATTAATGGCAGAACAGAGAATTAGATTGATAGTAAAAACAAAAATATTGCGCAGATCTACCAAGGATATTTGTGAACCGTGATCCTCCTCATATTGAAGGGATACGCCACGTAAACGAAGTAAAATTCGGCGCCTTTACATCAGTTGGGATTTGTAGATGTTTCTTTTTAAATCAGTCAATCGAAAAACTGTCTTCACAATAACTACCTTATATTCCCTGGTATTTGAGAAATACACCTACCTTGCATGCAGCGATTATGATTTAAAAAAATTAAAACTGAGTAAATAGTGTCAATGTTTTTACTAATAAAAATATGTTCAGAACGCGAGGTTTGCCGTTTTTCGGAATTTTCGTAAATCAAATTTCGCCGTTAGACATTTGAACTAGTTTATCTACAACACACTTGTATATCGTTATAATGGGGCCTCACATCAGCGAGTGGGGGGCGGTGTGCAAGTGAAACCGTTGAGAGGAAGGCCCCGAAACGGTACACATTCTCCCCTGATGACCCCAATTTAAATAAAAATTTGAGAGGAACACAAAAGAAATTCAGTGAAGTCATATGCCGTAGAGAAACCCGGTGGAAATGTCATTGTCATGAGGAGCATTACACATTCAGCTCGCTTCAGGTGAGTTACAATTACTTTCCAGTAATTCCCTTCTGCTATTTAACACGTCTTGTTTTTTTTTTAAATATCTCGACTAAATATTTAAAGTAGTGTAGAGTCGACATTTCGCTTTTTACCTCTTGCGTTTTTGTTCTTATCAGTCTTTTTCATAATTGAGCCACTTAGTAATAGCAGTAGTTTTGTTAAAAAAGTGAATTACTGTATGAAACTGGACAGAAATGTAAGATTTAAGAATCATAAGTTAGCCTATATGGAATTTAAGTTTAAAATAAATCTGCGCGGTAAAATCAAACTAATTTGTTACAGATAATCTTTGACATACATTCATAGAAGCCTTAACTATGTATACGTTGGGATTCTTATAAATACCACTCTTAAAATATGCGATAATTAAGATAAAAGTAAGAAAAACGAAAACAAAACTTAAGAAGAACAATCAATTTAGTTGGGCTTGTCATTTAGATACAGTGTAACCAGGATATAAGAGAGTTGGCGGGACCGGAGAATAAATCTCTTATATCCGGGTTTATCTTATATATGGGTTTGGTCTACTATATATATACATTAACACAGGCTCTAATTTGGGACCAGAGAAAATATATCTTATATCCGGGTTTCTCTTATATCCATGTCTCTTATATCCGGGTTACACTGTATATCCAAATCAATGTATTTGAAATTTAATTTTGAACTTAAGGGTCCCTGCATGTTAAGCGTTTCTCTTTATGTGTTTATTATGATTTAACGTTTAGTTTAATTTTTATTAAGTTATATATATATATATATATATATATATATATATATATATATATATATATATATGTGTGTGTGTGTGTGTGTGTGTGTGTGTGTGTGTGTGTGTGTGTGTGTATTTAGGCAACAATCCTTCTTTCATGCACATTTCGTTAAAAACGACTGACATGGCGTTTTTATTTAATTTTTTTTATATAATTTCTCGTGCGATCTAATAACGTTTTTCTTTTCAGATGATAAATTATATAAAAACTGTCCGAATGTTCTTTTTATCCGAGCGCTTTCGGCTATACATTTAGCCATTTTCAAGGATTATATTTCAACTTTTAGAATTAGAAATAGTTTGTTATATGTATGTTTTATAAAATGTTTCATTTTTTTGTTTCAAAACACGGTCAAGATATTATGTCCATGTTCAAAGTTAATATTATTAAGTGTTGGTTTGTTTGTTTTTATTAATAAGGCTTCCATGATTTTTAGCCTTTTTTGCATGTGGATGATGCTATTATATTAGTGTTGTCGACAAGAATTTCTTATTCTAACAGTTGAAATATAATCCTTGAAAATGGCAAAATTTATATCCGAAAGCACTCGGATAAAAAGAACATTCGGACAGTTTTTATATAATTTATCATCTGAAAAGAAAAACATTATTAATTCGCACGAGAAATTATATAAAAAAAACTAAATAAAAGCAATTCGTCAGTCGTTTGTAATGAAATGTGCATACATGCATACATATATATATATATATATATATATATATATATATATATATATATATATATATATATATATATATATATATATATATGCGTGTGTGTGTGTGCGCGCGCGTGCGTGCGGGATTTCATCAACAATAATTTTGTCTACAACGATGAAATCCTTATATATATATATATATATATATATATATATATATATATATATATATGTGTGTGTGTGTGTGTGTGTGTGTGTGTGTGTTTGTGTGATTTCATCAACAATAATTTTGTTTACTATGAAGAAATCCTTATCGCGTGGGGGTAAACTTTTTATATAGAGGATGCGATCGATAGATTATCGTGTGAATTACGCAAAAGTGAAAATATCACTTGCATCTCACTTTTACATTTATATTTGTCAAACTTATACTAAATTATCTTGAAATACGAAAGATTAAATTTATTCAATAAAATCGCCGTTACCTACAACCCGTGCCACCCGACGACTTCGGAATCTCGTGCATCTCTTCTGGACTGTGTCCTTATTGATGTTGGTGAATGCTGCCATAATCCTTGCCTTCAGTTCATATTTGGTCTTACAAGAAGTTTTGTTCGTCTCTCGTTCAGCTTCGCCCCCGCACATAATAATCAAAGAGGATGCAGACTTGAGAGTTAAGTGGTCATATGTAAGGGTTGATGTAGTCGGAGAAATTGTCTGAGAGACAGAATAATCAACAAGGGAAAAAATTATAGGACATTCATAATTTGTAACTGAATCTAACAATGTCTCTGTTTAATACTACAGGGTGCGATGGAGAAATTGTCGTCTGACTTACGCAAAAATTAAAATAACACTATCATCTGATTTTAAGAGCTATATTTATCAAAATTACACACAGATATCTGGAAATACGAAAGATTAAATTTATTCAATAAAATCGCCGTTACCTAAAACCGGTGCCACCCGACGACTTCGGAATCTCGTGCATCTCTTCTGGAGGGCGTCCTTATTGAATTTGGTGAATGCTGCTATAATCCTTGCTTTCGGTTCATCTTTAGTCTTACAATGAGTTTTGTTGGTCTCCCGCTCAACTGTGCTCCACGCATAATAACCAATGAATATGTAAGTCGTGATGTGGTGGCAGAAATTGTCTGAGAGTGGGTTCTCCTG
>OZ038475.1:46904346-46954346 GCA_964036315.1 Acanthosepion esculentum
AAATCCATTTTAATTTCGATCATTATTAAAACATAAAACCTGTAATTTCAAACAAAGCAAACATCAAAGAAAACAATTAAATTATTCATAAACGAGAAAAGAAGCAACATTGTTATGGATATTATTCACTCTAGAATTCTTCTGACAATATATTTGAAGTCCATGTGGTATCAGGCCGTCGCAGCGCTCACGTAAACGTTGCGCAGTGTTAAATGCGGATTTTTCTTTTTTTTCTTTAATCATTTAAACATATATTATCCATCGTATAATGCATCCTAGCCCTTCTCCCCACCAAATCGATCTAGCTTAGCAACATGACAGGCTGATGACCCTCTTTTGAAGGAAAACTGAAAGAACTACAAAATTGTTCATGTTTAATCATTGGGAAATGTTTGCTAACTGCAGGAAAACAGAAGATATCATCTTCAGAAAGACTGCGAAATATTTGAACTAGCAATTGGAAAATTCAGAAATCAGATTGTAAATGTATTTATCTACCTGGCAACTCTTGTATTATAAAAAGGAAACCGACAACTTAATAAAATGTTGAATTAAAACTTTAGAAAACGAATCAACATCAGAAGAAATAAGAAAAATCATATGAACAATTGAACAATTTTCGGAACTTTTATGTAGCATCTACGCTCCTATATGACACTAAATTCTGGACAATTTACTGATAGACGCAGACGATATCGACAAATATCGACAGTTTTATGGTTCCACTGGTAGATGCCGAAAGTACCATGTACTGTACCAGTGATTAACACTGAAGTTTAAATAAAGGAAATATAAATTTCATTTTATAATTTAAATTTTAATGACGCAAAATGAAGAAAAAAATCTTGAATAATTTAGCACTTACAGTACATATTCAACGTAAGATGAGGAAACGGCATCAACGATACGTTCGTAAGACTTTTCTGTTAATGGATGCAAAATACCGGACAAAGACAGATAGTAATTATTCAAATGTTGTTTCGAAAAAGACACTTGCGGAGAGATAGATTCACGCAGGTCTTGAAATGAAGCGGCTCATAAGACGTATTGGCGAGCTTGATTATGAATCTTCCTAAAAAATAGAATGGGGTCTGAGAAAGACGTATTTTCTCGGCGAAATACCCAACTTATACAGTGAAGTAATTCTGAGAAAATTAGAAGTCCTAAAATTATTCCTTTTTTTGGAGCCATGTTCTTAACATGAGACATTCAGATGATTCTTTGTTCATAGCAGATACAAAAAAAGGAAACTACAAGAAATCCGACATAGGTTAGAGAAGGAACTCGAAAAGCAAGGTCTAAACATCAACTGAAATCCCCAATGTATGTTTTGCAGCCAAGGGGCCATGTAAATTGGTGATACAGAAATTATGCAAGAACAAGACTTTATGTATTTAGGAATTGTTTTAACGGAGGACAGAAAGTGCAACAACGAAATACGAAGGCAGATTGGGATGACGAAATATCTACTCCAAATTTATTACGAATAAAAGAGTACTGAAATACTATGTAATATCGGTCCCTCTAGATTCCAATGGAAAATGGACAATCCCATCATTGATGAAAAGGAGATGTGAGGGAAACGAAATGTGATTATGTATAAGAATGGTGAGAAAAGAATATAAAAATAAATATACCCGATAACTATTTACTGTCTAACGTAAGGAAGCCATGTGCATGTCTATATGTAAAATCCAAATATATTTGAGGACAACGTTTTTAGTTTAATCATTTATCATAGATTTTTCAACGTTTGGAAATATTTGTTTTATACATGTGTTCATATATATATATATATATATATATATATATATATATATATATATATATATATATATTATGCATGTATGTGTTCCCGCGCGCGTGTGTCTGTGTGCGCGCACGTCTGTCTCTGTGTATGTGCATGTGTGTGTGGGGGTGCGTGTGTGGGTGCGTGTGTGTGTATATGTCTGGATGAGTTTTTCAGTGGTGCATGTATGTGTGTATATATATTTACCCACACTCAAACACATACACAGAAACACACACACATATATATATATAAATAATTATGGTAAAAGACTGCTATATTTTTACATTTTTCAGTTAAGATATATTTATCAGTCTCGGCGATGAATTCTCAGAATATATATGCATGTAAATCCACAAATGAAGAGATTAATGAAGAATAATTAATACAAGTAATACAAACAGAAGAGAAATATCGAAAGTATAATTCTGTCGCAGAATAATTTTTCGTTATTAATCTTGTTGAGACGTCAGTAATAAAATGAGATATAAAAGATCATCTTTATTGGATGTTATTATTAATTGTTGCTTTGCGAAAGTAAGCGGAAAATATGAACAATATTCCCTGTTTTCAGGTCAGATTGTCGCCAATATCAGAATTCAGAACAAAAGAAAAGGAGACGCTTACTTTTTGCTGTCTGCGAGATTAGCGTCTCACTATCTCGAAATAAAATAACGCAGAAAGCAAAGAAAATGTAACTGACTACGAAATACAAACTGAAATGAATGATCCAATAAAATCGTGGATGTTTCTCATCCATTCAAGGAACATTACATTCTTCGAATATTAGCATTTTCTTCATAACCTTCAAGTGTCATTATCGATTATTTTCTTTCAGTTCGCATTAGCCTTTTTTTTCGCCAGTGAGTGATGATTTCATTTAATATGACACAGTTGATGAATTACCCATGGTTCAAACTAACTATCTATATCTTTGGTTCTACCTAAGATGGAGTGGCGAGAATTTCTTCATGTTATTTATATATATATATATATATATACATTGTTTTCATCCGACATTATGCACGGCACACACATAAAACGCATATACATTTATACGTACATGCATTAAAACATATACATTTTACATATACACAATAATAATAATAATAATAATAATAATAATAATAATAATAATAAGTGACAAATTCAGAAAATCAGAAGCGAGCTATCAGTACTGCATGAAATGAAAAGAAATGTAAATTTTTCAACATGGAAAAGTAACAATAGCAAATAAAAAAAAAATAAAGCAGTAAATGAAAATCCACTAACCAAAGAAATACTTAAACAGAAAATGCAATTAAAGGTATAAAGAAGAAAACGATATGAAAAGCGTTGCTTGTTTTATCGTCAAAATAATTTATTACAAACGGACGTCAAGAAGATCTACAGTGAAACTGGGAAAAAGTTATGGAAATAATAAAAAAAAATCACAGTCTATTGGAGATGTGCGAATGTTGGGGAGAATATTTGGAGTAGACCATAGGAATATGATTCCAATGCAGTGGGGAGCGAACGAGAACAAGAAAGAATGAAAGATAAACTTGTGCACGAATAAGAAAAATATAAAGAAGAATAATGTTAAGGAAGCTCTAAGAAAATCGCAAAAATGGAAATCCTTAGGAAATGAATAGGTATCCATCACTCGGAATTATAATCTGTCATCAATCCATAAAAATCTTGCGTAAACTTTATACATGCTTATTAATAACAAAACTGAAATTGCAGAAGGGATTACTGAAAATATTTTATATCTCTCACCAACAAAATTACCGAAGAACTTCCGAGTGTGTGCAACCTTTTATTTGCTACGATACTTGATCTCACTAAGGACATGAATGCCGTTTAAATAGATTAAATTTGAGTCGTTCTTAGGAACCTGGGTGTTCCTGAAAGGGTGCTCAGTAACGTCATGTCTTTCCATCAATGGCCGGTGGCCTCAGTTAGATCCAGTGGTGAGGTTTACGACCTATTCCTTGTCTCTAATGGAACAAAACGAGGTTCTGTGCTTGTAAGTCTCTTATCTGCTTTGCATTTTTATGTCATACTGAAAACAGCATTTGAGAATGTGAAAGAAGATGTGAGAACTGAGTTGAGGACAAGTGCTGAGGTGTTCAACCAACAAAGCTTTAAATCATGAAATATGACGATTGTCTAATCTGTTCGTAACCTGCACTTTGAAAACGATTGCGCACTTTTATCCCATACACGATATGCAATGGATCGTAAACATAATTTTCTCGTGCATTTACATATCTAACTATTCTATCAGCATATATAAGCTGTTACTCATGCTGTTTATGTTGAGGGAAAAGATTGAAAAGCGTTTCCTCTTTCATCTATCTTGGCTCCATTGTATACAGTGATGCTAAATGGATATATAAATTAAGTGCAGAATTAGAAAGGCTAGTTCTGCATTCAGTAATCTTTACAGCGGGATTTGTAATTCTCGTGATGTTTCGTTAAAGGTGAAAACTGATACGAACATCTCAGTAATACTAACTTCCCTACGCTATGGTGTAGAATATTGGACTCTATTCCGACTACACATCAAGCAACTTAATGCTTTCCACATGCATTGCGTACGTACGATCTGAAAAAAAAAGTGAAGAATCGCATTAGAAACAGTGATGGTTTGACTAAAGGCAGCTTGAGAGAAATTGAAGCTATCGTCATGAAAATTCCAAATTAGTTGGGTAGGGAATTTATCTGCTACGAGCAATGGCAAAAATCTAACAAACAGGTAAATTGGAAGAAAACTCAACGACAAAATCAAACACAATGTTTAAAAGATAAACTGAAACACAATATTAAACGATGCACTTTTCACTTTTCTTCCTGGAAAAAGAAGACTTCATAGCGAAATACTTGGCGCCTGTCCTGCTTCTCATCAAAAACAGATTTGAGCGAAGCTGGCTTGAAGATCAGGATCTAGATCCTGCAAAGATATAAGAAAGTTGGCAGGATACTGCTCCTCACAATGTTAACCTTACCTGAAACTGTGCCTTCGCCACACGCAGTTATATATATATATATATATATATATATATATATATATATATATATATATATATATATATATATATATATATAAGAGAAAAGCAAAACATATTTTAGCTGACGAATTTCGTATTTAGATGTAATTTATCAAGATAAATGTAAATGGTTGTACGATATTTTTCATTTAGCTTTTATAGATATTTATTTATGTTATATCTGAAATGTGAAGCACTCACAAACAGGACTGGGCGATTACACACAAATTTGTTTTTATGTATGTATATATATATATATATATATATATATATATATATATATATATATATATATATATATATATATATATATATGCATTTTAGTAAACATACATTTGAACCAAAAATTAATACAAATTACTATAATTAGGCGTAGGTATTTAACAATATTTATAACTTTTATATGGAAAGGTTGTAAATTCATTTTACTAACAAAGGTAAAAAAAATTTTAATATATAATTTTAATAGGAATATCTCCGCCAACATGGTGTTTTATTCCTTAACATGAGCATTGTTCTGCATATTCTCAATTATACGAAAGACATTGAGTTTCAGATATTGGAGGATTTTACTCTGTAGTATGAAAGATACGATTCTAAATTATGAAACTAATTTAACACCTGGACAGTGAAACTTCAAATACCAGATAGTCAGATTGTAATGATATTACGAATAACACCATTTTGCGGTCGTAGTTTAATAAGTAACAAAGTTTAATTGATGTATAATTTAAAAATTAAAGTAGACGATATATTTAAACACCAGGAATAGACATAGAATGAATATCGGATAAAGTTATATAAACAAACATACTATTAATTTTAAGTTATCATTTTAAAAATATGTAGGTAACTTTTAGGTGAAGAATTCATGAAATCAACCTTCGAAGCTTTTACTATTTAATAAAGAGCTACCTAAATGGAAACTGTTGTGCGACAGAGGTTGTGTTACTATACATCTGCTAAGACAGGAATTAAATACTGACGTGTAAAACCTTTGCTAAATCTTGGTATATTAAATCCTTTGTTAATTTTGCCCTAAATCGAGAGTGATTAGCTGTATGGTATTCTCAGTACATTTTAGTGTTTTTAAGGAATATAAAACAAGTTACTGCATTTTCATTAAATTAGTATGGTGGATGATTGAACGTAAAGCATAGATAAAGACGCAGAAAAAAAGGCAATGCAAAAATACTAGGCCACAGCGAAAATTTCATATTTCACCTATTCCGTTACTTTATAAAGGAATTATATATATATATATATATATATATATATATATATATATACACGCAAACCCAATATATATATATATATATATATATATATATATATATATATATATATATATATATATATATATATATATGTATATATATATATATATATATATATATATATATATATATATTGGGTGTATATATATATATATATATATATATATATATATATATATATATATATATATATATATATATAATTCCTTTATAAAGTAACGGAATATATATATATATATATATATATATATATATATATATATATATATATACATACACACCCAATATATATATATATATATATATATATATATATATATATATATATATATATATACATATATATATATATAATTATTTATTTGAATATTACAACATAAATGTTATAAAATCACGACAAAAGTAGCCACTTTGTTTCAGCACTTCTAGTGTCTTATCAAGTGACGATGTATAATATAGTATAAATGGTTTTAAAAGTTTCAAATTAATCAACGATCCTTAGCTATACTTGTATTTTGATTGGTCACTCTAGCTTATGTAACAGCGTTTATTCCTAGGCAAGGATCGTTGATTAATTTGAAACATTTAAAACCTTTTATTCTATATTCTACATCGTCACTTGATAAGACACTAGAAGTGTTGAGACAAAATGGCTACTTTTGTCGTGATTTTATAACATATTTATGTTGTAATATTCAAATAAATAATTATATCTTCTCTACTCTGTATTGAGCACTCTTTAAAGAATAGTAATTGTTGGTTATTGGATTTCACTCCGTATATACCAATCCTAAACTTGGGTATATATATATATATATACACACCCAATATATATATATATATATATATATATATATATATATATATATATATATATATATATATATATATATATATATATATATATATATATAATTCCTTTATAAAGTAACGGAATATATATATATATATATATATATATATATATATATATATATAAGTCTCAAACACTGATATTCTATGTGTTTGAGCCTTTTATATCATATTCTTATTCTGTCCTGGAAATTTAGTTCTACCTGTATTCTATCCTGTTGGGAATTCACACACACACACATACACACACACATACACACACACACACACACACACACACACACACATATATATATATATATATATATATATATATATATATATATATATATATATATATATATTGCGAAAGTTTATTATGATTACGGAAATTAGAAAACGTCAAAATATGGAAGTAGTAAACTGTGGTAATTCAAAAGTGAATAAACGTCTCAATTCCATATGATATTGAATAGAACAACTCGCAAATTTTCTCATAGGAACTACTCTCTTTCTTCTTAGCAGTAATCCCAAACCACTTGGACATGGCTTAGATTTTGTTGGAGCACGTGCCTTTTTCAGTACCCACCATAATGGCTCACCGTCATTGAAATCAGAAGTATGTGTCGGTATTTATTCCACGAGAAGCCATATTGCTGCACAGGATGCGTGACAATGTACAACGTCATGCTAAACAACGTCACCAACTTCGTATTCTGTAGACACAACTAATAAAGTATACGGCTAAGAAATCTTAATTTCTTATTAAGAAAAAAATGAGTAATCATTTTATATCTTTAGTTCAAAACTTGTGCACGCCTGTGAAATAAATAATATAATAGTATGCATTATATTTCTTCTTGTTCGGTTAGTTTGTAATGCAGTAGAATATCATCTCCTCTATGCCATGCCACTAACTAAGAGAGATAGTGGGTTATACAGTTTTGAGTGCGATGAAAGTCGGAGGCGATAGATAGAAGTTGTTTTGTTATAATGATAAAATGAATGCATACATATATTAAAAATGAGTCACTTCGACGTGGTGTAATGATTAGTAAGCTTGTCTCGCTCTATCAGTTACTGCTGAATTATGAGTTCGATTCTCAATATGTCCCCCATACTTTCGGATTTGTGACACATATAGGCTACGCTTAGAGACTCACATTAATAATAAGAACAAAAGAAGGACAGAATGAAGCCAAGATAGAAGTGACGGTAAAGCTTACAAGCGATTACTGTCTGCTACTGAGAAATAGAAAATTGTCAAATTGTAATCTTTTCAGTTGAATCCTACAACATTCAGAATAAATGAACGCTCATTGATGCATAAAATTGTTATTGTAATATTTGGCTAAATGTGTTATACACTAAATATTGGTGCAAATACGGAATGTATATGTTTATTTTATATACGTGTTCTTCTAAAATATTTAAAAAGTATCATTTTTTAATAAATTCATATAGGCAACCATTGAATTTCTACTGTACAGTGAGTAAAATATGAGTTACAATCTCTACCTAATACAAGTCTTCCTCTATGTCAATGAATTCTGGACAAAATTCACACACTTGAAGCAACAGAAAAGTGGATACCCAAGGAATTGAATATTACCATAAACTGAAAATCTGAGCAAGACCGAAGGTTTAGAGACTATGGAAACAAAAAGGATAGTTAAAAGTAGCATCAAAAAGAGACAGTTGAAATATCTAGGGCATTTAATGAGGAAAGTGTTCTTCGAAAATCCAATACTAACACGACATATTGAAGGCAAGAGGGGTAGAAGAAAACTTCGCATAACCTACCTAATGAGTTTGTGCAAATAAATGGCACAATATGGCTTAGGAGAAATAAAAAAATGTAATTAGATGTACGATATAAATGAAATGTTTTAAGCCACAATCACCAACTTGCTAAAAATACACGGCACATACAATTACAAGCTCATGACATCAATTCATGACATCAATATCCGCACATTTTTCGACTATCATTTTCATTGGACCAGTTATTTTTTACTGTGATTATGTAATGTGATATTTCTCAATCTGATGTCCGCGACTGGTACATTGATAATAATTTCACCTTTGTAAATTCAAATGTTCCCATATATTGCTAATGACTATCTTTGGTTTATTTGGATAATACACCAGGTTATCGATTGTATAGTGATTTGCAAAGACAAATAGTGACTCCAAGTATTAGAAATTTAAAAAACTTATTCTACTAGTGATAAGTATAATTAATTAATATATCGTGTTAATGAATCAACGTGATTACGTGCCTCATGTGAAGCAGTTGTTTGTATTTTTTGTATTTTATATAAGAAAATTAAAGGCAGTAAACAAATTTACAGGAGATAATTAACTACAAGAAGGCAGCGAAATTACAGTAGACTAGAATGAATGAATGACTTTTCGCTGAGAAGTTTCCATAAAATTAGCAAGTACCACAGATGCTGGAAGGAATGTAGGGATTAAAATGAGCGACAAACCGTGGCTATAAAAAGCAAAATATGGCACCAATTGGGACGAAGCAATTTGTAATATGGACAACACTTACCTCGGAATTAAATAGAGATTTTACTGAATAAAAAGTTCATTACCATGTAGATAATCACATATAAATTATGCTTAGGTTCCCGAAAAGGGATTTGTTAACAGAAAGAAAAAGAATGCTTTCAACTGGAATGGAGTCTGTTCCGTTTGCTCCTCGGAGTATTGGTTGAGTGTTTCATGTCAGAAAAATTTTCACGCCAGAATATAACTTAGTTATTTATAAATCTACCATGCCTGTCACATGTGGTTTGGTGTTTCTGTTATGTACTTAGAGCTTATTGAAAGTATCTGAAGAATGATCTGTAATGTTATTGGTCCTGATTTTTATTCCATCTCATTTTCAATAACTTTTGCACCAAAGTAATGTAACATAACGTCCCTCTGCCTTTCCTGTAAATATTATCACTGCAACTCTTCCGATGAATGTTCCTCTTTGTTACATAGAATTTATGAATTTAAGTGCAGAAGCTAAGTCTCATTATTTTACAGTTGAAATGCACTGTCAATTGTCATATTCTGTCACCTTGAATTCTATTTTTTATTTCTCTCTCTCTCTCTCTCTCTCTCTCTCTCTCTCTCTCTCTCTCTCTCTCTCTCTCTCTTTCTCTCTCTCCATAATATATTTTTATTAAGTTTCTCTTACAGTCACTAAGCACTTTCATCTTAGTGTCTGTATCGCCACCCTTATAGTGAATTAAATAAAAAAAATGTATTGTGTGAAATTTTAATATGATTTCTAAAGTCTTAAAAAATAGAGTTTGTTACAGAAATGTGTCAGAATTGTCTTAAATAGAAAGCATATATTAATATTTTTTTAAAGTATTTCACGACAAGCAAAGTGGGAATGCCACTAACATGAAAGAGGTTACAGAGGGTGGAGAACAAGATTAAAGAGGGGTGTTTGGTGAGGGGATAAAGAAAATGACGGGGAACAAGAGCAATGTAACAGAAGATGTCAATTGACATTACTCTTGAATATTTGAAGATTAGTTATCAGGAAAGCAAGTAAGAGTAAAAGAATTCCACAGACGGGGAGTTCGAGAGAAGATGTTTGAGTACACGAGGCAGTTACATTTAACCGTTTCGACAGTGAAAGTGTGGAACCGAAATGCCAAACTAGTAGATCGCTTAAATTCGTGCGGTTTGAGAAACAGCGAAAACAACTCGTCGAAAAAGTTGTCGTGAAAACATTATAGAAGTGAAAGAGAAAAGCCACACCACGTCTGTGAGAAAGCAACTGTAGATAGGTGCCAGATCAGGACCTATCACATTGCATATCTGTCTCTGTATTTTGTCGACGACCTCGAAACTTACAGCGGTGGCACCAGAACATATACGGCAGTAATATTCCATGCAAGGACGGATGGTTGATTTATAGATTTAAATGGCTGGACATAGACAAGAGAAACTTTCTGACACGACACAAAGAACCAACTTTCCTTGCAGTAGAGGAAGCTATGGAATCGATGCATTTGTTCCACCTGATATCCGTGGACAGCGTGAGACCATGTAAGCGGGAAAAACTGGCGTTAATAAAAATTTATCTGGATAAAATCCCTTTTAGGACGACGTTCATTTCACGGTTTGTCAGGAATGATTGTGTCAATTCAAATAATCGTCCTGTAATACCGTATCCATGAAGTTTACGAAGAATGACGGCATGCCAAACCATGTCAGATGCTTACGCTTCTCCGTTATTTTGAAGAGCTTGGTATACAAATTCACTTATTGCCGTCTGCACGTCAGCAGTAGATCGGGAAAAGCGGAAACCATATTTCTTGTCGAACAGCAGATTATGGGAAGTAAGGTGCCTAACCACTTCGGCGTTGATTAAAGCCTCGAAGAATTTACCGGAAATTGGTAAGAGTCTGATAGGACGGTAGTTAGATGGGTCAGAAGGGTTTCCAGTGTTCTTAAATACAGGCACGACAGATGGGGACTTTCGACGGGCTGGAAAGTTAGTGAGGCAGTAGTCGAATATTTTGTAGAGGACAGGAGCCACTTTAGGAGCACATTTGTTCAGGAAAATGGCCGGTATGCCGTCCCCAGCATTAGCCTTATGGGAGTCTAATTCAGAGATGACGTTCGATACCATCGTTGGGTATAGGTGCATCTCACTCAGTAGAAATCGGGTGTGGTTACACTAGATGAGCCTAGCTTTGAACTGGATGAGAATTACCGAGCAAAGCATTCAGCCTTGTCAGCTGAGGAAGTCAGGACATCAAATTGGTTGAATGGAGGTATTGAGTGTTTGCTGTTGTTCAGCACGTTCTTTCAGAGCCGCCAATAAACTTTAGTATCAACCATGCGAGAGTAATTTTGCTTCATTGAGGACACATTTGCACTGATTACGAGCGGTAAAAAAGAGACGTCTGTTGCAAACAGACATGTCGCTACGGTACAGATGGTAGTAGTGATTCCTTTGTGCAATAGCAGCAGAGCAAGCAGCTGATAACCACGGAGAAAAATGCGATTTCAATTTATATTTTTGTGGGGGTGGTAAAAGCCTCGATTCCAGTTTTTATCCAGAATGAGATATCAGAAGCACATTTTGTACGGGAAGATTAAAATCAACATTCCAGGAACCATCGGGGAGGAAATCACGGAGCGAGCCCCAGTCTACTCGTTGATAACAGATATACGTTCTTTTGGTGGGAGTTTCTTTAATAGAGGAGAAGGTGAAGATGTTAACAGACACGACGGGATGGGATGATCAGAGTTCCCAAGAGGACAGAGCGGCGTAGCACGAAAAAATACTGGGATGGAGGTGAAACAGAGATCAAGAAGGGAAGCTTTAATTTCAGATTTACTAGGGAAACGCGTTGAAAAGTCAACCATTTGTCTGTGAGATTGAGTGATTGCAAATTTATGGGTTCGTGTGCCCGTAAGGAGAGTTATGGAATATTTAAGACATTTGGTGGGGTGGACATTAAACTCACCGAACAGAAATATGGGATGAGACGGATCTATAGAGATAGCATTGACTATATTATCGGAAATGCTTTCAAGGACACCACAGTCTTGGGAGGATGGAGAGCGATAGAGAAAGAAAAATAGCTTTTAGATCTGAGAAGAGATAGACGGAGACACATGTATGAATGGTTTGGATATTCAAGAGAGGTCCCTATCCAGTGGGAGATGATCACATACGTAAACTTCCAGGCGTGCTGTAGGTTATGGAGTCCTTTCTTAGGAGAAGAAGGTAACCGGTAACCGAAAGGTCAGAGGTGAAGATTGACGAATTAAGTTTGGTCTCGGTGAGACCTAGTATATCAGGAGACTTCTCAAGGTGAACGAATCCACAATGGAGATATTGGTTCGAATCTTACGGATGTTGGAAGAGGAAATGTTCAACGGTTTAGGTGGGGGTTTGAAAGCTGGTTTAGGTTTACTTTTTTGTTGTTTGAGGTCATGTTGAATAATGGTGCTAATTGAAGTGAAATGCCTAAAGTAATAGTAGCTACCGGTCACCGTATGTGATATGGACAGAAAGAGCTAGCGCAGGCCGCAACATAATGTGGCCTCGGTCTTGACCACCGGAGCTGCGTGCAGGGATACCCTTCCATGAGCGACTTGCCACTACATGCACCACGATATTATGCAACTGTTGATCAGAGCAGCCACTCAAGACGCTACTCAAAAGGTACGGCTCCTACCTTCCAGTGGGGAACAGCAGAGAACTGTCAAATTACTACCCTCAATATGAAGAGACGTAGCCACAGACTGTACAAATCACAAGGGATTCATGGCGGCACTAATATTGAACGAAGGAACAGATGCAATTTGATAAGGAGAATAAGACCGTCTGAAAGAGAAAAAATAAAGTGTTTATAATCCTGACAAAATAATATCGATTGAAGAAATTATAATATTTAACTCACAAATATGTATTCAATAAGCAAGTCTATCAGCAGAATTATCTCCAGGTTCGAACTGCGATTATTAATATTACATTTAAAATGCCCTCTTATAATCCTAGGTTTGTATACAATACATCCGTATATAAGCAAAGCAAAGCGACCTCTTTTCTATCAAATTTCGATTCAGAATGCATTTTTATACCAAGCAATATATATTCTACCGTTGTTAATGTAAGATCCATATTCGAAGAAGATAAATCAGTTGGATCTGGTTGACATTGTGAATGCTTATAACACATTCAAATACGACTGGAGCCAGAAAGGTCCTCCTTAAAAACTCCGTCCCAAAATAATCATTCAACATGGGCAAACGTGTTTCGTTTATATGCACAATGTTCCTTCTGAAAATAGCAGGGCATGGCATTCCATAACTCTCTATTATTTACCGTTGTCCCTTTAATATTCCACCAGGTCACTGTTCTGCGATCAATTTACTCAAGCTTTTCAGGTAGATTACTAGCAATTTCCTACTCTCGGATTTAACTTTACTACCCTCAGTGAGTTTCATATTCACCAAGCCATATTTCCTAATTTTGAGTCCAAGTCATTTCAAATATCTCATATTTTTATTTATATAAATCTTATTTTTATTTCCGTTTTCCATTGTTTATGATATTGTCAGGTTTCTTTCTGTAAAATATACACCTGTTGCTTGGATTTTCCTATTCATCTCTGTAAAAACAGTACAGCATTTACCGCCATAGACGAGGATGGAGATGAGCCAACAATTCACTACTGTTTCATTATTACTAATATTTTGTTTAGCTTTTGTAAAGGCATCTTTCGCTATTAAAATCGGATTTATTATTTCATTATCACATTTACTTCCATTTGTTAAAACATTGCCTAGATATCTAAATTGTTCTATTTCTCTACTATATAATTATGTAAGTTACATAATCTACCCCGTTTTTTACTTACCTTCAGTGTAGGCTGTGGATCATAGATTTCGCAGACTTTCATTCCTCAAAGTGTGTCACAGAAACTTCAGATTTCAGTTTAATTTTAATTATAACTGTCTTTATAATATCTATTTTTATTATTTCTTTCTTCATACCCATGTTCTGCTCTTCCAAACAATCCAACAATAGTAAAACATCATTCCGATATTTTTAAAATCTCATATAATTGTGCATCATGAGAAATGAAATATTCTTCATCCTCCTTGTTTAGAAAAATGTTGTGATGAAGTACACCATGTTTGTGCAGCGGCTGTTGAAGATGACGTCGATCGACATCAAGGTAAAGTTAGCCCATTTACTCAGAGACAAAATAACAAACATTGAAATAATAACACCACCCCATCTCTTGTTTCTTTACTTTGCTCTCCTTAATGGCTGTTAGGCATGTGTCGAAACATTCGTCAACTATGGATATCGATCGAAAGTGAAAAGCAGTTTGTTTTGGCAGGTCGAGGTTGAAAAGTGGAGTCAGGTCAAACCGAGTCATGAACCAGTTTCCCAGTGTGTAATTACTTGGGTGGTGTTAGGTTGAAGACAGCTTTTGTAGTCGGAAAAGGGTAAGTATCTCAGTCACCAACAGTAAACTATTGAGTTCTGCTCAGAATTGATCACATTCATCATGCAAATTCCA
Organism: Acanthosepion esculentum; assembly: GCA_964036315.1. Taxonomy (NCBI): domain Eukaryota; kingdom Metazoa; phylum Mollusca; class Cephalopoda; order Sepiida; family Sepiidae; genus Acanthosepion; species Acanthosepion esculentum. The sequence continues at coordinate 46,919,348 of OZ038475.1, forward strand.
ATTCCGTGAAAGACAACTTGGAAAGTCACTATAATTCCCATTGTAACATGAGTTGCAAAAATAATATATGTATTACATCCAGCCAACCACACTTCGTTCTTCTAACAGCAGGATCTGATCACCGTGTGTGAATTTATAAAACGTCTATTGGCGAGAAAAAATCAGAATTTGAATCGAATAGAGTCACTTCTTATATATTGGCCGTGGTTTATTAGCCTTGTCTTTACATCGAAATAAGACTGGTAGATAGCTGTATCACGAGGAATGTTGCTGGGAGTAAATCCAAAAATTAAATGAAAAAGTTGAGAAGTTAGATTCTAGAAATCGAAGGGATGTGTAGACACGTCAGTAATGAAGTTCTACTAGCAAGTGGGCGCCAACACGAAAGTCAATAACTCATCCCCCGGGGACAGAAGAGGATATGTGAGTAGGCGTTGTTAAAAGCTCTCCTTATTACGTATAGAGAGGGCAACAAGTACAGAGCAAGCAATTCTTAAGGTAAATAAAAGAGCAGTAACTAAACGCAAGCAGAGTGTTTGTACAGAATAAACGCACATTGCAAGTAAACACATTTTCAATAGAATCAAGAAAACTATTGTAAGAATATCGTGATATATTTGGATCTAATGTGGTCAAATCAGAAGTATACACACACACACACATAAATATATATATATATATATATGTGTGTGTGTGTGTGTGTGTGTGTGTGTGTGTGTGTGTGTGTGTGTGTGTGTGTGTGTGTGCAAAATCAGATCGTTAGCAAAAATTCCTAAACGATGTTCCGTCACTGTTTATGGTAAATAACTCATCAGGGCATATATGTGCTATAATAATTGCCTATTCAATAAATTCAAATATTTTCGACAATATTCCGTGTTCGTATTATTATTGTTACTTCATTTTATATCTGTTGTATACACATTTTCTTCCGTGTCCCAATCACTAACCTAAGGTCAGAAATGGCTTCATGATATTTTCCACTGATCATCCGTGTAAAAAGAAAAGAAGAAAAAACCCAAGATTAAGCAAAATTCACATATATCCTTGTGAGTACAATTTTTCTTTCTCTTTAAGGCTTAAGTTTTTTAAACTATCCAAGTGCTCCAACTTCAGCTGGAATTATTGATTTCCTCATTAACTCCTGAGATATTTTTGAACTTCTCCAAAAATACAGTAGAAATCAGGGAATGTTATATCAATAAGAAAGCAAATTCTGTTTTTGGTTATTTTTATCATGAACTCTGGGCTTTGATTGTTACCTTTGTGTATATTATAAAAATACCTTCTTACAGATCCTATCACTGTAACCGGATCTTGGTTATTGTTCATACGAGTTTTTTTTACAGTTTCCTTATTGTAAAAGTTGCATATCTAACGTTTACTAGTGAATGCCCCAACAGTATATGTTAGCCGTTATAAAAAAAATAATCCAATTAACATAAATGATATTTTCCTCCAAAACCAAAATCTATAATGTATTACACAACATTAACCAAAATATTGTTAATAATGGATTCACTTATTCCTTCATTGATAACAAATTAACATATATCTCAATAAATTTAATATTACCTCTAAAAAATTGATAATATTAAGAATAATAGTCGACGTAAACATAAATATAATACTATTAACTTTTATTATTGTAACCAAATGCTTAATACTTACATTCATGATGAAACAATACTCAAAACTTAAGACAGAAAATTTAAACCATAATAATAATAAAAACGTTAAGCTCATCATATTTTATAAAAAATGTGTAACATTTGATCTTATATTCTCTAATGTACCTACAATTACACAAGTAAATCCGTTACAAAAAAAACCCCACAAAACAAAAAAAACAATGTAGTGTATCAATTTACATGCCCATTCAGAGATTGTATTTCTAATACTAATAATAAACCTACTACATGTATTACATTTACTACAGCCACGCTCTTCCGAAGACTTACCTGTCATATTTCTTATCTCAGTTGTATTAAACAACATTTCTTATAAAAACATAGCTATGTACATAATATTAGACATATATTAGTGATAGCACAACAATACTGACATATACAAAGAATAAAAAGAACCTTCAGATATTAGAGACCATCGTCATCAAAAGAAAGCAAGCCACACTTACAAAATTACATATCAAACTAATACAACACATTATTTCCACGGCATGCAGAAATTAACGACATCATCAAAAGAGGTTTGGATGCAGCTGGGTTCCCTTCTCAAATCGAACCCGTAGGCCTCGACCGTGGTGATGGAAAGCGGCCGGATGGCATTACCATCTTCCCTTTTAAAATGGGTAAGTCGTTGATTTGGGATGCGACCTGTGCGGATACATTTTCGGCCGGTAATATGATCAGGTCCGCGGTTGAGCCGGGGTTCGTCGCCCGAGACGCAGAGATAAAAAAAATAGCTAAATATTTTCTCTTGCTGATAGATTTTTTTTTACTCCTGTGGCAGTGGAGAATTCAGGGGTTATTGGCCCTCGTTCGGAGGATTGGCACGATTGCGTCGCGATTAAGGATTTAGCCTCGCGAAACGGAGTGGCTCTTGCAGCGTGTCTCACTGGCGACGGTTCGAGGTAATGCTTTCTCCATCATAGCGGCTGGCAGAGGATAGAAACAAAAAATTCTTTATAGTTACGTTGTTCTGGAATTGTCATCATTGGTCGACTGAACTTGCTTTGTTTCAATGACTTTTGTTTTCATATTTTCATGTAGTAATACAACACATTACACTGCATCTAGACATATGGTTCTGTTGTTAATATTTCGTTCTCTCACGTGTTATGACGTCATATAACCGCATCATTAATTTCCGACCTGCGTCTGGTATTCCGTGAGCGTTATCGGCACATTGCAATATTCTATGTCAACATAACAGAATATCATATTTGATGGTGAATATCTTTGTTTAAATATCCGTAAAACCACTCAGAAGATGATTCATGTGAGCCGACACTTACATCAAGGAACACCATAATAAAATGTTGGACAATTTTTGTTTTAATTTTCGCCCGAATTTAAAGCAACTATACGAAGATTAAAAGGGCACAAAATCAAATATAATTGACACTCGTTGTCTCTTATATTTAAAAATATATGCTTGAATACACACACACGAACACACACACACACACACACACACACACACACACACACACACACACACACATATATATATATATATATATATATATATATGTATATTAGGATATTACATCAAAAGTGTTAAGGTACAAGGTTAGGATGAAGGAAGAACAACACGAACACAAGAGTAGAAATATCAAAGACATATTACACAGAATAATAATACAAGATGTTGAAGGTGTTAGCATGGCTGTCAGTCTGGTTTGGAGCGAACTACTATTGGCTCGACTCGATTCCGTCTCTCTCTTGAGAGGCGCAGTATTCATAGTGTCAGGAAGAGTTCACTCTGTCGTTATAGGTGAGGTCCCATAACACCCACCTCCCAAAGCTTTTATCTCGCAGAGGTTTTTAATACTTTTCCCTCTAAGGATTAATCATCAAAAGCTCTGTAAGTTTTCTTTTTTCTTGATTTCTTGATTTCCACTGTTCTGAAATTGCTTGGGGTATTTGCATATTGAATGTTTCAATTATAGTGCCCATTACTTCCTCCTCTTCCTGAGGTAGACCGTTAGAATCCTCTAACAGCCTCTTTCTGATCTGATTTATGTGCCTTTTATGCGAGAAAATCGAACCCTGAATTATGTAAATCACGTTCCCGATTCATTTCTCTATTCTACCTGGCTCCCAATAGCATGTATTGTTTTTGAACATTTAAAAAAAGACTTTCTCCCCTGGGATAAATTTTGTTTTTGGTACAAACGAGGTTTTTAATTGCTTTGTCTGTTTTGGCAGTAATTTGTCGAATACAGGTCTAATTTTTCGGGCGAACATCTCTTCTGCGGGTAATAATGCCGATGGCGTAGTACTGTCTGGTGTAATTCTATACACTAGCAAGAATTGTTGTAAAGCCTTTTCTGTTCGTACGTCATAACCTTTCCTTAGTGCTCTTTTTAATGTATCTACAAACCTCAGCTGCATCAAGTCGTTGCATATGTCAAGCGTTTGGGGATAGAGCTGTGGATGAACGTACTGCAAGGCGTTGGTTTCGAAAATTCAAGTCGGGAGATTTCTCTCTCCATGATGAGCCTCGCAGTGGACGGCCACAGGTCTTGAATGACGGAGTCTTGAAGGCGGCCATTGAAGAGGACAGTCGTCTAACGTGTGGTGAACTTGCAAGAAAGTCCAACGTTTCCAATGCACCTTCACCTGCACCGCCTAGGTAAGACGTACAAAATGTGCAAGTGAGTTCCGCAAACGCTGTTGGAGGTCCACAAGGGAAAACGAGTGGCAACCTGCGTATTGCTGCTTTCTCGCCACCGTACCGCATCATTATTCAATCGAATGCTTACCAGTGTTGAAAAGTATGTTCTGTACGAAACTCCCTTGGTGGACAGGTCGTCAAGTGGTTCATTATGATCTGCTACCAACGGGCCAAAATGTCATTGGAGACCTATACTCGCAGCAATTGAAACGTGTGCAACAGGCATTGCGCCAGAAGGACCCAGCACTGGTGAATCGCAAAGGTGTCATGACAACGCCAGGCCGCGCAAGTGGTCAGTGATACCATACAGCAACTTGGGATTGAGACTTTGTGCCATCAACTTTATTCACCTGACCTTGCGCCATCCGATTACCACCTCTTCCACTCCCTGGATAATCATCTTCGTGAGAAATCCTTCACCAATGAAGCAAATTTGAGCAAAGCCATCACGGACTTCTTTGCATCACCCCCCCCCCCCGAGTTATACCGCAAGGGCATTGAACAGCTGGAGAAACGTTGGCCGAAGGTGCTGGATCCCGATGGCGATTACTTCTAAGACTAAATATAAGTTACACATACTGTGAATTGTTTTCTTTTTTTCCTTTAAAAACGGATATCACTTTTTTGGTTACCTTGTAATAGTAATCTGATATTTTGTGTAACATTTCTACTTGTACGTATTTTCGTATATTTATCCCGACCGCTTGGTCAGTTCTAGTGACTCTTACTCGGCGTTTGTTTTCTTTCTTTGTTCTAAAGTGAGAACTTTTATGTCCCACTTTATTGCACGATAGACAAGTCTTATAGCGGCATGGACAATCTTTGTACGAATTCAAAGTCCCATGGACTGGGTGGTAGTTTCTTCTGTGATTTCATTTGATTTTTTGTAGTAAAATATTTTGTTTGGCTTGTTTTTGAAAAACGTGTTTGTCGCTGTAAATTTCGTATGTGAGAGACGCCAGACTCTTCGATATCTTTCGAGTATTTTTACCTTATACATCTCTGACATTCCTCAGCCAATTATTGTAGCTTCAATTCTGGCTCACTCTCAAGGTTTGTTAGAATTCTCCGCCTGATCTCCGCATCTTTAGTCGAAACCAGGCCTTGGACGAATATCAACTATTTAAAATTGCACGGGTTTAGTTCAGTTCACTTAAAGTCATCGCAGTGTTTGTTTACTACGGGAGAGAATGTTATATAGTCTTCTTTATCCGATAGCAATTTTTTTTTAGATTCTCCGCGTAGAACTTGTTTCTACAATATCCTCGTCGCCACTGTTATGGACGATCGATAGCAAAAGGTTATGGTCCACGGTTAGGTCCAAGGAAGAAAAATACGAACACAAGAGTAGAAATAACAAAGATATATTACACAGAATAATAATACAAGATGTGGAAAGTGTTAGTATGACTGTCAGTCTAGTTTGGAGTAAACTACTATTGGCTCGACTCGATTCCGTCTGGTGCCTCTCTCTTGAGAGGCGCAGTATTCATAGTGCCAGGAAGAGTTCCTTCTGGTGTTATAGGTAAGGTCCCATAACAAAATACATATAGAAACTTGACATAAATGCAATCATTTTTCGATGTGTATTAACACATCTTATCAGGAGTTAGTAAATAAATGGTGAGTAGACAATTTATTTAGATTTAAATAAACTACACACAACCTCTTATCCCGGGAAAAGGAAGAAAAGTGAATGAGTAAGAAAGGAATACACAAGATACACCCTCTTTTCCGGAGAAAAGGAAGTAGAAAAAAAGAATTAGAAAGAAAATCCATGGTTACTTTTGTTTTTGTTCAGATTAACCAAACCGAATGCCTTCTGGTAACTTCAAAGTAAGAAGTAATAATGCGTAAGAGATTAATACAACAGATTTGAACCTGAAGACGGAATATGAACATCATATTGGATACGGATATAAATTTGCTACAATTTTATACATCAGATGCATGTCACTTCCTATGAGAAAAGAAACGTAATTTAACAAGATACACCACAAACTACATACGCAGCGAATTAAACATTTAATTGCAGTTTTATAGTTAGTAAATAATAAGGGCATTTAATAAAAAAAGGAAAATTTAAAGAAATATTTCTAGCAAAATTATATAATTCTAATGTAACTATTTAAACATATAGATAAAAGAAATTATTAAAACATATAGATCCAACAATATGATTTAAATGTATAGATCATGCTAAAGAGAATGCAACTGTTAAATAAAGGATCTTTATATAGGATGTTAATAAAACCATTCAATGTATAATGTTAAAATGACAACCAAACGCCGATTCATGTAAACTAAATATTAGCACCACCACTAGACGAATAATGTAAAAATTATAAGAGATCGATATTAATTTTACTGATAGAAAGATCCTGATCGTTCACATTACACATAAACACACACATACATACACACACACACACACACGCATCTAAGACCTAAGCACATCAAATTGTCTTTAATTTAAGTAGCAGCAGAAGGATTATCGTTGGACTTTTAATAGGTAAGCATAAATATTAATGCAATACTTAAATGAAGCCATCGCTTTTGTGTTCGTCTGTAGTTCATTTTTGCCTTTGACATACGACAGTAATATGCTTCGCAAAAAGAAATCTTAGCCAACAGAGGGCCAGACTGCAACCAAAATAGCCTATGTCGAAGGGAGGAAAAGAATGTCTCGTGGAAATGAAAACTCAGATCAAACAGCAGCCAGAAGATCTTCCACTGCTGAAAATATGTAAATATATGCGAATGCTGAGAATATGCCCAATCAAGAGCTCACCGCAGGAGCTAGCACAATGCCGTTAGCATATATATATATATATATATATATATATATATATATATATATATATATATATATATATATATATATATATATATATATATATATATATATATATATATATATATATTGAGTTTAGATAAATTATTTGAAATTGTAAGTCGTGGTGGAGTTAGTGCGTAGGACAATATAATATTTTGATTTTTAGGCGGGGTTGTCAGGAGTGGCTGATTTATATTTTGAAATATTTTATAAGCCATTTGTTTGACAATGAATATGAACTACTTCGGGTATTCCAGTGGCCCGAACGTATTTGCTATGTATATTTTTCTCCCCATTAGCTATATAAACTCATCTTATGGGCAAGGATGAGTTTCAATGCTGCCAAATCAAGGTCATTAGTGCTTAAAAAAGGAAAAACATCAGATAGGGATCGTTTCAAAGTGTCTGGCGAGTATATCCCAACTATAAAACAAAAGCCAATCAAGTACTTGGGTAAACGTTTTGACAATACCCTGAAGGACGCTGTCGCAATACAAGAAACGAAGGACATCCTAGAAACATGGTTAGATAAAGTAGACAAGTCTGGCTTACCCGGACGTTACAAGGCTTGGATTTATCAACATGTCATTCTTCCCAAAATATTGTGGCCTTTATCTATATATGAGTTCACCACCTCTACCGTAGTACATATTGAAAAAAAGATTAATTCCCGCTTACGGAGATGGCTGGGTCTGCCAAAGTGTCTAAGTAGCGCCGCCCTTTACGGAAACTCCAACATTCTTCAACTTCCTTTCAAAAGCCTTGTAGAAGAATATAAAGTCGCTAAGGTTCGTACAGTAATACAATACAAATTCTCCAAGGACCCAAATGTAGTAGGAGCAAATGTTGAGGTTCTAACTGGGAGGAAATGGAGCGCTGTAAAGGAGTTGAAATTGGCAGAAGAGCGTCTTCGTGAAAAAGTGGTGCTAGGCAATGTTGCCACGGGTCGTGCAGGGCTGGGTTTCTTTCCTACTGTTAGAATTGATAAGGCCGTAGGTAAGGAAAAACACCAACTCTTATTGAATGAAATTCGCGCAGGGGAAGAGGAAATGAGAGTAGCAAAGATGATCGGGTTTAAACAACAGGGTTCATGGACAAAATGGGAGACTATAATACCTAGGAAAATCGGATGGTCAGAATTATGGCGTAACGAATTGGGCATGAATTTTTTGATCCGATCTGTTTACGACCTTCTACCAAGCCCCGTTAACCTACAGTTATGGACTAAATCAGAATCGCCTTTATGCCCCCTATGCGGTCAAATAGGTTCTTTGAAACATATTCTTAGCAACTGCAAATCAGCCCTAGCTGATGGTAGGTACAGATGGCGCCATGATCAAATACTGAAAGAAATAGCAGAAGTCGTTAGTACAGCCGTCCGTACAAACAGACCGAATCCAAATAGGAACGTCATAAATTTTATTAAAGCTGGCGCGAAACCGAACCCAAAGAAAATGACCGCACCCAATTGTTTATCATGTGCAACAGACTGGGAACTTAGGGTAGATTTAGGTAAAAGGCTAAACTTCCCCGATCACATTTCCAAGACCCGATTGCGTCCAGACCTAGTCCTCTTTTCGAATAAACTAAAGAAAATCATCATGTGGGAGCTAACAGTCTGCTATGAGGATAATGTAGAAGAAGCCAGTGAAAGAAAAAAATAAAATACGATGAATTACTGGAAAACTGCAGGAATAATGGATGGAAGGCATGCTGCAAGCCAATTGAAGTAGGCACAAGAGGGTTTGTGGCAAAATCACTAGTCAGTGCCTTAACAGATATTGGGATAGTGGGAAATAAGAAACGTAAGGCCATCCAAACCATTACTGATACAGCAGAAAGAGCAGCTAAATGGTTGTGGCTAAAACGAGCAAGTGCATGGACGAGCAAACCAAGGAAAATCTAAATTAAATGTTAATCCATTAATTTTATGCAAAGCCGTAGTCGGTTTGTAAATATGTATACTTATAATTGAAAACAGTTTTTTAGCTTTTTTTTTTATTTACACGTTTCGTTTAGTCAGCCTTTGTAAATAATATATACAAATCTTCAAAGGAAAGGTGGAAGGAAAGCGTTTTTTTTTTTTTTATTCTACTTAGTTAATTTTTTTATCCTATTTATTATCTCTTTTTCTTCAATTCTCGCGAAATCAGTTTGGCTCTTTATTTACACAAGTAACATACGCTATTTATTTCATGTTATTTACTTATTATTTACGTTCATTCAGCGTAAATGTTGAAGAATTATATCGCATAACCACTGTTTTTTACTTGCCAATATATTTTAAACGATTTTCATTATGATATTTATATGTACTATCGGTTTAACTCGCTGTAAGTTATTTATCTTAAACGTAAAAACTAGTAATTTAGTCTTTTAATGGCCGAATTTATTTTTATTTTTTATTTTTTTTTTTTTTTTGTAAATAGTAATATATTAGATGTAAAATGAAACTTGAGGGGAAGTGGATAAAAACGGAAAACATATTTACCTTTTAAGTATCCGACGAATGGGTGTATTAAAATTACCCCTCGTCCCGTTTCGTAATTTTTTCTTTTTTATAATCTAAATTTAAAATTTATTTTCGATAGATTAAAGGTTTTTTAACTTGTCAATATGTTTTAAACATTTTATTAATTATATCTATTTGTACTCTCGGTTTAACTCGTTGTAATTTATTTTATTCGTCAATAAGTTTTTAAAGTCCTTTTAAGGTCGAATTCCATTTTATTTTTGTAAAAAGCAATATATTAGATGTACTAGGTATCCCACTGGGATGTGGGTAAAACGGAAAACATAATTACCTTCTAAGTATCCGATGAAAGGGTGTCCACAAAAAAAAAAAAAAAATTCCCCGCAAACAACTTAAATAGAGCACACACCATTGTGATTGGCTATTGATCAACTACCAATCAAATGCGCGATGACGGGGTATATTATAGAAGTTAGTGTCTGTAAGCATTTTTAGAGGGCGTATCAGAGTCCGATCAGCTCTGATGGGGTCGACTTGGTGAGGTCAGTATGATGTTTGAAAGACCCGAAACTGCCCAATGATCCAATTCAGAACATCACTGACGACGCCCTCTAGCGCTAAAGAGCGTATATTCAAAAAAGTTGCAACTACAACTGAAAAGAACACATACACAAAGACAAACGCAAATACACACACACACACACACATACATACATACATATATATATATATATATATATATATATATATATATATATATATATATATATATATATATATATATATATATGTATGTATGTATATTAAACATAGTTTTCAAGTTTGGTAAATTAGTGTGTGTATGTGTTGAAAATTAAATTTAGGCCGGGGGCGATAACAAAAGTGTACACTGAGATCAATTCCGAGTGCGTACTCTCTTTTTCATAGTGAAATGCAAACACTAGTCAATGTATTGTGCATTGACTCAACTATTTATTCATATATGCTTTTTTACTGGCAATTTCTGGTTTATTGTATTCTGCTATCTGTCATTTCATAGAGAGCAAAGGTTATAATTCAGAGGTTATTTGAGCTATTGTACTTTCTTTCTTTATCTTTTAACCTAATATTTATTACTTATGTTGTATTTAATCATTGATTGTGTGTTATTTATAATTATCATTATGTTTACATAGTTTCTGTTTTACATGTATTTGTAGTTTGCGTATATATATATATATATATATATATATATATATATATATATATATATATATATATATATATATATATAATTCGTTAATTAATTTATTTCAATTTTTTCTTCATATATTTTGTTCTTGTATCTCTTGGGCGTCGCTTATCTTATTTGTTTAGTTACATTAACTTGGCTTTTGCTTTGTCTGAAGTATGTTTCCTTATCTATGTTGAATGTAATGTATATATTCTCATTTTTGTTGTTATCTTTTACAAAGTATTTTTAAGTTTTAATTAACGTACTAAAAAGGTTTCTTGTTCGAACTTTGAAGAAAAAAGATATAACTGTTTATTTATTAATACATGTTGAGCTTGGAATAGGGTTATAACAACTTTCTCCCCCAGACAAAATTACTAGTTTTTGTTTTATTTTTGTAGGCTGATGTTCTTTTCATTATTTTCCATTAAATATATATTCAAGTGAACTCAACACAAATAATACTCTACGCAAGCAGTGTGCAATTTTGATATTACCACTTGATATCATTTTGTCTGTTGATATACAAGACATCTGGAATGGAATATAGAAACCATGTGGGCAAGCATCTAATTTCATTTAAATATATATAATTTACAGAAATAAATATGTATTTTAAATGCTTTATTAATGCGTCTAAGTGAATAATAGTACTATTAGTAGCATTATCTATTGCAAAAATATATTTGAGTGATTCAAGGTTAGTTTTCAAGACTTAAGAAGCATTTAATGTTTATTCTTCATCAATTGCCATCACAGAAAACTGTGGGAGGTTTCCAAGCTTGTTTGTTTTACGTAGGAAAAGAGATTTTAGATTATGGTATGTATTTTGAAAAGACTCAAGAGTGATCTGCATGAATTTCTGAATATAATTTTGAAATTATCTGAAACACAACTAATTAGATCACTTCGATCTAAGATTTTATAGAAGTACACGGGAAAGTATGTATACAAACAAATTTCGCCGTTACACGATTGTGGTTAGTACGGATTTAAATGTACTCAAATTGGAAACTCAATCTTCTTTGTGGAACGAATGTCTGTCTTTGCTACATGATGAATATCATCAGGAAAAGTAAGATTTATTTTATTGTAGTATTCCTTAGGATTCACTTTTTGAAAAATATCTGGGATATACACTTAACCGGAAAACTTCTTTTCAAATTGGTTTTATAAGCAATCGTTATTTTCAATTGAGATGTCAAAGAAATTTAAGTTAGGCACAACATGTATCATCCAACGAAAGTCCAATTTGTAAAGTCAAGTATATTTGCGAATTAAACGAAATAATGAAACTCTGATGTCAAAAGGGTGTTGTTCCTCTTCAGGACGAATTAATATTAGAATTAAAAATCTGAGTAAATTCTAAAAAATGCAAATTATTGCTATTATTAGTATTAGCTGTATCTTAATTTAGGAGAGATCATGTAAAATGACTTGTTCAAATAATAATTGTAAGAAACAATATAAACATCCCTGTCTATATTTCTGAGATGAGGTATTATGTACAGTATTTATATTAGTCGGGCTATTGTCCTCATCTTTGTCGCCATATTTGTCACAACGTTTCGGCCGTTGTACGCTCCGACCTTCTTTAGGTGGTTGGAATTTCGAACTGAACCCTTTATTTGATCACTGGAGTAGACTGTTCTAGTTCCACGAGCCATGTTTGATGGATGTCAGTTATCAGTTATCTCCTGCTAATTTTCCCTCTGAAAGTTCTCCACTGCCTTAACCGGTGGAGAACTTTCAGAGGGAAAATAAAGTGATCGAAATAAAGGGTTCAGTTCGAAATTCCAACCACCTGAAGAAGGCCGGAGCGTACAACGGCCGAAACGTTGTGACAAATATGGCGACAAAGATGAGGACAATAGTCCGACTAATGTAAATACTGAATATAATCATCCGTTTTCATTATAAATATGGATTTCAGTTCTCCAAGCTTTTTGCTATCCGAATAAATTTGGAATAATATGTAATCTTCTTCTTCTTCTTCTTCTTCTTCTTCTTCTTCTTCTTCTTCTTCTTCTTCTTCTTCTTCTTCTTCTTCTTCTTCTTCTTCTTCTCCTCCTCCTTCATCTTCTGCTTCGCTTCCTCTTCCTCCTTCTTTTTCTTCATCCCTCCTCCTCCTCCTTGTTATTGTTGTTTTGTTGTTGTTCTTCTTCTTCTTCTTCTTCTTCTAACCCTTTTCACAAGCTTAGGTTGTGCACTCTGTCATAAGTATTTCTTTTCTCATAAATATTCTACACCTCCTTCAATCTTTATATATCCTAGAAAATATATCTTTCTGTTGTTGGGTATATGTATTCTTTTTGTTTTCATTTTGTCTAAAACCGCGTCATTGCTCACATGTACAGTCCATGTTACTCTCAGCTCCATTCTCGAGAGACACGTAGACTTCTTCACAAAGTTAAATTAATTACTAAATCAGAGCCCAACTTTCTCTTTCACAAGTTTCGCAGACAGAAAATACATGACCTTTATTAATTTGAATATTTCGTCTTATCATGGTCTTTAACTCTATTAAATTCATCTTTGTAAATACTGCCCGGTATTTTGACCTTAATAGACAGAGCGTTCTTTGTAAAATAATCCTTTTATTTCCAAGATATAAAATTCAATATTGGTTGGTTGTCATTACCGCCATTAATAACATTGTTCTACTTCAGAGACGTTTTAAAATAGTGGATAGTTGCCCGGATTTAGAAAGATTGTCGAGTTCAAATTAATTAGAGTCAAGTGTCAATACATTTGGGAAATGTATGCATCTTTCACTGTAAAGAAAATACTTCCCGTTTAATATTATAATTTTCTAGAAGTCAAAATGTATCTATATCAAGAGATACACACTAAAGATAACGGTTATAAAAAAATAACTATTTTAATGATCTTTAAACAAACAGGGTAATAAAAGACGCACGAATTTAGAGGGAGTGAATAAAACTGAGAAAAATATTAGATTAAACAAAAATAACAGTATTCAAGGTGACAGAGAAGAGCGATTGTCGTTGCATTTAACAATTTAATTTTTGCATATGTTACTTGATAGGGAAAAATGTAGCAGGATGTTAGTTTTTTGAGCAAGTGAGGAGAAAAATAAGTATAGAAATTACGCTTATACTTACAATTTCTAAATTAAAATGATTAGATTTTCCTGACAATCCATTGCTGCACTTAATTTCGAGAAGTTGAGGTGATAAAGAGGGAAGTTTATCAGAACAGTAACTATGAAAATGTTTATAAATAACTATAGGGAAATCCCGTAATGGCGCTGAAAAAGTGACGGAAGAGGAAACATTGCTTATTGTTTGGATTCCTTCAATAATCTCTAGATACATAGCATCAGCAGCAGTCGAGAAGTGGCAAAATTCTTCGATGCCCGGACGAATGTTATTCTTATAAAGTTGCAAGATAGTTTGTGTGGAGAACAATTTGTGTAGTACGTAACAGAGAACCATATTTCCAAGCATCAGTCTTAGTAATTGATTCAGTATAATCATTCTACTTAATATCAATGAAAAACGATTGAAGGGCTAATTAGATACTCTCCTGGATGTTAGAATAGGTTATGCTGATTGCAAACAAATATATACAATAAAAACGAAGAGTTTCGCCTTTAGATGTGTTGATATTAACTATTCATCCCTAGCCTCAGTTAACAGCAGACTGAATATGATTTTCGAAGTAAGCTTCTAATTTGTCTTTATCAATGTGCGTACATCTGAATGTATTATATTATCATACATAGCTAGATTATTCATCCTCTATTCCAGTTACATTGCTAGCTATCTACCGAATATTCCGTTAGTAAATATCTGCGTTTCTCGTCAGAAAAATAACAATCAGTTTTTCGTCCTTCCGAAACATTTATTCATTTAGTATCATATCATCATTTAGTGTCATACAGTCAATGACATCGTGGTTATGACTAAATATACTGGCACAACCTCACGCTTCGCCTTTGCGTTGACAAATAATCTCTCACGTGGATATATTTTTAGATTAATATTTTGCAGTACTGATGTTCAAACGCTACAACGATTGTGTAACATTCCTTTGTTGATGAATACTTCATATTTTTCTTCTCTTCGAAAGGGTATCAACTCTAGATTCTTATTTATATTTTTCAATAAAACTAATGAATCTAAGCGTAAAAACCAAACAGGATAATCCTGGATCAAAGTTGCTAATTGCTCGACAATGTAGTTTCACGGGGTGTGTGTCGAAAAAGTTCAAGAACTATTAAGAGCCTTTCCTCTATTCCTTTGATTCTCTTTGCTGATGTCGGTAGGCTTACAGATTTATCGTGCTAACTCATCCAGTTGCATTTAAAATGATATTTGGATTTTTCAACTTGTCTTTACTGCAATCGATTTACATTACATCAAGTGAACATTAGTTTGAAATAGAGAATGAATATCATAACATGTCAAAGTGAATAAACGGAATTATAACGGAACTTAGAAGCACAAGATTTTCAATTCAAATATCTCAGAAACCATTTGGAGACTAAGAAAATTGGTAACTAATTAGGACATCATCGCAGAACGCTCGACCAGACATCAGTAAAAGGCCCACATTTAATGGACTCGTCAGTTTATGTTAAAGAAGTATAACCAACGCGGTATCTGTTTACAAAATGTGATATACTTCTTTAAAATAATCCCAATAAAAAATAAAACACAGCATCATTCCAAATCATTGCAGAATCACAATTCACTGCCTACAATAACATCGGCCATGGACTAATAAAACAGTTACAATTCACTGGAAGTGGCTATGGCAGTTATGTGGTAAAATAAATAAATATAAAAGCAAAGGAAGTGTACATTTCCGTACTAGATTACGATGGTTAGGGATATCACCAAATATATCGAGGCAATAATCTTATTAAAAATCAATGCAACACTGAAAAATAAAAACTATATTACATATCATATAACATAGAATGAGGTGAAGTAGTTGTATGAGAAAACTGATGAAGAAATGCCGCCTGAAGGAAACACGTGTCTCACTGATGAGGTCATTGCAGTATTATAATAATGGCTGAAATTCTTGATAAAGAATATTTAATTTGTATATTCCCATTCCCCGTATAGTTGATAATGTACATTTTCACACTTACAGCTATATTAAATAGATAGTGCCACTTTTCCTATCCCAACTAATGCTGCATCCGAGTATACCTGTCTGCTGGGGTGGTTAGCCAATCTCCTTATCAGACACATGTGTATTTCTTAAACGCCCAGAGAGCGCAGCTGTGGTTTATAATATAACTATGCTAAGGGGACATTCGTTAAATTTTCAGTGAGAAAGTGCATTATCTGACGTGATCAACATTCTGATCAAACAACTACGCTGAAAGCCTCAGTCACGAGGACATTCGACTTCGTGCTAGCTTAACCATCAATAGTTCCCAAATAGTTTCGTTTAACCAGTTTTAGCCAGACAATTTTGTTCAACGTGAAGTATAGTTTTCAGGCACTTTCCAAAGGCGCCGCACGCTGAGACCGCCCTCATCTACAGGTCGAAAACACCAAGGAATCACCTTACTGACAAATCAACCATGGTGAGATTCACACCCGGGTTTCATGGTCGGAAATGGAACGTTCTAGTCACTTGGGGTATACACATTAATTGATATCCCTAATAATTCAATTGAAAGTGGAGTTAATTTAACTTCAACTTTTCCTCGTTTTTTGAATTTGAATGTTATATGTCTACCACAGATCGTACTTTCACAATGTTATAAAACAACTTTAACAGTTTAGAATATTTATAGACTATTGAATTTGCGATCACTTTTTGTTCTATTTTTGTGAATTTTAGTCAGGTATTTCTACATTCCATTCATCTTTTTTGTCTCTCCGATAAATTGTTTGGTCGTAGAGTGCGGCCAGTGTTACATTTTCTACTCATGATAATCACTATACACATCTCTCGTAATCAGTTCCTACATTAGAAACCGTTCCATATTAATACTTCTAGTCCAACTGTACAAATATATCTATTCGTAATTCCTGCTTCATGTACATCCGCGAGCCCTGACAAATAGCTGCCTCTACCTTATTCAGTTTAATTCATTCATGAATTCCTTACGATACCTACAATTTAAAACTACATATATTTTAATATATCGTGCTGCGTAGTCATGTCTTAAAATTATCCCTTAATCTCCTGCCGTACCCATTACTTAATTTCCTCTCATTTATTTGTGATTTAACGCGTAAATTCTAACATTCCTATATATCTATCGCTGCAATTCTCATTCAATATCCTGCGTATTTGAGTAATTCAAATCTATTTATTGCACAAAAAGTTTTTTTTATGTACCTCAAAAGCAGCACGGTGTTTTATTCTAAAATCTGTCTATGAAAATCTTATATTTTTAAATTAATATGCCTGGTTAAATTTTCGTTCGGTAAAAACAGTACGCTTGTTGATATATTTGTAATGACGACGGTATAATCCCACTGGAAAATTAATAATGATGACAACTCTATTAAATCCTAATGGGCTCAGCTTCACGCGCTATAAAACATTGGAATGCCTGGACCTAAGTTTTAGATAATTTTACTGTAGTTTGTTCGCTGTCTATTTCTTCATCAATAAACAGTATAATTTTTTATAAGTGTAAACGTTTTTAAGCATTTCAAAACTCTATTGAAAGGCATTATATAAGTTCCCATGATTACCGTCATTTTTTTCTTTGATGTATTTTTTATCATTATGTCGCAATTCATTAGATTTAATTAATTTATATGCATTTCCCTCGTCATTTGCTGAGTTTTCATAGAAGTGCTCCTGATTATTATATAAAATTATTTTCCTTATTCACATATTTCCTAGTACAATATCTGTTGATTTTCCCTAAGGAATATTTGACATACATATTCCTAAAGGATATCACATAATTCAGGGGTTTTATTATATGTGATGGGATATCATTTGAATTATTTCTTTTCTTTTGTGCATTTTTATAGCTAATTAGATATTTGGTAAATTAATATCAGTATATGATGACGACATTAATATAAGCACGATAGTCACTTGCATAACACAGTTTCCTGTGTACTCAAGAAATATTATATCTCCAGATTTCCACATTCTTCTTATTATTATTCTTATTCTTATTCTTATTCTTATTCTTATTCTTATTCTTCTTATTCTTATTCTTCTTATTCTTATTCTTCTTATTCTTATTCTTATTCTTGTTCTTATTCTTATTCTTCTTATTCTTCTTATTCTTATTCTTCTTATTCTTCTTCTTATTATTATTATTGCATATATTGAATCACAAGAGAAATACATGTATCCATAAGATATGTAAATCCTGCAGTGAAGCTCTATCTTTACAAGTGTCAGATAAGACTAAGAATTGAGTATTGCTGCCATATTTGGGCGAGTGATGCCCGGTCCTCACTCTCACCCGCGACAGTGTTTAAATGCAATAACACGGCTTTGTTGTAGATAAATTAGTTTCCCCCAAGAAACCCTTATTTCACAGTCGAAACTTTGCTAGCCACACAAAGATCCCTATTTCGATGTCAAATATTCAGAGGAAATATATTCATTAATCCATCAAGTTCAGACCTTCACAGCTTGAACTGGCCATACCATGTTAACGGTAGCAAAACATCCCTTTTCCCTTTCCTTTTCCTTTGGTAAGGGGAAGATTCCACTCATAAGAGTTTTCCCCCAGAACTGTTACTTTGTTGAAGAGATTCCCAAGCGAATGCTCCATTGACCACTAAATATTAACATTTAGATGTCCTTGATCCAACATTATATCCTTAATATTCAGTTCTTACTTCTTTTTGGCTAGTTTAAACAATCCCAGTCATTCTAACTTGAGTTAAATTTCGACATTGCACTGAGTAAACTTTAGAAAAATAAAATAGTTTTCTGAAGGAATAATCAATATTATGGTTTAAGACGACTATTACAATAATTCAGATATAAATTAATTCCTATAAAAAGCAAAATGGACCATCAATTTTTGGTCTTTTATTAATAAAACAAACAGATATATTCGTGATGTATCTTAAAATATGATCATGTATATATATATATATATATATATATATATATATATATATATATATATATATATATATATATATATATATATATATATATATATATATATATATATATATATGAAGCACAGCATGGACTTTGTGTGAGTAAATGGGATAAATATTTAATTAAAAATGCTGATATTCGATAGAAAATTAAATCCATCGGAAACTGGGAATTGAGGTTGCTTACAACTTTAAAACCAGACTTTTTGTTCGTACTTTTTTCGAAGCCAAAAGCATTCAGTGGTAAATGAACATCTTATTAAAAGATAAGTTAAATTTCCTTCATGCAAGGAACTGTTTTCTAAATAAATTTCGGTATGATACTGGTCCTATTTTTAGTATATAATCTTCTGTATATGAGCAAATTACTCTGTAACTTGAAGATTATAATATAAAAAATATATAACGATTTGTGTGCTGATAGGTACTGTTATACAAAGAAAATGCTACATTACATTTATCATAAACAAATCCAAAGTATATATGCATACGTACATATACACATACATATATATTCATATATTCTTAGAATGTATCTGTTGAGAAAACCAAATGAAGAAAAAGAGACAAGAGGAAAAACTATTCCTAACCGACATGTTTCGTCCTTTGTGGGACTTCACCAAGGTAATATAGGAATTATTTTGACCCACGTGTTTCAATACAAAGGCGAGGATAACATTGGTTTAACAAGGATTATGATTTTGAGAACGTTCCTGAATGTTCATCAGGTGCTAGAAAGGTTAGTCAATCCATGTGGATGACACGCAGTGTCATAATTGATAGTTAAGAAAAAAGTAAAATGAGCGAGTAATATTCAAGTGTTTCCTTTTTAAATGAATATCCTTTGGATTTTGATTAGAATGTTATGGTATGAGGTGGACCTATGTACGGTACATCTTCAAAGGCATGAAGCATTGAATTTAACAGTTTTCCTTAGATTTTTCAGCACAATTATATATGTATATGTTGGATGGATTATTAATTATTTCAGGACAATTGTGATTAGTAAAAACGGTGGGGAGTATTATATTTTGATAATATTTGATTGCGCCCCTCTCGAGAATTTTTTCTGTGCAAATTCCTTTCTCTATTGACGAGTGTGGCATATGTTTTATCAAAATTGTGGTCGAATTTATTTCTCTCTATGACTAGTGCATTTGTTATTGTTTATGTATGAAGTCCCTTTTGTGTTCATAGTTATGTTTTTCTAAATTTTTGAATGTTTTCCCATTGTACTGCGAGGAACAGATTAGGCTATTTCTTTTATATATGTCTGCTTTTTAAGTGCTATTTCTATGGGTGGTTTTCATTCTGATCATATCCATAATGGTTTGGAAGTGGTTGTGACTATTTGGATAATGTTTAGATGGCATAAATGGTTCCGGATAGTGGATGTTATGAAGTTGGTAGATAGTATTGTGTATCTTTTATTCCTTGTCTCTATTATTATGGATAATATTGTTATTTTTGTTTCGGTCGTGTATTTCCTGCGTCCTTCATTTTGGATGAGGATGAAGTGATTAGTATATTGAAGGTTTTTGAATGTGTTCTGTATCTGTGTTTCTTCTTTGGGTAGGTGTTGGGTCCGCAAATTCCTAGTGCTGTTATGTAGATAGTTATAAATCATTTTATAGGATTGGTTGGTGTAGAAGTTGACCAGGTCATTTTTGTTGTAGCTTTTCTGTAAACGTTAAATTTTAGTTCACTATTCTTGTTGTTTAACAGGATAACTCGGAAGGGAATAGTGTATTTGGCTTCAGGTTCAAAGGTGAAGTATATTAGCATTTTTGTGTGTATATATGCATATGTGTATCTGTGTGTCTCTGTGTGTATGTGTGTGTGTGTGTGTGTGTGTGTGTGTCTGGGCATGCAACTAAATAACAAAGTATTCTATACAGGCCATCACTAAAGATGCACGAAAAATGGCAGGCTCCCTGTACAGCTCCAGTAAGTCCCTGACTTACGCTATCCTCTACATTTATAAGAGTCAGATCAGGCCGAGAATGGAGGGCTTTTGTGATATTTGAGATCCCCAGACCACACAATCCCCCCTCGATAGAGTTCAAAAGCGTCTCTAAATATTTGTGTGTGATAAATTATTTTCCACTTTCCAACCTCATTTTCAATATGCTTACATTGGAATTACGCTGTAAGCATTGGTTGTCGTTTGATCACCGAAGTTATGTCGTGTTGAGACTGTCCACTACTTAGATTACGTTCTGCTTGGCAATATCATATAATCTAAAATATGATTCGAATTTTAAACAATGACGAAATGTTTGATGAGTTAAAAAATGCAGGTTAATATGGGCTCAATTTTTAATTAAAACTAAATAAAGCATGATTTTTTAACATTTTACTGTTTTCTCATTATTTTAATGTTTGAACAGAGATGTTTTTTAATTTGAAGAATACCTGTAATGCTAAGTTTTATGCATTCAATTAATTTAAAATCATTAGAAGCGTGATTTCCAGAATGCATATAAACTTGATCTTTTTACGTCGAACTTATATAATACTCCGGATTTCACTTCATAATATCCTCAACTTTGAAACAATCTAGAGTATAACTGCTTAAAATACTAAACAGACACTTACACAGACATATTCTTAACATTTATGTTCGAATATTTTAATGAACTTCTCAATCACTATTCCAAACTTCTTAACTATGATTTGCATCTCTTTATATTCATCATTATCCAGTGTTAGTAAACCACATTTCACTGCCAATTTTATACATATATACTTATGTTAGAAGGTCTACGCTATAGATTTTACCTTAGCCACATTTCCTTTATGTGAAATCTAGAATGTTACATGTTTTGCTCCTGTTGAATTTGTAAACATATTTTCATTAAATCAACAAATGTCTCACATATTGTTGCGAGCATTTTTGTTATCTCTTTTCCGATGAAAATTCAGATATTTTTGTAAATTTAAATATACATATATTTATGTAAAATATGAAGTATCTTGAGTTGCATAAATCTCACGAATCCACTGGTTAATTGTATCTCATTTTAATACAACATATATAATACACTGAATATCACGTTATTTATCGTAGGAAGAAGTATATTATGAAAACTTTATAAAGAGGTGGTTATGCAGGGTCGTGATCCATTACGAAGAAGAAGAAGAAGACGAAGAAGAAGAAGAAGAAGAAGAAGAAGAAAGTAAGGTTAAGTTATTTAATTAAAATACAAGTTTCAAAATATAAAAAGAAAATATGCATTTAAATGTAATTAAACTCATTAATATTACTTATTAACTACTAGAATATAATTGTAAAATTTATTTAATCAAATAGAAGCATCCTCTTTGGATTTGTCAGTTCTCTCTTCTTCATCCCATGAACGTCTAATGCATAATAAAATGCATTAGCATTATTAGTAGCCATTGGCGTAAAACAGTTCTAATCTGCATGATATTAGCAAGAATTTCCTTCTTATTTAATACATGAGTTTATATTAAGTATTTTTACATCTAGTAAAAGCATTAAAATTCCAAAGAAAATAAATTTGTAATGTTTATTACGTTTCTGAAATAGTGTCTATTTTATATTGAAAACCTTGACTGTAATACATTATGCATTATTGCTTTTAGAATTGATGGAATTTATCCTCGCTAGTTAGCAAGATGAATATGCACTTTGATATTATTGTTTTTCATATATAATCTCATCAGTTATTTTAATATTTTATTATTTCATCTTTTATAATATTTAAGGAAAGATAGATTTTTACTATATTTATTTGTCTTACGCTACATTAAGTTATACAGGAACTCGTTTTACTACGGATAAATATATATATATGTAAATATGGTTATTAAAATGAATATTTCAATCAAACTAAAATATTAATTAATATGTATTTTCAATCACCGCTTCGTCCTACTATTTATGAATGTATTTCCTATGGTTATTGTTTCCCTGACAGAAGATTGTTATCTTCGTTTTGTTTTGAATATTTGCAGATTATTTTTAACTTTCAACGCTAATTATGATTGCATGCATCAATGATATTTTACAATATAAATTCACAAAGCCACTAATATGTACACAATTCTTTTCAAATCTCGACCATTTACTTCAAATATAACATTCAAAACCTATTTGCTATATTTTCCTATTTATATGGTATTTAAAAATAAAATAAGTGATTGCTGCTTCAGAATTTCAAACAATATATTATATTTTAAGACAAGTCTATAAGAAAAAATCGACTAAAAAAATGATTTTGCGAAAAGGAAACGATGGCTGACGTCTCACGCAATATATAACAAAGTAATTCATAAAAAAAGGACCACTTCGGTTCAAAGTAATTCTATTCAACTTAGACACAAATTGTCATATAACAGTTCTTGGTATGAATACAATTATATATATTTCACAGTCTTGAAATAATTACTTTCTTATATACATTTCACTCTAAAATACACAGTGAAAGTGAATCAAAGATGTAATGAATTAAATGCTCAAAAATCTATTTACGTTTCGGGTACAAACAAAATGTTAGCAGTTAAAGTTCAAAAGGTCACAAAAAGAGTTGCACATTTCTTGAGTAGAGCAATTATGTTTTGCTTTCTTGCAACGGCTACGTGCGGGTTAACGATAAAGCAAGCGTAACATGACAAAGGTTTTCCTTATTAAGAAGAGAATACGAATTTCTTTTCTATTGTCATGGCGAATATTTGTATTAAGATCGTGGATCTCTATTTTGCGAGACATGTATCTTCTGAAAAGGAAACAAATTGGAATCAATATTTATGAATTTCACCGTAATAATAAGTAATACTTCAATACAAATCCATTAATTTAGTAATTAATGTAGATATATAAACCGGATTACACACACGAATACACACACACACAGACGGAGACGCACGCATACATTCCAAAAAACATACACGGATTGGGAAAGGAACTGATAATTTTTTCAAAGATCACGAGTTAAATATTGCCACAACCACCAATGCTAAAGTGATCAACTTTTTCGATGCTTGGTTTGGTATAGCTTATTATATTTTACGTTATATCAACAGATCAATGTATTATTTAATGCCGACAAGATTTTTCTTGACGGTAATATTTTGTTTTCAAAAATATATTGCATGTAATTTTTTTTCAAAATTGTATTGCTGGTAATATTATTTAATAAAAAATGTATTGATGGTAATATTTTTATCCAAAAATGTATTGATGGTAATATTTTTATCCAAAAATGTATTGCTGGTAATATTTTCTTTTCAAAAATGTAATGCTGGTAATATTTCTTTTTCAAAAATGTATTGCTGGCAATATTATTTTTTCAAAAATGTATTGGTGGTAATATTATACTTTTTCTAAAATGTATTGCTGGTAATATTTTTCTTTATCGAAAAAGTACTACTGGTTAATTTCTGGTTATTTCTGTTTATTTGGTGGTTAACTATCTGAGATCCTAACAACTGCTAACACACCGGTTCAGGGTGGACATGGGCGTATGTAGTTTATCATCACACACAGGATGCCGCATTGGGGGTCTTACCCCTCCACCAATGTGCACTCTGGGTATACTGAAGCCCCATCCGACAGAGTATCTTTCTCGACGTGACCGTGGACTAGGATACTGGTTATTACAAACCGTATGCTCAGTAAGGATATGCATAACTGTAGATGCTTTAATAAATATTTCAACCAGCCTTTCAATATTTTAAAAAATTGCATAAATTAGTTCAATTTAGATTGTCTACTATCTAAACCGATAAGGAAATATTTGATAATAATAAAATTACTTTTATAGAAACATTAGAACTAAAAAACCATAAAGTACACTTAGAATATTTAGAAAAATCAAATAAGATAAAAATAAACAGAGACACTGTTATGTGAAATGGTTTAACCTATCATTTAATCTTAATATTCAAAAGAATATTGGAAGATTTTTTCTAAATTTAATGCAGAAAAACTTTAATCACTTTGCAATAATTAAGAAGATATTTCACAAAAATAATGTAAAGATCAGCTATATCTGCGTAAAAAAATTCGAAAAATCGCAATCCCAACATAACAATATAGTACTAAATAAATATATGTCCAACAATGATAGGAACATTAAAAATCAAATAAACGCAACTCTCGAAAAATTAAGATCTGTCCCTTAAACGGTGAATGTATGACTGATAATACTGTGTATCGCGTTAGCATATATTCTGATAAAGATATCAATCTTTGTTTTGATTCCAAGGAAAATTCTTGGAAATTTCGTTTCTATCATCATCCCATGAATTTAGGCAATGTAAGATATATGAACAACTCAGATCTCTCCAAAAATTTCTGAAAATGAAATAATGGTGGTAAGACACATTGTAGCAAAACGAAATCTTGCAATGCGAAAAACGATATACATAATTTATGGCTTGCAGAAACATTATTTAACTTAAAACACTTTAATAAACGTAACTTATTAAACAAGAAAATGATTTGATGGTCACATGTATGCCGAAAAATATGCGATTAAATACGTTGACCCAGATTCATTTTTCTGTATTTTATGACTATTTATGTTTTATATATTTTTAGGTTTTATGTCACTAGGTGGGTTTAATTTTACCTATTTTTTTTAAACAAACTCTTAAAAAACAAACCGTTATCCCCTTTATGCTAAATATAAAATAAAATAATAACAACTTCATATAATTTTATTTTTCCATAGTTATGGTCCATTCTACATAATATTTTATTAAATGCTATAATTTCCTGTTTATTTTAAATATAAAATAAAATATTAATATCCGTTTAAATATAGCATAAAAATCCTGTCTTTCTTAAATTTCATATATATTTTAAAAATTACAATACAGTAATCCATGTACTGAATATGGAATGCGCAGCATTTTAAATCCGATAATTTTATTAAAATTGTAATGGTCAGTATCAATTAGGACCTGAAAATTGTGCTGTGCATGAAACTATGTGTCGTACTTCGGGTGTGCGATAATATATATATATATATATATATATATATATATATATATATATATATATATATATATATATATATATATATATATATATATATATTCAGAATCTTTAATAATTTTAGCATTATTTCGTCTATTTTAGATTTTTTTAATGTCCACTCGCATAGTTACATACAATGACACAGTCATGTCTTGTGTAATGCACCATTATTCATTTTCTAAATATTAGGCTTTAATAAACAGTTGATCGAACACTCCCTTAAAGACTTTACCGATGTCCTTTGAGAACAATAGTAAATGAATATCGTTAAATAATGTTTCGGCGTTGTGCATCTTTTGACATACATATTCATCAATAAATGAAATCGTTAACGAATTTCCAACTGTTAATTATCCAAACATGTGTTATATATAGTGATGTACCATATGATGTGTTATGAGTATAATATGGTAATGATAGATGGAAGCACTGGCTTCACGGAAACTCACACAGCTCTATCTGTTGCATTGTGTCATCTGTTGAAACAGTTCTAAAATTCGTTAAGCTGTTCATATAA
Source organism: Acanthosepion esculentum (assembly GCA_964036315.1). Lineage (NCBI taxonomy): Eukaryota > Metazoa > Mollusca > Cephalopoda > Sepiida > Sepiidae > Acanthosepion > Acanthosepion esculentum. Next base: position 46,945,842 of record OZ038475.1, read on the forward strand.
GAGTTGGGGGATTATGTCAGTTGGTATCAGAAGAAAAATCATTTCATTTCTGAATATTTAGTGGTATTTGACACAAATCGAATTAGGGGTCACGTAGGCCCTGGGGATATTTGAGGCAAAGCACACTGCCCTTCATGGACAACGTAAGGTCCGACCTCGGATTCTTAATTATCGTATCCAAAGATGTTTGTCTATTTAAAATGGGAGGATTGTAAGGTATATCGTAGTCTGATTGATCACAGTGTCATTTGTTTCGGGTTGATAATATCAGCTATAGATCACCGTTTTCCAAATGGCCCAGTGAATGCTAGTGGTATTTCAGGCGATTGACAGATGTGTCATTAACTGGGTTCACTTGTCCTCATGAACATGTCTTAGACAGATGACAAATATATTGAACTAATTCATGATAATTTCTAAAGCTTCATTGACGACATATACAGCAACAATCTTGGAATGTTCTTCCAGAATACGGCGCAATTCTGACCTGTGTTGGTTTCAAGATTTTTCTGAGGAATTGAAATGCCTTATGGGGCTAGAATATTCACTTGACAGGATACAAATTTTACATTTATCTTATGTGACGGAGATTTATATGTGAACGTAGTATGCAGGTTGTTCATATATAGGGTGACCCAAAAAAGCGGGAATTTTTTAAGTGCGTATTGCAAGACATGAGCAAGTGGCAACACTGTGAGACAGTGACCTTGAGCAAGTAGATATTTCGCCATTTTAGCAGCGAGAATGAAATTCGCAGTATCCCAGCTGAGATGTTGCAGCAGTCAATGAAAAATCTCAACAGCAGATTCCAAGAATGCATTCGTACAGGAGGGCGCCATCTACAGGACGTAATTTTAAAAAAATGAAAATTCCATCATTGTTTCTTAAATGGCATGTTTTAAGGTTTCAATTACTATGAATGAAATATTTTTCTTCCATCACTCTTGGTTTTATTGGATTGTTAAAATGTTCTCGTTTTTTTGGGTCACCCTATATAAGGGAGTTGCAATATACTGTAAAATAACATACAACCATCTCACAACATCTGCCATCCTGTATAATTACTTAGACCGAATACTTTTGATTGTCACTATCAAATCTTAAGAAATTATAGATCTTCATCCCAGATCATTTCAAAAAGTCATTATCCGAGTTGTGTGATACTTGAGTAAGGTAATTTAGATTGCTTTCATGTAACATGTTCATGTGATGTAATTGTAAAAAAGTTTGTCATTAATGGGTTTTCCCTTATTAAGAAGGGAATATATGTTCCTTTAATACCGGGAGATAGAATATAACTTCCATGGAAAGTGTTCAAACAAACTGCATTCCTTAGTTGAAAATGTTATGGCCTTCGCAGCTAGGAACCAGCAAACCACAATCATTCCGTGGGTATTGTCGGGGTGAAAAGTAAATTTAGCCCGAGCAGATTCTTTTCGCGAGATACTAATATGTGTAACCGACTCCCAAAAAGACGTTTTCCCGATCACTAATAACATAACCCGTTCAAGTCTAGAGTTAAACGTTTTCTCCACATTTATCAGCAATCTGTGACACTCACGCTGTAACTCTCTAACGTGATTGGCTCTCGTGTCCTGTACAGAGTGAAGGTCACTGGAAAAAATGATTGCTGATTGATTTATGCGCTCATAAATCTATCTATCTATCTATCTAACTATCTATCTATCTATCTATCTATCTCTCTATATCTCTATCTCTCTATATCTCTATCTATCTATCTATCTATCTATCTATCTATCTATCTATCTATCTCTCTCTCTATCTATCTATCTATGGACATACTAATTTAAAAAAATAAATGAAAATGACTAAAATAGAATAAAGGAAAAGAATTTGTATTTTGTTAAATCAAAATCTCTCATTGTGCATTTAAGTAAAATGCAAGAATCCGTCAGATTAATGTTTTTGACTCCATAATTTACGTTTTGTTCTTTCCCCCTCAAAAAAAAATCATCTCAAAGAGAAAGTTTCCCAACTGTGTTTTATATTTAGAAATCCGTTGGATTTGCATCCATCTTTCTTGTAATTATATGATTGGGAGTATTGGAAATATTTCACATCATATATATTTGTACATATATTTTTCTTTCAATTACTATTTTAAGAATTCTTGAAAACTGAAAATATACTTTTGTTTCCTTATGTTTAAATCGCATTGTAGTGATGATGTTAAAATGTTGATGATTATAATGAATGATGATGATTACGAATCATATTGATGATTACGGAAATGTTCTGCCTAAATCTGAATTGGTTCAGTCATCAATATCCTCCTACTACGAATCGTATTAATTTTTTTAAAGAGAATATATGTAAAGGTAAATGCTGGGAAATTAATCCGATGTGGAATCAGCGATATTTTATAATTTACTAAAAATGGTCACATTTTCTGAGGAATCCACATAAAATACCCATTAAAATACGTATTTTTTTGTTATTTTGTTTCCCTTGCTTGCCTAGTGCAATAAATAGCTGTATTGCTGGACAGGTAATTGTAAGAGTAATGAAATGACTAAGCTTAGTTGTTTAATATGTTCTGTTTAGAATATGCTTCATAATATTTTTTTCAAAAAAACATCTTCTTATCGTTCGTTACTGAAGAGCAAAATATTCGATGTCATACGTTTTATGTTTGCATAGTGTTTTATATTAATTTGAATTGAAAATAAAATATTTTTAAATCTTAGAATTTAAAACTTTCATCTTTAAATGTTATGAAAATTCAGTTAAATATCGATTTTCTATTATTATTGACTCATCGCAGAATATGTTTTTAAAAGAAATATCTGAACGAAATAAACTATAGTGGCCGCTTTACAATGTTCTCAGACAAATGATTCTTCATGCTAATATCGACACATAATAATATGTACGTTTAAATTATTTTAAAAAAATCAATGTAAGTTAATAACTCCAGTGATGAAAATCTATTTCATAATATGTTATTTATTAGAAAACTCTGCATCCATTTTCCGTGATATATTGGAAGCTAAAAGGTAGAATTGAGAGAATCGATTGGAAAATTCAGGCCATGTTGCAACGATTGGCCAGCCAGTCCGTACATCAAATTAATTAACCGTTGTGCAGAACGTTTTCGCCATTTACTGCAAGTAACTGCTTATAATTGATAATGCAGCCATCTTTTAAATTCAAACGACTTTGTATTATTTTGTATGTTTTTCGGATTTCATATTTCATTCATTTTTCTTGAATTGATTTCGAATAATATAACTAATTCGTTTCTCTTCTTTCTCTAATCCTTTCCATTTATTACTGCGTTTAGTTATTAATTTATTTATCAGTTATTTTAACAATCCATAAGTTCTCGTATTTTTGATTGATCTTTTAAACATTATAAAGCACTACAAACAATATAATTTTTTTTTTTAAATGACTAAAATGATAGAAACTTTATCAATAGCAAAATTACAGACGAATGAAAAACGAAGTTTTATTAAATGAAGATACATGTTCTTGTTATATTTATGTTTGCTAAAAGACAGTGAAATAGGTTTCAAAAGCTGGTTCAACATTGAGAGCTGGCATAAATATATAACGCAAAATGTTGCAAATAATTTTGAAGCAACATATTCATCTTTCTATACATATTATTAAGTCGAGTATAGAAGAAAGCAGAAAGCACAGGGCGGCCGTTTCGTCCTATATTAGGGACTCATCAGCAGTGCGCATCCATACCCCGAATTGAAACACGGACAGTTAAGTTATCAGGTAAACTTCATACCAGCTGTTCCAACGGGCCTTAGTGACGAAGCGGTAGCGAATCAGACTCGATATAGCACCGCTCGATCACATATTCCGTGGTGGAACTCATCCGAGTTTCTCTTTTAACCATAGGACTGTGCCCCCACGAGCCTCGACGACTATCACCATGCCGCTCCATCCAGTGCTTTCTGCATTCTGTTGAGGTTTCTTCTAGACTCGATTAATGACTTAATTATAATTATATCAAATCATCCTAATAATATCTATCACTTGTATATCCTTGCTTGAACCAGCTTCTAATGGTTTGTTTGCCATTGTGGGTCTTTGCTTGCATAAACACGATTCATTGATATTTTAAAGCAACAGTAAAAAAAAATATTATATAAATGACAGAAGCGTCTAGAATAGTACTTATATAGGCACTGTCCTTTTTTTCATTTTAGATATGGAAAATTTTAATTTGGAATTTTGGGAAGTATACATGCGCACATACACTTGTAAGCAACATGAAATATCAAACCCAAATATTTGCAGATATTCCCATATATACATGCATATCTATCTATCTATCTATCTATCTATCTATCTATCTATCTATCTATCTCTCTCTTTATATATATATATATATATATATATATATATATATATATATATATATATATATATATATATATATATATATATATATATATATATATAAAATCAGGAATTTATGGTAATTAATATTCTATTATTATTTGCTTATAAAGAAAAATTATATTATTATGCCGACTATACATTTCATGCTCTAGTATTAAATATATTTCTTCCGAATGTAATAATGAGTATAATAATTTATAGGGAAATAATGGCCAACAATATTATTGCGCATGCGGTGTTCAATTCCGCAGATAATTCTTACGTGCATTCTTCAGATAACAACTTTATTCTGATTCCTTAGTTTGCGCATTTTTAGGCCAACCTTATTGATTCCTGAATGGATTTTAAAGAATATGATTTCCTTTTTAAAAACAGATGTTCCTGATTGTTATTTAGTGAGTTGCTATAAGCTCGTCTTAGCAGTTTGGAGTCTGAACCCATCACAAACATTCTAGTTAAGAAAAACGATTGTTCATACTAATTAGAAAAGGAAGTAAGATCTGCACTCATATTTGTACAGGATAAAATACACCCCGTGTTATCATACTCATAGGGTTATAAAGAAGCAAGCTAACGTATACCCGCATAACGTATATTCTTAGGAGAGTTTAATGTTTACTTCTACATATTTTCAACTTAGTAATTGGCACGCACATTCTTTCAGTTTAAAGGATGCCTTATAGAATGTCACAAATATTATCTCTTCATGTTTTAAATGAATCACATACAAAATGTTTTTTAGTCAATAAAATAAATGCGTGGACCCATGTAAAATCTCAAGCAAAGTTTGATACATACTCGCCCTGAATACAACAAGCGTACAATACATAATATTCCATCAAATTCCGTTTGGTATTAACTTACGAGATTGTGACTGTTAACGAATGAATTGTTGCAACGTTATATCAATGCGGGGTTAACTATTACTGAAAAGTCATGTTAGATCAATAATTTACCAACATATATCATATACACAGATTGTAATTATCATTAATACTAAAACAAATTGGCAAATGTTTCATACTTAAATGACTGATCTCAGTTTTTTCTGAATCAAATTTGTTACTTTTGAACTACAAATAAAAACTGAAATTACAGTTAATGTACAGTTAATATATTAAAATGAGAGTAAGAATTTGATATGTAAATAATCAGTAAAACTTAAGTGAAAAAATACTGTTCCCTTAATTTTACCTTATATACACTATTTATTTCAGAGAATAGAACAACTGATTATCACGAAAAAGAAGATAAATGCTGAGTATTTGATGCAGGCGCATATACAAAAAGTAATAATATAATGATTTTAAATTTCCTATTTCCATTTAAGTATATAAATCCTAAAGGAGTTTCAGTGGATGTAACACGTACAAGATAAGGGAGACCAAGGAGAAGAGCAAATAACCTACCTAACGCGCAGGTGTAAATGTTTAGCTGAAGAGAGATTAGCAGAAAGAAAAGATACACATCTTCGTAAAATGGGAGTATGCTCAGGAGAGTCATGATCGCGTACAAAGTATCAGAAGCTGTGCAGAGTCATTTTCGGTTATAAATGGGATTAAGTTTTGGATAATAATTATCGCAGATGTTCTGAAGTGACACTGAACATAAAAGAATTAGAACAGTATAAAAATTCACAGGAATTGCCAATATTATACCTCGGCAAACAATGTACTCGCTTCAAGGCTGGTTCAATGTCAGTTAAATTTAATTATTCTTAAAGGATAATAATCACAACGAAAATCTCCAAAATGTTATTAATTCATTCCCCAGTGATGGGATGTTAGTAACTTATATATAGTGTTATGTTCATGCATATTAAGAGTTGAATGGTCGGTGGATTGTGAATATTTTTTTCAGAATGCGTACTAGAAATACTATGAATCTACTGAACCTTCAAATCTTATCATAATTGGAGATAATTACATCTGCAAATTACTAACCTTCCACAGCATGAGAATGAAAAATAATAACAATATATTTCCAGAAGGTATATACTAAGCTGCTTGAGGAATTGTTACTTTAAATTTACTGAAATTTTAAAGATGAATACACACCTCACCCTTGTGTCCCAGGTTTTGATTTCATTCCACTTACGATAACTTAGTTTCATTCACTTAGTCGCCTTGATTACTAATGACTTTACTATTGTAAAAATATATCTGATTTATATTTTTATGCTTGTGTTCATTTTTTAAGCAAAACTTGAAAAAGACATGCATACAATCAAAACATTGTTAATCATTTTTATTTTTATTTTTTTTTATTCTTGCTTTTCTGAAATTCTATAGAAACTTTGACAGAGTTATCTCAATCGTTATTATTATTATTATTATTATTATTATTATTATTATTATTATTATTGTTTTTTGGTACATACTCACTTCTTTCTGGGTCTTAACCAGATATCTACATTCAGAAAGTGCATCATGATAATTTTCAATGATCGTTAAAAAAAATAATTAAAAAACATAAGATCACAGATATTTTACTTAGATAAAACATTTTATGTGGTCTGAGCTGTAAGGTTGAACGCATTTTTTGTATTCCTTTAAGGATTGGACTACTAGGAATACCGTCAGTGCGTCTATCGGAAACCTTTCCAATTAAACCGAGGGCTCCAACTACAAAAGTGATTGTTGATGTGCTCACGTGCCACATTTTTGAGATTTGTATTCCAAGTTCCCTGTTTTTTTATAGATTATGAAGATACATTAGAATCTTCAGGGACTGCCATCGCAATAAATGAAAAACATTGTTTATTTATTGTCTTTTATCACGATGTCTGGGCGATTATCTTTGATACAAACGCCACTGTGCATTGCATTGTTTCTAGATTTTTATCACTGAAATTGTATGTTTGCTTGATAATGTCTAGTTAGGAAGCATTATTTCTGTTCAGGAAGAATAATAGCTTCGATTTCAGCTTTAACCTTCACTACGTAACTACTGATGGGTACGGAGATTGACTACATCAGCTTATTTGGCAAGGGCAGACAAATGACCTTGAAGTGGCTTATATTGCTATCTTTTCTGCATCTGGGAGTTTACATTTACTGTGTTTTTAGGTTATTTGCCGCATATTAGGTGTATTATGGTTTACTTGCACTTATTCATCCACTTGAAATTCTCTCTTGAATATGTTGGCTTCCTTTATTACTGAATAATATTTTTCTATGTATTTTATATTCTTTAACACAGATCATCGTTCAGTTTCTTGAAGTTTCCAGGTATTTTGCAGACCGATTCTAAGTCACTTCTAGTTGAACTAATCCTCTGCCTAGTTAGGATCTGGGCACTTGAAAACGATCAACATCACCCTTAATATGGTTCATGTTTTGGCAAGTGAAAAGCTTTCTCGTTTTAAAATGCATTCGCATAATATCAGTTATGTCCCAATAAAAATGTTGAAACTGCATTGCACCACAGGGATTACTATTTTTCTAAATTTTATTTCCTTTAATTTCTGTTGTACACTCATTTATTCCCGTGTCCCAAGCAGTGATAAATAATTAGAAATGGCATCGCAACATTTTCCACGGAACATTTTTGTACCCCCACCAAAATAGTGTATTATTATAATAATAATAATAATAATAATAATAATAATAATAATAATAATAATAATAATAATAATAATGATAATCAGTGGCTACGTAGTGCAGGGTTGAAAGGTGAAACTGAGGGTTTTATCATTGCTGCACAAGACCAATGCTTGTTAACTAGGAATTATCAAGCACATATACTAAAATTAGCCCAAGATGCAGATTATGTGACAAATATCCAGAAACCATTGATCATCTTATATCAGGTTGCACGATATTGGCACCCACTGAATGTAAAACCCGGCATGACAGAGTGGGCCAATATCTGCACTGGAACATTTGCAACTCCTATGGGAAGGAAACTGGAAGAAATTGGTACGAACACCACCCTGACCCGGTTAGGAGATAGGACCTGTTACAATTCTATGGGCTACAAAATACACACTGACAGAACAATCAAAGCCAACCGACCAGACTTTGTTATTAAAGACCACAAACAAAATAAGTGCCTCCTTATTCATATGGCAGTCCCTGCAGACTGCAATGTGTCTGTGAAGACATTCGAAAAACTGTCAAA
>OZ038475.1:46959346-47019346 GCA_964036315.1 Acanthosepion esculentum
TTCAAACAGGATTTAGTAAACTTTGATGCATGACTTGGTGCGTTGTCTTGCATAAAGATCATAGATCTACGCTTGGCTAAACACTGGTTATCAAGCCATTCAAAGAAATATTGCTCTAGAAATTCACAGTAACTTTTGGAATACATTTTAACCCCGTCTGAAGTTTAAATGGACCCACGAGATCATTACCAATAATCTCAGCCCATATCATGATCCCACCGCCGCCTTGTTGGCGTTTAAAAAATTTTCTTGAGTCATGTTGCTTGCAGACCCATCCTCGAGCCCATCGAGGGAGATCCTTGATTCGTCTGTAAAAAGCACTTTACTGAAATTAGTTTTCATGTAATATTTTCCCACTGCAATCTTCTTTCCTTATGTTTTTTTTTGTTAAAATGGGTTTCATTATTTGATTTTTACATCAGCAAACTTCCTTAATGCTTTACGCCTTGTTTCCCTTGACACAAGAGGAGCTCCAGCGGCCTAAAAAACAACGCACTTGACGCATTGGGCTTTCTTATTAATTCTCTTCGGATTTGTGATAGGTCTCACTTTGTTAAATTCCTGAATTCAGTCTGAGACTTTTTCCCTTGGTTGAATTCCCATTTGACATATTTTCGTGATTGTTCGATGATCCCTTTTCAAATCCTTAGGAATTTGAAGAGAAAACTTTCCTTTGCTAATTTCTATATAGTTCTTTTCATTCATTGTTAGTTCTTTTTTACGAGTCATAATACTAAATTATAGTTGTTGCAAATAACCTCTTGACACTGCAAATTGCTATAATTACTGAAAAAAAAATACTAAATATCAATCTGAAATTGAGAATTGGGACTTAATTGCTTTATGCTTACTCGATATACATAATAGTACAAATTATTTCATTGGATAACACATATCTATGAATTTACATAAAATATTTGAAAATCCGGCTTTTGCATATAATCTCTAGACGCAGTTTATAATCTAGAAATGAGCAATTTTAATAATACAGTAAAATGAAATAATGTGATGAATATACATTTTCTTTTTTTGTGAGAAAAACAATGTTCTTTATTAAGACTATTTGAAATTACTTGTGTATTGAATATTTATATGACCGAAATTTTACAGGCATTTTCATATTTGATTATTTTCATTAGGTTGTATAAGAAAACTCTGCCTTTTACCTTGGATCAAGTATAATACCGAAAAGGAATTAAATGCCTCCGTTTGTAATGAAAATCAGTATTTTAAAAATTGTATTCAATGGACTAGACACTGTTAACGGCATAATAAATGCATATGTCTGTCAAAAATCATTGCTCTATGCTGATAAAATAATTATCTATTTTACATGGTACGATAGTTTTTGTCTTCACTGAAAATTCGAATTATCATGAAAAAGTCAATTGTGAAAGATATTATAATTAAGTGGATGCAGTACTGCTGTTTTTAGACTTTATCTGAAACACTTGACTCCCGGATCAGTTTTAGGAACTCATTCTCCCAATAAATGCACATGTGAAAATGATTTGCCTTTGAAAGTGTATGTCTGACATTCACCACCATAGGCTCCCCCCCTATAGCTTTGTAGCATTATCACGATTGATGATCTTTGCAAAATTTTCATGGCGGGAACTCACATCCAATTATGCAAAGGTTTTTAAAAGTACACGGTTTTGGTTGGAAACCCAAATAAACTGTCCGGAGGCTTTCCATTGCTTGATGAAATTGTATCTACGCATAAATAAGAAAAAAAAATAGATTGTTCCGATTAACCGAAACTATAATGGTATATTAATTATATCTTTCCCCAGCGTAAACATACATACATACATACACACACACACACACACACACACACACACACACACACATATTTATATATATATATATATATATATATATATATATATATATATATATATATATATATATATACACAAGTCAAATTGTCAACTCATACGACTGGTAGATTTGTTAGCCACCGCTCGTGTACTTTAAGGTGCCTCAGTTTGTTTGTTACTATATTAAAGACAAATAAAAATCTTCGTCAGAAAATTAAACAATTTTCCCATTGAAATTGGCGGAGAAGGGGTTAAACCTATTTGGAGTTTTTTGCAATTGAATACATTTCACAAAACAGAAATCAAGACTATTTATCATAAAAAAAATGAATGAAGTTTTATCTTGGAAGAAAAAAAATGTGTGAAAATTCTCAAAGTGTAACACTGCTATCTGAAGAAGACAATGTAATTGGTAGAAACAGTGTCAGGCTTGATGTAAGTAAAATAAATGAGAAAAAAAGAAATATTATCCTGAGTGCGAACCTTTCATTGAATATATACATACACACGAGAGATATATCACATTGAGTGCAGGTGTTAATAACATAGTGTTCGATAATATATGACTTCGCTATTAAGTACATATTAATACATATACATTTTTCCTCACCGGTAGCATTACTTGGAGTTTCCTGCATTTTTTTTTGTGTGTATATATATATATATATATATATATATATATATATATATATATATATATGTGTGTGTGTGTGTGTGTGTGTGTCTGTGTGTGTGTGTTTATATAGCGAGGGATAGATAGAGAAAATTCGAGAGTCACAGAAAAGACAAATTTAGATAATGAAATGAAGATTGATTTGCTTTATCCAACAATCTTTGTAGCAATTCACATCAGATGTCAATCTGTCTAGTTACCGTCAAATAATATCTATAAAAATATATAACGGGTTTGAAATAGATAAAAATGCATTACTATGATATATACATATTAATTAAGTAATACAACGAGTTTTTTAGAAGAAATCTTAACAGAATGCAGAAAACACTGGAGGGCCGTTTCGTCCTATATTTGGGACTCATCAGCAGTGCGCATCCACTACTAGGAATTGAAACCCGGACAGTTACATTATTATGCAAACGTCATAGCAACTTTGCCACGGGACCAGGTAAGAAGAGATGACGAATTGCCCTCGACATAACGCCGCCAATTCACATATTCCGTGGTGGAACTCATCCTCGTACCTTAAACCAAGGATTGTGCCCTCGAGAGCCATGACTACTATCACCAAGCCGTGATACTTAATTATGATTATCTCAAATCCTCCTATCAATTTCTTATATATATATATATATAATGAAATCGATGAAATGTGTAAGGAGAACTTATAAAACCAAAAATATAAGGAGAAAATAAGATTTTTTTTTATTTTTCCCCGATTTATATGTTGTCTAAAATCTCTTTATATATTTGTTATTTTATACGTTCTCTAGCAGCGCTTTTTTCCTGAGGTGAGGTAAAATAATCATTGATGGAAAGAACATATTATTTTCAACAAAATATATTTCTACAAAACTTAATAAATAGAAATATGAAAAAAAATGAGAGTATTTTCGAAGGAAAGAAGAAGTCTAATAAAACCAATTGTGAAAAGATGTAGAATGTTGTGCAAATGAAAGCCGAGGCAAAATAAATCGTAAGGAAGATATATCTCGCCACGAAATCCACGAAGAGCGAATGATTAATGATGTTGTAAAATAGGCAAGGCAATCCCGTTTAAGACAGGACTCTCATAAACAGGTATATTCTGATAATAAGGCCGCCCAACCAGCGCTAACTTTATGATATGAAGTTCATAGAAAGAAGTAAAAGCATCCGATATAATACTAGGCTTTTTGGCGCAACAAACTTGTAGATACAGCAAGCACATCAATTTATCTACTGTGCAAAGACTTCTTCATTACTGGTTAATATTGTCAAATTCCAAACTGTCAGTACTAGAATATTCAAAAGATAAGCGTATCTTTATTTTGGGATTCAATAGATTCTCTTAGCATTGTCGTATAAATTATACAAATCTCGCGTAAATCAAGCATTTCCCCATTAAATCTTGATGGAGGGTGGGCTGAACCAAATGTTAAATATGGGTGGAATAAGTCGATTTTAAGTTTGAAATTATCCTGAGTCTATATTTTTATCTGTGCCTCTTATGTATTAAATATTTATTAAATCTGTAATCCTAACTTTTGATTGTAGATTAATCAGTATGTTCTTTGATTCTTTTTTTTTTTTTTGTTGTTGTTTTTTTACTGAAAATATAGACATTTTCAGCATATACAACTTATAGACATTTTGGAATGTAATGATTCGAAAAAAGTAAAATGAATATTTATTTCATTTTAAAATTAATGACATTAATCATTATTGATAAAATCATACTGCTCAACTGGGAAGCATTGTCACAGATTAAGGCCAAGTAAACAAGTTTACATTTCTGTTAAGTTTTCAGTTACTGTAAAATTTAAAGAAATAAACGCTCCCGATTTCTGCTGCTATATAATGTATATATAAATATAGCGTAGGTGATGCAAAGTGGACTAGGATATTGAATGCGCTTTGAATACCTTTGCGGGAATCTTTCATCCGGAATTATTCTAAAATGTGTGTATTAATTCAAATTTAAATATGAGGATTCTTATAATGCTTTTTCTTGATTTTAAGGGGAAGTTTTCCTCTGCAGCTAGTTTGAACGTTCTTTTCTTACTTCAGAATCTTAGACATTATGTTGTTAATTTTTCCACTAGCTGATATCTATTATTTTATTTGTATTTTATTGTATAAATATTTCGAAAATTTCAATGTCATATATTGTTTCGTTCTCTATCGTTTTGGAGAATAATTATTATTCTACAATAACCTCATCAATAGTTAGACATAGGCTTTCGTGTGTTTGGTTTATTTAAACAATTCTAGTTATTAATTTATGGATTCCTAAATTAATGTATATTTAAAATTTAAGTATATTTTTCCTTATCTTCATTGTTTTATCAAATATATTTGCGCAAAAGAATGCTTGTGAATCAAACCATTCAATAAAAATGGTAAATGTATACAATAGTTAATTGTTTATGCTTTAAGGTAGAAAATATTGTATAATTATACAGCTTGTATTTATTTATGATATAATAACTGTTAATAAATAAATTACAGCAATATCTTATATCTGAATATATGACATGCTGTATAAATATAACATATTCTATCTTCAAGCGAGATACGGTGGAATAGTGGATAGCTGCCAGGATTGAGGAATCGGAGAGCCTCTTCGCATTCCAGTCGAATCCATTACATTCACTTACGTGATAATACTCTTGGGGAAAGTATTAATCCTCTTCTCCCTCCAGCTCTCGGTAAATAGCAGGACAGACTGGGTTCGAAAACGTTGGCCGGAAACTGATCTAGGAGAAGGACAACTTTGAAATCAAAACCTGCGTAGGGTCGTTTGGGGAAATTGTGGCACTTAGTGTACCAGGTCTCTGTATTTGGCCCTTCAAAAATGTGGTTGGTTCTGCAAAAGTCCTTCACCATAATAATCAAATTATATGTGCTGGTGTCTGGGCTGTCGGTTCCTAGAAACTGATCTGTTTGACAATCCTACGGCGAATACGATGGGAGAATCCAACATCTCCAAGCATAAACAATCCACATTATTAGGACATAGAACTGATACATTTTTGTCTAAGAAACAACTTCCCTGCCTTTTATTGTGCATTGTGTAAAGATGTGTTTATTTTATGTGCAATTTTATGGAAAAATACACATTATTTATATAATTCTTTATTTGTACCAAAATAACACAACTTATATTAAAATATCTATGTTTTCATTGTTTATTTATAAATCTATTTTATTGTTTTATATTCATTTTATCATTCATATATTCATGAACAGCATGCCTGTGTATTTTACAGTTGTCTCTACTCTATATTAACCCTAAAGGTTTTCGGAATATTATGTTTATTTAGATTAAATTAAACCAAGTAATTAACGCATTGACTTAATTTTACGTGGAAATGGTATTAGCCTAATATAAACACCAGCAAAAATATACTTTCGTGAACCGTGTTTAAATTTCAGTGTTTTTGGATTGATAATCCGATTACATTCGATCCCACGGGAATGGCATGAAATGTTCTTGTGTAAAACACCAGCTATGCTTAATATAGTAACAAACTTGGCTATCCGTCGAAAAAAGGACCACGCTTAAATGAAAATCTCCTTTAGTTTTCACCTATAAACACTCATTAAATATATTGTGGGTGGAAAACCTGAGAAATCGTGTGATGAAACTCTACAACAAGGCCACACCGAGTTGCATCTACTTGTGAAAACTCCTGTAAGCACACACGAACTAAGCTTTATAGTCTTTCGATCTTGTACTGGATTTCAAACTGCCCACGATAGGACACGAAATTACCTAAATAAAAAAGTAATATAATTTAAATATCTGAGAAGTGTTTTAACTAAGGACAGATAACTTGATACCGAAATCAGAAGGCACAATGAAATTGGGAATGATGAAATCCAAAACTTAATGAATATATGAAGAAATATTCATTTCCTAGGAAACAATGAAAAGTGTTCTGAAATGTTATGCTATATCTGTCTTCCTACATGGAAGTGAATGCAGGACAATATATTTATAAAGAAGATGCATTAGGAAATAGGAAAATGGTTATACAGAAGGATAGTTTGCATATCATCGACTGAACAAGTGTGCAAAGACGGAGTGGAGACAAAACTAATCCTATACTTACAACAGAACGAGATGATAGAAAGACGAACGTTAGGATAGGGGAAAATATCAAACGTTCATAAAAGCTACAAAGGGTATGACGTTGTGGAATGCCATGACCGCTCACAATCTCAAGAGATATGCGGCAAAGAAGAAGAAGAAGAAGAAGAAGAAGAAGAAGAAGAAGAAGAAGAAGAAGAAGAAGAAGAATGTAAGCGTCGTAAATTTTGAGAGAATTTTGTTTCAATACATCTCATAACAGTATTGATCTTATGAGAGATTTTATTCTTAGAACAATATATGAATGTTGCCATCTTATAACAGAAACTATTATCATAGGAATCCTGCAGTGTGCCTAGGGCATCATCGTGAAAAATTACCCACTGACATAGTCGGATGCTATTGAAAGGAACATGTGTACCTTCGTTTTAGTGATGTTAAGATAGGGACTGCAAAAGCAGGAATGATGTCACCCGGTGATTCCCAGCATAATATTTTTCAAGCTATAACACTGCTTCTAACATTGCTTGCACATAATGAATCCTGGCAACATTTCATCTGAAAGATGAGTATGTAAACAAAAGTTGTTACCAGTCTTATTCAAATGAAAACGAGAATCATAGAACCAGACAACTTAATTCCAAAATGTCTAAATTGTCTTTATTTTACTCATTAGACTCTTGTCAACAACAGGCTTTGTTCAACATGGATGTTCAATATGGTTTACGGTTACTTTGTAAACGACTCAACAAGTATCAATATCCTGTATAATTTAATGAATCTATTTTCACCATCATTAACCCTAACTGGAATTTGTGAAACAATGTTCTTTTTTTTTCTTTTGCTGCTTCGTACTTTGCAGGAAATCATTCGATACCTAATAATATCGATGGGGCTTCTCTTGCGATTCACTGTTGGCATGTGATCTCTTTCATCTCATGCCATTCATTATTGATATTCATTCACAAAAGAAATTGAGCCGTGCTGAATACATACCGTTACGGAAATTCTCTGATCTGTGTTAAGATACATCATAAAGCACATGTAGCATCTGACGTCCTTCACGCTCTTGTCATGTTATATTCTAAACCTAAACCCGCAACCAAGTCACTTAAGGCGTTTGCCAATCGAGACCGCTTGTTTATGTCCCTGGATCATCAGAAACCGAAAAAATCATTTCTGGGAGTCGACTAACACTCTGGATTCTTGATATAAATATATTGTCTTTATGAAGGAATACATAATTTATTTCTATAAATGTGCTAATCAGTACATCAAAATGAACAACGTTGCATTATATCTTCATGTGATTCTAACAGTGATATACGAAATAGTTTCGATACATGAACTGACATTTTCGCGACATGTCACTTGTAAAAATAAATTGGCAATTTCGTTTTTGTCTACTTATTTTCCCTTTATCATGCGGTCTTAAGTGATCTTCATTAAAATATGAAAAATCCGTAGATATTAGATTGTCCGCCTTTACATTTTATTAAAATAATTTAAAATGAATTTCAGCCGACACACCCAGGAAGACTGTTTCATATTTTTAGATGTTTAAAGACCTAAGCAGTTTTCTCCCATGAAATTCTCTTAATTCATACAGATACTATCTAATTAATAATGTAGTTTCATTTCCGCAACACTATCTACACATATCCTACGGTTTCCTGGAGAAGACGGAATCAAAATGCAACACATATTCCGATTTTTGTCTGTCTCTTGTAACTTAATTGACGTATTTTAATCTACCGAAGAAAGAGAAGAACGATTTCTTCAGCAATTCCCTCCCCTCTCCATTCTGAACTCACCAGAATTATGTTTGATTATTTCCACCCTATAACGGAATCGCAACATTTTGATAAACACATAACTCCGTCAATTTTTTTGCCTCCCCTATTAAAACTAGTTCACACACAGTTTGTTGATTTAAAAGTATCACTACAATTGTCCTAAAGAAATGTTCTCCTCAAATGACTTTTGTTCTGTAAAAATATGAATGTATATCGAGCTTCTTCTTGCCTTCCATTTTGTTGAAAATCTTTCTATATAATTACTGTTGTTGTTCTCTATCAGAATTTATCAGACTTTTTCCTCTATCAGAATTTATCAGACTTTTTCCTCTATCAGGCGATGAGAACGGCGAAGATCGGGCTACGGTTTTAAATAACTCGACGGCGTTAGACACTCATTTACATGCTGCCCTTCTTCACAAGCCCAAGTGTTATGATGTCTCTAAACGAATATTTGGCTTTGTCCAATCGTGCTTAATTTCCTATTATGGCTAGGATAGCACAGGTCCTAATCCTTGGACCAGCGTTGTTACTTATCTTCATCAACGACGATCGTCATCAGTTCCCAACTAGTTGTTTATGCTAATGATAATTTATTTATCCTTAGTAGCAAGTCCAGAAGTTTCGAGCAATTAAACCTGGTAGCTTCTCTTGAAAATAACCTGGTTAAATGGGGCAATGAATAGATGTAAACACATGTAAAACAAAACAAAAATGATGACATTTAATCTTCATACAAACCCATTTCTGCATTTCGTCAGCATGGCTAATACTAACCTCCAGGAGAAAAATTCATTGCTACTTCTTTGGATCTCATTTTCCGCTGACATGAAAGTGAATGATTATATCGAAACTTTTCTTAGATCTTCTGGAAAATTTGTGTCACTGTTTCGTGTAATTTAAGCTTAATCATCACAAAAAATGTCGCACATTTATAAATCTACCATACTTCCGTGTATTGAATATTGGTGTCGTATCTGATCTGTTGCTCCTACTATATATGTGGAGATTCTAGACAAAATCACAAATAATAACTGTAATGTAATATATCCTAACCTGGCATCTCGATCTCATTCATTTTCTCACTGCCGTAACGTGGCTTCTCACTGTCTTATCTATAAATATTTTCATGGCAATATGAGATTGGTCCTTGATAAAATCAGTGCTTTGGCTGCATGAATTTAAGTGTACTACAAGATTTTTCAACTAGGTCTCATATATTTATGTTGATATAACCGTATGTTCAATTCAAATATTTTCTTTTTTCGCACTTCTAAACAGTAATATCTTTTCCAGTTTCTCACCACCTTGCCATCTGCCAAACATTTAAATACTGCGTCAAACACTGTCTTTATTCTTCTTGAAACCTCTTGTATTATTGGTTGTTCTATCTAAAGTCTTCTCATTCCCTTTCACTTCTAGTAAAATCTTTACGTATAATTGGCATTATCTCCGTGCTTTGGGCCTAAATTATTTGAATATTTTATATTCATTTTTCAAATTAGCATGTTAAATATAAAGTGGTGTGTTGTCTAATGGGTAGATACCATGAATGGGAAACCTTTACAACACCTGTCATGTCCGTTGTATTCATATATACGGAAATATATTTGAAATAGATATTAATTTATATATTCGTATCTCTCAATAGATTCAAAAGTAGGTTAAACAGTAATATTTAGCCTTCAATGGTCACCAGTCTATGGGAATAATAATTCTAAATTCAAGAGCCACGGAAGGTTGTGGGGCATTTTGTGTACCAGCATTTTTATTTGTCTATATTTATTCGGCCGTCACGAAAAGTGTATTTACTTCTGCACAAGCTGTCACCAGTATAATCAAATCATATGCCCATGTAAGCGGGTCTGTCTCTTCATAGAACAGATGGGCCCGAAAACTTTGACGATGACTAAAGAATCCATCACATGAAACTTATGGATATTTATACAGCGTAACGCTTAAAGGTTGAGAGGCGTGTTCATTTCGTATGCATGCCCTTGTGAAATGCTTTAATCATTATCTACTCTACAAATTCAATTAATGATCAGGTAAAATCTCTCGCCTTATGTGTAAGCCAGTCTCAGAGAAAAATTATGAATACAAACTATAATGAAAATAAGGGGGAACAACTACACTATATTTTTCATAACTCAGTGGTAACACATATACAATAATAGGAAGTTTATGTAGAGACATTATCACCTAAATGCAAAATGTCCATGCCATAGAAAATATACTGAATGTCCAGCCGACAAGCGGTAAAAATAATACATGTACTATAACACTAAAAGGTATTTCCTGAATATAATAAATATCTTAATATTCTACCAACATTTGAAATTGTTTGATGTAAGAATAATATTCAGAATTTAATGAATATTAATATTTTTAAGGCAGTTTCAAATTAGATCTCTCTAATAAACAATACGTGTGATTACGCATAAGTAGGACCATAATTAGACTAACAATTAGAACATATTATTTTCTCTCGTTAAGTATTGCATCAATTATAAACAATATGACATAAAACATTAAAATAATCTTCAAAGTATAAGAAGTATATTTTCCTGTAAAGGCATATTGCATCATCTCACATCACAGATTAACTCAGTGAACTAGAGTACTGGAAATACTTCCATATTTTGCTCTATTTTATGGGGAAGAAAATCATATATTTGCCTAAATATAAATAAATATCATAGGAACTACATTCTGATGTACCATGAATAGATCTGGACGAAGGCAAATTAATGGCTGTGTTGAAGTTCTTAAGAAATTGACAGGAGAGCATACGTAAAATCCAAACAAATTTGCTCATGGTCGATGCGACGTAAGTAACTCTTCGTTTTGCGTGTCACACATTCCTCCCAAACACAGATGAGCAAATAACATATTTGATTTTTGGTTATTTTTTTTTTATTTATTTACAAAGACTGTTCCAAGCATTTTTGGCCGGAGGTGATTAAGCGAATACAGAAACATAAAAAAGATACAACGACGTTTACCATCCCACCGGATTTTCTTTTATGCTTATTTTTACCTTCCTATACACGTGTTTTAAGCAGTTTTTCTCAAACCGTTAATATATTCTCGAAAAAAAAATTACCATACGTAAACCTAATGGAATAGATAAAACAACAAGAATTGAAAATATTGACAAAGAATAAAAGAAAATAGCAGAACTAGAATCATCCGGAAGTTCTTACGTTGGAGCTTAAACGGATGCGAGGGTGGGTGAAAGCAGAGAAATGTCTGCTAGGATGTCGATTAAGACACGACAAGACTAGGGGCCCGACACGTTCTCGGAAAGAGGGAATTAACCCTGGCCCTCACCCTTAAGCCTCTGTGAATGTCGGACGTTAATAACTCTATTGAAAGTCCCTGCGGTGATTCTTTTCAGGCACGCATCCGGGTTGTTTTGTTTCCTTATCCGAAGGTGCCATCCAGCTAGCTCTTAAGATCTTCCATATGTCACGTTCTCAGAATCGCATTTCGAGTAAACAGGGATCTATCGGGAAGCCATTATGGACCTTGGTTTCAAAATGAAAAAAAGTAAAACGAAAGTAAATAAACAAAATGAAAAAAATAGGATTAAAACGAGAGGAAAACTGCTAAGTTAAAGCCGTCTTAGACGGAAGGCCAATGTTGGTAAATGGCGTCAGAGAACAGGATTACATGCACGTTCATTAAACTAGTGTTTACTCAAATGCTTATGCGTACAGTGCAGTAAATCTTTTTCACATGTCCTGTGTCTGTGAGAAAGTATGTAATAGTAGATCAAGTGAGGATATATATATATATATATATAAGCGTGTGTGTGTGTGTGTTTGTTTGTTTGTTTGTGTGTGTGTGTGTATGTGTGTGCGTATGTATATATGTGTGTGTGGGAGATTGTGTGCGTAGATATATATTCTTTTGATCTCTCACTACACACACACGCGCACAGACACACATAAATACGTATATATATACATATATATACATATATAGATATATATATATATATATATATATATATATATATATATATATATATATATATATATATATATATATATATATATATATATATATATATATAAATGCATGTTTGGTTAAATAATATAGACAAGATTTGTTTATTTATTTTAAGTAAATTCCATTCATATTATCAACTAAGCTTTTTAGTATTATCACCGAAACACGAAAGAAAATCATCATCTTTATACATGTTTTTATTGTTAATCCTGTCTAAGCTTTCGCCTTACATAAGCCATCATCAGAGATTTTGTGTATGTATGCGAGGATTAAGTATATTATTCGTATCTGTGCATGCATATGTGTGCATATATATATATATATATATATATATATATATATATATATATATATATATATATATATATATATATATAAATATAAAAGTGGACATGGAAGTCAGCACATAGAGGCGATAGTCTGTTTCATGCTAGTGCAATCGTCAGGCGACTGACGATTGCACTAGCATGAAACAGACTGTCGCCTCTATGTGCTGACTTCCATGTCCACTTTTATATTTACACACGCTCTATCTCTGATATTGGTCACTTTATCCCATAAATATAGCACACTTTAAGACTATATTTCTTCATATATATATATATATATATATATATATATATATATATGTATACATATATATATATATATATGTGTGTGCGTGTGTGTGTGCTGGGAACATTGTATGACAAAATACAACATTGTGACGCATTTCGTTTTTCAGGAATTAATTGGATAATATTTGTAACATTCGTACGACTACACAGATGGATACTGCTATTATATATATATATATATATATATATATATATATATATATATATATAGAGAGAGAGAGAGAGAGAGAGAGAGAGAGAGATAGATAGATAGATAGATAGATAGATAGATAGATAGATACATATATATATATATATATATATAGAGAGAGAGAGAGAGAGAGAGAGAGAGAAAGAGAGAGAGAGAGAGAGAAATAGATAGATAGATAGCTAGATAGATAGATATTGTAATTCATTTAAAGTACATTTTTTTTTTCTATCGGTTTTGTTATGCCACTCTGTGATATTCGAAAATCTCCGCGCAAATTTTTACTGTAGATATTATTGCCATTTATAGATATTTACTATTTCTTAGTTAATTATTTCTCCTCTGATCATATTAGGATTATAATGCCGAAATTGTTTTCAACTGACGCATTATTTTGTAAAATTTCCCTTTTCTCCTCATAGAGTTTTTTTTTTTAATTATTTCGATTTCTTTCGGTTTTCTCCTATGTATTTTTGCTAAAATTCTTACAAGCTATGGATTAAGCTTATGGTTTTGTTTAATTTTGTACTGCTTCAGATGTAGTAGTAACAATTTTTATGTTGAATTTAGATGGATTCATTTCAATTGTAGATGTGATAATGTTAGTTGGTAGGATAATATATTTCTTGATTCATTCGCTTTGCACGACGGGCAAGTTATTGTTTTGTGATATGTTACGGTCAAACGGAAATCAACCAACAAATCGACCTAATACATTCCTACTTTTATAAAACAAAATGAAATCCGGCATAATCACTGGACTCTCAGAATATGCAACGCGAAGAATTTATACAAAGAATAGAAATACATTGAAAACACTTCCAATTTTTTCTAGTAACCTAATTATTATATAATTAATGCCAAAATAAAGACACTTAAAGTATTGCAAAGACAGGGATTTTGAGCATTGACTACGGATCAAATGTAACACACACACACACACACACACACACACACACACACACACACACACACACACGCACGCACGCAAACGCACGCCCGGGCGTGCACGCACACACGCAAGCACACACTCATAGTGGGCGAAATAAATATTCGTAAACTTGAAAAAATTGTATTTTTATAAATGTAAACGCCTTCAATAAAACACATCTCGACACATTTTATGTATAAAGACACATACTATTAAAAAATAATAATAATATGTATAGTGTCTTTATACATAAAATGTGTCGAGATTTGTTTTATTTAAGGCTTTTACATTTATAAAAATACAAATCTTCAATTGTATGAATATTTATTTCCCCCACTGTGTGTGTGTATTTATATATATATATATATATATATATATATATATTTATATATATATGGCTTAAATCTTTTTGCTCGGTATGTCGAGACAAATAAAATATATAAAAATATGTAGTGGAAACATTTTAACATAAATCATTGTCATGAGAAATCCTCATCGTACATTTGTATCAAATTTTGAGTATGTACGGTTTAGCACCAGAATTCCCTTAAATCTAATGAGCGCGTGCTATACAAACATGTGCCGACAATATTTTCAAAACATGTTTAAAGTAATTACCTTTGTATACCTTTCTTCTATTAGAATAGTTTCAAACATAAATGAGAAATATCATAATAACATTTACGAATGTTCATTAAGGTTGAAGCATTTATTTGAACGTGCACCGGAAGAAATATATATATCCAGCCAAGAGAGAAAACAAGATGCAACGAAATGTTCTTTGTATATAATGGTACAAATTCCACAGATACCGTTCATTTAGACTTTTTTCTTTTGGTGTAGGCCTACTTCATATATCATTTTATGCCATATAATAATCTTCATGCTTCACATTAAAGATCTGTACATCTGTTTCAAGTAATTATCAAACAGTGCAAAGAATGTAACTAACAGTTAATGACAAGATTTGATTAAGGCCCAATATTTATGATCTCAACTTTCATGGACGTCAATTTAACCTCATCACTTACAGAAAACAAGATATTATTTTACTACAACTACATCTTTCCTTCTACCTGATATATTTGAGAAACTCTCTCTAGTAATGGGGAAACTATACATTTGTGAAACTATACAGAAATTCACATATATATATATATATATATATATATATATATATATATATATATATATATATATATATATATATATATATGTTCGTTCAGACGCGTATATATATATATATATATATATATATATATATATATATATATATATATATATATATATATATACACATCTTTCATTAATGACGACTGTTACTGTGATGAAGCAATTTAATTTTTCTTGTGTTCGAACAAGTTTTGTTTTCCTTCTCTGGACATTAATGTCCAGAAATGTACAAAATTTCTGCATATCCGATCGCATTGGCGATTATTGTTTTTTTATTTTTACCTGAATATTTGGCTTTCATGTATACGTTTTAAGTTATAGGAATGTGTTATTTTCCAAGCAAGATCTTTAAAAGATAATCAAAATACAAGCATCTTGAAATGGAGATCTCAAAATTGTGGCACATGAGGCTATCAAGAATCCAGCTATAGTTGTAAACCTCGGGGTGATTCTAAAAGTGTCGATAGACTCATTGAACGAATTCCTGTTATTCCATGCTTCGAAAAATGCAAAAAAAATGTAATCATAATAGCACACGATACCTCACTAATTACGAGGAAATGTATCTATCTAAGATTCGAATCATCTTAGTTTTATTTTTTTAAAGTTCTTTGAAAAATATCAAAAAACAGTTCTAATCTTAGGTAACTGGTTGCCTGCCGGTTGGAAATATGAGTGCATCAGAAATCAATGAAAACAACAACAACAACAACAACAACAACAACAACAACACCAATAATAATAATAATAATAATAATAATAATAATAATGAGAAGAAGAAGAAGAAGAAGGAGAAGCATTGCATTTTAAATTGTCACTCGAATTTATTAACAGTTATATGCAATAATAGTATTTCTTATAAAAACAATTACTTAAGAATGGCTTAAAAATCTTTTATATATTAAACATAAGATTTATTCTTTATGGCAATCTTAAGAATCTCAGAAACATTAACTTATTTCATTGTTATGTCGTCGTATGATACATAGATCTGTACTGAAAGTAAGTTTCAGGTAATCTGTTATATCCAAAATATGTCAGCCAGTCCAGAAACAAATCCAGGGAATTTATTAAAATATGCGTTGTTGAGATTTTAGGCTGTGTCAAATCTTTCCTTTGTGTCACGAAAATTTCATTTACTTATGTAAGAGTCCTTAAGGGTATTGGGAGATTGACCAAACCAACTGAGTAATTCGTCAGCATTGTACTTCGCAGATCTACCATAACAAGCAGTGGCCTAAGTTGTTGCTGAGCAGCATGCATCAAAGAAATAATCCCAATGCTAATGAAGATGATTCTTTAGGAATCTCATCTGTAAAATAAATTTGACAGTTACTGTCATTTCTGATTCTGATAGAGCAACTCCATTTAAGTTCTTGGCGCTATGTCACAGTGGTTTCAAATTAAATTTGATTAAAGATAATACTTGAGTGCAACCGTCATCTTCTAATATTGTTCTGTTGAAGATGTCTAGCCGGACAGAAATTCTAAATAACCCCGGGTGTATTATACTAATTGGATTAGAGAACATTTTATATTTTCCTTCAAAATTTTCATATAATTCTGAAATCTTGACCATTGAATAGAAGTGATTTCAACTCCAGCGAATATCAACGTTGCTAAGGTTATCAATAAAGCTACAATAGATGTGCACACAGATTTCTTACCCCAACCTGATATAAATCTAAGAAAGTCCTTCGTGTATTATAATATGTTTGAAGGTATTTTAACATTTCAGCGTCAAGTATCGGACTTTGTAGAAAGATTTTTAAAACAATTCACCCTACGGAAGGGGATAATCCTACAAGAAAGCCAATCTTTGCTGACAGAGAAAAAGAATGAGGATAGTTAATGAAGATAGAGGAGAATGAAAGAGGAACATCCATGAAGATAAAATATGGCGATTGACGTTGCATTTAAATTTTGGAAAATGCAAGGTGACAGAGAAAAAAAGAACCCGAAAAAGTGTTCTATCTTCGAGAAGTGAGAAAATATAAAGTGTTGGAATAGAACTTTTTGTGTGCCGCCTGAGACAGAAAACCCATATTGTTTTCAAAAACGAAAAGCGGTGTGTAGTGACTTTAAGAGAGCTGGGGGATTTCAAACTAAATCTCTTGAGGGTGGTTTCTATCAAACACCATCCCACGAACCCACTCAATTAGACTGTGCTCAAATTAAGAAGCCTTTTCTTCATTTTGTCCTGTCAGACCTAATCATCTCTCCCATCGATCAGCGCACCATTCACTGCCTTTCACTCATATGTCATGTCGTGAACAGGCAGCTTTTATTTATCTTTAGATGAGACGTTCTGACACATTATGCACTTCTCGTGTGTACCCCTAAAACGGATTTGAATATCATTTCCTTTCCAAATATTTTTTAAAAATTTTAATGTACTCATATATTGCTGTTAACTAACAGTTTATCACGTGTATGTATTTAGGTAAACGCTAATACTACTTCACGAATTTGTATTCGGGGATATTAAACTATTCACATTTGACGTTCGACATTATGCTTCACTTAAGAAAGTGTTATTTTAGCCATGAAATAAACGGTAGAAGTAAAATATTAATAGTAAAAGAATCATCTTCATAATGGTTGAGATTACAGGTTTTCTTAAAGATAAGCATCTACTGATTCGTCTTCTATATGCATTCGGTAAAAGAGCTAAAAACATATGCACTCGGCAATAAGAAAACATTTAAAAGCATTTACTTTACAATGCTCATCAATATTTAACCTTTCTTGTTCAAGATATTATTATTATTATTATTATTATTACTATTTTATTAATATTATTATATTTATTATTATTGTTATTATTATTATTATTATTCGTTAACCATTCTAAAACTTGTTCCTCTCTAGATAGGTCATGCGTTGTTTACTGCTGTGGTCGTTGACTTTAATCAGCCCTGTCTATACAAGCAACATATTTAAATTCTAATAATGAATAGTAATATATATTATATATATATATATATATATATATATATATATATATATATATATATATATATATATATATATATATATATATTAATTTATATAGTTTCATATACCTATTCCTCTCCTCTTCTATGTGCCGTATCTGGATGTGGGCGATTTTGTCTCTTCACATTTTCCTGTCCTTTGTAGCTCTTAAATGTTCATTTTGTAATAGCTCCAAAAACTTGCTCCACTATTTCACTTTCATTCAATCTTGTCTATGAGTATTAGTTTTTCCAAGACATATTTCCTCACTGTGCGCCCTTGAAATTTGAACTGGCTTTTCCTGAACTAATTTATACTTGTTTTCTTTTTGGTTCCATTTTATCTTTAAAAATAGTCGTTTTTCACATGTTCGGTCCATTTTATTCTCAGCTTTCTTCTTAGAACCGTTGTTTCTCTTGTTTCAAGTCTCTTCTTCGTATGTGAGGCGATTGTGAATCGTTCTCTGCTATATTGGAAAACTAATATTATATAGTAAAGCAGTATTCATATATTTTCTAAGATAATAACAGGAAGAATTCTAAGTGTTTATATGCATTTAACTTTTACCAGAGGTGAAAACGAAAAGAATTCTATTGAAATAAAAATTAGACAAATATCTCACGAAGCATTAACAGACGAAAAATGGGGCATCTAGAAAGAAATAAAAAGAGATTTAAAATGATGTAAACAGCGAAAGAAAAGGAAAGAAAGTAATGAAAACGTTAAACAAAAAAAATCATCCACTAAAATATGCATTATTCGATATAGCTTAATATGTCTGCCATATAAATGCAGATAATCTTTGTCATTCATATTTAATAATGTTTCTGATGCTAGGGAATTTACAACAATTCCAACGTATGGTAACTTCAGAATGTGTGAATATTGGAAATTGGTCAGCGCTATCAGAATTGATAATTAATATTTAGTAATAGCATCACATAAGTGTCTGCCACGAACACGTTTGCAAAGAAGACCATCTAATTTAATGCTCTTTTAAAACGATTGCCTCGGCTATATTTCCATCCATTGAACATAGAGCGCTGCTGAATATTCGCAGTCACTGCTTCCCATATCTAGTCAATTGACTCATATAATAATTCACCGTATATTCTCAAATTAAGATATAATATCAGCCCAAACAACTACTCCAATCTACGCAACCATCTAAAGATAACATCTGATATAAATGCATTCGCTTAATGCGATTGAATCTACATTCCATTTTTTATATACACAAATTAACTCAATATAATGCTCGAACGCCTATCAAGATAGTGATCTAGTCTTACAATTGTTATGATGAATAATGTTTGCGATGCGAACGAAAGTAAAGGTGTCAGTAAATGAAGATTATGGACACAAGAACGATACATAACCATTGACCGGGTGTTAAGATTGTAGTTTTCAGGGAAGCATGAACTGGAATTTATTCCACATTATAGTTCTTAGAAATATTTGTCTGAGCGATACATTTGCTTTACAACTCGAATAGATGGAAATAGATGGGCTTGTACTAATTTTACGTATCTGAAATGTGAGTTAAACAGATGGAGCTCATCTTAACATTTTTCAGTGAAATAGCAATAGAATATCGTTGCGTCTGTGGGAGAAAGCAGTGAATATCGTTTCTCCTACGAAACAAACTAAACGTTATTTTACTTTGTCAAGTCTATAAAGTGAAGATTGAGTAGCGCCAGCAAACAAATGTTGCAGTAATACTCCACGTTGCTCTTATATGACACTTGTAAAGATAAAGCATGTCAGGCAGTGTTATGCAGTTGCTTGTGCGATTGAATGAATAGTAACGTTCGTAGCATTTTAACAGTGGTTTGTACTTAAGATCGGCCCTTGAGGTTCGGGCTTAAATGAGACTAAATAGACATTCAAAGCATGGAGAGTCCTGGTAAATATAGCAACTAATTGTGGCTGGGTAAAAAACATTGTCTGATCGGCGATAATGAAACGAAACTGGCTTACATATCAGTTTTCCCGATTGAGCTATTAGAGAAAGTTCAGTGCAGAGGGCATATGCAAGGATTTGATCCATTGGAAAATTGACGATAAATTGCAAGGATGTTTTCTAATGGTCCTTTTATACTACTTCATTGATAGATACTATTAGCAGAAGGAGCTTAGGAATGAGAGTTGAGACTTGGGAGCTACCTATATTGATCTCATAGGCTTCAGCATACTTGGCAGTCAAAGAGAACATCTTCAATCCATCTGAGTTTAAGGAATTGGTGGTTACGTAAACATTTGAGATGCCATAACAAGAATTATTTGCAGCAACTACCCGGATTTATTCGAAGTCTTTGAAACATGTAAGGCAATCGTTGCAGTGAGAAAACACCATCGAGCGTTTCCATGATTTTGTTGATAATCCCTGTTAAATATCCCACATTTGACGTAGAGGAGCGAACGTTATACAGTTTGGCGCTCATATACATTTTGCCGCTCAAGAGATGGATTCTAGTGATGTGATGAATAAACGGAAAATGTTCTAAATAAACCAAGAAAATCGATGAGGCGATAGTGTTGTGGCGATTAACGCCAACATCATTTTTCAAAATAAGGAAATTCATTTCGTATCAATATTTCGTATAGTTGAAATTGGAGTAAATGAACAATTATTAATGTGAATAATTATTTCCGTTCTAAGTAGATATATTATCAATATAATTTTCCCATGAATTATTTTTCATATTAGGAATTAAATTAATAATTCCTATAAACATCATAAACATACGTAATGAATCGTAGTTTGTATATATATATATATATATATATATATATATATATATATATATATATATATATAGAGAGAGAGAGAGAGAGAGAGAGAGAGAGAGAGAAAGAAAGAGGAAGAGATATATATATAGATATACATGTATATACACGATGTTCTAATAACTTGGACCGATTTTGAATGTGAATTATGTTTAAGCGTCTAATGATTTTTTTTCTTTTGCTTTCAGATTTAAAAACTTAAGTCTTTGGAAATTTTAACCGTAGAAAGATTAACAATCAAACAACGTGTTAAAGTTATCGAAGCCTATTAAGAAAATTATTCAGCTAGCAAAACATGCACACCAAATAGTGTCCTTTGTGTGGATGCAGTGGCTTTTCAACAATCTTCCTTGGAATTTCATCAGCCCAAATGCAACAATTCTGCAAATCCATGGAAATGAAAATGGGGCTTCATCACTAAAGAGGACTTTTTGCGAAAAATATTCATCGGCTTGTCTTTTCTCGTGCAGACAATTGACGAGTGTACGGCATTTCAAATTGTCAGGAGGTTTTTGTTCTTGTGTCAAATGAATTTTGTAAGCTTGTTGAGAGAAATCTTTTGTCAAAATTCGAAGTAACGTTGTTGTGGAGAGTTTCAATTCCTGCGCGCGATAACAAATAGGGGTTTTCTGGATTTTCGACCACATTCTCGTGCAATGCAGCAATGTTTTCAGCTGAACGACGTAAACAATCACGCAATGGTGTTTATCACATCTGCATGGACCGTGTTTGTTTGAATTTACGAACAATTTTCCCAGTTGTACTCTCGGTTGGTCGATTAAAAAATCCCGAATTGCGCGAAATGCATTTCTGCTTGAACGTTATTTTCGTAGTAGGCTTCGATAACTTTAATGCGTTGATTGTTAATCTTCCCAAGGTTCAAATGGCCAAAGACTTAATGGTTAAATCTGAAAGAAAATAAATCGTTAGACGCTTAAAGTTTGTTCACATTTAAAATTGGCCCAAATCATTGGAACCCCATATATATATATATATATATATATATATATATATATATATATATATATATGTATGTATATATATATATATATATATATATATATATATATATATATACATATATATATATACATATATATATATATATATATATATATATATATATATATATATATATATATATATATATATATATATATATATATATATATATATATATGCCCAATACCTTCTTCTCTAGTTGACTACACGTTTGGCGCATGTTTTGTCAATGGAAGGAAATTTGTAGTGTGGATCAAATCAAGGAGTCCGAAATAGTTTTTATATCACTTATAGGTTCATTTCTGAGCGTGGTTGATGATCATCCAAGTTAAGATGAGTTTTTGAGAATTACTTTCTTAAAAAAATTCATTGAAACAAATGAGAAGTATTTTAGCTAGGATCAGATTAATTAGTAAGAGGACACGCGATTCCTAATGGACCGTAAGTCACAAGACATCTAGAGAACGGATATTATACTACTGAAGTAACTGAATACCTACCTTTTGCATTAATGTTCGCAGAACAGATGTTCTGGATGTAAGTCATAGTGATAACTCACCACGTCACCACAAGAATCAACGCAAACGGAGTGATAAAAACATCATAATGCGCCAATAGACGATAGGAAGTTTTGCTGCCCAGTTGAAATTAACGCGGGCAAATACGACAAAATATTTTATCACTCCAAATCTCTTATCCTTAATCTCCATTATCGGCAAGATCTTCATAAAGTGGCATAACTGGAATAGAATGGTATAAACTATTCCATAGGTAAAACGTTCGCGACATCCCATTAACATTAATCACCAATTGAGATTAAGTGACATTACACGGGCTAGATTTGTTTTAATTTGTACAGTGAACGCCGTTTTTCTCTGTCATAGTTGCTCTATCTTGCTGAGTGTATAAAGTACGTTAACAGTTATCACCTTATATCCTACATATCAAGACGGATACACAACGATCAATATGGGAAACATTTCTCTGAAATGGGAAACCCGCCTGTTCTTTTTTTTAACTAGAAGACGACGAGTTATTTTCCCAGGTATAATACCTGCTTGTTTAATATTGTTTCAGAAAAGTGAAACTCGTCACGGTGTAAATCCGAATAAGACAGATAAGGTACACTGGTATCAATGTTAATTTATCAGAAAAACCGTCGAAGACATTTTCCAGGACATTACAATAGATGAAAATATAGTACAAACGGCAAAACATGCATCGTACTTCGGAGTGTAACAACCTTATTTTCCGTTAGATTTTTCGAAGTATTTTATATTTAAAATTAATATTATGATATAGTAACTAATCGTAAATATTGCATGACAAAATTAACTATTATTGACATGCCACGCTCGGGAAATATTGATCAAATCACGTAATATATCATTTCGTCTGCGTTGAAATCTATGAGTATTGTGTGAGACACACATTAAAAAGAAAATTTAATATACTTTGTTATTTTTAAATTATACAAACTTTCAATGCTTCTCTTGACCCCACTGTATTATGTAGTCCTTCGTCTCTTCTTCCTAGATAAAAGTCATAAACATCATTCAAGTAAGCATCAATAGCAAGAGCGATTGAATTATGCTTAAGGAATTGTTCGATATTGTATGCTTAACCTCGTCTGTTTTGTCAGTTTTTAGCTGTTTGATATATGTTATTGTTTTTCTTTAATCTTTTCATTTGTTTTGTTTTTCGAATTGTTATTTTAATGCTACTATTTGCTCTTTTTCTTTTTTACATAGAAAATAATTCTATGAGTGTCTTCTGCTTTATACCATTAATATGAATTTAACTTAATGTTTATCTATATTTTATGTACAATTAATTGTATAACATTTTATATTTCTTAGATTTCCTTTATCATGAAATCGGGAATAAATTCGTTCTCTCTTCTTTTAAATATATTTTAATATTATTTTCTATGCACTTACACTATTGCAGCAGTCACTTTGTCGGCCTTATCGTTTTCTTTCCTTTTTCTCTATATCTACTCATATTCGGTTTCATTTTTTTACCTTTCTTCCTGACATCATTTATTTTTTATTTCTTACTATTATTTACTGCCCTTAGGTTTCTGTCATTTATACAATGAAAACTTTCCATTCCCTTATTTGTTTCACAATACTTCACACGAGTTTTTGGTTCATACACCTGTGTATATATTTAACTGTATTTTTCTTATTAACGACGCCTACCTTCTTGTCTTTTATTTATTTTATGTTATTAATTCATTTGTATTTTGATTTCTAGATTTGTCCTGCAACATATTTTTGATTCTCTCTTCTGGATTCATTATCAGTGAAAAATGCATTTGTCTCGACTGGTGGCAAATCACTATATTTCGAAGCGTTATGCACTTTATCCAGGAAGACTATTAAAAGAAGAGGAAAAATGCGTCATCGAAATCCAAAATCGCATTGGAATAGAGGAAGAAACCTTAGAAAATCTAAGCAATGTATTACAAAACTGGAAAATCTCAGTAGAGTACTGAACTGTTGTATAGTATCAATCTTCATTTATGACAGTGAAAGCTGAACAATATCGTTTCAGATGATAATTGTGGCAATAAAAACGTTTCCCTACAGAAGAATACCCGGAACACCAACGAATGAACATGTGAGCAAAGAAGAAATTTTAGTGGAAATTTAAACCAAAAGAATAATTATACATAGAACAAGATATGAATACGTATGAATAAGAATATTCTGTTGATATGTCTATTGCATATAATGAGGAAAGAGGGCTTTTGATTTCACAGGAGATATTCAAGAGAAATGGTGGAATAAATCTGGCATTTACCCACATAACGCCCCATGTAAATTAACTGCAGACGATGCGATAAGATAGCAAAACGGTGTGGGGGATCATGTCCGCTCATCATCTGAATGAAAACCTCAAGACGAACAAAAACGACAACAGAAAGAAGAATAAATTTATTCAAATTTCCCCCAAAATACTAGTACAATCATGCCAATTTATAGAATAGTAAAGGATTAATAAAATACTTATGTTATTTATTATAATTTTTATACATTCAAAACTGTTACTTATTCATTTTGTGAGTTATATCATGTACATGTGACATATTTATATTGTCTTCTAAATTACACAAAAATAACAACTTATCTCATTTTCTATTTACCAAAATTATACCCAGATTTATCAATAATATCTTGAAATAGTAAAGATTAAATGTAATCAATAAAATCGCTATTAGCTTCAAACAAAGTTGGCAGACGACTTCAGAATTTCTTGCACCTCTTCTGAACGGTCTCCTTCTTTAAGTAGGTGAATACCGCCAGAATGCTTATCTTCAGTTCATCCTTAATGTCAAAAGAATTTTTGTTCGTCTTACACTAAACTGTGACCCACACATTATAATCACTTGTGTTGGTGTCTGGACAGATTGCTAGCTTGATTTAAAGGATGTGATCGCCGAAATTTTCTGATAGCCATGTCTGAGTTCTTTTGTAACCTGTTACAGAATCCTGTTGCCAGACTTATGTCCTTCCAGCAGCCACGCTCTTGACCCAGGGCTACACTATATCCACAAGACTCTTGATATAGGCCTTCGTGTTGAGTATGAAGTCCTCACAAATAAATTTAGGCATTACTTTCTTATCGAAACGATCAAAATAATTTTCCGTAAAGCCGCACCTTCATAATCACCATTAGAGTCAACTAACTCTTACGGAATCCGCTACAACCTCCTCCGATTGACGCGAATCAACTTTGAAATCCGTATTAGGGCTTTCAATGAGAACTCTAAGCTATAAAGCATGCTATCTTAAAATTACTGATTAAATAAATTGCGTCATGCGTCTCTTTTGCCCCACAGATGATGTCCAACTGCATACTGTGCTGTCGATAAAATCAAAAATATACCGACAATATATATATATATATATATATATATATATATATATATATATATATATATATATATATATAGATAGATAGATAGATAGATAGATAGATAGATATGAAATACTTTCTTTTACTGATGATTCTTTGTTGTTGAAATATATAGATAAAAATTCTCCTAATACTGTTAACTTGTTTACATAGTCAAAACCCATCATAGGTCTGGTTTGTGTGTTAGTAAATATGTGTGTATTTTATATACATACATACATACATACATACACACACACACACACACACACACACACACACACACACATATATATATATATATATATATATATATACATATATATATATATATATATATATATATATATATATATATATATATATATATATATATATATATATATATATATATCAAAAGTGTGAACACTAACACATAAGTTTTGTGAGCTATATATACCGATCTGGACACAATTATTGGCATCTAGGAATTGTTAGTCCGAAATGAAGTATATCTCCTATGGAAAAAGTCTAATCATGTGAAACAGCTTTTGTCGAATTTGTATCTCTTATAACATCACATGAAAAAACGAGCAAGTTTAAAACATTGAATATCAAATAGAAAAAAAATGAAAGATTACTGCGACACGTGAATTGGCAACATTTGAGTCACTTCCGAAATCCGAAATAAAAATCACCCAGTGTATACATGCGATGAAGTATTCTATTAAAGATGATTTAATTTAAAGTTTTAAGACTAAACCCATTTCATTTCTCACAATGATAAAATAACGGAGTTACCTGGTTTCATCGAATAGTAAGTCCTCTCAATTTCAAGAGGTGCTTTATAAGGATCTCGGCATCCATGTTACAGTAGCACAAAATATCAAGAAATTTGCTAATCATGAAACTCTCAAACCTCCCTCGACCTGGAATAAGAGGAAACTTGATTAGTGAAGGCTTCGAAAATAGATTTGGATCGTGGCAAATCACAACGTAACACATTCGAAAACATGAAAGCTTACAGTATGTGGTCTGGAGTGTTTCATCATATACATTTTATTTTTTACACTAAGAATTGTAGGTTTTTCTGTATAATGTATAAGGGAAACCATATTTCCAATGCATACTGGGACCAACTACGATAATACTCCCAAAATATTTCTGTTGATAGGCGAAATAAATAGATATTTTGTCCGTGAACCATAATAATATATTTACAAGCGGCAAAAGGAAGCTCATAAAAGATCAGTATACTAACAGTTAAGTATTAAATAAGACACATAGTATTGTAGGCGTTCTTTGCTGCATCTGATACAGGGGGCGTTGACGGTGTCGCAGTAATTATAGAGAGCTGGGAAGTAGGAAAGGGCGAGTCAATTGCTGTAGAGGTTGGAGAGCATACTTCTTTAGGACGATGAGGCGATGATCCCGTTATATCCACTTGCCTTGTTGGAGTTTAGATTTGAAGTGATGTCTGCACCCAAAAACGGTGTTATGGGCATCTCTCACTATTTCTCTCTTTCTGTCTCTCTCCCTCTCTCACTCTCTCTCCCTCTCTCTCTCTCTCTCTCTCTCTCTCTCTCTCTCTATATATATATATATATATATATATATATATATATATATATATATATATATATATATATATATATATATATATATATATAATAGCAGTTGCACTATCTTTATGCCCACACCTCCCTCTCTAGAAATGTATGTATGCGTCTCCGCTTGCATGTATCATCCTTTAGTATTCTAAGCTACTACCAACCTCATCGGTTTTACGATATGTTTTTCGATAATGTATGATTTTCATAATAAAGATCTCCATCGATTAATATTCTATGGTCGTTGTCCATTGTTGAATTTTTCAATATTTTAGATCTTCATTAAATAAGTTTAAAATAAAATGGCATTGTTCACAAATCAAATAATCATACAAAAACAGGGAGGAAGCTTCAGAGATTGATTCAACTGCAAGTGCAAAAGCAAGAACGTCCCCTCCTTCTTCGCACGTTTACTGTATAGCTAGTGTTAAGAAGATACTCTCCAGGAATTTTAACATTTTAATCTTTCAATAATTCTTCTCAAACTATATTTGCCATAAAATTTTGTTCGAATGCCAATTTATGATGGACTCATATGAAGAAATATTTGATAAAATGGTGAAAGCCGAATTTGGACCTATTCTGTCCCAGATTTCGTCCACTTACTGAAATAATCTGTCAATCTATATCAGAAAAATGTCTGCTGGTGGCCCTGCATTTCGCCACTCGCTTCGTAGAAATAGCACCAGACCAAATGGAAATCATTTTACATTTGTAAAAATGCATTTTGTTCCACAACCGAACAACCCATATTAAAAAATTGAAAAAAATACGGATTTCACGTACCACAATGTTTCTTTGAAGGCTCTGAAAATTCTGAACATCTGCATATTTTATATGATATCAACAAGAAAATCACGGCCTATATAGTGATGATGATCTAATGATAACACCACACAACAAAAGAACCAATGACACTATTAGATCAGCGCTTTTTAAGCTGTTTAAAAACCTATGAAATAGAAGTCGAAATAAATAAATAAAAATCTTGGACATCTGGACGTTGAAATAAAACTTCTCATTGTCAGTGTCTCCCCGTAAATAAAACCTAACGCAAAGTTAAAATAAGTAAATATTAAATACAATCCCCCTCCGAATATAATTAAACATATCTCCATAATAGAGTCTGGGTTATTCAAAAACTCTTCTTGTATAAACATTTTTGATGAAAAGGGCAAAATATTAAATACCATAGGAAAGCCACTTTGTGGAATGACAGAAAACATATTATTTTGTATAACACCAAGCTTTTAACTTACTGGTGAAATGTATTATATGTAAATAATTGTTCAATCTTTCAAAACACTTCCCTAAAAAATTTAGAACTATATAAGTCATTCAATAATAATTCCTGATTTTGTACCCATTTTTTTTTCAAACCTGTCGCAAATAATTAGCCTTCAATGAAAGAATAAGATAGTGTCGTTTTAATCCTACTGGCTTTCCCGGGTATAACGACAAACCAAAAAGAAAATATAAAAATGTTTTTCGGTCATAACTCCCTGGTTTTTCATCCGTTGTTTTCAAAATTTGCCATGTAAGTTAAACGTGACCCACAAAGTTTGTTGCTGGAATGTTTGGTTCAGATTATTTCAGCAAGTGGACGAAATCTGGGACAAAATACGTCCAAAATCGGCTTTCGCCATTTTATCAAATGTTTCTTCATATGATTCCATCATAAATTGGCATTCGAACAAAATTTTATGGCGAATATAATTTGAGAAGAATTATTGAAAGATTAAAATACTCCTCTTACATGCTTCCCTGATAGCTATAATCTTCAATTATTTAAATGCAATGTCAATCGACATCTTCAGATGCCTTGATCTAATTGCCCGACTTTTTCTTCATCCTTTCCTCTATCACGTTTTTTTTTACTCTTGCCCTCACTCTATGTAACGCCTTGCTAGTGGCACACCCGCTTTGCCTGAGATGAAATGATTTTTTTTTTAAATGTGTATATTGATACATGGATATATATTTCAATGTCATTCTCCAAGAAGAAACTAAATTTCCTGGGCAAAAATTTAACGTGTTTCGGGCAAATAATGAAGATGACACACAACCTCTTTATTTTAAAGATATCTTAATATGACGATGACGGGAGAGCCTTATTGTATACTTGTTCATATATATTAAAAGGATATGTCTTCAGATGAATCGAAAACGGTTCAAGCTATTGTTGAACTGGAGGTGCAGTTATTTTCAATGCTGCTAGCCTTAACTCAGCCCTTTATAAAAAACCTAAGAGATAAATGAAGACGAAGAACTATCCCCACTAAAAATAATGAGATTGCTGATGGCCCATAAACAATTACATTTTGTATGTAAGCAGATAGGGCAAAAGCGAAAACAGAAGTTGCAGCAGTATACGAAGGAAGTAATTAATGAATAATTCAGTAGCTGTGTCATTGGATAGAGTTAAGGCAGATTTATTGGGAGAGGCTTAAAATGTCACTGCTTGCATTGTAGAAGCCTCACCTACGTGAATGAATACGATGTACATAAAACGAAAATCCGAATAAAAAAAGAAAAGACTATTTGAGATTTTGAAATTAGAATTATAGAAAAAAAAACAGTTTTGACTAGGCCAAAGCCTAAAACCTTTAAGACGGAGTGTCTTTCAGACAGTTGAAGAAAACTGGATTTGTCTAAAATAAAATAAATGGAAGTAAAAGGGTATCAAATCTGCTCTGGATAAAACTGTTACGCTATTTTGTTTCTTGCGTTCAAGTGTTTAGATTTAATAGACGAATATCAATGAAAAAACACATATAATGTTTTGCCTGATAGAAAATAATATTAACTCATCAATATAGAACATGATGTATTTTCACGTTTAGTTAATAAAAACTTTATCATTATGCAGTATTCAACGGTTGTCTGTGGCAGATGGTTAAACATTAAATTACGTTTTATGTTATATATTTAATATCAAATTCTTAATAACCGAAATTCATATCATACTTATATATATATATATATATATATATATATATATATATATATATATATATATATATATATATACAATTAAAATCTGATTATTATATGGTAACATATAATTATTAGGATTTTGTTTATTCTAATTTGTATAATACTTAATTTATAATACTAAATTAATGACATTAATTACTGAAATAACTTTTATCAATATGATTTGTATATTGCTTACAAATATCATTTATATAATAAGCAATCACCATCATTAAGTGTTTAGACTGGTTTTATTGGATATATCAACTTATATAATGTATATAATTTTAACGAGATCTTGCTAATTTTCCATCCCATTTATTAATATTATATCTTCGAGAGGAAATTGTATCAGCGTTTATAAATCCTACTCAAATTATATTTTTGAGATTTTATAGTTAAGAATATTTAGTAGAAAATAGACAACTAAAAAAACACCGTAAATAAAATAAAAACGTAAAATCCCAGAAGCATAATAAATGTATTTGCTTAAAAGTAAGACGTAAGAAAATGGCATTGGTTAAAGGAATAAAACTCTTCGTATATAATAAAGGCCGTTATAATATAACAACTTCTGTCCACAGTGTCACATCCTTTGTCAACCTCACCAATTATTATAACGCCTTATGGTGCCGCCTAAACCCGGTGGTTTAACGAAGATTTAACCACGGGGCTTACTGTGCGTTAGTCAATGTTGACGTTGGTACAAACCGGTTGTTGGTCGCTGGCCGCATCGATCCACGGCAACTCTAGCCACATTATGTTCTTGATCTCAGAGCAGCGGAAGATCTCATGTCGTCGTCATGGCCATGCTGGTTCAAGCCTTAGCAGGTGCTACATTAATGAAGACACATATCTTCAGGGTGACAAAAAAAAATGATTGATTGTTTCAAACTCCAGTTAATTTATATAGCTCTTGGTACATCAATCTCTATAGTGGCATTGGGCCTTGTCTGAGATTCTAGAGGAGCTGGGTTCAAAGTTCTTGGATCAGGATATTTGGTGGCAGCTACCCACAGGCACTCGATGCGGGTTCTCCGTCGAAGTCCTTGATCTACCTTATACAATTCAGACCGAAACTGTCAAGGGGCAATAGATTCTTGGAATTCGCCGATTCCGCGATTTTTTAGGTTGATCCCAATAAAGGTTTTTTACGTTCCCTATTTCTCCTTTCTTAATGGACTTACCAAATTTGAAGAATTATCCACATGCATTGGGCGTAGACAAGAGACTGCTCCTCCTTTAACTCCAGCCTATTTAACTTTCGCACAACCACTGCACATAAGCGGGAATAAATCCTGCCTCTATCTCCTTCTCTCTCGGTAGTCTAACACTTCACAATTCTCAGTGCTAGCATAACTGTCTTTGGGACAGAACTAATTTTTAAAGTGTGTAGGGGAAAGGGCGTAGGTCATTCTCATCATTAACTTCAATTCTCTGACTTAATTCCATTTACATACTATTAGTTCTCTCCGGTGAGAACACAAACCAGGCCACTACATCTAACTTTAACCTTCCAAGCGATAGATGGAAATTATTTCCCAATTTGTTTTCGTCAATGAAATTATATTTGTTTACCTAAATTTTATACAAAGTGATACGTTGTTCTTCATCTTGGGACAATCGCCGTCTTAGAGAACACATGAAACAGACCACCTTGCTAGTTACAACAAGATCGAATTCCATAATACTAACACTAGCATCGAGATCATTCTCTGTTTTCATTTCACAATTCCTTTACCCCAATGAAAATGTAATTCCCGTCTTCCAATGTCATCGCCACTGACATGTGTTTTTCTAATTTCCAAACAAGGGATAAAATCATTTTCCAATTTAATTTACCCGCATGCCAGATTTTCGATAGCTAAAATAAATAAACTCCTAGTGCATCGTTCCAATTCGTAGGAGTGAAACAATCCAGATGACAACTTTTTTCATTTCCACATTATTATGGGAAATGTTTTCCATTCTATTCACTTCTCACACACTCTCTTTTTCTCTCTCACACACTCTCTCTCTCCATATATATATATATATATATATATATATATATATATATATATATATATATATATATAAATATAAAAGTGAACATAGAGGTCAACACTTAGAGGCGACAGTCTGTTTCATGCTAGATGAAATCATCGGGCCCGATGATTGCATCTAGCATGAAACAGACTTTCGCCCCTATTTGTTGACCTCCATGTTCACTTTTAAATTTACACATGCTCTATCTCTGATATTGAGCACTTTATCCCATAAATATAACACACTTTAAGACTATATTTATTCATATATATATATATATATATATATATATATATATATATATATATATATATATATATATATATATATAGATACAAGGTAACCAAAAATGTTCTGTCCGTTTTTTGATTAGTCATTGAATGAAGTTGAAATATATAAGAAATGCTTGTAGCAATTGTTTTCAAATTCGGACAGCCGGAAGTAGGAACATCAGATGTTACAAAAAACACGCGCACCGTGCCCGGCCATCAGCATGTCGTGCGAGTGGTCAGGGATACCATAAAGCAACTTGGGTGGGAGTCTTTGTGCCATCCACCTTATTCACCTGATCTTGCGCCATCCGATTACCACCTCTTCCACTTCCTGGATGATCATCCTCGTGGAAATCCTTCACTAATGAAGCAGACTTGCGCAAAGCCCCCACGGACTTTGCGTCATCCACCCGAGTTCTACCGCAAGGGCATTGAACAGCTGGAGACACGTTGGAAGAAGGTGCTGGATGCCGATGGCGATTACTTCGAAGACTAAATATAAGTTACACATACTGTGAAGCGTTTTTTTTTTTCCTTTAAAAACAGACATAACTTTTTTGGTTACATTGTATATATATATAAATATATATATATATCCGATTTATATTTAATTTGGGACTTAACTCTTTTTCTGCATTGAATTAACATTTGAACAGCTAACGGCCTCTGTGTCACAATAACAGAATAACAAATCATGGACATAAATAGCACAAATGTCTAATGTTTCCAACTTTAATATTCAGTCTTAGTATTCGACTTTTGAAGGAAGCTCTGATTATGCATCTAGACGCTTCTTGACTGATTTCTTAGTAATGTTCTGGTTGTCTCAATCTTACTCATCATAAGAAATAAGGTCTTAGGTCTGCTCCTAAATGGAATATGTCAACATCAGAATATATCATCGGAAGGATTTTGAAGGAGTTTTGAACAGTGATGCTTGATTGAGCAATATTTTCTGGCCCTTTTATAACTCACAACATTTACTTTCTACTCATTACGACGACTCCCGCTAAGTTAACATCCTCACCCATTTCATTATTCTGCATACATCAACCGTTACATTTCCACAAACATCCAATAAACACCAAGGAAAAACACTGTGCATACTTCATATGATCACAAATAATCTGCATTTTACGTCGTTCATTAAACTGAAGAAAAATACACCACAGCAAAACTGTCGTTAGTGAAATACCTTATATACTGTCGGGAGGAACATATATTCGAAAACAAATTTAATATTTTAACTTATTTTTCAGGATATTTGCAAGAAAGAAAATGCGTCCTGTAAAGCGGAAAATATGGTATATATATATATATATATATATATATATATATATATATATATATTAGATAAGTTTTGTCTACTTATTTTTAATATGATCCTCTCTGACTCACGTACAGACTTCTTAGCATACTTATTAAACGAAGAAAGAAAGTTACAAAACTGATGAATATTTATATATTCATAGTATTTCTGAATGTACGAAATAAGTATAGAAAACGTTTCTAAATTATTTAATGAGACATGTGTTAATAAATCATGCTGCCAAATTATACGCAATGTATATATATATATATATGTGTGTGTGTGTGTATGTGTGTGTGTGTGTTTGTGTGTGTGCGCGCGTATGTTTCTTTGTGTATTTCTAGGGGTTGCTGATAATAGATAGCAATAGAAAATTTAATAATGAGCAGTATACAATAAATTCTATATGTAAATAACATATGTATATTCAGAAAACAGCAGGACAATAAGCCACATTTAGACCAAATAATCAGAAACTTTCAGAACTAGAATATAAGGTCGCGAGTCAATCAGATGCCGAGTTGTACTATGGAAGTGGGTATCTGGATATGTATATAACGAGACGGAAAATCAACCTAAATCAAAATCTATGTATTAATTATATCAATATCCGATGCTGCAGTCATCATCAAATAATTGAAATACAAAACTTGCCTGACCAGCTGGGGACCTGAGACGTCTACATAGTCCTGTTGTATTTAAAGACATACACCCTTACTTCTACCACCTGAAAATCAGAGGAGTACTAAATTTAGGCACATCCATACATACATATGCATATATATTTACTCCCACAAGCGGACGTGGTTGCTCTCTCTCTCTCTCTCTCTCTCTCTCTCTCGCTCTCTCCCATTTCTCTCTCTTTGTTCTGCAATCCATTTGCACAAGCCCATCAAGATGTTACGCACTGCTTTATTCTGTCCCGTGAGTATCAACTTTTGCAAACCTTCTCTCCTCATTACATGCCCCAGCATTTTCAAATGCCTCTTCCTGATGATAAGCATAAGTTTGCATTTTATTTTCATTCTCTCTAAAATCTCATTTTTGTTCACTTGTTGAGCCCATTTTATTCTCAGCATCATTCTGGATAGCACCTTTTAAGTTGCTTCAAGACTTTTCTTCTTTGAAGAGATTGTCCAGAATTCGCTGCTATACAGCAGGGCAGATATCACGTAACATTTCAGTATTCTTTATTTTTGTTTTGTTTCCAAAGATTTTGTCCTGTCTCTAGATACTCTGCTTAGCTTTTGAAATACATCTTTTGATATCCCAAACCATCTTATCTCAGTGTCACACTTTCCGTCGTCTGTTAGGACATTCCCCATAAATTTAAAATTCAGTATCTAATTTATTGTAATATTTTGGACATGCAATTTGCATTTTGAGTTTATCCTTTTGCTGATAAGCATGCATTCTTTCTTTTTGTAGTCTATGGATAGTCCTTTCACTTTTCTTCTGTAACTTATGTAGAATGTTTTGTAGTGTCATTTCCGTGTTTTCTATCAGATTTGTGTAATGTGCATATCTTATATTGTTTAGATTGTGATTGCTAATAATTAATCCTGTTAGGACTTCTAAATCCCTCAGAATTGCCTTGCGGTATAGGTTGAATAAATTCGGTGAGAAATCACATCCTTTTCTTAAACCCATTTAAATTTTTGTATATCTATCAAGCCATTTTCTGTCCGTGTGCAGAACGTTTGCTGCCAGAATACATTCTTGATTATTCTAATGTATTTCCCGTATATGTCTCGGTTACTGTGTAACACTAGTACATCTTTATTAGAAATATTAGACTTTTATCATAAATTTCCTCTATGAAAGAAATTCATATAAAATAATATAATTTAACACTCGTTTTAAGAAGTTCAAATCTAAGGTTATTTTATCGAAAACCAATAAATTAAGGCAAGTAGAATGTCCGAATTTCTCAAATAATCACTGCCCTATTAAGATCATTTATAACACTACGAAAGAACTCACGTTTTCAGCAGCAAATCAGTATTTTGAAATATAGTCACAGACATAGTGAATGTATTTTCGTCAGCAATGAACGTGCTGTGCATTTAAAACTATCCGGAATCGTTTGGAACGTGTCTTGTCACAATCATCGATGTCGCCACT
The DNA here is from genome assembly GCA_964036315.1 of Acanthosepion esculentum. Taxonomy (NCBI): domain Eukaryota; kingdom Metazoa; phylum Mollusca; class Cephalopoda; order Sepiida; family Sepiidae; genus Acanthosepion; species Acanthosepion esculentum. The sequence continues at coordinate 46,995,614 of OZ038475.1, forward strand.
GCTCAAACGGAATTACTACATAGTAACTGTAAGCATACCGCCTATCCGTATATGCTAAGTTCGATGTTCCAAAATTAAGCAAATATCTATATTTATATAACTGGAAAGAGGATGTAAAATGAGAAACCGACATCAATCGGCTCATTGAAGTAACGAAAGGTGCCTTACTAAAGTTAAGCAAATTAAGAAACAGGAAATTTTCGTAGGAAAATAAATTAAAATCGAGTGCTAAAATCTCATGTAATATCAGTTCTACTATATTGCATTGAATGTTGGCCAACATCTTAACTGAGGGTTGAAGCAACAGAAATGTTGTTCTATACAAGGAGGCAGAGAATACCCTGTAAAGACATTGTGATAATGAGTACGTTTTAAAGAAAAGTACGTTTTAAAAAAAGGAACGTTTTACTTAGAATTATAAAGATGCTCTTGAAATTCTTATGACAAATAACGAATAAGGAGGGCACGGAGATTTTGACACGCAGGTATATTAATGGCATGAATGACAGAAGAAAACGGCGAGTTACTCGGGGAAATGAATGGCAGCAAAAGGAAAGCGTGTGATGGTGAAAGGACAAATTAACCTAAAGCGACAATTGGTACGAAATTGTGGAAATTCATGATCGCGTACATATTGGTGGATCAAGGGACACAGAAAATATGTTCCGTAAATAACAATGAATCATCCATTTATGTTCTCATTGAAGAATGCAATGCTATATCTCTAATGCATATTTACTGTAACGCCAGGTGTCATGTTGAGGAAGGAAACACTTCAATATAGAAAGGGATTACTGGGAGTAAGATTCAAATTGTAATCCCACAGAGTAAAGCCTAGCTTTTGATAACGGGAAACATGATTATTAAAATAAATGAACTACTACGACATGTAAGTATCTTTCCCTTTCAATCAATATGTCTTTTACTGAAATACATGCACGTATATTGAAATATGAGAGGATTTTTTTCAACACAGAATAAAAACCTGTTAATGCATATTTTGACGCAGCGTGTATATACATGGAATGTTGATAGATAAGAGAGATAGATAGACACACACACACACACACACACACACAGATAGATAGATAGATGGATAGATAGATAGATAGATAGATAAATATATATAGAGAGAGATAGATACATATAAATGAACATACTTAAATAGATAGACACATACATAGATATAAATGAACAGACAGTTCAATATATATATATATATATATATATATATATATATAGATAGATAGATAGATAGATAGATAGATAGATAGGAATAGACTGATTGTGACTGATAGATATAAAAGAACAGACTTATTTTGACAGATAGATACATAGAAGGATATAAATGAACAGACTTAGCTAGATAGATAGATAGATAGATAGATAGATAGATAGATAGATAGATAGATAGATAGATAGATAGGAATAGACTTAGTGTGACAGATAGATACAAATACACAGATATATAGGAATAGACTGATTGTGACTGATAGATATAAAAGAACAGACTTATTTTGACAGATAGCTACATAGAAGGATATAAATGAACAGACTTAGATAGATAGATAGGAATAGACTGAGTGTGACAGATAGATACAAATACACAGACTTATTTTGACAGATAGATACAGACTTAGTTCAAAAGATAGATAGATAGATAGATAGATAATGTTTTCTTTCAGTCACTCATTATTTCTCCTCCTTTCCATTAATATTGCTTTCCATTATTTCTTTTCTGTATCTCTCTCTAACTCTCTCTCTCTCTCTTCCTTCCTTCAATTTCACGTTTTACTATTTCTATTTATCCCACATTGAGCATTTTTCATTATTTTCAAGAAAATTCTGTGATCAACGTCTTAGAGTGGTATTATCTTTTTCATTAATATCCACTTGCCGCACTGAATATAAATGAACACAGTTTTTGTGTAGTTAGCCACGGAGCATTCTGTAAAAATTCGTAGAGATTTTGCCACTGGAAATCATATTAGACAAATCTATCAAAGTACCTAATTGGAATGTCCAGACAGAAGAGCCTATCGGTATTGCTCTTCGTGTTTTAGCAAAATATTTCAGTATTATTCATAATATTTTTCGTTTTTATGATCGGATCAGGAGAGAAAATGTCTCCAAGTTGATTGCGGTTCACGCAAAAAGCGATTACAATAAAAAATGGATAATTTGTTCTCAAAATTATCTTGTGTGACGTGATGTCAAGTGGGAAACTTCTATTTCATAATAGATCGCCACAATACAACTGTACACAATAATAACATGAAAAATGCATTAAAAATAGAGGCGCTTGAAAAATTGGAGACATTCTCTGAATTACAAATGTTTCCATGTAATAATTTACATACTCATAAAAGTTTCATATATACATAGATACATGCATGCATACATACATACATACATATATACTTCCTAACAATATATTTCTTTTATATTGTTTCTGTGTGTAAGTCTTATTGGAAAATATATTCATTTTCTGAATGCAGGTGTTTTAATAGTTTCGGTAGCTTTTAACTAATCTATTAGCCATTTTCAAAGATTTGGTTTGCGATATTTCAAAATGTATGTAAGTAAATGCATGCTATTGTAAACAATTATTTAAAAAAAAATGTACGTTTGTAATATTCTCATGTCCCCTTTGGGCACTACGACCTAGTCTAATGGTTCGCGGGCTTGTATTGCTAGATCAGATAGGGCTGAGTAGTGGGTTCAGTCCTCAAACGGTACCTCACACATTCGGTAATGTGCCATTTCTAAGCTACTCATAGAAAATATTTTTGGGTATCTCGACGTGGTATAATAGTTAGGCATCTTGTCTCACTAGAACTGCCCCGACTAAGTAGTGAGTTCGGACCTCACATGGTGCTCCATCCATTCGGCCATGTGCCACATCTAAGCTACGTTTAAAAATATCACCATAATCTCATTTGCCGTACTGTGTTTTTATTCTGTATTTTAAGCGTAGGAACTTTGTGGTAAGTAAAAATTAACTGTCAAAATGAAAAAAAAGGTTGTTTTCCTGGCATATGAATAAAATGTAATTTAGATTTTGGTATCCATATAGCCGATCTAGTGTTTCAAGAAAAAGTCGACATGACGTTTGTTATGAGAACCCCTGCAAAAAAAAAGGTCATGATAGTGTGAATGCCATTCAGCCTGTAAAACATAAAATGAAGAAGTAATAATATATCAATAGCTCAGTTGAGAGTTAACGATGTTGGCAAACATTATGTTTACCAAGGGGCCAAAGATTTACGGATTGGTTGCTGATACAAACTTACTAAAGTCGAGATTGTCATGGATTAAATAGGCGACAATTGTTTGCAAAGATAATATTACTCCTTGAGCTTACGAGATTACCATGAAAATGCTAGGGACAACAGACGCGATCTTGCTCCAGTCTACACGGTTAAATGCACGCAAACTACCATAGAAGCATGGAAATATATTATTTAATGAATATACCTGACTCAGAATCTTTGGAAAAGATTATTTGAGTAGAAAAGCTGAAGATGAGTGCAATTAGATACACATAACTATATTAGAAATATTACTGATAGAGTACTATCCGAGGTACCCGGCATTGCCCGTGTGTACATGGAAATGTATAATCGTACCCACTGTATAACCGCATCCCCAGTCTAGAAATGTCTGCTGACATGCATGCTAGCATACAACATCCGTTGGTATGTGAAGCTATTCCACCTTTATCTTTTTATGTTATGTCCTTCGCTATTGTTTGATTTTTCTTAATAATTAAATTCCATCGATAACACCTTGTGTGGCCGCTGTTCGGGGCTAATTTGTTTTCAAAGTTTTAGATATTCAGTAAATTTCCAATGGCCGTAATAACATTCAAATGGTATGTTTACAAATCTAATAATCAACCATAAACAGGGATGAAGCTTCGGAGCTTGATTCAGCTGCTAGTGCAAAGGCATGAACACTACCCCCCTTCTTCGAACCTTAACTGTAAAGCTTGACTTAATAAGATGTTCTTAAGGAATCTTCTCCATTTAAAGCTTCAATAGTATTTCTCAAGCAATCTTTGCCAATTTTGAAAGTCATGATATAAAGAAACAATTTGCTAAATGGTAAATGCCGAATTTGGACATACTTTGTTGCAGATTGCATCCATTTAATAGAAATAATCTAAACCAAACATTCAAGCAAGATAATTTGTCTATCATGTGTAATTTATATGGCAAATTTAGAAAGCAACGAATGAAAAACCATTGAGTTTTGTCCGAAAAACGGGTTTGTGAACAGTTTTCCGTAGTTTCTTGTTATATGCGCCGAAGCGAGTATGATTAAAACCACATTATCTTATTTCTTGCATGTTGACAAATATTTTGTGAAATGTTTGATGAAATATGTTTTTTATTTTAAGAAGCATGAAAAACCCAATTTATTCACAATACTCCACATAAGTCTCGTAACATAAGTTATGTTTTGCATTAAGAGCGAAGAACATCAGTTCATCCAGTAAAAAAATTGGTCGCGTGTAACTTTCCCTTTGTTTTTGCAAAAAGTCGTACTCATCTTCAGTTTTCTCGATTTGTCTGCCAAGCCCAAGGGACCTGGAGATAGAAAATTTGGTATTGACCTACTTTGTTAAATTTGTAACAGGTATGAAGAATTTCATCGAAATTGGTCGAGAACGGTGGACGTGCATAAATGCCATTCACAGACAGCCACATAAAGAGACATACACGCACACACATACATATACAACTTCTGTTTTATAGATATAAAGTCATGTATGCTGGATTTTTTGAGTACCTTTTGTGTACTAGTGATGCAACCAAAATGAGCTGACTCATTTTATAGTTCACCAATAGAAGTGTTAACCAATTGGACGTTTATAAAGGCGGTCATTTTTTCCCGAATTTGCATTGCCAGCCTTTGATATCGAAGACTGAAGAATTACGGAGCAGCAGCGGTTAGTGCTATTGGCGATATAGTCCGATTCAGTAAAGTGTCTGACTCGTCACTGTTAATCTTTAACGTTATTTCATTGAACAGATTACGTACTGCGCTGTATTCTATATTCATAGACTATGGTGAACATGGTCAACAATGTATTTACCTGTAATTGGTTGAACCCCGAGAAATGTTGTTTTCCACATACTACCCCTTCCAACCTCTCTCCCTCTCACTCTCTACCTCCATCCCGCCTTGTTTTATTATCGATTCCTGTAAGCTATTCGTCTGTCAATCTTAGTTTGTTTAGCCATGCCTCAGTTATCATCAATTTTTACCAAGACTTCCTTCTTTATTGTGTGTCTCTTTCTAATTCTTAATTTAAGTGTAAATTTTGTTTCCGTTTTCCTTAACACTTATTACAAAGTCGTTTGGTTTTTTTATTCTGTCGAATACCATTTCTCTTGACTCGATTTTTCTTTTTTTTCTGTTAACAGATAGTTCAGTATTCACGGCGATACATACGTAACTGCTTAAAACTCTTTACGTCAGCGAATTTCCATTTTTCATTTGTTCAGATTCTTGTAAAGATAAATAGTGACAAAATGATTCAGGCGAGTGGTAAAAAAAACAATTATTTTACTAGCATTTTTAGTGATAAATCCTCTATATGAGGTCGGGTAAACTCGATTCGCAATAGTCGTTCAAAACAGTGAGCGTCATTGACAGTGTGCCGGTTAATCATAGATATAGCAAATTCATTGCCTATGACTGATGGTGAGACGATACTATATTGATTTTGGAAGTACTGGAATCTACTTGGTAGTCTTTCCATAATTTAATTGTTAGAGCTTATTTACAGGAGATCTGCCACCAGTCTCTGATTATATTGGTTTTAAGAGGTGCTTTGATAAACTATTTTATCATCTGTATAGATATTTGTAAATGATACGAGAATGTATACATTATGATACAAACATGAATAGTTTAGGACCAGGGAGAGAGCGTAGACGAAACTTACATTATTAACATGGGGTTCAGAAGACTGACCACGAAGAAAACTATGCAGGATCTGACTTTTTCTAGAGATATCACAGCTGAACAGTTCGAGCTATGGTAGTGATTTCGGCACTCTGATAGGGAGGAAGAGAAGATTTTTTGTTCAGAAAAGACAACTTCCAGTGTAATCGTTGCATATAGTACGAAAACTTTACATCTGAATTTATTATTCTACGGGCACATCGACTGGGGTATTGGTTGGCAAGCTTGTCTCGCTAGAACAATTACTACAGAGCAGTGAGTTCGATCCCCATTAGAAGACCATTACTTCGGCCTTGTGCCACATCTAAGCTATTCTTGGAAAATCACTAAAAAATTATCATTCTGCTTAATTGTCCAAGAAATTCCTAACTCGCTTAACGAAGAAAGTTAACAATAAGGCAATATAAAGATTCACATGATTTTAGCTAAATAGCATGCTCAACAAGATATAAAGTGATGTGTTTTCTTCAAGCTTGAAGATCAAATCAAATTTTTGATTAGCATTGTCGAAAATCCCTTTTCATAATTCTATTTTAAATTTATTCTTTTCCAGGACCGCTTTCAAAAGCGGTTTCACTGTCCGGCAATATTTGCAGCAGGCAATATATTATGCTAAAACTAATCGAATGCATTCGACAGGATTTGCGGAATTAGCTGCGATCTTTTTCCTTTTGTTAAATAAAAGAAACGAGAACATGCAAATGAACAATCTATGCCATAAATCTCAGCGAACACTTTAAAGGCAAAACAAGAAAACCTAGAAACATCATTCACGAAAAAACTGTTCTGAATTCCTCGATCGTAAATTCTCAACCCTTAATATCGAGGAAAATCTTTATGCGTCGCATTAAAATTATGCGATGACTATTTTTTCCGTAGCGTATTCTCTAGTGATCAGCATTGTTATCGTTATAATTAAACCTGTCGCCTGATGTTGTATTTTTGTTTTCTTGATGAAATGTCAGCTGTAACAATACTATTGAATCTATTGTAGTCATCTCTCTTACAATAATTTTTTTCGTAGAAATTTTGTTTTCGTCGAAATAAAAATTGACTTCGCTAATCTGATCACGTCTCAATTCGGGTATGTTAAATCTATACGGCGGTTATTTTCTTGGATCGATTCAATACTTGCCGTTTGAGAATCATGCTTAAACCTTTATGCAGTCGGTTAGATTCGCTAATTTAAATTATAAGTATACTAATAAATCTATTATTATCTTTCACTTTCTTTAACTAAGCAGCACCAGAAAAATTCTCAATAGCTACTCAAGATAGAAGGGTACCATCAATATAGGAATGTGTGTAAAATGATTGGAAGAGAAAATACTTGGTCATGAGGATTATGAGGATAAGGAGTGGAGATGAGAATTGACACTTGACTTTAACAAGTTAAAATTAAAGTATTCTGTAGAGAACACATTTCTGAGTCTGCTTTATAATGTGACAGTTAATTGAGAAAATAACTTGGAGAGAAACTTCGTACTTAAATTAGGAATACAGAGTAAGGAAAGGTGATGCAATCCTGCGGAATTAGCGTGGTGTGTGCTTCAAGTAAGTTTCTAATGTGTTGAAACTAAAGGGCGGAGGTATTATGAATATTTGCTATGGCAATAGAGATAGCATAGCGGCAGCCTCCTTATGTTGTGTAAACTCACGTGGTTTATGCCAATGATAAAATATCCCCAGAGATGTTGTTGTTTGACTTATTGTTGGTTTTGTTTAATTTCTTCTAGAAATTTCCTATTCCCCAAACCGATTCCCAAGGTCATGCTGAAATACACAAGCGGCAAAATAGGCATTAATGAATTCTATAAAAAAGTTATAAACGATTTATTGATCGCTGGTGGTTTGGACTTATTTTTCTTGTATATTTCGTTATTTTACTATATTTCGCTACTTTAAACTTACAATTTAAAGAAAACCATATTGTAAAAGAGGTGCTGTCGTCTATGATTCATTTTGTCATTATTGGAACAACATCGATTTCAGAAGAGATTCTTCTGTTGATCATATCTACTGAGCCTGGTACAGAGATATTGTAAGTGCGTCTTCTACGTTTATTTTAGCAGCCTTGATTTGTTTTTATTATATGAATACAATATATAATAAGAAAAAATAATGTTACTGAGTAAATGTGTTCTGTGGCCTATTCTATCTAAACAGTTTTCTTCAGTTTTTGGCGATGTTGATTTGATATATCGATAATTAAATAAGTAATTAATTAAAGAAATGATATAAAAAATTAACATTTTTTTATGTGTTAAATTGAATGTATATTTTCATCTTTAGTAAATTTCCAAAGAACATAATTATACAAACACAAATATTTAATTTACAATGACATGTAAAATATTGTATCTTACGCTAATTATTCATTCACTCAGTTTTCCACTATGTCCAGCGAATTAGATACACTCGCATTTGGGTAGTGCGAGTCGCTGGTACAAAGATAACATTATTTTCTTCCAAGTAATATTTTCTGCATTGTTACTACTTCAGTCAGAGAGTAAATCCTGTTCTTTTTCCATGCCTTTCATAATAAAAGCAACTGAAACATCACAATTTGCGCGTAGGATGCAATATCCTATTTTTGTATCATCACATTTCTTCTCAGTTGAAAAATTCGACTTTTGGACGAGGATATCTATACTCACATCGTAGAATATTGTCCCACATCATATAGTATATGGGTGTTGCTTTATTCACTTCATCGTTGGAGAATCGTTGTTATTTGATCAATACATTTTGACTGGTCAGAGTCCAAGGATAGATGAGTTAAGTTTGTCAAGACCTGCGTTGATATTGCGTGTCTGCTATTTAACATGCTGTGGTCTTACATTATTCTGTTCCTAAAGCACATCAGTTTGCTTCATATGTGGTCCAGCTCGAAAGTGCCTGTCTTTGATTTGCACAATATGCTCACTTAGGAATTACAATGGATATTGGTGTTGTAACAATGTGTGACCTGAATAGTTTGTAGACCTGAGATTGTTGCAATGTTGGGATACGGTAAAAATATATTTGAAAAAGGTTAAAATTAAATATCAATTGACACGTTTGGAAAAGTATGTTCCCTCCCAGCTGTAAAGTCTAGATAATTCGGGACACGGTAATCTTGGTTTGAAACAATGAATATTTATGCTAAAAAAAAAAAAAAACGTGAAAAATCATCAAAACAGAAACGTTGCTGGTATCAAAGTTTCGTGTCACGGTAAATGCGTGTGTGAATAAATTGGGAATTCCGTAACATTGGATGCAGACATTGCGAGGTTCTGTGAGTATATTATAACTACCTCCGAAAGATGGCGTAGTCAGAATTGATCAACCGGGCTTAATTATGGCTAAGGGAAGTATTTTGTTCGAAACCCCAGTTTATTTGTTCATCCATTTTGGAGCGGGCAGTTGTCAGACATTCACAGACAACCCTTGCCAGTTATCGGAATGTTTGCCCGGGATAGTCAACGAACAGTGGTCAAAAGAAGTAGTTCGAAGTCAGACACAGCGTAACGGTCCACAGCAATAATTACTTTGTCAGACAGATGTACAGATAAATTATTTAATCCCGTTGTCCAACATGTTTACGCTCGCAGCATCAACAGTAGTAAATATGTGTGGCATCAAATTGAAACAACTTGTCATTGTTTATGAGACATATTCCGTGGCATAAATTATTTATCGTACTGGAGTAATCCGAATATTATTGTCGATTCCATTTCCGTTTACACATTATTCAGACTGTGGTGTATCAATCATTCCCAGTATGTAAAAACAAACACATAGAAAAAACTGATAGAAAATTGCCGAATCGACTATCAGCTGGAACAAACATGTCGCGACGCACCCAAAAACAATGATAAGAACCTAGGAATCGTGGGTCGGAGTGAAGAAAGTGTATTATAAACTGATACCGTACTATTCAGGTATACTGCTGTGAGCAGTAATCTTACAGTTTTATTGAGAATAATCTCTAAAATGAAGACAAACTGCTTCACAGCAAACTCTGTGACCATATACGTAGCAGATTATTTTGTCTGACACTTCTTTCTAGGTGAGTCTATAATGTGTAATTTCATGCAAGATCAGGAAACATCGGATTAGAGAGCTGAGAATCAGATTTTGCAGCTTCAGCAATTTGAATAAAAAGGCTACGTCAGTGAGACTTTAATGATTCTGGAACTCACATTTCAGACACCATGAATATTTAAGAAATTGCACTAAAGTACAGGCAATATGATCGCTTATATAAATAATTTCATGGAGCTTTCAATAGTAATTCTTCTCTCAGCTGTAATGATAACATTAACCTATTTGATCATATCCTCATTAATAACAGCAACAGCGATGTCTCTTACGAAAATCATTTCCTCTCTCCTATCTGACATTCTCATTATCTCCTTAATATGTTTACATCGACTGTAGTCTATTCCATAATCATTACTTTCATCGTGTGGTGGTTTCAATGTTTCCTCCATTCAGATATAGGTATCTATGTCTTTTCATTGTGGAGCTAAGATATTTAGTAGGAAAGTTGAAGTTGATTTCAGAGATATACTTCTGGACATTTCGACAGATTATGAGTTAGAAATAATAAAGGAATAAAAGGAAAATGTCAAATAAAAATGGAATTCAGGATCGCATTTAAAATTAAATTATGGCAGGCATTAGTTTTCGGAGACCTTAAAAATGTTCTTATGCGTAGTTCTGTTTCATCATTTACATCACCTTTTTTCTCTATTCCTTTCTACGAGTTTTCTGTTGAATTTCTTTCTTTCTTTCATTCATTTTCTTTCTTCCTCTTCTTTTTCTTCTTCTTCGTTTTCTTCTTATCATCATCATCATCATCATCATCATCATCATCATTATCATTATTATTATTATTATTATTATTATTATTATTATTATTATTATTATTATTATTCATCTAGGGATTTGGCCTGTAATTGTAATTTTGCAAATTCAGCAGCAACTTCTTTTAACATGATTAAATGATGTTGCGTGGATCGAGATATTTTAAACCATTAGACACTTTCCGATATTTATGCATTGCGGAATTCCACTTGCAGTTAAGCACTGTCTCCATAAAATGACAAAAGGTGATATCTCAACTAACTTTACAGAATTTAAATTGGCTGATGCCATAGGAAGAGGAGGATACGAATGTCAAATTCAAATATAAAGTAAAGGATTCAAAGACATTGCCTAAGCTTAAATGAGTAGAGAGAATAAAATATAGTCGTTCTGGCATGTAACATTTTTATTTCAGTGGCGCACATCAATTTTCTAAACGTACAGATAATATGTCCTAGATTTTACAGTCATATTAAAGCAATATATTTGTTATTGTAACTGTTCAAATAAAATATGGTGACAAGTATAATAATAATAATTTAGGAGTATTTCTAACATTGGATCATTCCAAAATTTCAATCCCGATTAGAGAATTAAAAACAAAATGTTAACTGCTCACAGAATATATTTGTTAGTAAAGTACATAGTTTACATTGTAAAAAAAAAACTGTTTCACATAAGTTTAGAATCATATTGATGTCATTACCGTCGAAACATTGTGTTTTATTCGACTTTCTGTAGAGTCAATTATCTTGTCATTTAAATTGTTATGTAGATAAATAACAACTAAAAAATCTGAAGCAGCCAAGTTAGGAGAATACGGTGGGTAGTGTGATGTTTCAAATTTCAACATCTAAGCTTCCAAGTCTCTTTACAACATATGATCTTGCGTTGTCGTAGTGTAAAATGATATCTTTTCGTTTTCCCAAAATCGGAAGTTTTTCTCAAATGGCCGTATTGACTTTGTTGTGTTTGTTGCAATACTTGTTAGCCATTCTTTTTCGGAGGCTGGAAGATGCTCAAAATGAATTATCCCTCTGCAATCCCAGTAAAATGAATGTCAGCGCCTTCATTGGATGCGAGCCCGTTTTAGCCACGGACTCTGCGCATTCTCATGCTTGTTTCCAGTTCCATTTGCATCCAACATAAAGATCCATTTTTCAACACCTGTGACAATTCTGTCCAAGAACAACTCGTCTTTTCGCGGATTACCAGTCAATAAATCGCCAGAGACGAAATCAATCTTGTTCTGTTACATCAGAGAATGTGGTACCCACGTTTCGTATATGGAAAACTAAGTGTCTTCAAAATGAAAGAGGCAGATAAAATATAGATTTTCTAACACTTCGTAATCTCTTCCATCGTAATCTTGAGTTTATTCTCCTTGATTGAATGCAGAGCGTATTCGTCGCCGTTGGAAGTTCACCAGAGCCCTGTTTGAACAGTTAGGTTAAAATAACCCTGACAAATTTTGTCACACATTTTACCATATAAAGTCCTGGAGAGGATACAAATAAAAATCTTACATGATTTTCTTTTGTTTTTTTTTTCGCAGATTCTATTCTTTACTCCTTTCCGAAATTCATAGAGCATAATTTAGCGAAAGTGCCACTTTTCATCCTCAATCTTTAAGGCCTACATTTGTATGCAAAACTTTAACATTCAAAATAAGTCTGACTCTCAATTAATGTTTCAATGTAGAACACGCCAAACATCGGCCCCCAAAAAACCGTGTTAATTTGCGGTCGTTTTATGTTAACAATTAAAATCGGGCACCAAATTTATCATCTGCTAAAATATTAGGAGGTAATGGAAATCTGTGATAAAATATCCATTATATTATTAATTTTTGAAAATCAAAATCTCCAATACATTGTAATTTATTATAAGGTCAACATTTAAGAAAATTACATCAGTTATTAACTATATGGAAAGTGTTCTTTAGTGAAAAATTATTACGTTATTGAGACATTTAACAGATTTGAACTTAAAGGAAATTGAATAATATTCATTTACATGTAATTACAATGTCATAGATGCTTTCAGTTTTGGGGAACTGTTGTATAATTTTGAAGAATGGTTTTGGTTTGATAAACTAAAACGTAAAATTGTATAACTAAGCGAAATATACAGTGTGTTACAGCAAAATTGTTCAAATCGTGTAACAGCAAAATTGTCCAATTGTTTGAGTAAGCTTTGAACCGTGGTATCTTAGGAATGATTAAAGATATATTATTGGAATTCTCCGAGATTTTTATAATCTTATTGCACTTTACTTTGATCACTAAGAATGTATAATTGCTCTCCAAAATAAATTAACAGAAGAATCGTGAGAAAATCGATCATAAACGAAAATGATAAGTTCATTGTTAATTATTCATAACTAATGATCGGAAGCTCATGATGGATTGGAATAAGGTTCATACATACATACATACATACATACATACATACATATATGTGTGTGTGTGTGTGTGTGTGTGTGTGCGTCTGTGCGTGCGTGCGTGTGTGTGTTAATCCCGTGTCATTTTCCAACTTATTCAAGATTATCATTGCTCTCTATAAACTTCTATCTTTTTGGTATGGAGTAACAAAATGCATCAAACGTATCACATACGATTTCATTTCCAAGTCTTTTTACACTGCTCATTGGAGTGCGATAGATGAAAATTCCCTCACACTTGCCAAATATCTTATGGATTGAGTTGGATCTTTTCTAATTGATCTTTTTTAGATCTAATTTGAAATGATGATCCCTTTTTCTGCTGTGACTTCCTGATCTATTTTTTCTTTCTACTGTTCCCTTATTCACAGTTGCCTTGATGTTCGTGAATGGATTTTAAGATGGACGCCAGAGTGTGAATGGTTGTACCATCCCTGATGGTCTGATAGATTTTTCCTCACCCTATTGCTCAGTTTGGAAGACAGTATGTTTGACACAAAACGGGTTTGATCTGTTCTCTCTCTCGCTGAAGAACTAAAAGTGTTTTTTCCTGCATTCTGACGACAAATGGTGTCAAAATGACTAAACGACTAATCTGAAAACCTGCAAAAAAGAAACTCAAATAGTTTAGAAAGTAAACATTTTGTTGGAGGGCTAATTACGCTGTTACATTATTTGGACAATTTTGCTGTTACATCCGATATATATATATATATATATATATATATATATATATATATATATATATATACACACACATATATAATGAAATGGACAAAGTCCGACAATTATTTTAAGATTTTTTTAACATTCTTTTTATAGATACAAGTATTTAAGTAAATGCTCTGTTTATAATAAACAGTATTAAACAACATTTACCTGCCTGAATGTCCGAGAAATTTTTATAGAAAATATTCGTCCTCCGACAGGATTCGAACCTGTATCCTATCCGGAATCGTCTATAGCCTGACGTGCCTTTTAACCGATTCGGCCACAGAGGATCGTTCGGTTGGCACGGTCGAATTTACTGCTTATAAACTTCAATCTTCCATGAATCTTTCACGTCCATTCATGTCTGCTTATGGCATATCAAATGTAAACAAATGACGTCACACATTATGAAATGGACAAAGTCCGACAATTATGTTAAGACATTTTCATGTTTAACATTCTTTTTTTTTCTATGAAAATTTCTCGGACATTCAGGCCGGTAAATGTTGTTTAAAACTGTTTATTATAAACAGAGGATTTACTTTAATATTTGTATCTATAAAAAGAATGTTAACCATATAAATGTCTTAAAATATATATATGTGTGTGTGCGCGTGTGTGTGTGTGTTTGATGTGTGTGTTTGTGAAAAATAGGAATTTAATTCAATTATATGGATATTTTCACATTTTCCGTACGAAAGGGCTGATCAATTTTATATTGGATTCAATGAAGCCAATAAAATAAAAGTTATTTGCCGAAAACATATTTGCTACAGTATCTGGTTGCTGTCTTGTAGGCGTATGTGATTACGCGTTATTTTTTTTTTAATTGTCGCGTGATTTGGCATGTGTATTTAAATCCACGTGAATGAATGTAAAGAATCGGTGACAAGGAACATCGAAATCACTGTAACCTTCCACAAACAAAATGTGTATGTAAGGTTAATAAATTGTGTACATTATAGTCGAGAAAAGAGAAATCCTGCACTTTAAAATGTTTACATATAAGAAGTGACTACTTGAGAGATTAAGAAAATCATAATTATTTTACATTTTCCAAACTAGCTGCATGCGGAGAAATAGATCCGACATTCTTTCTTTCCTTTTTATCTGCTACTTCAATTCATCTGTTCTTGTGAGAAATGAGCGAAAACCTTTTCTTAATTACTCAAACACTGTGTCATTTTTACCTATCTACTTGTGAAATAAACCAACGCATCACCTAATAGTTTTAGGTCAAATCTTTTTGTCACACATACAAGCAGGTGAAACCGCTGAAAGTGCATCTCAACCTGACATTTTTGACTTCGCTATCTTTTGTCGATTGAGTGCGACAACATTTAAAGAAAATGAGAAGAACGTGATTATTAAGAGGATTTATAATAGGCTGTCAACCGAGTATTGCGTCTCACACTGACCTGCGGGAAAAGAGAATGTAATTTAATGATTCCAAAATACTGTAGCTAAAAGAAGGTATCTCTGCCTGTGTTAGATCGATCAACTTACAGGACTTAAGAATGACAGTCAATGTGCGATGTTTTATGGACTGATACATCACCAGGTTGACCAGGGTTCATTGAAGATGTTTTTACCGTTTCAAACGTATAGATTTGAAGCAAAACTGAAGAATAACCCACAAACAGACCAAGAGGATCAGAATTAGTTTTCTCTAAAAAAATGTCTATACGTAATAATTTATGTATTATGCCGTGATTTCAGTGCTTCAGTTTAATATATTTATTATAAATAGAGACTGCTATTACAGTGAAAAAATAGGGAGATGATCAGTTATCAGAATCGTATGTTTCAAACGATTTTTAAATCTTCAAAATTATCGTTACATACATTTTAACGTTATTGAATGTTTAGGCGATATAAATGATTCAAATTTTAAAATAGATGGTTTAAGTCTATTTTCCAATGTAATAAGAAAACAGCATGGCGAGAAAAATCCCTAATTTTAATGCTTGAGTATGCTTTGAACTTAGGAATCAACAAGTATAACTTCTTGAAAATATTGATATAATTAATCGAGTTTCAATTATTGTGAGATTTCGGAATGGATACATAAAGTTAAGCAACAAAGGAATGTATTCCTATTGGTATGAGAAAGCAGTTTACATTGAACTACGCAAAAAGCCAAAAAGAACCATCTGAAGTGTTTCTCAGAATTAGGAAACAATTTTACTCTGAGGTGTGCCATTGCATACATAGGAGTAAGCAATGGCACACTACTAGTTGGGAAATGTCACATCTAGGAGCAAAGGAAAATATCACGGGACACTTAGCAATTTTTTAAAATGTATGCATTTAAATGTTATGTAATAAATCGTAGATTTAAAAATGCACTCCCAAATATGAATTGGTTTTATTTCGCTTTGTATTAGTTTCCTTTATTATAATACGTATTTTTCTAATTTATTATGGTAACTATTTCTTTTTAATTTTGTATATATGATATACATTAATTGTCTTTTCTAAAAGAATGTCTTTCCTAAAATTATTTTAACATCTTTTTATTACGATTATTACTATAGTATATTAGCAGGACATCTATTGTCCTTGAGATGGATGGACACGCGAACGTCTTCTGACAAAAGATTCAGTAAACAGAATAAGTCCAGATATTTGGAGGAACTGAACAGATGTTCAGTTGTGCAGCGTTCCTATGAACACACTCGGTTATACGTTTGTTGCTGTCGCTGTTGATGCTGACAATGATGAAGATGTATGAAATAAAATTAACCTTACAGGGAACATTCGACATCCATTGACCGAAGAATTAACTTTATATTCAGCTGCAATATTTAAAAGTTGCATTTTATTTAAAAGAAAATATTATTTGCATGAAATTATTCCGTTAAACTCAACTGTCACCTCACTCTCTCTATTACTGGTGGGATTTACCCTCAAAACCCTTTTGGTATTATAATGTGAAATATTAAAATTTTGTTTACATTATTTTTCTCCCGTCTAGTTTCACGTGGTAATCATTTTATATGCTACTGTTGGAAATGTTCCATTGATATGCATTTGTGATTTGGTAACATTCTTTGTGATTTGACATCGCCACTTTATTAGGCCTGATGAATTATTCTCATATTTAAGGTATAATATATTACTTCTCTTGAAACTGTGTTTCCTCATTAATCTTAGAAAATGGGTGTATATAGGTACTTGTTTGTTCAGTAATGAAGGAGATTTTCCCTATGTATGGAGTTCATACGAAAATTTAGATCCAACGTTATTACTTATCATTATTAGTTCAGAATAATGTTTTTTGTGATATTGAACGGCTTTGATTGTCACTTTTGCTATGTCAAGCGAAAGCTCGTTATCATTTCAAAAAAAGGCTCATTATATTCGAGACTTCGTAGACGCCGGTACTAGTACTAAGGCCTTCCAATAATATCCGCACTAGCAATACTTGCTGAAGTAGTAATCGCCAAATAGTATAATGATCAGAAGAGAATCGTAATCCGTATAATAATAGAGTAGAAAATGAAAGTGTTCGCAATAGCAGATAGACAAGAAGAGTGAACAGTATATTTATTTCTGAAAATACAGAACTTTTGGCACATGTCGAAGGGGAGAAAGATTGAAGGGGATGAACTTCCTTAGGTAGCCTCGTCCTAGTTAATCCGACTCACGACACATTCATTCCTTACAATTTATACTTTCACCATAAGAACTTATCCTTCACCTCTCAATACTACATACACCAAAATACCGCATATTCGCAGGGGCCTACAAAACACACCGTGAAATAAAAATTGCAATGGCCATATAGTCCAATATACAAAAATTTTATAATTCATGAAATGATGGGGGAAGAAAGATGAACCCAGAAAACAAACTCAAAATTTAAGCCTAAGATAAAAATTAAACAATGTTAGTAGGAACCGTCCACTACTCAAAATAATATGAGGCTACTGCATTCTGCCGATAGACAGAATCAAGCAGCACTCTCACTAATGGAAAGGTGGGGGGTGGTAAAACTGAATGACGGAATGGGAAAAAACAAAGGCTGACCCAGCTGAGATTAAAACAGGGGACATTAAGAAACTGGGGAGATTAGGAATCTCGACATGGATCATAAAAACAGTGTCGTGAAGAGACCGAGAACAACATTTATTCATATTAACTAGGAAAACAAAATAGTACTATCTTAACCAGGGGATGGTTCACTGGAAACCACTGCTTCAAGAGTACATAAAAGAGAAAATAAACGCTAAACCTGTCCACCCGAACCAGGCTCTCCTCAGTCACTCCACTTTCACAGAAAATGCCAAACTCAAACTCTTTCCATCAGATTTTATTTTTAACCTAGGCTAATGCTTAAAGAAAACTACAAGATCCTGATACGAATAATGTCACTCTCGCAAGATTCTCTCCTACGCGACGTCCACAACACCATTCAAGCCACGGCTAGCAAAGTAAAAAAAAAACATCCGTTTTATCCCTGAGAACGAAGCGACACATTGTCCTATGCATATGCGAGATCAATGGACACGAGTTATCCGGGAACTATACAAGACGTCACCTCGCCGACATAATTCCAGCAGGGGCTCACCTGAGGAAAATGTTAGAAGGCGTGCGAAGCCGTTTTATCTAATCTGAGCGATTATAATCTGGTAAATCTTCCTCGCCCCATCCAGAGTATAAACCACTAACAGGTAGCACGTTCCGAATCAATCGACAGCTAATCGAAAACTCATAGTTGCTGAGATAATCCACTGCCTACATCCAAAGCCGACAAGTCTGATGCCAACAGTAGATCCTTCGTGACCTCTCCACTAATTCATGACACAATAGTCTCTGAGCCGTGAAAAGTCACTGGACCGAGGAATGGCCTTCAAGGCCGACCGCTACTCGCTGAGGATACTCGGCAACATTCCACAACCTCCTAGGCACTTACCCCAGGAAATGGGAAGAGTAATGGTAAGGCTAAGGAAGGCGTCCCTAACACTCCGCACCACAATCGAGCTCTCTGTTAAAACGCGGCATAGGAAATCCCACCTTGAAACATGTCGATCACTCGTCATGTGTAGCAATCCCATCCCTCATGTTATGGAAGCAGGTAACAGGCTTCTTTACGGATCCAATATTATCGACCACCATACAAGAGTGTAGTCAACAAACGCTCGATCGCCTCCATAGGGTCCTGCAAAGACGAAGTACAGCCAAGCGATAAAGGATGAGGGGCAAGACGTAAGTGGCACACGTTTCAGCGCTACCATTTATGGACAACAGTCTTCGGAATGAGGTCCGGACAGACGCTCCGATCTTTGCCTGTACTTCTGGCCAATTATTTTATAGATGGAGTCCCGGTCCGAAGTACACCACAACAATGCGAACGATTCCATCAGTCCAATGAAAGTGCTTGAAGCATGAACCACTTCTAGGCACCTAACCGCAAGCCGGAAGATTTGTTACAATTAATATTGCCTCCTGTAAACTTCTCGTACCGTTAAAACGCCTTCTGTACCACCTTAATGTAACGACGGCACGATACGAAAATGGATACGTCATCGAAGTACGGAGAAACCCTAGCTCGAGCACTACGAGCCACACCAGGTGCTTTTGGGATGTTTCGATCGTCCTCCGTTGATTTGCCGTCCACGGAGGTACATTTACCTTCTTTTGCACTGAGAGGTCTTTTTTACAGGTCCCTTCTGTCTACCTGACAACTAGCCATCCTTACGGAAAGTTTTCTTTTCCCTTGTGACTGTTTTCTTTTCTTTTTTTCCAGTGGAGCAGAGGATAATATGGGGGAGGGAGATTGCAACTCTTTACTGGTCGAAGACTGGAGGCTCTTAGACCTAATTTGTTTCAGTGTTTTTCCTTAGTTGCCGAGGCGGGAGCGGAATGGGACCTAGGGTAATATCTAGATTTTTCATCCTTAATAAGAGCAGACATTTTTTTTTCTTTTTTCAGAAGATTCCTCTTCCTATTCGTCATTCCCCTCATCGTCCCTACCCCTTTTCAAAGAAGAAGATCTAGGTTGAAATATGACCTCCACCGCCACACCTATATACAGTAGATGGGGCTCCGGCTCCCTCTGTATATCTTCCTCTGGATATTGCGGGTATTGTTGTTGTTCCAGCGGCTGTGTATTTTGTTGCTGTATCTGTTGTTTTTGCTGTTGTTGCTTAGTCTGTTTTTGTTGCTGTATCTGTTGGCACGGTTGTGCCTATTCATGTTGCTGTGTCTGATGATGCTGCTGTCGGGTCTGTTGCTGTATCTTTTTCTGTTCTTGCTGCTGAGAAGGCTCCTGCTTCGGGCTTTGTTTTTTCGCCTCGGCGAAACATGCTGCTGGGGGTGGTGAGGATGGGTTTCTGACTTGCGTCCTTTCCTGGTCACCTGCTGCCACTCACTGGCATCATTAGTGGCTTGACCCACAACTTCCTTCACTGATGCCTGTTGTTAGACTGCTAGCTGTTGGACATTTGGTTGATGGACTGTTGGCTTTTTAGCTGCCGGCCGTTGCTCAGTTGGTGGTGCCGGATTCTTGCTAGGCCATTCCTTAGACACATGTCCTGCAGTACCACAGGACTAGCAAAATTACAAAATTTCAGCTGCCCCCCAAAATCAGTATATCCGGTATATCATTAACGCTCTTCCTCGGTAATGTGACATGTACAACAACATTTCCTGCCGATATTCCCGTTTTGCGCTTCGTCGGTGAGATATCTGCAACCTATCCATATTGGAAAAAAGGCCCCTACATGGTCATCCGATATTACAACGGGCACCCCATATAATGTTATCCTAGTTTTGCGCGTGTCCATGCACTCAGATTGAAGTCTCACTGATTTTGTGGTGAGACGTCCAATATTCCCAGCTAGCCTTTTGGCTTTGTCCTCCGTCGCCAGCAGGATATCCCACATTGTGTTTGATCTCTTGGAGAGAACATTTGGGACTACGTTCAGGGTTTGAAGCGCCTCATCCATTATTTCGCGGTTAACGCCTGTCCTTTTCCAAGACTTAATATCTGAGGTAAGCAGAGAGATTGTTCTAGAAGGCCACTGCCACCAAATTATTCGGTATTGAGGCTAGTGAAATCCTTGTATTTCTCCTTTATAGAGTCCGGCCTCTTTGTTTTTTTTCTGAAGTCAATACGCTTGGGGTAGCTTTAGAATTAGATGGTGGGGACATATGTGATGACGGGAGACTCCTACGTAAAATAATATTATTAACAAAACCAATGCTTACTAAATTAAACTGTACTCCCACTAGAAAAAAAACTGATAAAAAGGTGTAATTACTATTGTCTTTCTAAAATAACACAACTGCAAATTCACGTGATGTTCTTTGCTGGCCAGTTTAAAAAGTTAGTGACGTCACATACTGAAAGAGTCACTTCCTTCATCACTATGTTATCTACTTAATAATGGAATCGCCTGTGTTATTACTGACGATCTAGTTTCAATCCTCAGTGTAGGCAACGACACTTACTATAATACAACAAATATATTGGGATTTTACATTTATTATGTGGAGAAAATTACCGCCAGCGCTGTGTGCAAGCGTAATGAGTGAAACCAGTTTGAAAAAAGCAGATACATTTCACTATACACGTAATTTCTGTCGAAATGTCAATTTTGTACTGAATATCAAATTGACAAAGACAAAATCGCATTGTGCAAATGCTATAAAATTTACCTAATAACTATATGTTCTAATTTTGGCTATTTTTCCAAATAGCCGACAATTATGAAGGCCGTGGTTCCAGAGATATATAATGACATGGTAGGGAAAACAAAGAAGAAGTTGTTTGTTAATTGCTCATATATAGAACGAAAAACATGGAGTAAATCAAATACTTCTCAAATCCCACAGTAATGTGGCTACTTGCCGTATTAGTAAGGAGCAGAAGTCCTTTTTCACTGTTTTAGGAAAGAGGAAGAATACATTGACTTCTACTATACAACACGATATATCACGATATATAATTATTTATGCTTATACACTAATTAGACATTTTATCAAATATACTATTTTACACCTTTTGCTTTTACAATCAGCGTAGTTTTATTTGCCATAGAATCAACCATGTTCTGGAAACAATCTTCACGTCAATGCTGTGTACAGAAGAAAATGGCGACACACATAGAAGGCTAAAATGCTTTTGCAGATGAAAAAAAAGAAAGAAAAATCACCATTGAAAGAGATCAGCCAGCACATGTAAATTAGATTCTGCTAACCAATCGCGGTTTCTTTTTCACTGAGTGGAATGTATTGCATAGAAAATATGCTAATCCCTTTCTATGCTCTACGAATCGAAATCCTGGAAATGGTCTGCCAAACTTTTTTAACGGCAACTGAATTTTCCAATAAAAGAGGATTTTTGCTAGGAGTCTGCGAGTGTGTACATGGGTATTTGGATTTTGTGATATGTTATTATACAAGCAGTTTCGGGGTTTAACATATGGCATACAAATCGTTTTACCTGAAAATGTTTCCTGAATCCGATGGCACATCTACGAGCCCACAAGTACTTGAATAGCTTAAAATAAAAAGAGACCTTCTATGTAGAATGTGTGAAGTAAAAAAATGAAACATATTATGTCACTGCTTTTGAGCGGCAGTGCCTTTGTCTTGTATTACATGTTTAGCGAGTAAGAGTAAAAATCAGAGATCACTAAGAAATGCGCTTTGAAAAACATTCATGATGTATGTTTATGGCTCGTCATCTACGCCTTGGTGAGTCCGTTAATGTATATTTTGAAAACCTTACGAAAGCTTGCATCTCAGTTCAGGAAAATATTGGAGTAGGGTCTAAGATGTGCTTTTGTGGAGGATTACCCGATATACGCGAGTCGAACACTGTGAGCCAATTCGAGAATGGGCGAAATGGATGTAAGTTGACTTGGGCCCGTGCAGTTATAAAAGATGAAATGACAACTGAAAAACCAATTCAGAGAATGATCTGAACGGGAATTGCAGATATGACTAAACAACAGATGGTTGCCACAGACGACTAATCCTATTCATAGCAGTGGTGCAAGAGAACAAAAGGAATGGGCATCCTCTGTTTGAATAACGCTAGCTGAAAAACTACGTTGATAACCACAACAGGTGATATCGAAGTGTGTGCGCAGAAGTTTAGAAAATGGCAGGAAAGAAGGTATAATACTTCTATCGTTGACGTTTTGAAGGCTGTCCTGTCAGTGTGCGTACACAAATCGCTATGAGGCACAATTTCTCTTTAACCAGAATGTTTTTGGACTGAACATAGAGTAAGAAATAAGGAAATCCATTGTGGACGCAGAACCTTCAGAAGGCGTGTGGGAAACTGGTTGTAAACCTCCCTGTTTGCAGTTGGCTCAGAGTTGCGACAGATTATATCAATCACAAAGTGACAGCAGCTACAGATTGTTGGGATGGCGAGGTAAATAACCCCCTATTAAAAACATGATCACAGAATTCATGGCCAGAATAATTCACAATAACCCTGTACACAGAAAGTGTTGTGTAGAAGGACGGACCTTTGTGGTATGGGTCCACGCGAGATCTACCGTCAATGATATGCACTGGCTGCGTTCACTGAATGAAGCGTTACACATCAACATGGCATAGCTTGTACAATAATGAATGGAGTCAACCTAGCGCTACTGTTTGGCAAAAGCGAAAAGCATATGTTCACATCCATCGATTGCTGTCTGATTCGCTCACAGGAAAGGCGAGAGTACACATTAAAGCTGAAAATGAAATGCTCATTGGAAGATGATCGGTGCACTAGAGAATTT
>OZ038475.1:47024346-47064346 GCA_964036315.1 Acanthosepion esculentum
AATGAAAGAATATATAACGTGAAATAAAATGAAAATGAAATTTAACAAATAAAAAGAAAGACACCGAAAAAAGAAAAAGAAAGAAATAGAAAGATTAAATAAACAAACAGTAAGAAAAAGAATGATTAAATAGAGAAAATAAAGATTAAAGAGAGAAAAAGAAAGAAATAGAAAGATTGAAGAAAGAAAGAAAAAAGAATAAAAAATGAAAGAAAGGAGATATAAATGGAAGGATTAAACAAAGCAAGAAATCCGAAACAGAAATATATAATATAGAAAAGGGAAAGAAATAGAAAGAAAGAAAATGAAGTTACAAAAAAGAAAATACTGAAAGAAAAAAGGAAAAATAGAAAAATAAAGGAAAACAAAGAAAAAGAAAGAACATGTAGTAACGCAGATATAAAATAGTAAAAGAAAGAAAATATGTAAATAGAAATATAATAGAGGAAACTAGAAAAATAAAGAAAACAAGAAGGACAAAAGAATAATAAGGAAAAAGATAATTAAATAATAAAAAGAAATAGTATACTGAAAGGAAGAAAAAAGAAAGAAATAGAAATATATAAGAAATGGAGACAGAAAGAAATTGAGAATGAAGTATAATGCAAATAGGAAATACAAAATATTCAGCGATAAATTGAGAAGATAAAACGAATGATTAAAGAAATTTAAAAAAAGAGAGATTATCGAAAATATGAGGAGGTAAAAAATATACAGAACTGAAGTTTTAAGCATTAAAGTCACCAAGTCGTTTATAAGATGTGAAATAAAGAATAAAATGTATTAAATAAAAACTGTAAATAGAGAATATATTTCAAGGTGTTAAATCAGGCAGATGAGATGTATGATATAACTAATAAATTAGAAGTAAAAAACGAATAAAAATATTGAGAAATACAAGAACACATATTCAAGAAAAAAATTGCTTGTTAAGAACTGAGGTAAAATTTAAATTGAATCAGACAGAGATATATAAAAGGAAAAAAAATCAAGGAAAGGAAAAAACGAAAGCAAGAAACTGAACATCATTTTACTTCTTTCATTGACATTATTGGCTAGGTATCAACTCATTAAAGCAGCAACCTGAATATGTTTCGATGCTGGGGAGACGCCAGCATTCGCCTGCAGCTTCCCTTTATGGAAAGGTGAAGCCCGCCTCATCAATATAGAACAGCGGCCGGCATTTATCCGTTTATAGACAAGCTAGCACTGATCGTCTCGGATGTCACCTCTGAACCCTGATTTGATATCGATCCAAATACTTGAATAGCGACTGAAATTCTTTACCCCAAATCGTCCGAAAAACAGACAAATTATTAACATTTTTTTTTACATTTATTGTTATTATTTTTGTCATTATTTTTTTTTATATTGAATAAATTTTTGCTTCTTTGGGTTTTCTTAGAACTGTCGGGCGTGTTTAATAATTAAAGATTTGCTCAAAAAGCTTTTATAGAAATAAGAATTTTGTAAGTTCACTCAACTAGTCATTATTACAAGATGACGTGGTGCTAACGAATGACAGCCGTATAATAGAAATATAGTATATATATATATATATATATATATATATATATATATATATATATATACATATATATATATATATATATATATATATATATATATATATATATATATATATATATGTATATATATATGTATATGTATATGTATATGTATATGTATATATATGTATATGTAAAATTACAATATAACTTTAAACATACATATTAAGGAAAAGTTAACAAAGCTGGAACTTTCCGGTCTCTAGTAGATTTTCTCATGTCAAACGCGAGGAGTAGTATTTATAAAGTAAATATGCCATTAGAATTTCAGTTTTTTTTTCTAATTTAATAATGCACATATGTATAACTTAGGTTAGATGAAATTCAAAATAATTTATAGAGGATGCTAACTGGGCAATATAATATCTAACGAAAAAAATGTTGCAATTGTTGTTGATTTTGACTTTTATATTATGATAACATTATGTTGTTTTATTTTGACATTAATTTACATATTATATGTTTTAATTTGTTTATAGTCACATATGTTGGTTTGAGAACCGTGCATTTTTTTGAAGACTTATTCGATAACGACTCTCTCAAAAGGTTTCCGCTTAAGTTACTCTCTCTTTAAAAAAATGTGGCATTCTTTAGATTAATTTTCTTTTTGAATGTATTTTATGTCTAATTGTAGCATTAGAAAAATGTTATATATACGCAAGTTTCACCTATATGCTGTACGAAATATTTGGAGTATTTCATTTTATATATGCCTTTAAAACCCTCTCAGTTTTACTTAGAATATGTGTATTATCACAAATTATACTCTACATATATGCTATAATATAATGCAACATAAAATTATAGATCATTGTAAATTGCAAGTGATTATAACTGCGCCTTTGTCATTTAAATGGACATGGAACCTGCGCATGTATTATAATTTGGTTATTATTATGTTATATAATATTCTCAAACACTTAACAAATTATGACATTATAAACAATCCACATCCAAACACAAACAGACACACACACAAACTTACACACATACACAAACTTACACACATGCACACTCCCACTCTCACACGTGTGTGTGTGTGCGTGTGTGCCTCTGGATATGTTTATAACTTTCTGAAATATATTAAAACGTTGACAACCAGCGATCAATTACGAAATCTGACTACAAATACAAAATTTATAATCACCAACTGATGTTACGTTTTTTTTTTATGAGATGATTTATAGCTTCTGCTGACGTCTTTGTTTTTCACACTAAAATTATCACTGCTAAATTTGAGAAATGTTTCCTTGGTGGCCAACTACCAAATAACACAAAACATCCAAGTGTTGATGCTGCAACACAGATTTATGTAACAGTTATACCACAAACGGAGAAACAACAACGTCCAATCTAACCCTGCAGAATTTGGCCGCAAAATGCAAAGTACGGAGAGAAACATGTTCATATATCTGGCGCTTGCGAAGACAATCCACCTTAATGATTGTCACGGAAATCACTATTCAAGTGCCTAGTTCATTTCTCTTGCTTATAGTATGATTTGTTTATGTATTATATATTTAATATGTTTTACCTATAAAAAGATTTTATTTAATTGCCAGTTTCATCTTATATTTTTGCATTAGACCCAAGATAACAGTTATTTTGGTTTAAACAATTAAATCACTCCTGGAGCTTATATATTTTAACACCTCCCATAGGAAAAGCATAAACTTTAATCAATATTGGAAACTATTTTGCTCACTATCGGCAAAACCAACACACAGTTCCAGTAGTGTACCTCATTGGTTTCACGTTTTTGTACTGACATCAATTGGATAGATTATATTGAATCAATTCTTAGTTCTGAATCAAACAATGTTTACTCACTGTGACCCGACAGACAATACTTCGTGTCAGAATCCATCTTGCATTTTATAAAACCACCATACGTGCTTGCATCTTATATTGCTGTCATATCTGGTCTGGCGCTCCAGCTGTACATTGCCCCCACACGCAAGCCACCAATCTGCCACTCGGTGGCACGCCATTAGCGGCGGCCCGTTGCCTGGCCGCCGGGGTGTTCGCCTCGGCAATTTTATCATTGGCGGACTGCTACTGATGGTTCGCCGGTGGTTGCCACCAGAGGACAGCTGGCGTTGACATCAGACCACTAGCGCCTTGGGCGTGGGGTCAATATTCTTGACAAAATAGAATGAAGGGTATGTAACGTTCTCGCCCCTGCTTTAAGCATATCTCCCCTTAGATACGTCGACTATATCAGGTCAACCGCACAGCTAAACTAGCAACGTGGTATTATGTTTTTACTGTGGACATATTTAGGCATAATCGTAAGTTCTCTTTAAATAGTTTCTTTTCTTGCACTTTTTCACCTGTGGGATTCTCCAATGATTTGTTTGTCGCGTAAAATCTTCAATCATTTCAATGTGGCGCCAATCCTTATCATCTGTTTGATTGAATCGTTTAATTTTATTGGCCTTCCTCTACTCAAATCTTTTTATTCTCTTCCTACCCCATTAACCCTGTGCGTCTTAGTGGAATTATCATCTTGCTTGGTGTAAAATGGTTTAAAAACTAATGTTTCTAGCCTTGATGGAAAGACCACAAAGCGAGATAACCTGTGACCAAGCACATAATAAAAACTGCCAATCAAAATTTATCTTGTACTTGGCACTCAATGTGATAATGTCTAATTCAGAATGATTTAACTCGATAGAACTAGTGCGAAGATCGAATTTGAAACATTTACTATTGTATTTGATAGGTAATTACCGTTAAACAGAAATATTTTAGCAAGCAGCATAGGTTGGTAGACTACTGCTACTTACATATAAAACAAGCAGATAAGGAACATTCAGAATTTTGTTTTTTCTAACAAAAATAACAAATTTCTAATCATTGAGAAAACAGACAAAATTGATAAAAACTCAGAAAATATTAAATTGTCTACTATATTTAATGAAATATACACAGATGAAAACACGAACATAAAACGAACACAAAAAACGCAAACTCACTAACACACACATATATATATATATATATATATGTACCTATATATGCGTGTGTGGCGTGTTTTTTGTTTAATTTTGAAAAGCTATAGAATGGATCAGATTTAAAAAATTTACTAAATAATTTAATATTTGAATTATTTATTTATCCTTTCTTAGTTAATCTGTAAACTCGATTTAGAAATCTATTATATACAAACATATTACTACATCTTTATATTATATACAGGTTTATGTTTGCCCTTTTATATTCTAAGTTTCATGAAAACTGAAAGATATATATTCGTATCCTTGCTATCAATATTTGCTACGCCACATTTAATCGATGATTAATAGATAACTTATTTCCATTATTCTATTATCAGTAGATACTTTTGAAATTTATTAATGTCATAACGGCATTATCGTTGTTTTTAAACGGTGAAATTGTCCATATTCATTCGAATATAGAGAGAATTACTTTCCTCCTTTTGCATAGTAAATATATTTTCCGAATATCCGAAGTGATTAACCGATGACACAGTTATCATATTTGTATACATTAGAATGCATTGTCTGTTCATAATACAATTATCGAGGCATTCATCTCTAGATAACATTTGCTTCTTGTTCATGATGTAAGTTGCTGAAGATATCACGATAAATGTTTATAGCTTGTAATTCGTAATTACTTAATATTTTAAATCGCATGAGTTCATATTTAGGGACAAAATATGTATCTAGATTCGTCAGTAGATATAACAAAAAATAAAATAAAACGGAAGCTACGATATATACCGTTTTCCTCATCTTTACATGGGTAAACATTTATAAGACATAAAAGATGACCGCTTTTTATATTGCTGCACAAGTGAATATTGTTTACATTTTGTTTCTATTATCTTCAGAGAATGTAAAGTCTTCTCCAGCATATGTTTATCATCTACGTCTGGTTATTTTTCATTATGTTGTTATACTCAAATATAATTTCTTTACAAAGAAAATTTAAATATGTAAGAACATATATACGAGGACTTAGCAAAAAGGAATGGTGCTATATAAATAAAATATCCAAAATTCAACTCGGCGTTTACTCTACCTCGAATTAGTCCATTTCTGGAGTCACGTACTTTTTCCAGAGTCATATTCATTGAAGGAAGGATTCCTGCAAATATTTTGGGGGACAGTAAGTAGTTGCATCATAGCATTCTCTTGTATTTTCTCGACGTCTTGCATTCTCTTTTTATTTCAAGTGGGATTTAAAATTTTGGAAAGAGGAAAAAGTAGCAAGCGTCAGGGAATATATATATATATATATATATATATATATATATATATATATACACACACTTGTGAGACATGTAGCGGAGTCCTTTTGCCAAATATACGGTTTTCCCTATATATATATATATATATATATATATATATATATATATATATATATATATATATATATATATATATATATGTATGTATGTATGTGTGTGTGTGTGTGTGTGTGTGTTTATATATATATATATATATATATATAGGGAAGACAGTATTTTTAGAAACAGATCTCCGCAACATGTGTCACAAGTATGAGAAATCAGGCCTGACTGTCAGAAAGGTCCTGCAACTACATCGCCACTTACATCTGGCCACAAAACCCACCAGAAAACAACCCCTTTATTATTATATTTGGGATGTAATTGACCGAGAGACCAACAACACCCCTTGGTAAAACTAAAGATGAACAAGGATTATGGAAGCATTCACCAACTTAAACAAGGAGGAGGTCCAGTATAGTTACAGGAAATTCCGAAGTGGAGGCCCTGGTTGAAGCCAATGGTGATTTATGGAATAAATATTCCAATTTGAAATTTAGTATTTTAAGTTATTTTTATCTAACTTTGTTAAATACATCTGTTTAAAATAAGATGCTCCTGTTATTTTCATTTCTGCGTTATTCAGATGACAATTTATCCATCACGCACTGTAGTTCTATATTCATTGCTACAAATGTTAAGCTCTCAGATTTGTTGTACTTATACAGCTATTTAGATATATATATATATATATATATATATATATATATATATATATATATATATATATACTCTGTTTGATGTTTAATTAAAGATTGTATTATGGTTACTTTTATATATTTCGTCTATGATCTCATTAGCCAGTATCTTTTTGATCTTTATTTTTACGGCACCGAATTTTTTTCGTCATTACTGATCAATCTATGTAATTTTGTTTTTATTACGTTTTAATTGTTTAAATTTTTGTGAGATAATTGTGTATATTTCCTTATCTATCTCATGTTGTCAAATCCGTTTTGCTTCTGCTGCGATGTCCATTGTTTTTTGACGTTATTTTTCATTATACGAAAATTGTGTTTGCATCAATCAATAATTTTTTCTTCATTAACACCATGAATTTTTTCGATGAAGACATTATATGTTTGATATTAAATTTAACAAACAACAGCGACACAGAAACGCGTACGCTCGCACATACACACACACACACACACACACACACCCACTCACTCACTCACTCACAAACACACACACACACACATATATATTTATATATATACACACACACACACACATACATATATATATATATATATATATATATATATATATATATATATATATATATATATATATATATATATATATATATATATATAAAACTGCTGCTTCGAATATGACTATGCTAGATTGGCAAGAGATGTGAATTCTTGAAAATGGCTGCTTGGAGAACGATGTATGGTGCAGGTAAGGAATAACGATTAACATTAACAGGTTTAGATCCCCACCTCGTGTGCGTGAAGTTTTGAACATGAAAATGTTCGGAAGCCTTCTCCGTTTCTGCTATCAGGAATTCACAATGCATCATTACAAGAAGTCTAGCGTAAGGGCCTTGCACGACTTTGATCTGACCAGATTAAGCGAATTCAACTAGAATCTGTAACTAAGGTCCGTTCACCTCAGGTGAAATATAGCCATCAATTTGGCTTTGGGATTCTAGAATGATGGTGAATAATATATGACTGAGCAGGGATCTCCAACCGGCAATCCCTAATTAGCTAACTTTTATATTCGGAACTGAGTATTCAGCTGTTACGTAATATATATAGTGTCCACGAATTTTATGTAAAATTTTATAAGTCATAAAAAATGAAAATAATAAAGATGACTCAATTGGGTTGATTAGAAAACATAGGTAATCAAATAAACATTAACACTTCCACATGGATCCAATATGTGTGTGTGTGTGCGTGTCTGTGATTGATTGATTGTGTGTGTGTGTGTGATTCTAGAAAATATTTATAAATGTCATAAATTTTGAATACTTAATTGATGCGAAAATATTATCGAATATAATCTTATGTTGCATATATATCTATCTATCTATACATATGTGCATCATTTATTTAGAAACATTGTCTTGACCACACACACAAAAACACACATATATATCTATATACCTATATATATATATATATATATATATATATATATATATATATATATATATACCTGAATTCTTTTTCTTGCTGATGCATATCAGAACATACACACACACACACACACACACTCTCTCTCTCTCTCTCTCTCTCTATATATATATATATATATATATATATATAGATATAGATATTTCGTGTGTGTATATCATGTATATTTTCATATACATATACAATCAGACACAAAAAAAGATGACAGAAAAACACACATACCTAATCGTACGCACACACTCTGACTCATGCACACAGATTCACGCATATTGATACACACATTCTCGCCCCCCCCCCCCCCGCACGCACATTGACACGCACACACTCACGGTTGCTCGCACGCGCAACCTCCAATTAAGCACAAATACACGCACAAACACATATACACACACAACTCAATATGCAAATTACCTTTTCTCATGGAATAAAACAACGTATACTGTGAGATGAATATTAGCCGATGAACTGGTACTTCTTTTGTGCTAATCAAATAAACGTTCTCCGTATCCAAAAACCTGACTTCCCACGTCACAGTCGCACTGAGGGTCTCTCATCCAGCGAGTGTTTCTTGCACGAAACAACGTAATGCAATAAACGGAAGAGATGACTGAATGCTTTGTACATAGCAATTCTACGTGATACAGACACAAGATAATTCCAACGGTGTTAAAGCCATATATATTCATGTCACCTTGTAGATTTATACTAATTGAACGTTTGCTATTTTATGATGAATTGTTAGTATTTTGAAAACTAATCGTCTCCATTTTTAAATCACTCATCGCGAACATTTTACAGACAAAATTTATTTCGCTATAATTGGAAATAGAATTATTCTTATTAGAATATTGTTACTTCAACTTATAACGTATATTTTTAATCACGAAACTTTGGATATAGTCTTACAGAGTTAAATGTAATAGCACTAAATTTGAAATGTAGGTTGTGAAGATAATGGAACGCTCATTTCATAACTTTCAAACATTTTCCTTCCTGTTTTCAGAGAATTCAAAATGTACAGTGTGTTCCCAAAGTCTTGCCACTCATAAACAATATAATATCGAACACTCTCTGTGGGTATTGTCAAAGAGAGATTTTTTTACAGGAACGATGCCATCAGTTGAAAGATACCGCCTGAAAAGACTTTGCAACAATCAACAAAGCACAGTTTCATAGAATATCACACAGGACATGTCGCCGCTCCATTTTGTGCAACGAAAATGATGGTGCTCATACAGACCTTCCCGATGTGTGACAGTGTCTATGAAACTGAATCCAGCACAAGTGCATTGCATTTCTGTATTACGTATAGTTGTAGTGTTCTCATTAATTTTTGGTAGGGGTGACAAGACTTTCGGACCACATGGTAGTATTGGGTTTTGCGAAGGGCCGATTATTTTTCCTACATACACTAACTTCTGAGAAATGCAACGTAGCGTGGCTATCTTCATTCTATGTCTATTACTATGGCAAATTTTCAGTCGATAACTATTCTTCAGTTTCAACAGTTGTAACATTTACAACTTGGACACGTTATTCTACGCAGTGGACGTGCAATGACACTAATTTCCTTCCAGATGTAACGAGGAAATCTACTCAGGAAGCTTTTCCGCCATTACTGCTGCTTTGTGGCACATATTCCACGGAGATGCTTCCTTGAACATTTTCAATCTTAAACTCTTCAAGTGAAGGATCAGTAGTTATCTATTGACCCTTATCATCGGAATATTCACAGCCCTCCACTGTCTCTTTTATTCATATCAGACACCTTATTCATCATAGATATTTCAACGGTATCCATCTACCTTGATTGGCTCTAGCCTTGTACAAGGTGAATGTTTTTATGAAATATATATGCATATGGTTTCAATCTTTATTTACAACGGACGACACGCTTAAACGTCGGAGTAAAATTATCCACTCTTGTTTTATCTGACATATTTGTCATGCTATTACGGTGAATCATGAATTATTTCCATTTTTTATCAAATATACACTCAGAAAAATAATGTAAAATTACATTTTATTCAATTATATATTCACCGAAATTTTCCCCGACTATAAGAAATTAGGATGGAAGACTCTCGCCCAAATTAAAACAACAGTATACATAAAAAGCGTCTCTCTCTTGCAGTTAAACCTATCACCAGCCATTACTAAATCTTATACAAGATTTTGATACTAGTATCGTTGTTGTGATCGATGATTGTTGGGTGAATATATCATTCCTTTCTAAACAGAAATTTATTTATTTTAATTTAACTGGCAAGCATTATTTAAAGTGACGTATGTTTAGGGACTGCGTTGTATACGTTCGAAAATATCAGTTGAATTCGATGCTGGGAAACATATCTTTGTAGTGGATGGTGTTGAATTTGGTTCACTAAATTAGGTGCATAAAAAAGTACAATATTTGTGGAAGTGCATCTTCATTCTTCTCAGAAAATATTGCATAATTCTGGGCCTTATATTAGACGAAATGATGACTCTTTTAATATAAACATCTAAAAACATTTTCAAAGTTGAATGCATCAAACTTATGACATGTTAAAATATTAAATCTACTTAAGAATATGTGAAAGATTATCGATGGTATTGTTAGGCCAAATAAACCGTCAACATTACGGAAAATAAACTGCGATCAATGAAAGACGCTATGTCTAAAAATGTAATGAATTACAAATCTAACGGTAGATTAGATGATGTAAGTAAATGTGATCGCCTGCATTGTTTACCCATAATGCAATAATAATCAATACATTTGATAAATTTCATGTTTATATCTCAAAGTGTTCCCTAATTTCAAAATCTACACTGAATTGGAATAATAAGTTTATGCGTTCTACCTACCGTCAATATTTCTTCTTTGTTATCCAAAGCAGAACA
Organism: Acanthosepion esculentum; assembly: GCA_964036315.1. NCBI lineage: Eukaryota > Metazoa > Mollusca > Cephalopoda > Sepiida > Sepiidae > Acanthosepion > Acanthosepion esculentum. The sequence goes on from OZ038475.1 coordinate 47,035,269, forward strand.
AAATATATATAAAGAAAGGATAGAATACTTTTAAGCATATGCATTATGATTTAACACAGTCGAATATGTAGAGTTGCATTCGTTTTCTAACACTGATAGCTAATATATATATATATATATATATATATATATATATATATATATATATATATATATATATATATATATATATATATATATATATATATATATATATATATATATATATATATATATATATGCGTGTGTGTGTGTGTGTTTGTGTTGATATAATGGGAAAGAACTGTTAGATTCATGATTCGAAGTTCTTTAGTAATTTTTTAAATAGTCGATCTATCAGAACAGCGAACACTTGACAATGAAAAACAAACCCTAGATCACACGTCCAATTCAAAACTATAAATGAGTAAAACATTCGGTAGCAATGTTATTCCAAACATTGCTTGAGGATGAGATTGACACCCAGTAGTTAACCTTTAATATTGAAATTAAACTTGGCTATTGCTGACTAGTTTTGAAACATAGTAATTTCTGTGATACGATGGAATGATATATTTAAAAAAAATAATTATAAAATATATATATGTATGTATATGTTTATATATATATACAGTTAGTGTTTGTGTGTGCGTGTGTGTGTGCGTGCATTCGCGATTCCGTGCTTGCGTGTATGTGCTAAGGCAAGAATTCCTAAGTATATATTGCATGTTTTAACTTAATTTTACGAGTAATTAAGCAACATTTATTATTCCAATTTGTCATTCAGATGTATCCAGGTCATTAACATGGTAGTTTCCACTCACACAGGAAATGTAAATGCATGCGTTCCTGTGACTTTGCTGCAAAATACAGTTGCATATAGCCGCCATATTGAAAATGACCGACTGTATAGGAAGTATGTGGATTCTATGCAGAGAACACGGATGTACTCATAAAGTTGAATAGCATTTTCAGGTCTTCTGTGATTGCTCTCCGCATTGCGAGAAACGAAGGCGCTTACATCCTTCCTGCCCTCATCCAGCAGCAAATAGATGACAATGTCACTACCTACATCAATTTGATAGAAACATTAGTCAATCACTCGAAGGATTTGGTGACAGTATGTGTTCTAGCAGGAATCTTCTTCCTCTGATATGTTCCAATTCACTCAGGAATGAATGCCTGAGTAATTTCATGATTAATTCATATCAATGCGTTTACTTTGCCTTGTTCTGTTCGTTATTGGTGTGTGTATGTATTTGTGTGCGTGTGTGTGAGGAGAGAACGAGAGTATATATAGAAAAAGAGACAGTATGACTTTTATTAGTTTGTCGCTTCAATGTAAAATTCAAATGTCACATTTAATTAGTGTTGTGAACACTGATGGTTATGACATAAAATCTCTTCGCCAATGGAAAATCAAGAAGATAGATACCATTTACATGAAAGGGATAGGAACAGTGCTCAATAATCTTAGCACTAATAAAATAGAAGGTCTCGATCTGAAGATCGTGAAACTAGCTATCATCAATCACCATGTGTGTGTCGAGGGGGTTGACAGAGCACTGGCCCTGATCTCTGTTTAACTGCATGAAATTGCTGGATGGTGATTTTCAAAGGTTCACTAATTGGATAGCAATTGTCAAAATTTTTAGCTGAATAGATTGAATGTTTGGGAGATTGATGGAAAAAGACACGAGTTAATAATTATGTTTTGAACAATAAAATGAATTTCTGAACTGTTCTAAATTGTTATGAAGCCATAAATAAACTGATCAAACCAAATTCCCACCTCAATTTTTCCAGTTTATTCTAGTAAAAAGCAGACATGATTAATGTGTTCTGAAATATTCTTAGTTCTCTCAATCCCCATACGAAGTTTGTTTACATTAATGTTATTCACCCGCAAAATATATTCTCAGAGAAAAATAGTGAACTAAATTCTTCAGCAAAGGAATATAGATAGTTTAAGAAAAGGAAATTAAGATAAGACGATCGGAGATGGACAAATTTACACATATATATATATATATATATATATATATATATATATATATATATATATATATATATATATATATATATATATAATCCTAAGGAGTCAGGCAAACCTACCTAGGTTTCACCTAAACGGTTCTTCAGAGTAAATCTGGAGCCACTTTTACCCTGAAGATCCGTTTAGGTGAAACCTAGGTAGGTTTGCCTGGCGCCTTAGAAGTATTCTAGTTTCTCGCTCTAATTAGCGTATTGAGCACTCTACGTTTAGTCTTTCTACTCGTTTTGTTTTTTTCTTTCTTTGGACTTAGAGCTTAAGCACTTGACAGGTGTTTCGTATTGTGTTAATGTTCTTGCTTCTTTCTTTTTTTATTTCCAATTTTCCTCCGGTACGATTTGTTCTATTACAAATTGAGCTATCCGAGGTTTTCCAAACGAGTATTACCATATATATATATATATATATATATATATATATATATATATATATATATATAATCCTAAGGAGCCAGGAAAACCTACCTAGGTTTCACCTAAACGGATATCAAAATATATCAAATATTAGAAAGGTCCACAACAATCATGGAGAGACGACGTAACAGAAATGAAGCTCTACCGAAGTATGCTGAGTGCATCATGAATTGAGAAGTTTATTCATGACGGAGTATTAAAAAATAGAATGAGAAATAATCTGTTGGAAACTCTAATGCACATAACGATGTAATATGTCTGGAGAATTTGACACTAACAATATATCTTGGAGGCTGGAGAGCCCGGAGAAATCAGCGGATTACCTACATTACGAGCTTGCGAAAATGGATAGCAGAACAAGTATGAAGTCAGAAACTTAATAAGTGTTATAAAGGCCGGGGTCCTATGCAAAGCCATGACTAACAATAGTGAGATGGGAAGCGTCACATCGAGATGAATAAGGATATCCGGAGAGAACGCGTGATATTGATGCAGCGGTTATGGGTGTGAAGCTGAGTTCCAGTTTGTGTGTGTGTGTCTGTGTGTCTGTGTGTGTGCGTGTGCGTGCGTGTGTGTGTGCGTGTGTGTATTGTTTGTTGCAACTTTTGTAACGACAAAAATTTATCGTTGTCACTTTCGTTATGTTCATTGTAGTAGAGACTTTGTAATCGCAGATACAACTTATAGTAACGCCGTTGAACAACACTGGTGTCAGACGCCTTCGAATAACACTCGCACTAATAGTACTTGCTCGATAATACAGGCTCGACAGGTAATCTGTATAGTGATCTAAATGTAGGAATAGTACAGTAAATAGAGTAGAGAATAGCAGTCCGTATAGAAATAATAGATGATAGATTAGAATGATGATCCGAATAGTAATTGAGTATAGACTAGAATAAAGATCGTTAGTCGTCAGTAGCTTCCTACATATATGCGTTTCCTCTATGGTCTAGTGGTCTAAATTATTTCAGTAATGTATCAAATGTGTTTGCTCACTGTCAATCTATGTTCAAAACCAAGTGCCGGCAGCGACACTTTATTCCTATATAGCACCTCCACTTTGAGATGACATACATTGGTGTCTATATTTCTTCAGCTCAATATTCAAATGTTCCGTTGTTGTTCTTTTTCTTTTACTGTAACTCTTGATTCACTAATATCTGGTGGCGTGGCTACATCAATCATGTCATACAATATTTCTATCGGTACCACTTTTCATGGATTTACCAAATCAGTGAATCTCCTTTTTAACTGATTAAGGTATCGCTTATGTTTCTACCTTTGTCCCTGTACATTATATGTCATTTTTACAATCCGTTTTTTAATAACGCCATCTTTCCTGAATTTCTTTCCAGTTTGGTCCATTTAAAAAACACTTTATCACCAGTTTTAACGTATATATTTATATTATTTTGATTCCTTGATATTCTCTTCCGTTCTAGTAGTAATTTGTCAAATACGGACTTAATCTTCCTGGCGAATATTAACTCTGTAGGCGACATTCCAGATACGATGTTCGAGTTTAGTGTTATTCTGTATACACTCAAAAATTGTCGTAATATTTCTGCAGCTGACTCCACACCCTGCGAGATTTTCGAGCCCTTTTCAAAGTATCGAAAACAGTTCCGCTTGTCCGTTTGATCTTGGGTTATAAGGGAGATGTGTACTATGTTCTGTTGCTAATGATTTGCAAAAAGAAGTTAATTTCACTGGAAAAATCTCGTGTAGAAAATTTATCGTTACCACTGTAGTTGGTCTTCTACAATTTAATATTTCTGGCCATTCAGTGTAACTATCAACTACCACTAGATAGTATGCTCCGTCTTCTACGAAGTGTTTATGTATTCTGGACCATGGCATATCGGTTTTAGGCCAGGGTTGAATTTTGATACGCAGTGAATTTGCTGCCAGAAAACAATCTTCGCATGATTTCACTAATTTTTCGTTATGTTAATACATTTTTTGCCAGTAAGTATAACACCTCATTAATGATTTAATTCTAGAAATTCCTAGATGTCCTATTTGAAATTCCTTTAGCAGAAGACTTTTACAGCGATGCTGGATTCACAATTTTATATGCGTACATAAGTACATCATTAGAGAATGAAAATAAATTTTTTGCAATAATTTTTTTCCTTTTAATCTTCATTTCATCTTCATCTTCAATATAAAACTGTCTTTTTTCGACTTAATTCTTAATTCTCCAATTACTCTGCCTTCAATCATGATATTAGCCCAGGCAATATGTAGTATGACGTAAGTTATGTATGATAGAAAGTATATTTTACAATTATACTTCAATAGTATAGTTCCCCAGTGCTGCAGTCTATTTGTTGTATGAATTGTAACACACTTCTTTGATCCATATATGGACAATAATGGACGATGATCTGTCTGTAGTATGAATTCACTACCATGTATGAATATATGAAACTTTTTAATATCAAATATGATTGCCAATGCTTCTTTTTCCATCTGGGTGTAGTTTTTTCAGCTGCAATCAATGATCTTGAAACATGAGCTATTGATTTAGTTGTTCCCTCCTCATATTTTTGTAATATCACTGCTCCAGTACCCGAATCACTTGCATCTGATGCAATCACAATCATTAATTTAGGGTCAAAATGAGCTAGTGACAAATACGACTTTCCGGATCTGTTCGAAAGCACTTTGTCATTTTCTGTCTAATTCCATTTCAAATCTTTCTTTAGAAGATTATTCAAGTGTTCTCTTAATTCGTGCATGTTTGGTATATATATATATATATATATATATATATATATATATATATATATATATATATATATATATATATTATAGTAATTAGCAAACCCTAAAATTCTTGTAACATTGTTACATTTTTGGGAGCGGGCAAGTACTTTATTGCGCTCGCTCTTGCAGAATCCGGTCGTCTATCAATTTCATCGATAATTTGTCCTAAATATTTAAGTCTGGACATGCACAATTCACATTTTCCTTCACTAATCTTTAAACCATATACCTTAATTCTCTAAAATACTTTTTTGTACATCTTCCGTATGTTGCTTTCGGGTCTTACTTTTAATATAATTACGTCATCCAAATATGCTTAATCACAATCCAAGCCACCAAGCATAGTGTCAATAACCTGTTGGAATATGATTGGTACTACCTTTATACGGAAAGGAAGTCGGTTGAATTTATATAACATTCTATGACTGTTAATTTATAGTAGTTTTGAGCACTTCTCGTCTACTAGTACTTGTAAATAAGCGCCTGTCTTGTCCAATTTAGGAAAACATTACCTCCATTGAATTTGGCAAATATTTTGTCTGAACTTGGTAACGGGTAGTTATGTTGTTTTAAACTGTTATTTAACACCGTTGAAAAATATATACATACGCTGATTTTATAGTTGTTTTTCTCAACGTAGAATGTTGGTGATGCCCTTTTGGAATAATATATTTTTGAGATCACACCTAATTTTCTAGTCTGTCCATTTCATTATTAATTGGATCTTAGGCTAAAAAAAGGTATGCTCTTTTTGGTTGAAATGTCGGTGTTACATGTTCTTTAGCTCAAACATAGCTTTTGCTTTTGTGCATGTCCCTAGACCTTATGGAAAACTCTTTTTCAGTTCGTTTTTTTTCATTTTTTCAGTTCCCGTATTATTAGTGGTCGTAACAGCATTTATTTATTTTTTTGCCTAAATAGTTAATTTGAAGGTCCCAAAGATCAACTAATGGAATCCAGTCTGTACCAAACAAATTAGCAGTATTCTTTGATAAAACAGCATCGCTTTTTTGTTATTTCAACAAAGGAATCGTTACATCTAAATTCACCTCAAAAGAACAATCACTTTTCTAAAACTCCATACATACATTTAACAGAAGAAAATAAACTGGGTAAACCATTATTTAACTGTGAATGTCCATTTATGACAGTGATATATGATCCTGTATACAGTTGCCATTTTATTTTTCCATCATTAATTTGCACAAAAAATAAATTTCCTCTTTTGGATTATTTTGTTAATTTCCCTTTTATTCTTCTTATTTTTAAGCCATGTATTTATCATGTTCACATTTATTTTGTTTTCTCCAATTTGTGTATCTGTAACACGTAATTTATGTCTTTACCGTCGACATCATAACATTTTTTTGCTCCTATAAAAATAATCTCTTTTAAAAATGCATACCTCCACATACCTTCAGTATTATGTATTGATGCGGTGATTATCGTCTTTTTTCCTGTTCTGTTTGTAGTTTTTTTTCTTAGATTGTCAGTCACTATGTACTTGTGAATTGTCCTTTTCCTCAACCTTTGTTCTATAGAGTTTCAGATTAATAATACTTTGACGTTCTTCTGCTATAATCTGCAAAAATTAATTTGAAACCAATTTCTAATTCAGCAAGTATCCTGGATCTTATCTCTGCGTCCTTTATTAGACTTAAGCCCTGTACGGATATCAGGCATTTAAATAAATTAGGAGTTAATTCATTTAACGTGAATATTACACATTATCTAATCAGGAATCCTGCATCAGTGACAAAATCTTCATCGTCGGACTTTACTAAGTTACGACATTACCATCGTGTATTAAATAAAGAGCTTCTAGCAACAAATGATTTGATAGAAAAGTTTCATCATAATTAATATCTCTTGTCTTTTTTCGGCAAAATATAATTCACATATTTTTCATGTTCCAGTGGGGGGGTCAATTTCCTTAATAATAACCGAGTTCAATTTTTATCATTCCAATGCGAACAATCCATTTTAATATCTATTCTTAATTTCTATAAGTTGGAAAAGTTATCCCTTCGTCCGGATGGTACACAAATTCGCTGACTGAGTAAGCAACATTATCTAGAGTGAATGTATCTGAAATTTTTCCTTCCATGGTTTTGGTAAACAACTCAAAAACATCTGTTGCTGTAGATATAACTGTAATTGCTGCTCAGGTTGTTGTTTAATGTTTCTGCAAATGTTCTTGTTGTAATTTTTGTTGCTGAAACTGTTTTACTGTTGCTTCTGTAGCGCCAACATTTGAAACATGATAGCTTTTTGCACTTCCATTTTGCTGTATTCAACTGTACGAAACATTCTCTAAGTTCAAAGAATGCATGCGAATCCTTGCGAATTCTTGTCTCTACTTTTGTGATGTCAACGAACACTCGTTGTCACTTTCGAGATGCACTTTGTATTAGACACTTTGTATTGCAGATACAACAATAATATGTCGTTGAACAATACTGGTGTCAGACACCTTCGAATAACACTTGCCGTAATAAACGTTCCTCGATAATACTCGATCAAAGAGTATTACGTAGTGTGATCCGAATAGAAAACGGTATATATATATATATATATATATATATATATATATATATATATATATATATATATATATATATATATATGCAGAGGACCAGATTGCAATAAAACGAGCCATATCTACAACGAGGGAAATAATTCCCGTGTAAATGAAAACCCATATCAAACGGCAGCCAGGGGATCTTAGAATCCTGAGAATATGCAAAAATATCTCAAGCTCCTGAACAACCCCGAAGGCCCTCTTCAATAGATTGCTTAAGTGCTACCTGATAGCAAGTGTTGTTATATATATATATATATATATATATATATATATATATATATATATATATATATATATATATATATATATATATATATAGGCACATTCGGTAGATAATGTGTTTTGCGCTCACTCTCAATAAACAGGTTTCGATATTTTAAATTCTTAAAGGTATATACTGTTAAACTTATGACATATAATTTTAAAATCTGATACTTCACTCATTTGAAATGTCATTAGAATCGCCATTATAATGCTCTCCATAATTGTCTCTTAGAAGATAAGTATATTATTTCACCTAACATTCCTTCGGAGATCAAATCGTCTAATGTCTAATGCAGAATTAAAATTTAGGTTTCTTTCAAAATTGAAAACGATTTCTTGTTCTAATAGCGAACGATTTGAATACAATAGATTTACTTTTCCTGAAAAGTTGTTTTGCAAACATTAATAATTTTGTCAACATTTCCTGTTTTCAAGAAGCTTTTAAAATGTCATTTTGCATAGAGCTAGATTTACCTAAAATTGCTTTTTATTAAACATGTAACATAATATTTTAAGTGCCAGAAACAAGACACATTATATTTTTAATAGACTATACTTATATAGATGTGCCAGAAGTGTTGAAAAATCTATGCGGAATTAAAAAGCAAGCCCCATAATATTTAATGATTGATTATTGGGTCAGATCTCTGAGCGTCCAGGAATGTGTTAGCGTCTTTGAACCAGTCTTTTATGGGTTTGTGGATATCATTAACTTGGTTTAACTGTGTCACAATACTATTTCTCACAAAAATTTGGGGGATAAACATAGAGACTCTTTTTTTCTATTTAATCAATTTAATTACCAGAGTTTCCCGGGAATATTGTTTCTATTTTATCTTTTAATTCAATTTAATGACGAGTGTTTTAACACTGTCTTCAGCCGGTATACGAATTGGCAAACATAAAATTTTGTCAGTGATTTTAGATAATCATAAAAGAATGGTCCTCTGAAAAATTGACCATCCAAAAACCTGAATGGCTCGATTCCTCTTTCGGGACAAAAGTGGACGACTAGAGCGGTGGGACACCAATCTTTGTCCATATATTGAGTATCCAGTCATAAGCACTCAGTGAGGAACAAATCAGCGAGAAGCGAGGAACCAGCAGTCACCAAGACGGTCAATGAATAAAAGGGCCCTCTTTCCGTAGCCGAAAGTTAGTAAGAAAGCATTTCACCTGCTCGACGACGAAGGAAAATATTGCCGATTTAGTGAGAAGTTTTACTGTTTGCTATTTTCCAGTCAGTGCCTTGAAAAGCATTTGTCCTTACTTTTTTTTATTGAATTCGAACATATCTATATCTTTGAGCATAGCGAGGTGTTTTTGTATGTATACACAGCCGACCTTAAATGTCTTCACAATTGGGCAGGGACGGGTGTGTAGAAGGCATTGCCACAACTGTTTAAATCGTGTTAATATAATATTTGTTTAGTCTTATGCAAGCGGTATGGAAGAGTGCATGTTTTCACGCTTCATTATTTAACAGATGCAAAGCATAAAATAACTAATAAATAACTTTGTATTTTATCATATGGACACATATATCCTGGATACTGTCATATTTTATTCTGAAGCCTCTATGAATTATCATTCATACAATATGTGAAGCAATATATAAAATTATGTAGGCAATTAACAGCCAATCGCAAAATACGGCTTAAATATTTTGCTTAAGTTGTGTACATTTGTGTTTTTATGTGTGCGGGCAAATTATAATTATATCCGGAAAATCCTAGTAATATATATTACATCTTTACTGCCATGGGCAAATTTTTCTTGCAACATTTTATTTTTTTACTCTCACGATCCAACAGAAATGTAAAAGAAATATATAATTATGTAAAAAATATCTATATTTCTATGGTTCTATAATTGATTACCAACTAGAGAATGTTATATACTATTATGTATCTTTCAAGGCATAAGAAAATATGTCATTTACCATTACAAAGAATTCAAAGTTTATTCTAAATAAATATTTGCTAGGCTATTTTCGCTGAAGTAACATGTTGTATTTTGAAGATTTGTTGTTATATTTTTATAAATATATTTAATTTCTCGTAGCTCAACATTTGATCATCTCAGATATCACGATAGTAGAATTCCATGTGATAGTTTCTTATTGGTGACAAATTTACAGATACGAAAGAGAAGTTCCATTACTACATAAAATAGCGACCTGTTTTAGGATGTTTATTAGTTTGTTGTAGAATTTGAATAAAATTATTGAGAAGAATATATATATATTTCCATTTATGTACGCATCGATTTGTTCCCAAATATTTTTCTCTTTGCCTCATTTTCACAAAATTTAATATGATAAAAAGTACATTTAAAAATAAGAGAAGAGATAGCGTAAAGGGAGATAACCGCGAAATTGCAGTCAAAACATTCTCATTGATATCTCTCTCCTCCAATTTGCTGACAATAGTTACTATGTTCTTAATACAATGATATAATGCAAAAATATCACGATGAGAAACTCGGTCAGTAATTATAAGTATTTATAATGGGACTCATGGAAGCAATATGAGACTCGGCGCATCGATTAGAAACAACTGCATACCAACGTACGTAATCGTGTTGAATAAAATTTAAATAGGTTACTTTATATATATCTTAATATTTATGATGTTAGATGTAATTAATATTTGCTCCATGCAATAATTATTTTATAAAATAAAATAATATATATGCCATTAATATTTGCAGAATTGATATTGAGGAACGATGATAGTTGATAACATTATAAATAATAAATATGAAGTAATTGATATATAAATAATATTTCATTGACACAAAGTATCAATCTTAATGAAACTTGCAATACTGAGTGAAAATTATTAAACACACACCGTTGTCAATAAAACAAAAAAAATAAAATAGATTTCAACAAGTTTTGCAAAAATGTATATCTATATTTGCTTATTACAAATATATTTGCTTTCTTTCAAAATAATGTCATATAATATTAAATATAAGAGATAGATATATTCCAAACAAATTCATGTTCTCTTTTTTTGGAAAAAGTGAATGTTCATTTTCTTCCTTCAGTCAATTCTAGAGATAATTTTACACAATTAATAATTAAAATCCTTAATAGTCATAAATTCTTCGGAATTTGTAGGTATTCATTTTTAACACTACATGAAATGTTTGTTTTACCTTTCGCCGTTGTCCTTCGTCCTTCATCCTTTAGCTGATCAATATGAGTGATTTTGAACTTTCTGATACCAAACTGGCACAAATGTTTCCAGACATTTCTATCCAGTAAACACGCTAAATGTCAGTATGTGGCACATTTACAGCTGCGTGTGCTCACTCTTAACTTGTGCTTACACCTGAGACCATCCATCAGTAGTAGTAGTAGTAGTAGTAGTATATATATATATATATATATATATATATATATATATATATATATATATATATATATATATATATATATATATATGTATAACTATTTATACTGGGACTCATGCATATTACATATATATATATATATATATATATATATATATATATATATATATTAATACATGTCTCATTAAATAATATAGATAAGCGTTGTCTATATATTTTATGTAAGTTTTTAACTTACATAAAATATATAGACAACGCTTATCTATATTATTTAATGAGACATGTATTAATGAAAAAATGCTGCCTAAATACACACAATATATATATATATATATATATATATATATATATATATATATATATATATTTATATATATATATATATATATATACACATATATATATATAAATACATGAGAGAAGAAGAAATAATAATATAGTTTTAAGGTATGCTATATTTATTGGATAAGGTTCTCAATATCAGAGATGGAGCATATGTTAATATAAATTTAATGTGAATATTGGAGTCAACACTCAGAGGCAACAGGATGTTTTATGCTAGACGCAATCCTCAGGCTACGAGTGTTGTTTTTTTTTTCTCAAATATATACACGAGTGAGTGGTGCATCGTGGTTAGTCCATTCTGACGGGAGTGGTTTGTTTATTTATTTGGGTTAATTATTTTAATTTTTTTTCTTTTTTATATATATATGTATATATATACTATTCGTTTTTCGATGTTTTAGTAACGTAATACATTTTATTAAAGTTTACGTTGGTCGCTTATTTCAAGTTTGTTTTGGTCGGGAAGATGACTAAAGCTGTTTATCCAATTTTTGGATTGACTGCTGTAGTCTTGTCTGTTAATTTGGCTGGTGGGGAGGCAGATTTTAATTTGTTTATTATGTTATTTATTTATTTTTTGGATTGATTACTTTTGCTTTTTTTTGCTTCTTTATTCTTATTTATATTTGTTCTCAAGGTTATATTATTTGGAGCGGTTTCTTAATTTGTTATTTTTTTTTAATCAATTTATTTTACTTGTTTTTTCTTATTTATTTACATATTTTTATTTTGCATATTTTGTTTAATCATTTGGCTTTTCAATTTTTAATTAAGGAAGTATTCTTAAATCGTCATATAACAGTTATAGCTATTTTTCGTCCAGTGTTTGTATTGATTATTGTAATCTATTCTAACGGTTATTTTGGCGGGATTTGTTTGTTAATTTGTTTATTATTTACTTTATTTATTCATTTGGATTGATTATTTTTACTTGTTTTGATGTTTTTTTTATTTAGTCTTTTTTGTCTATTTTTAGTTTGTAATTTTTTTTATTGTTTGCTTGGGTTAATTTATTTTAATTGCTTTTCATTATTATTTTGTTTATTTTTATATATTCTTTTCCGATTTCAATTTTTAAGTAACGTATACTTTGTATATATGTCTACATTTTAGATGAGCTCATATTGTTTATTTAGTAATTTATTTTGGTGTGGGAGAGTATTAATAGCTATTTTTCCTCCGAGCAATGCTTGCAGGTTTTGGATTGATTGTTGTCGGCTGATAATCTTTTCTATAATTTCCATGATAATTATAGTGTTATTTGCGTTTTGATTTAATTTCCCAGATATAATTAGAAAGCAATGTGCTGTTCACTTATTTACTCTTTGTGAAAAGTATTTTGGGCGCATAGTTTCTTTGTTTACAGAGTCCTTCTATTACTCCAATGTATAGTTTTTCTTCATTATCGGGTGATACTGCAGCGGCTTGGTATATTACGTTGTTTTGTAAGCAATTACCGTTTAAGGGACATTTATTCGTTATTTTGCAGTGACAAATTGTTTTAATTTGTTCGAATGGTTTGTTGATAGTTTCCTGTTGTGCTTTTTATTATTTGTGCCATGTTCTCAGTTCAAATGTAAATGATTTTTACAGTTTTTTGTTCAATATTTTGTGTAGAATCAAGCAGTCTACACAAACTATTAAAAAAAACTCTGTAAAAATCAATATACAAAGTTCACTTTATGTATGTATATATATATATATATATATATATATATATATATATATATATATATATATATATATATATATGCAGAAATATAGTCTTAAAGTGTGCTATATTTATGGGGTAAAGTGCTCAATATCAGAGATAGAGCGTGTAAAAATATAAAAGTGGACATGGAAGTCAGCACTTGGAGGCGACAGTCTGTTTCATGCTAGTGCAATCGTCAGGCGAGTCGCCTGACGATTGCACTAGCATGAAACAGACTGTCGCCTCTAAGTGCTGACTTCCATGTCCACTTTTATATATATATATATATATATATATATATATATATATATATATATATATATATATATATATATATATTTATATGTATATGTATATATATATATATACATATATATATATACTAAGTTTACTTTCATATATATATATATATATATATATATATATATATATATATTTATATGTATATGTATATATATATACATATATATATATATATACTAAGTTTACTTTCATATATATATATATATATATATATATATATATATATGTGTGTGTGTGTGTGTGTGTGTGTGTATGTGTGAGTGAATCACTTGTATAACTTAATACTTCCTCTATCACATTCATTTTGTTACTTCGTTACAAAAAATATACTACATATTTTAATCGTAATTTGGGGGCAAATTTAACTTAAAAATAAATATAACCGAAAAATAAAAATTTAAATTTTGATTGACTGTATCTATAACGTTTTGAATTAAACTGGTATTTGTTTCATTATCTTTTTTTAGGCAGCTTAGATTTTATCATTAAATCCGATATTTTTTCTTAACTCCGATCTTTTCAGAGTGAAATCTGTCACAGTACAATTTTCCTTGTTCATTGAAAATTCTTGTGTCCAAGAATTCTAAAACACGCCGTCTCAAATTACTTTTTTTCTGCTAAGTGGGACACAGAATCAAACTGATGGTATATGTTATGTAAAATGTAGCTTATATACGCAGGACTTTATATATAATTCAATATACTTAAAGCCCTGGGTACCTAAACTGTTTTTTTAGCCATAGGAACTCTATATAAGGAGCGATTAAAAAACAATTTTTGCCGAATTTCAAAATTTACTCATTGCTTTACTAATCCTAAGTTACCCTGTAATACCTACCGCAATAACGAATCATCGATGAATATACTGTTTTCCTCTCTAGACTTTTCTGGTAAGGATCGTGGCTAAACAACCAGCAGAGAGAAAAAAGCTTTCAATGTGCGGATTAATCGTCTTCCAGTATCAACGAAGACATAACACATAAAAGTGGCCGAGAAGGAATAATTCTACATTTATGTACATGTGTCAGGCGATATCGGGCGAAAAACAAAACGTAAAATTATTTGTTAATTATAAAACCGCATTTCACTACACGAAAAATGCACATGAAAGATAAAATTCTTAATTATTTATCCCTGAATGTGATATTCCTCGAAAAGAAATAAGAACTGTAGAAGTATATGTAACATAGATATCTCTGCTGTCAATGTAAAAAAAAAAGCAGCTTCAGGCGCTTCTTAAAGAAAATTGGGAGAGAGCTATAGTATATAAAGTCTTTTAACAGGGGACGAAAAATAGGGCGCCGAAATCCGAAGTCCTATTGATATAGGAAATGATATCTTTCAAAAGATAAACAACATCTTACATAACAGAAAAAACATCGGTAGAAAGAAGGGATAAAATGCTGGACAGCTAAGTAATATCTGTATGAGAGTGAATGTCGCAAAATCTCCCCACATATGACGAAACGTCGAGCAAGAGAAATGGTAGGACAGGGATCGAAGTTAAAACGACAAAACTTATTAAAGGTCACAAATGATAGAGATTGTGGAGAGTATTGATCATCCACGTCCTGAATGGACACAAATAAGAATAATAATGAGAAGTATGAACGCTGCAATTCTGGGTTTGGGTTCACTGTAATAAGTGGAACGTCGTAAAACTTCTCTTCCTCATATTATGCCGCTCACCATTGAACATAACAATAGCATTTATGTTATCCTCGTGAGTTGTCATGGCACAACATTGAGCCATTTGATGATCAGTTAAGGAATATCATTTCTAATATTATTCATTATTTTAAAATTCTCCTTATGGGAGATTTAATGCTCGTGTTGGATACGATCATCGTACGCGGCCTGTTGAGATCGTTCCTCATGGCGATTGTCCAATAGATGGAAAAGGGTTACTGCTGCTCTTATTTTTTTACGATTGTGCTATAATCATTGCAATTTTTTTCAACAACCCATAAACAATAAAAAAGACCTGTCTTCATCCCACATCGAAGGATAGTTTGATCGATGCTGTGATTACGTACAGACGTGATGTGAGTGATTTCCGATGCATTCTTTACTTTTCATTCTTCTTGCATTTTAATTTTTATCTGATCTCGAATTGTAATATAGGAAATTTTATCACCATGTGCCTTCCAATAGGCGTGATTACACTTCTTCTTTTCCTAAAAACTAAACACATATCCTTATACGTTATGGAATTTGATGATATCTCCTGAAAGCTCAATACTGCTCACGAATCTCTTGCGATTTCGAACGTCATATAGAGAAAAATACATAATCGGCATTAAACCTGGATGGAACACCTGTATTCTTTTGCATGTCCTAAGGCTTACAAGGAATGCAAACAACTTCTGAATTCTTCATTATCAGTCCTCAGTAAAAACAGCTGGATTACAACAGGCTGCTGGTAGAGATGAATCTATAACATTCCACGAGGTCCTGAAAGCTGTGTTTGATCAAATATGCCATTATGCAATTCTAGATTATGAGGAGGAAACCATGCACTCAGAAAAACTTATTTCCTGATGTAATGAAATATTCGCAAATGTCCTAAATGTCACTAGAAGAGGAAGCTTATATTGCGCCAATATCCCAGAGCGTCTGCCGTGAATGCCGACAGGAATGAAAATGTGCTCCATGCCATATAAAATACCAGAGCTTCAATAAATTATGAATTAAATTTCTGACGCGCAGTAAATGCCCTCTTCAGTGAGTTCCATGCTTTCACGCAATCATCAATTGTTCAGTAGCTGTAGAGAGAAAGTGACAATTTTTATTCCACCAGGCAAGTCTGCGATGGAAAAAATATGACCGGTGCATGCACACATCAAATACAAACTCAACTGGAGGGAGAAAGTATTCATCTGTCTGAGATAAAGAAAAACAGCCTTAAAAACACAATTATACCTAAAAAAAAACAAAGAGAATAATAAAAAAAATTCATTTTCGCATTAAAGATACCGATCACATGACGGTTGTCCGTGGAAGTATGCACTTTTCATTATTCTTATACACTACGTTGTGTCACATTATGTCATTTGTGGCCTTTAATAAGTTTTGTCGTTTTAACTTCGATACCTGTTCTACTATTTCTGTTGCTGCATTAAAGATGCCGATCACATGACGGTTGTCCGTGGGAGTATGACAGTAAGAGTAGTGGTCAGTCATTGTGTGCCAGAATTTATATATATATATATATATATATTGTTGGGAGGATAAATTGTTGCCTAAATTACGCAAGAATGAAAATAATACTGGTATCTCATATTAAGTGATATATATGAAAAGGAAACATATCTTTAAATATTAAGTTAATTCAATAAAATCACCGCTGGCTTCAAACACGGCCTCCAGACTAGGTCAGTAACGCCCGCAGCTCTTCCCTTTACGTTAGTGAATGCGGCTATAATACTTCCGGTTTGGTAATATTTGGCGTTACGAAGAGTTTTTTTTTTGTTTCTCGGTCAACTGCACCCCACACATGATAATCAAATGAGTTGCAGTTTTGGGAGTTAGGTGGCCAGATGTAAGGGGTGATGTGCCCTCAGAAATTGCCTGATAGCCATTACTGATGTTCTCATCCTTGATTAGAATGGTGCAGAATCTTATTGTCAAATATAGTCTCTTCCACCTCCCACGCTCTTGATTCTGGGCAACACTACCTCATCAAATCACTTGTTGTGGCCCTCCGTGTTCAGTATGAGGACCTGCGCGAAGATGATTGGAAGCATAACGCCTCCATCACTAGTGATAACTTCAAACACCTTCGTAAGCACCATTAGACTCATGCAATTTTTCCCAATCCTCTGTAACAAACCAATTGGAAATATTTGTATTGAAGATTCAAAATCATGATAAAATATAGTTTTAAGTCATACTGTATTCATTGGTTTAGTTAATCAATATCAACGATAGAGTGTATGTAGCTAGAAAATGGACATTGAAGTCAATATCCAGCGGCGACTGTCTTTTACGTGTTGATACACAATCATCAGGCAATAGGGCATTTTTTGCACCACTATTTATATATAGGTTAGTGATGCACTCTGGGTAGACTACTAAATTTTTATAACATCTGTTTTCACGGCCTGCCAATTGCGTATAATTAGGAAAGAAAGTGTCGTCACTAGGTGGTTAATTCAATATCTATATATATATATATATCTATTTACACACACACATGTACACACATATCTCTCTATCTATCTATCGACATATATATATATATATATATATATATATATATATATATATATATATATATATATATATATATATATATATATATATGACGGAACTGAATACAAGAAACCTATAACCTTGACTCGAAGGAAAGTTTAAAAGTTAGATCGTCTTCATGGTATTCTCTCTTGTTGATTGATCTAAATGATGAATCAGCTGTCTATAGAATCAATTCTTAAAAAAGTAGTTAGACTCAATTTCCGGTTTACTGACAAGATATTTCCTTTTCGTTGTTTACCTATGAATATTTTATACACAGATAATTAAATCATTCTCCTCCGTTTGCTTTCACACTTTAGACAGTCTACTTCCAAACAATATGTCTGCGAACTTTGGGAGCATCCTATATTCTTATCACCAGTGATCCCTTTGCAACATAATATTGTAAATTGAAAATATAAAATAAGTTTAAATCGCAGCAAAATATCGCTAGAACTAATTATAGAGTTCAGAATTGTTTTAATTATTTGCCTGCTTGTTCATCTTTAAATATTCAGGAATTATTCTAAATCTGTCTGTTGGATATATAATTTGTTGTATACATATATATATATATATATATATATATATATATATATAGATAGATAGATAGATAGATAGATAGATAGATAGATAGATAGATAGATAGATAGATCTTAGAGTGTAATGAGAATATGTATTTTAATATAGGGGTAATAATTAAAAACTATTTGAAATATTTTTTGACAGTGTCAATGGCGATTTCCTTACTGGAAACTCTTTTAAATAATCAAACTAACATAAAATATCAAAAATCGAATCCTGATTTCAAATTAAAATACATAGTTAGGCCCGCATCTTTTCGAAAAGCATCCCAAGCAAACATGCTTCTGCATATGCCCAGATTCCCGCTTAAAATGAGCTTAACGAATGTATTCTCTCTCGTATTTGATGTACTATATGATTAATAATGCTTTCGAGCGAATGAAACCCGTAGATCATGGCGAGGATAATACATCTACCAAGCACATGGACCGGATCTACAGAATCACAAACAAGAATAAAAAAATCAGATAAAAGTGATAACAACTGTAACTCAATTATACATACATATATATATATATAGATATATAGATATATATATGTCTGTATATATATATATATATATATATATTACATAATCCTATGCTGAGGTTCAACGCTGCATAGGTTAAAAAGTTAAGACGGTAACAGCCTACCAATGCTGGAAAGAGCATTAAGGAACATATTTCCAGAGATTTCTTTTAACCGAAATATATTATTTATTTCAAGAGAAGGTAGTTCTGGCATCTCGGTCAACAATGAATGTATATTATGAATAACGTTTGGAAGGCATTAAATTTTCGATATCTATAAATCATTTACAAAATAGTACAATTAGAAAAATCATTTTCTATTAATTCACATTCTAAGATGATTACACTTTTAAATTAATGTCTTCATTTTCATCATTTTCACACTCTTATATCCAAATGTAAGTAATCAAGAATTGAACTAGCGTAAAATTGCTGAAATCCAGTAAAATTGTTAAGGAGATAATTTTATAATTAATATTATTATAAGAAACGTAATAATTTTGTAATTAATATTATTATAATGAAGAAATTATGTTAATCAGTTATTCTCATGAACATTTTTCAGTCCTCTCTCTAGTGGATATTCGCTAATCTGTCTTTTGCTAAATTGGCACTGAACCTGGAAATATGAATGATGTAATTAGCAATTTCGTTATGAGAAAAAATATTCACTATTCTTTGACCAAACATTGAGGATTAATTTTGTTTGAAATTTGTAAAACATTTTGTAGCAGAACAATCTCTATCAACTGAAAGTGCTCGTACGAACTATATTCCTTTGTTCCGCCAGTCCTAAACATCACGGCTAGAACCCGCTGTGACACACATATTTTACCAAACCTCCTAGATTCCATTCGTACCCAATCAGCAAGTAGTAAGTTCGACTTGAACTGCTCTTTCTCGCTGACTACTGCTCTGTGGAACCGATCCCAACGGGACGTTTCCCCGATCACTACAATTTTAATCTATTCAATCTAGTGTTAACCGTGATCTTCCCCTCTGTAAAGTACATCTTAATCTAAGTTTCTACCTCGAGTGGCTCCCTAGCCTTATACAATAGCAATCTTACTATGAAAAATAGTGTGCGAGTGTGCGAGCGGTGGCTTGCTTCCTTGGATTTTACTTTCCGTAGAAAAAAAACAACAACTTTGTATATCTATATTTCTCTTCAATTTACATGTTATCCATTTTCTTTGTTTTTACTTTGAAAGATTTCAAGTGATTTTTTTCTTTCTTTGATAACTTTTTGTGATTCTGTAATACCAGTTCCTGAGATCTAGTGAAGTTTTCCTTAAGATCAACAGAATTTGAATCAATTTTAATGATAAATATTAAAAATCATTAGTGTATAAACATTTAAAAAGTAATTGGACACCAGGCGTCATGCCTGGTGTCCAATTACCTTTTAAATGTTTATGCACTAATGATTTTTAATATTTATCATTAAAAATATTATAATATTTATCATTAAATTATTAATATTAAATCATTATATTTATCATTAAAATATTAATATTAAATCATTATATTTATCATTAAAATATTAATATTAAATTATTATATTATTTAATATTTATCATTAAAAATCAGTAGAAAATCTGCATTGTGAAGAGGTAATATATTAAAGAATAGAGTTCTTAGCTAAATGTTTTGTTTTTTAATCAAATAACGTAATTGTTCAAATCTGCACTTAGCGCAAATTAGTTGATGCTTAATATTCTTATATTCTGTACACATCATGTTATTTCTCAAATTAATTTGAAGTGTTACCACTCTTCAGCTTGTTATGTGCTATCAAACAGAAAAACAGTAAGTGTTTTGATCAGTCGAGTCACTGCTGATATCCTAACTGCAATTACTTATAGAATCAATGAATAATAGATAAGAAATAAATCTCAAGGACGATTACATTTGATGTAGTCTTTGAAAAGGTATGGTAAAAAGTGTTACTGCACAAGATATCAAAGTATAGAATCAATGGAAAATAATTCTCAGTTATAATGTCCTTCATAACGGCTCTGTCCCTGAAGGCAGAGGTTCAAGGCCAATTCCTCCAATGCCCAACCGATCAACGCTGGCGTCCGCAAAGTTCAGTTCACTTTCGATCAATATAGAATTCATTGTTCGGTTAGGAAGATTGAGCGCTACATAAGTCATATCCTGAAATGACCTGCCTAAGAGTCTACTGGGAACATTTGTGACTATATATGCTTATGATGCAACAATATAGGGGAGCATATCTGTTAATGACCAACTGACGCAACACAAGATTTAAAAGTACAAAATAAAAAAAAACTACAACTTGTTGTCAAAGGATATGACCAAGCTTTACAACTTCGTAGTGGAAGGATTCTTTTATAAAGTCAAATACACATATGAGGTGAAACAACCAACAGTAACAAAAAACAAAAGCCAATATATATTTTAATAAGGTTTAATTATTCAAGACAATACATGAAAACATTAATCCAAGGTATTGCGTGGAGAGATGTTTGCTATACATTACTGTGAGGAAAGATGTATGCGTTATATATCTTATATGAATAGTCAAAGCGCACTTAGATTTAGTCATTCGCCTGAAATAAAATGTATTTTTCTCTTTTCCCCTTTGTCTCTCTTATGCTTCATATATTTCTTTAGTTCTTTTTACCTTCAGTTCAGTTCGTATCGTCCGTGCAGCGATATAATATATTATTCTTTCTTCACTGTTATGATATTTGACCTAATATTTCTCCTACTCTCTACACATATTCAGCAATGTAGAATTCATCGTTCGGGTAGGAAGATTCGGCGCTACATAAGTCATAGCCTGCTTTCGATTGAATGAGTCATGTATGCCTGATTTAGGGGATTATCACGCTTAGTTGTTCACCCGTGCATTTGATATATGCAGCATAGTGTGGAATTGAGTTAAATGGGAACTCGTCTTCATTGTGCGATTTCTTTGCTTGACGGTAAGAAATAACATCAGATGTTACTCGCTTAAGACTCGGATTTCAATTTATTCCTTTCGTTATTTTTCCGCTCGACGTTTCGTACTTGATCACGTGATTTCGGCTATGTATGTGAGAAGCTATTTTTAGGTCTCGGTTGGACCTGTTGCTACCTAATGATCTTGCCTGACCTAATTGTTCTTGACGTTCGGGACTACTATGACATTTTGAAAGAGAGAGGGTGAAGGAATATTCTATAATGTAGAGAGAGATGGTTCACTAAGTGTAAAATGTGTGTGGTTAGATAGGTTGGCTGCATAAGTATATAACACGTCCAAAACAAGATAACCAAAATTTGGCAGCTCATCTCTCCTCTGAACATCTCAGTTGGGACAAAAACTGTCTGGCCACATTCAATGCTTCGAAAGGAAAACTGAAGTCATTTATCTATCTTCAAGTGAACCCAGAACGTTCACTATCGCGGCGAACAGCTGTTCTCACAGTGAGGCTCTCTGACTTGAATTTAATACCCAATATCTCAATTGGAACCCTTACATACAATCCTTTCCATAAACCTCTGCATAAATGTAGGATTCTTTTAACGCTCCCGTAATTACCTGACTCCTGCAGATATCCTCTACATTACACGACCCAGATCATCACGAAAATGGTGTAGTGTATCCATATATGGATGCCTCCTTGATCACTACAAACTTAAACATTAGTCAAGTCTCGGTTCAGTCTTTATCTTTCCTACATATTCTCATTGATTGCGCATTTTACAATGAAATTATCTACCTCGATTGTTTTTTTGGACCTGATGCATAATTTTGTTTTAAATAATATATGTTTGATCTACTTATGAAGAATGCGTATTCAAGTTTCTTTAGAAAACTTATCTACAGACAAGTTTTCCAAACAAACACTACATAACCGAATACACTTATGTTGATATAATTTATTATATGAATATAAATGCATCATATTTACTATTTACCAAATATAAACGGACTTTTAAAGTAAGTTTGGTATATATTTTAAAAAAGGTTAATTTGGAAATATAAAATGCGTAGATATAATAATAGTCTTATAGCGGAAATAACTTCGTGTGGGATATTTTACATGAAGACATAATTTTCATTTCTATCATATAAACAACAAAAAATGCTTTATCTTTATTTTAATTTTAAAACTCTTTTCATACAACTTTTGTTTAGATTTTTCTAATATTTCTTTAAAAGTCAATGTGAAATTAGAACATGCAATATAACATTACTTTTTCCTAAACTTTACCACGGCTTGTTGCGAAATTGTTCGCAAAAAGAAGAAAAAGGTTAGAGTATATTGTATTGGTGTTTTTTTTTAAACAGTAACATTTCGATAGCTGGGCTATGTATTACGGATTGCTTGAAAATATGTTGCTATTTCATCACTTCACCTAAGAAATGGAGATTCGTGTAAAAATGTAATAAGTCATGAGGAAAAAATGGAAGTTATTATTTTGAAAATAAATGAAAATATAAAATATCAAATCAAACTATTCAAGATAAAATTGGAAGTATTGACAACCAAAGAGAAAGTGTAATAATAACCAGCTGGTATAAGCAAGTGTTCGACGACAGAAAGTCGATGGGAGAAATGCAGATGCCCGGTCAAAGGTGGACTTTTTCCCGTTATCTTTTCTTGCTTTAGATTTTGTTTTCTTGTCTTTTTTCCCCGCGTTCTCTCTGAAAGCGGACTTTCAATGGGAGCGCTCGGATATCTTTACAGGATGACACTGACTACAAATCGATGCTCTGCTTGGATTTGAAATTAAGATAACTTTACGGAAGTAACAGAATGAAAGAATGCCAAAGAACGTACACTAACTTCGACGCTCCAACTAACTGTCCAGGGTAACATTTTCTTTTAAAGAACGTAAAAGTGATGTAAAATCTTCGATGTACTGTTTGGATGATAAGAATGATTTCTGTTATTTTTCCCCTTTCCTTTCTGTTTCCGTCCGGCCATCTTCATTCTCATTTTCCTTCTTTTATTTTTATTTACTCGGTTTTATTCGTTTCTACGTCCTTTTCTCTTATTCATTTATTCATTTCCTTTTTTATAAAGTAATTTATTTTTCTTGATTTCTAATTTAGACTGTCAATTATTTTTTGTAATCGTTATCTGATTCTTTCGTTTTAGAATATTCATCCCATATCTTTTAGTCTCGTTTTTTTTAAAATTTTATCATTATTATTTTTCTTTTTGTGCTCATTCTGTCTTTAACGTTTCAATCGATTATTTAAATAGAGCACACTCAAAAAAATAGCAATGATATATAAATAGCAACACAAAAATAATGCATGTTGAGTTGAGGTGAACTAAAACAACTCGATACAAAAATAAACAAATGCAGAAAAATAAATCTAAAATAAAATACACTAAATCGATACAAATAAATTTGTGACGCCTAATTCTACGGAGGAAATATTCTGTTGGGAATACACTGGAATAGTTCGAAATGTTCTTTTTTCTACGGTTTAGCCAATAAAGGCTAAAGTAACTAAAAACTAGTCATGTTTTTTGATATCCTGTCCAACATTGAAAGGCGGGGTAGGAACATTATAGTATTTGCTGCAGAAGTAATGGTTGGAATCATTACAAACAATGATTTCAGCGTCGAAGAAATGAACATGTTTTGATTTCCTCAAAATTATACCATTTCCTTCGCCCCTTTCGTTTCTTTCTCTATTTGGGGTCTAATATATTAATTTGGTTATTTCTTCGTGTTTGTCTTCTCATCGCATTTTCCGTTAGTATAAATATCCTTCCATATCTAATTTTTCCTAATTGAATATTATTTGCATTTCTTATGTTATTTATAATTTTCTTTCTCTCGTCAGTTTATTGGGTTGTTATTATGGATATTCATCTCAAAGTGCGGAATCGGAGAACTGAGTTCAAATTCTAGCCCGATTTGTTTACATTCATTTGTTCGGGAATACCCCTTCGTATGTCATCAATCATTTCCGCCACTTTCCACCTGTGTTTAATAGCAGGGCGGAATATCTTCTATAGCCTTGGTTAGCAACCAGTCTACAAGAGAAAGAAAACTGCAGCGGGAAAATCTGCATTTTCACTCATGAATCGAAATAGATATGATCGCCCAAACGTGAATCACGTATGGCACTTAACTGAATAACGGTCTAAAAAACTAAACGTATTTCTTACTTTACAATTATTTTCTTGTCCTTCTTTGTTCATTCAATTATCTTTCTTTATTGCTTTCCTTTCACGCTCGTCACAGAGGAATAATCATCACTATTATAAAGGTCAACGCCCAGGATATAGTAGTTAATTAGGCAGTGGACACTATTTATTGACTACCAAAGTTTTATTGTAATAAAAATCATTCTGAGAATATCGATCGTCATCATTATGAAAGAGAATAAAAAATCGACACAAATTTATTGAATATAATTGTATTATTTCCGATAATAATCTTTGACAATATTTTCAGCAACAATGTCAATTCTATTTTGATGCGATGGGAATTGATGTTTTATGATTTCAGTTACGCCGTTTAACTCAACTGACATTTTCATGTAATATTTCTAAGAAAATTAAGACTCCCATATATATCATGATGCGTATTGATTGCTACATTTTTAATTAGAAATTCCCAATCAGATTGACCTGTCAATGAAAATGCACTAGAAACAATTGACGCCATAAAATGTAATTCTGCAGCAGAATTTTATATTCTGGTAATCTTGGAGAACGAAAGCCTACACAAAAAAACATTCATTGAGGAAATTCAACATCATTTACATTACTACCAACAAAGCATATTTTCCATTAATATATCAACTTTTATAAGATAAAGTATGTTTAAATAGTCACAAATCTGATATTTATGACATCATTTTTTGGGGTTTTTAATTGTAATGAGATATTTTGAATCATACCAACCCAAGCGTAGTGAGGAAAGTCACTATGGTGGAAGGGTTTTTACAGAGAGAGACAGAAGCAGAGAAGGCGATAAAAGAAGAGCGTTCAAGGAGACATAAGATGACGACTTATATTCCATATACATTTATGTAGATTGTTGTTACCGGGCAAGCACGAGAGAAAAATAAATTTCCATAAAAATAGATATGTGAGAGAATAAGCAATTAACATAGATCTTACCGTTACAATAACCAATTTCAGTAGTAAAGTTGTGTGTGCTAAATGCCAATATAGTGCTACGCTTTAAGTCAAGAGGTCGAAATATTCAAAAGGGATTCTTATCTGAACAATTACGATGAAAATATCGTGATGGGTTTGCAACGCCTGGTCAACACCGAAAACTCAAACATACAAAATGTATACTTTACAAGCAACAATTTGAAACAAAGACAAAACTCGGTTCAATCAAAGCCAAAATAACATTTATTCAAAATCGACAGTATGTATTGATTGTGAGTTATTCTGTTGTGTACGCTATTTGTGTTCGAGTATATAGGTTAAAATGGTTTCAACAGTTGTGCACAAGGTGAGGAATTCGAAATGCCCTTTCCTTAATTACTTATCTGTTGTCGCTAATATCGTGTGTTCCATGTCCTTGGCGTGGATACCATTGTGAATCACTGACATCTTCCTTTGGCTGTGTCATTTAAGGAGTGAAAAAAAGGGATGGGTTACTGATTTCCATCTATCTGCCGAGATGAATTTCAGAAGCTAGCGGATTTCTCGAACATTAATTCTACGCTAATTATATGTTTACGAAGGCTGTCGTTGACGTAGGGTGCGGAATTATTTGTAAGCTAAAATTCACTCCTATCTGAGATAAATGCTCGCGGCGAGGAAAATTATTTCTTTGATGTCCGCTATTTGTTGAAAAGGCAGAGGGTAACTAAGTTTAGGCAGTGGAAAATTGACTAAAACTGAGATACTATATCAGGAGGGGTACAATATTCTTCTTTGGACTTTATCAAGAATCTCTAGCTATATAGCAGAAGCATAAGATCAGATGTAGCTTCAGTTTTCGAAGCTTGGAGGAATGGTAGACTTAAAGTGCAGTACAACATTCTATTAAATGAAACAAATACTTTTTATCGATTCGAATGAAAATAGAACTATATTATTGTTAAAAATAGAACTTATATTATTGTTCAATATTATTGTTCAGAGTTTGCTACAGAATGTATCAAAAAATGATTCTTGCTTTCAACAATGGCCTGACAGTGAATTTAATTAATATTTTCGAGAGCAATATCCTCTTCTCAAGAATTAGGACGACAACTGGATAATATTATTAGCTAATCAGAATGTCGACATTTGGCTAATTTCTGTTTTTTATGTTTGATTCTGTCATTAAATGTAATAACATATCCAAAGATAGAAAATTATAGCGGATGATTTCATCAATTATGCAAAGTGATGATGAAGAAAAATTTAGAGGTTTTCTCTTCTCTATTCTCTACTTTATTTCTAATCTTTGTCGAAAGGCCTCGCAGAAAGATGAAAATACAATCGACATTGGATAAATTGCGTTTACTATCAATTATGAATTTATTTATCATTAATTCATAAGTATTTTTCTGTAAACTATTTGAATGATATATAGTTTTCTTTTTGGGCTTATTGAATTTATTTATTTTATAATAGTTATTAACGAATTTATGAATATTATTATTCATATTGTACTAATTATTATGTGTTATAAAGGATCGACTTCACTGGTATATTTGCAGAGGTATGATAAGGATTTATCTATAGCAACTGTTTCCTTTTGTTCTGGAAAATACTTAAGTCTGGAACTTCTGAACATTGTTTTCGTCAGATTAGCATATATGTTTGAAGAACGGTGACATTAATAAATGTATTATTATTATTTATTTATTCGGTCGAGCTAGCTTGGATCTTTGTAATTATATCACACCAGATATCACGGCCTTGCATTCAGATTGAAGGATCATTATGGTACCTTTCCGTATCATAATATCGCTAGTGAATGTATGTGGTTGCTGGAGGTCAATCTGTCTTGTTCCAGAGCAGACAAACACTCGCAATTTCTTGTTTCGCTCGCCAGCAATGTCTGCAAATCGCATTCTGCGTTTCCGGAAGCCTGCCTGTAGAAATATCAGAGGTTTTTTTACTTGGATGTTGTAACCGAGAGATATTAATTATATCCCACGGCATTTGATTGTAGTTTCCATCAGCCTTAGACTATAGGTTATTAGTTAATGTCCAAGAAATGGACCCGTACATTAACAGCGAATCTACAGTAGTTCGATGTAATCTCCATTTATTTTTTTCTGGAAGATCAGATTTCCAGATTACAACCATTCTATTTAAGGCGGAAGAGGCTTTAATCGTTCGAAATATACATCCTTCTCAGTAAAATTTATTACAATTCCTAGGTATGTAAAATATTCCAGAGATTTTATTGATTCACCGGATACAGTTTGTAATGAGCCTTGTTAGTTGAATCCTATGAATTCAGTTTTAGAGGCATTGGCATGGACCAACATCATTACCAGCATTTTCCAGATTATGTAGGGAAGCTTTGGCATTGGTAATCATGTCTGCAGTGATAGATAGGTTATCTGCATAGTAGATATCGTTCAGCATTTTGTCATGTTATCGACTTGAAATAATTGTTGATGAAGTTAAACCTAAATAATGATACAGCTCAAGGTGTGTTCTCAATAAATAATCAAGATTGATAGCAAAGGGAAACGGTGGAACCGTATCATCCTGAAGGGTTCCTGATTTTATATCAAAGCTAGTATCTCTGTATGAGGTTCTAAAACATTTGTTATTCTTATATGGAACACTTATGGCAGCTACTGTCTTAATGAATATATCATATACCAGAATGTTCTACTGAATTTCCCCCTATGTACAGAATCGAAGGCTTTAGAGAAATGTACAAAATGTAAGACTGTCTGTAGGATTTTTGATGTGATGCCCTCAATAATCTGCTATACACGATTTATCCAACAGTTGATCTATATTTTCGAAAGACTTTCATTTCTTCGGAGCACTTGTCTAATTAAACTCGTATTCTGTTGAGAAAAGTTATGGTGTAAATT